>CM068309.1:33505514-34152289 GCA_034768735.1 Schistosoma mekongi
AAAATCAATAATAGCAATAATAATCGTCATAGTCACAATATTATTGATAATGACAATTTTAATAATGATAGTGATCGTCATCGTCGTAGATGTAGTATTAGTATTGTAGTAGCAGTAGTGGTGGTGTTAGTTTTTGTTTTACTATTGCTAGTAATCGTGTTGAAATTGACATTGTAATCATTGATCATGTTAGTAATGAGTCGTCGTCTATGTTTAGTCAATCACGTAATGTAGTTGAACTTGGGCTTGTTCAGAGGTATGTAATTATGAGTAGTTGAGTAGCGTGATCCGACTGGTGAGATGAATAGGGATACTGTGTATTCTCGGTGTTTTCTTGGGAGAATAGTTAAATGAATGCTTTGCGCTATTCGATGACTAATCGTGAGGATGGTGCATTTGTGTTCTCGTGAACTCGTCTGAGGATGGGGTGGGGGGTGGGGGTGTGTGGATGAGTGTTTGTGTATGCAGGCATGTGTTAGCGACGTCGAGTATATTTCATGGTGGTGAATGTAGTCATGTTAGCGATGGTGGCGTGAAGGATGGGTAGAATAGGTAGGTGTATTGTGCGGGCGTAGATGGGATCGCCAGAAGTGTAATTGTTACGAAAGTTGTTATTGAATGTTTGGTGTATTGAAAACTCCGGGCTCGTCCGGGATTCGAACCCGGGACCACTCGCACCCTAAGCGAGTATCATACCCCTAGACCAACGAGCCGTAATTCGGCCTACACGTTAACGTTCACACACTTGTTCAACAATATACATACGCTATTACTTCGATTATCACTACTACAAACTGCATACACCAATCACGCCTAACACACACTACACTACCCAAACAACCAGCGCACACTAAATCATTCAACCGATCACACTGTAACCAGCAAGCACCTCCTACACATCTATCATTTCTCCATCTACACTTACATCAACCCGGTCGTCTTTCGCTCACTTCTCATTACTCACCAACCTACACACACACACACACACACACACACACACACACACAGAGTCATCAACAAAACACAACACAATACAACGTAAAACGCATCCACTCTTCTCATTACAAATTACACCATGATCGACACACGTCAAGCAAGTGTCTTTCTCACTATCGTATGATCCACATCAGCTGCATCAAATCACAATCCAACTCACCATGTACACAGACATCTCACCACCTACAGATGCACACCTGCATTCACCTCACACCACACCTATACCTAATCCACATCGAACTACACAATTCCGTCTGGGTAGTCTTCATCCCATGCAAACTCATCCATGGAGTACGCTGACAGAAGAATGTGAGTGGGTGCCATAGGGCGATGACGTTGAACACCGCTCGTCCCTGCTCTAATCTTACAGGGCTCAATCATCTATCATCTGACCGTACTCAAAGTTACTTCGTATAGTATGCTTGTCGGCGTGCTTGTGTGGCAGAGCTCTCTGTGTCTGCATTTTTCAACAAGTTTAGATTGGTTGGAGAATGAGGCGACAAGAGCGATGAGCAGGGGAGGAGAGGAGAGGAGAGGAGAGGAGATGTGAGTGTTGAGACATTGTGCACATCCTACCAATCATTCACAATGTTCATCGATGCGATCAGGTTGAATGCGATAACGACTAGGTCTGGGGTGCGACAGCATCATCATCAATTCTATTGTCATCAGAATAACTGGAATACTCATTACTGGTAACATTGACAATCATTCGAATGCTAAAAATAGAATTAGTGATGAAGATGATGATGATGATGATGATGATGATGATGTTGATGATGATTATTGTGATAGTAATGATGATGATGTAGGTGATGTTGATGTTGATGATTATGATAATTATTATGAGAATGATAATGATTATTTTGATGGTGATAATGATGTTGATGGTGATATTGATGATTGTATTAATAATACTAATAATAATAAAATTAATATTTATTATAATGTAATTAATAATAATAATATTAATTATTTTAAAATTAGTAATAGCAATTATAATCGTAATTTTCACAATATTTTTTGTAATGTCTATTTTAATACTCTTCTTGTTCTTCATTCTCTTGTATCTTCTTTTTAATATTCTTGTTTTTGTTAATCTTTTTTATTTTTTTATGTCTTTTGATATTTTTATTTTATTCTACTTTCTTCCTGGTGTTTTTTTCATTCTCTTTTATCTTCTCTTTTATTGTCTTTTACTTCCTTGTTTTTTTTATTTTATTATTTTTTTAAATTCTTTTTATGTTTATAATATTTTTTGCTTTTTTTGACCCTTTGTTTCGACTCTGATTTTTTGGTTGCACATTTTGTTACATATATAAATTTCATCTAACCTGATTATATGAAATGATTTCACTCTTTATTTGATCCATATCTTGCTTTTGTCATTGAATGATTTTATACAGTTTTGTAACAACGGTTATTCCATTTGACTACGTTTCTGATGTGTTCATTTTTCATTGGTATTAATTGTTTTTGCAAATTTGTTGTAGCATACTAATTTTACCACAAATTTGATATGGAAGAGCAATGAAAATCTTCTTATCTGTTTTCGTATTCGTGTACGATATTATTTCGACGGGAAGCATGTTATTGAAGATTGTGTAAGTGGTCCCATTTGATAATATTTGTAACTTAGTGGTACATAGGATGGAGAATCGAAGAAGGGATATTGAAGAAGCATTCCTGATATATCTTTTATTACAATGCTTAGACTATTGGAAGCATACATTCTAGTTGGTATTATAATATACAGTAACAATTGAAATGGTGGCTATAGTGTAATGTAAACAAATATTAATATAAAACCCATCGTTCAAATTAAATCGAGCGAATTTGAAAATAACTTAATCAAGTTTTTTTGATGGTACAACAAGAATATGCTGTGCATAACATTTTAATTTTAGTTACAACTTACCCACTAAAAACTTGTAATTTTTGATTGCATCTTAGATAGTGGTTAAGCATCTATATTGCTCGCATGTTTTTAAAACGGTTTCTTATTTTGCCTGTTACTAAGCATTTTAGTGGAGAGGTAAAGAAACATTGCAGTAATTCCTTACATAAATTATTTAGAAAGCCACTCAAGCCAGGGGAAAAATCGTTTATTCTAGTCTGCAGAGTCGTGATTAGTTTGTTCTCATTAAAGTTTGCATGGTCACTTAAAGTTAATTAAATTCGTCCATATATGTCATGTCTACCAGTCGATGTAACAGCTTTATAGATTTTTCTTTCTAAGAAATATTGCCAACAACATGTATCAGGAAGCATACTAATAAAAATTTAGTAAACCCATCATGTTAACAAGCCTTTACAAGACTTAGTGTTCCTAGGTTAATCCTAACGTGTGACCCCCTAACGTACGTGCCGTCGCAAATCATACCGTGTAAAATGACCTCGGAAGTTACTGGTGTGAAGGCCAGATACGGGACGACGAATGTGAGTATAACACTGACCTTGTGCCTAGAATGAACCGATAGAAATTGTTCCCATGATGTATATGATCTGATAAAATAGACACTAATAGGTTAGATTGAAGCCGGAAGTAGAGTGAAAGAATTATATACCAGCAAATAAGAAGCTGTAACAAGTTATTTATCGCGTATGAATGAAGATTTTTATACAATGTATTCTGGACCGATTAGTAACTAAAAATACAAAATACACTGTTGACTGGACTGAGGGGAGGGGAGTTTCATATAGAAACGGGATGATGGATCCATAGTAAAATTACAGTATCTCCGAAATTAATAAATATGACAGTCGACAATTAGTCTGTGGGAAGCCTACAACTTGATCAATATAAATATCGTCGTTACTAAATGATTAATGGATACGACTTATCAGCAGAATTCCCGAAGATAGGGAATTGACTTCATAGGTTGTGATTCCCGATTTTTTGTCTCGTTATGACACCATTTTTGGCCTGACTAGACATCACTAGGACTATTCAGAAATGCAAGGTGGATCGGAATTGGAAGTTGGGTTACTTAGATTAATTTCCATATTACAACTTGACCAATAGAATTCAGTAGTTACTATAAAGGATTTAATGAACACCAAATTGATCACTTTACAGTGACCAACTAATGTATGCATTGCAGTCCTACAGGAGGAATCAGCGGTAGCATGAGTAGCTCAGCGGCATCGGTTTGCTGACTGAGAAACTGGGTGACATGGGATCAAGTTCACAGGGTGTGCATAAGTTCTTCCAAAGATTCTGGGTACGCTATGGAGTGAGCGGAGTGCCTAACCCTACCACACACTACGCCGTTCATGTTGAAAGCCCAATGAACACCAAGTCGTTCAAAGATGATAAAGAAATAATAGTGCTAGTGACAGCGGAGCTTATCTAGAAACATGTTAGTCTGTTTCCTATTGTTGTTTTCAGTCAGGTACCTTCTCCATTCAGGACTAATGGAGCAATTTTCCATGCTCGTCCACTAAAGTCTGTCAAAGTGAAGACTTAATATTGTGGCTTGAGGCACAGATATTTTAGTACATAATAGTATTGTGGCAGCTACCTGAAACACTTTAATAGTATGCATAACGCATAGGAATGAACGTTATTAATTACTTTCTACAGGATATATTTGAATCAACTGGGACATGTTACCTTTCTTTACTGTGCCAATTCAGTTGTTAGGCTTTGTATAGTTGCTTAATCCTCTGTGGTAGATAGAATATGTAACCATACCACGTGAATAGTCATCCAACTTGATGCCAAATGAACGTTATGTTGCATGAAAACGATAGGTAAATGACAGTATACAATACAACAATACAGCGTCACAGGACGATACAAGTATGAGTGGAATTACGCATTCGATGTACCCTGTCTTCTTACTTACGTTTTTTCATAATTGGCCTTGTGTTAACAAAGAAGTGTGGCTACCAAGGTTAAGGTGGGTCAGGCTAATTGAATCATCAAGAGATGTGACTTACACATAATTTTACGTAGGCCAAACAGCTATACCACGTTATTCACCTTCGAATTGGAATTAGGCTAATAGTTAGGCCGACATCAGTAACCACTAAGCTAGTTTGCATAATCTTATGATTTTTTACAGCACTACCACCAATGACATTCCAGAAACAACTCAGAAAGAAATGCACTCAGTTGGTGTGATTTCTATCTTGAGTGTGCAAATGACAGTGTCTTACTGTGGATTGAAACAAATGTAATCAGTTGGCAATAAGTATTCGTGGGCATGGCATGTATTTCTCACCTTCAAAGTGCTTCTGAAAGGCTAATAGGAGTCTATATCACGTTGCATTGTACAGGTAGCTTTCTCTCTCTCTAGGAGAAAATACAATATTTTCTTAATAATTCATCATGTTAACCAATTTTGAATCTACACAGATATTTTAATTCTGCTTGTTTTCATGCATATGTAGGTTCCTGCCTGAAGGGACCGACAGAGCCAGTGGAGCCTTACAGAATATTTTGCTAATCTGAAGCATAAAACCCAACACATGTTACTACATGGGTTCTTCAAGGGCACATAATGCATTCTCAACACCCTCATGGGATAGAGTAATTATGCAACCTGCTAGAAATAAGTGCATGTATATGCCACATTCTTAGACTTTTGGTAGAAGTCTGATACTGCGCCACGTACATCCGTCATGTGCAAAATCACAGATTATACTGACTCCGTTTTCGGATAGCTAAAATAATATCTGAAAGCCAGTGCTTTGCTTGTAGTAGGACTGGGTTCAAGAGGACTGGACAGTTTCTATATCAGCAATAAAACGGAGAAATCTTCGGATCCCTACCATTTACGAACGACCTCCCATGCAGAATAAACTCATCAATCATAATACATGCCGACAGTTATAGGATACGAGAGCTACAAGAAGCAATATGAACAGTGATGCTCTCCAACATGATTTAACGTCGATAGAATCGTCCACCAAGGAGAATGACATCAAATACGGATTTCCGAAATGTCACAAGGTGAACATACGGTCCCAAAATTCGCACAAGGCACAGTAAAAGTACAGTCACCCCCCCTCCCTAGACACTCCATAGTGAAAGGTTTAGGTCTGTCATTTACGAACCCCTATCAAATTATAAGAGTACCAGAGATAAAGATAGTACCACTTCACACTTTATCTTCAGAGAGCTTGGCACGTTTACTCCCGACTTATTCTTAATCATGTTAAAAATAAAAACCAGATCCCACTTAAGATACAATGTATAGGCGATTCATCAAAACGAAAGAATGATGTAGGCTTTCTAAAGAAAGCTCGGTACCAGTGAAGTAGAAAGGCATGATGTCTAAAACAAACACCGTACTAAAACTGTATTTGAGAGCAAGGCTTCACCTACTTCCATGCAGAAGAGTAGGAGGTGACCTCATTTGGATACACAACACACTCAGCGACATGAGTTAGACTAACGGAATTATTCCTGGCGGAAACACTAACGCCTATTAATGAACTATTTATTGGGCGAACTGAGAACATGTTCCTTGTAGAAGGCCTTACCATTCTCCATAATAGCAGCTTCGTCTGGTGAGCGCTTCAAACTATGTTAAGGGACCCATATCACAAAAGAATACCGTATACTATTTAGTTAGAGTCATCACTCTAATCTCTTCCCACCCGTTACAGAATACTTATTTATATAATAAAACCTTATTATCGTCTCAAAAGTGTCTTGTGACTTAAATTACTTCGGCTTTATGTATATCTATATACATGCTATGCACCTACAGGCTAATAACTTCCTTTTACTTATTTTCACAATAGAATGATGGGGTTGCGATAGAAAGTACCCAAAACCAGGGAACGTTGCAACTCAAACGACCTAACATGACAGCTTTCTTTTGAACCTGGACAAAAGTGAAGTCTATGATTCTGAAATACTCCCTGATGACTTTCTGCCATTCCGTAATGAGAGGTCTTACTCATTCGCCTTACTATTCACCCAACATGAACTTTCTATCCAACCTGCCACAATTAAAGTACATCAAATTTCATTCATGTGAACATACATAAAATTTTTATTCTCATTTCACTTACTTTCCCTTCACATCACACTAACATCACGTTAAATCACATAGAACCAAATGATTTGACATAATACGGTTAAACTAGCAATTTGATTGTACGAACTTATTTTGTTTTTGATTTGTTCCATTGTATTATTTGATCTAGCATTAATCTAATTTGGTTGTTCGTTTTTCTGAATAAGCGACTTGTACTAAGCAATGAAGTGTTAGAAACTTTAATTTCTACTCATTGGAATTTCACAAATATATATCACTCATTTTATAATTCAGTACACCTACGAGAAGGTTGATAGAATGAGATCCAGATTAGATTGCATCTTCGATTAAGAAATTAATATCTGGAACCTGGGAATTGCAAGTAAGCTGGGTAATAGTGACCCGTCCCTCCTACAGTTTGGCCAATTCCTCATTCACCTTCTGAGAGAATTCGCAGTATGTAGGGATCGCCACAATACGAACTACGATGGAATTAGGGCAGATAGGAAAAAAAACTCTGGCCTATAAAACAAGACCAAATCCACGAGGATGGACTATGGTGCCAAAACGAAGACACACCTTTTCAGCCCATTTGTCGTCATGCCTAACTTCGCCAGCCTCGTAATAAAACTAGGTTCACCTCCTAAATAAAGTCCAACACACGAAAATTATAGGGAGTAAGTTCGGAGCCTGGAGCTTATAGAGACTTTTAAGTGACCCAGGGAATTGAATATCACACAAGATCCTACTCAATGAATACACCTTCAGAATGAAAGAAGGTTTGAAAAAACTATCAGGCTGCCTTAATGCAATCTATGAAACGCACTGATAAATAATGCCCCTCAAAACCAGTTGTCAGCCACTCTATCCTATCCAAAGTCAGATTAATTATTGTTACGTTCCAATCCCTTATTATCAAATAGATACTCAGGTATCTGAACATACACAAGTTTCCTGGCTTGGATAGAATCCATCCCACTACGATCAGATAATGTAAAGATCTACTCTGTTTCCTCCATGCTATCCTTTTCAAGTGCTGTCTTGCTGCGGGCAAGCTACCCTATGAACGGAAGCTAGGCATCTTCACCCCTATACACAAAGGAGAAGGCAACCAAATGGAGGTTTCCAACTAGCGCCCAAGTCCCTTACTAACCACAGTAACGAAGGTCTTGGAAAGAATCACCAGTAGTTGTCACTGCAACCATCTTTCCAATAATTCCCTGTTATCTGTATCCCAGCACAGCTTTCTCTCAGGTTGTTCCTACAACATTGATCGTCTGATTGGATTGAGTAGTTGGGCTCTATCAGCAGAGTACAGCTGTCACGTGAATATTGCCCCTCCAGATTTTACCATAGATTTCTAGAGAGTAGATCATTGAATTCCTTACAGGAAATCGTAAACGACAGGTATTATTGGTAGTCTGGTGGCATTGCTAAAGGGCTACTTAAGTGACAAGTCTCTAGCAGTTAGAGTTCGCGCCACTTTGACTAAGTGGTGTAAAATAACTAGAGAAGTACCATTTGGTCCCATCCTCGGACCACTTCTGTTATTGTTTATAAATGATCTTCCTACTAACAAAAGGTCATAAAGCATTCCATACTCAGCCGGTCTTAAGATCTTAAGGCGATTCAAGGACCCCACTCAATTTGACTTAAAGCAGTGAACCCGCAACTGGTACCGTAGAGGAGGGTCAGCAGGGGGACCTGATCTTGGTGTATCATATAGCCCGCGGTCCTCTTCACCTAATATATCGTTTATAAGAATCAGTCCTGAGTTAAATATAGGGGAAAAACCTTATACCATATAAATCAAAAGAGCTCACACAAAAGTTCGTGCCAACTATCTTGTGGTCAGGATAGACAAATTGTGAAACCCCTTGGCTAATGAGGTTGTATCGGAACGTTCTACCGAATCTTTCAGATAAAGGCCCGGCGAGTATACACTCTGTGGGGACTGGCAGACAATGCTGTAAAAGCAATATTTTGGTCACTCTTATTTTTGACTCTTAATTTAAACCTATTCCTCTCAGTTTCAAAAATTATATAACTAGTATCATACTCTTCATTTCCAAGAGCACTCCTACCACCCAGATTCCAATCTCACAAAACGTCATCTTACTAATTTTGCTAGATATAATAGGAAGCATCTTCTAAGTGATCGTAAAACCGTCCAAAATGACGGAGAAATAACAAGACAACTTTACTGAACTCCACTAGACTCCTAGGATTATTATTCAACGAATAAACGCAATAAAAAACAAATAAATCGGCTCATACTATCTCTATGAAAGTAAATTAGGTGTATTGGGCTAAAACGTAAAATATTTGTTTTTGTGTGTCACATTCTAAGGTCAAATAGCGGTGGTTAAAGGCTGCCTGGTTAATTTTGGAAAGGCTTCACTGTGGTGTCTTATTATTGTTCCCTATATGACGTCGTCAGATAATCTCCCCCTTAATGAACTTGAGAAGGAATTACTCGACCCCAACTCGGAATGTTATTTGGAGAATTTGTTGGATGTGGTATCAGCTTTAGTCACAGACTGTGACTTTCCGTCAGCCAAAAACTCAAAAAGCGTGCAGTCTTTCCTCAAAAAGTACGTAAAACACTCATAAAACTTGTACTGGCCTCTTCAGATGCTGAAATTTAGCATTGCTTACTATAATATTGTTTTCCTTCGCAGGCTTAGTGAGATTTGTTTGACTAGCCAAATTTTGTCATTTTAGATATTTAACTTGATTCACCAATATGCATACAAGTGGCGATTACTTAATGAACCTCCAATTTGTCAAAGCATAAAAATATGGTTATTGCGTTTACCTGTATTTTCCTAAAATCTGTTATCCTCTCATTAATGCTGGATTCAGTCTACTATTTAGGATCTAATGCTGCACAAAATAAGGTAACACTATCCTGATTACCTTGGAAATTCAACACTATTGTAACTCCTTTTACATGATCAATGCTGCGTTGAGTATTTTTTTACCCTGTATTGTTTAGTGACCAGGATAGACATCCTTATCACTGAAATTGTGATCTATATGGCATCATATTTTAATAATGAAACGGACTGCTTATTGAGTAGTATCTTTTCCAACATCTTGATACTCTGTTATACTTACTAATACACTAACGATTATAAATCGGCCTGTTGTCTTCCTAATATCTGTACGTTATTATGAAATTAAAATCTGTTTGCCACATGGTTTCATTTCCTGCTGACCGCTTTGGATCCCAGTATTACAAAGATTACTCCATAATTATAGCATGATTTAGTGACATATTACGACACTCAGAATGGTCAAGTCTAGCTCGTAGGAATATTATTGCTTCATTCTTCTAGCTGCTTCTGCTAAATGTTTCGGTCACAACTCAGTTTTATCGTGCTTTAATTCCGAGCTAATTTATGTGCAGGGCCTTTTGGATTTGATAGAGACCAATGCTTTCATCTGACGAAGGATAGGACACTCCTTTACAGTTACTATTCCGGACAATTGACAGGAGTAACAAGTTTAAGAGTGAATGCGCTCTCACCTTTGTTACTGATCCTGATGCATCACCAAATATTTCAAAATATTGATTACAATTATCACATAGACTCCAGTCTGTCCATTTCTAACACAGCCCACACCAAGTCAACGAAATCATGAACTGATTCAGCGGTTTGTTTTGTTCACCCTTTATTTCCCATCCTACTCCTCTACCATCCATCATCGTGCATCAAGTAGCCGGAAGTTCGACATACGTTGTACACGACCTCACTTCAGTCGATTATTATTCATGACCTTATCGGCCAACTTGCTATCTTTACCTGGTACTCTGTGCTACCCGCACTATTGCTTATTCGGTCGTTCTTGTATATACATGATTCATGTTTCATAACCACAGGAGCGGACTGTTGTGCGGTATATTCATCGTTAAATATCTCACCTGCACCACAAATAATTGGAGCTAGTGGAAGGTAGACGAGCTTTCTAAGTCCGCGTCGAGATTTGTCAAGTGCCGACCCATTAGGGCGGATAAAGTCTTCAGCATAAATGTAGCCCCCAATACACTACTTCACTCCTTGTGGTCAGTCTGGGTTAATGCAGATTAATCTCTAAATAACAGTTCGCATGTAGAACGTCAGAAACATTAGAATATGCTTAGATTGTTACTTAAGGTGTTCATGAGACCGCATATCTTAGTGCTTATACTGAATGGGGTTTCACATAAGTCAATAAGCACTAGCATGGTATTTACGATTTAGTCAAACTGTTGAGATAGCGTTTAAATTAACTAAAACATCTTAACAAGTTTTAGTAAATTTCACAACTTATCAATTTATACTAATTATAAGCGTTTTCATTCCGATAGAAACTCCATATGTAACTCATTTATTGTTTGTAGATATTTGATGGATACAGACTTTTCATGAAGTTTTATTAACCACCGAGATAATGCAGAACTTCTTTAAAACATGAAAAGAAAATAATAATTGTTTTGATTATTAGTAGGTACACATTTGTTTGTTTGTAGCATACATTATCATTATGATAGACATGGTCCCATGTAACCAACTGTTTTCATATTAAGTGAATTTAACGTCTTTCCAACATTTTAACTCAGCCATTGTTGAACATCTCGTAAGAAGTTCTGCCGCATTGTTTCTAATACACCATCTGGAAAATCAGTGTATCGATTCTTACAAGTATTATCGTTTGTTCCATAGTTTTATCGCGTTAACCGATCATTAAACTTATTGTTAAAATGTAACATTTATTTATTACTGCCTAAAATTGGACATATATCTGGTGTAACTTAGTAAGCATGTAAGAGCCTATGTGTGGTGTCGTGACAAGTTCGGGGAAAATAGCAGTACTATGCAGCTACCGAAACATTGGTCAATGGAGAGGGATATGAGCCTGTAACTTAGTAGTTAAATGTCAGATGTTGTAATCACCGTCACCGGACCAACTAAAAGTTATCAGTAAGCATTTTATATATATCTAATCATCTACCACAAAATCACGTCTTAGAAATACTCTGTAGTTAGGAATATTTGCTTTGTCTACTGTAATTTGTCATACTACAGTTTGATTCATGTCATTTCTTACAGATACAGTCAAGCAGCTAAAATTATCGAATCACGTCGTACAAAATATAATGATTTTGAATTAATCAAAGTGATTGGCCAAGGTGGATTCGGTCGAGTTGAATTAGCTCGCCACAAACGTACACGACGTGTTTATGCCATAAAATTAATGAGCAAACAACACTTATTAGATCATAGTCAGTCAGGTTATTGGGAAGAACGTGACGTTATGGTAAAGGCATCAAGCGAATGGTTGGTTGCTTGTCATTATGCTTTTCTAGTGAGTTCAAACTATGTTTATAAGCATTTTTACTAAAAATTCAAAATAATAACAGTTGACAAACTGTGCCTGATATGTATTCTCTTTTCCTGCCCCACCAATTACAAATCTACTTATTCAGCCACTGTTTACAGTAAATGTTTAATTACTCACACATCGTTTCTTATTCGTTTCCAATCTACCTATCACAACATTGGGAAACCAGCCGAACAGTGCCTTGCATTGTATCACTAGACTTAAAACTAACGTGAACATATACTTGTTATACAAGTACATAGAGCATCACAAATAATAAATCACGCAATATGTACACAACTAGTATTTTTGATGCAAAGTCTGATTAATTAGTTTATGATAATAATAATAATAATAATAATAATAATAATAATTCTGGTAATTTATATTTATGAAGAATATGATATTTCCTAACCGCGTGACGTGTACATATTTTAGTGTTCATTTGTGTCAAATTTTATGCGTTTAAATAGACAAACAACAATAACGAAATGGAAAACTACGGCATCAATTAATGAGTCAAACGTAGGCTTACAATTAGGAAAATACTAAAGTACCATGATTTTACTATCTGTCAAGTACATGTCAGAAAAATATATGCTAAGTTTTGAAAGTCGTCCTGAGAAGTTTCATAACTGCATTTATTCTTCATGCCGTAATCATTGTAAACTATTTCCTACGTTATTCGAACTTGTGGACTTGTTCAGTTATATCCTAGTTTTTCTTTCGATAGCTTACCTTTTCTAATTAAGAGGATAGTATACATGGATTGTGTATTTCGAAGTTATTTGATTTTTGCCACGAGCTGATATCATCTGAAGAACAAATTTGAAAATCCGATATCTTATTCGACATTTGTTTCATTTTTTTGAGGCACCCCGTGTGCGCTCTGTTGTGGCCCCATATTAAAGAGATCCTTCACTTTTCGTTTCATTCACAATACTTGTAAACTATTGCGATAGCGCTTAATGTTTCATATATATATATATATATATATATATATATATATATATATGTATATATATATATATATATATATATATATATATAACCTGCGGTAATTCACAATTACTTATTCAATACTTTCTATGTTTTATGTCTCTACCGATTTCGTTGAACACTACCGGTAGTGGCTTCCCACTGAAAATTAGAGTAATGTGCTCTTGAACCTTGGTTATCCATAATGTTTTCATTGTTTTCTGAGCGTATCGCTTTAGGTTATTTCCCGTTTATTTAATGGGTGGGTACTTCATATTAGAATGGAATCTTCTTTGGAGATTCTATTTCAAGTCCAACTATCTATACATACTTAGCAATGTAGCGCGGCCTGATACACCTGGTGCAAAACGAATATATTGGATGTCACTGCTTGACATAACATTCTTAATGTTAGTACTGTAAAATGTATTAACCGTCCACTAAGTAAATATAAAATGATCAGAAATGTTAGGCATATCAATTATTGAACTTTCTAGATTATATAAACCGAGTTTCTTGAGGACGATTTCAGAATTCCGCTTTGTCTACGTGGACATCTTCATAATACCAGTAGCATACATAGTGTATATAGTATGGAGTCTTTTCATAAAACTTGTGCTTTGTTCGACTGTTTTATTTACTGCTGGAATTCAATGTGTTTAAATTCCCAATATTACTGTTATACTGTAATATGGATTAGTAATGGGGGGGGGGAAGGTGGATAATAAACCAAAGCATTTGTTATATTCTTTTTCATCCTTTATTAAGTTTTGTTTTACAATGTAGCGTGGTAGTATTAGCAACATTTCATTATATTTCTTCATCGCTTTCCGTATTTCATTCGTTTGTGATTACATGTCTCAAGGTGACACATCTACACTCTGTTTCTCAAATCAATAAAATAGTTTATTCCATTTCCAACTTATTATTATGGTTATAATCAAGAATTTTATCTGGACTATAGAAACGTAAATAATTGTTGTTGATATACATGTATGGGAGGCATTGTAATACATTGTCTTGATGACGTACATGTATCATACTTTTCGTGCGTAATATTGAATTCACATATGTGCTTACGTGTATTGATACGCCTATTTTTCGTGCGTATGAATCAGTCGATTGTATGCTCATATGTAAAATTGACATATTGTACACTTTTCTTATTGTTAGTGTTTTCATCTTGCCTTCATAACGCTCGCATACATATGACTAACAGTCAATATATTTAATACATTCTAAGGTCACTTGGCTGCATTTAATATGCCAATAGAAATGTGATAATAAATCAGTGTGGTTAATTCTCAGTCAGATGATTAAACTGTAATGTTTGACTTTTTTGTTTGGTCTTGTTCATGTTGTTTTAGCTATAATCTTGAAAGTGTTCATTCACCTCTACCTTTGTCTGTTAGTTAGGGTGATCTCGGTTGTAATTACCACTTTTCGATTGCTCACACTTTGAAAGAGTTCTTTTCCGCTAGGTTTAAAAGCGATCTTGATGACGTTGGTGTGTGACTGCAGAACAGCAATTCGTGTATCAAGATAAGACGTGCATCGTTAAAACTGACCTTTTCTTATCATGTCTTATCGTTGCTCGAAGGCAGCGTCGCTGCAATACTGATTTTTTTAAGGAAACATTTTAGTTTTATCCTACGTTTATACAATTGATAGTACAAATTCATCTTCCAACTTTAAATTTATTGCTCTTCGACTTACCACCCTCTAACTGACCCGTCTAGCCTAGTAAAATTTTGAGGAACAAGCGTTCCAGCCCGTATGACTTGATTGATTCATTTCAGTAGACAACGTCGAATACTACGTGAATGTATCAGCCTTCTATAAAGTATAAATAATATTTTTGTGGATAAATGGAGATTTTTCACATCACTGCATGTAGCAGTAAATAAATTCCAATTTATTAAAAACTGATAACTTAGTATTTAAAGAGCTTCATTTTCAATCACTGAGATAGATTCAGAGCCTCATTACACATGCTTCGACGTAAGCATTCATATTTTATGATTGGCAGTTATACACAAAACTCTAGTCAATTACAATGACTCCCAAGTATCGAAGTTCACAATGTAACTCATATACCACGTACCTTGAAGCACACTGCTTGCATTAGGACGTATGATGCTAATTGGCTGTCCAATTCAATTTTAGTGGAACAGGATTCGAACGTACTACCTATCGGTTATCTGATAGATATATTCTACATTGATAATGACTCATTCAAAACTTTTTGTCTGAAATCACAAATGTTTTTATGCGTAACAATCAATTCACCGGGATCGATCGCAACCAAGTGGTCATGAGTCAGTGACCTTAGGAAAGTAGACAATCACGATGTATCTTATTTATCTTTAAAGAATATTTCTGAATTATATATAGGGGATGCTTACTGAGTTCATAATTGAATGTCCCAATTTCCTTGTTAATTAAACTTATAGTAACAAGAACGATCAATATAGAACTTTAGCACAAAAATATTTTAGTTTGACATGTTACATTATCCAGTAGTAGAAAACGAAAAATCAACGACAATGTTCATAATCCCATGGCGGATAAACACTGTGATTTCATTGATGATTGTTTAGTAGATATTCTATGTGTTAATGCAGTACTGGGAGAATTTTCTGATTTTCCACTATAGGGCTCTTGTTTTATCCTTATATCAAAGATAAACAGTTAGTAGATGAAAATTATTCTGATAGGAGCTTAGATATGTTATCCTAATCGTTATTACTCTAAACTTTGTCAAAACTTTTAGAGAGAGTACCTGTAAGCTTTTCTTACTAATGGTCTAAGGTATTCAAGTACCTATCTCAAACCAGAAAAACGCAGCAAATCTAGGAGTTAAAAGACAAACCTTGACCATAGCTGTTATCTAGGCGCGACCGGACTTGCCTATTGTGATGATGTAACCTAGTTATATCGATTGAAAAACTCGTTCGTTTAGGTCCTATCATGTCAGGCAGGTCGATTAGTAAATGGTATGCTAAAAATATCAGATTTAAGGTTACTCAGCACACTTGTACTACTGACTGTATAGAGGCGTGACGGCAATATGGTGTTTACCTCAGATAACCAGAATTGCAGCTATGCTATCCTCTCATAAAGGCAAGGTGGCGTTAGGATTTGTCGACTTAAAAGTGCTCACCTCACCTTACTTCAAAGATTTCTGTCTCCGACGTTATGATCTTTACAATCATAGAGCCTTCACACCAGAAACCTCTTATTAAAGATTGTGTTTGACTGGCCTGAAGCGGTTGTTTTGTGAGCATTGAGGTCATACTCTGGGGTCCAACCCTGACCTAATTTGCTTTTAGGTACATCAAGAAGAAGAACCCTTCAACGATTTAGGTAAATAGGCAGTGATAAGGGTTCACATACCTATAATAGTACTCGAGATCACCCTGTCCATGATCAAATCCCTTTTCCTTTTAGTATTCTTCTACTTTCACTTTCATCTGTCAACTCCCCGCCACACGTACCAATAGTTTGAGTTCACGAAGTGCTGTTGTAGATCTGAAACTGAGCTTTACTTTTCATGTTGAGGATTTTAATGTGCGGACTCTATGTCAAATCAGTCAGTTGGTTTCACTAGCTAAGACCCTAGAATCTCTTGCCATTGATGTATGCTGTGTTTTCAAGACACGCATACAGGATCCTAGCGTAGTTATTCACTTGACTTTACTTAGTCAGTAAGGAGAAACAATCGATTTACTTGACGCCCAAGTCGATAAGTCTAGTTATGCTAAAAAATATTTCATTGAGTGTTTGGATATCCATCGAATCATATTATTATTAAACAATTAGTACCAAAGAACTATGACGAATCAATCAATGTGGTTGTGGGCCTTCATCAATGAAGGTGGTTAAAACCTATTTCATGTATGCCCAACCACTGCTTACCCTATCTGACATTGTTGGCTGATGTAGGAGTAGGATGTAACAAGATTAATAGCAGCCATAATAAAACCTGACGACAGTTAATGAATTCGTTGACTATTGGTCTCAACCATGTTGATATATGCTGACGTAATTGAGGACCGCATGATAATTGCATTCGCTGGGTAGAAACGTTGGGTGACATAACTTAGGTTGGTCACAGTGGCTCTAGTGTACTCTTTATCTTCTTCTAGATCATAACTTTTGTTATTCTTTCATGCGCACCTTTGTTACATTCCTGCTTGTTTGAATTTTGATGTTATATTGATGCTTTAAATTTGATACTGTAGCTTTAATGTGGTATGACAACTTGAACCTATGCCTATATATGTCAGGTTCTACTATGTGCATGATTGATTGTAAAGAGCGAAAATAGTTGAAGAACTGATTGAAATCTAAATTAATAATCATATCAGGAATATTGAAACCAACAGAATCTATAACTCGTTGTTTCTACGGTTTACCTGAAATCACATTGTCCAGTTTGAGATATAGTCGTGTCTCCTTTATCATTCTTGCGAAATGGGTATATGAACTCCAGCTACTAAGAACTAAGGCCTGCAAATACTGTGAGAAAGTTACTCTCGAAGTTATTGAGTGTAAGACTGTGATCTGAATTGCTCAACCCTTTGTTTCGATGGTCATAAGGACTTGTACACAAGCGTCTACACTTTCCTGTACGGTTCATTTTAATGACCGGTTTTTTCATGCACTGTTACAGGCTCTTTTTAAAAGTATCTAAGTAGTTTTTTTCTCGGTTCTATTCCTCTCAACTTTGGGTAGGTGATGTCTTGTCAGATGCAATAAACAATTTAACACTTCAAATGATACAGGTTCACAGTCTTATTAATTTGTACTCTCTCTTTGATCACAACACAACACACTGGGATCATTAAAGTTGGACTATACTCTAAAGATATTTTTCATCAGATAGATATACTCAAAATATAATGTTAAATTGTCACTATGATCACTATCTGTTGTTATAATCTGTTACTAATTAACGAAAATTGAAATATCTTAACTATTGATGTTTAACCAATCAGTAGTGAAGTTAATGAAACGTGGCTCGTACTCGAATACCACTGGATGAAAGCTAGACACTTGAATTTTTATTCCACTGTTGCACAAGTCATTTGTCATATTTTGAACGAGTTGCTGAGTGAATTAAAAGCAAAAATAGAATGGGAAGAATCGTAAAGTAATATGGAAACGTTTTTATTAAATTGACAGTAAATATTACATTCGTATAAATATGGTTTGCATGTGAAGCAGTGCAGCAAATAGACCATTTTCTTCATAATTCCTAATCACTGCGCATGTATGCGGGCTTAGATGTTGCCCGAATGCCCAAGCCGAAGCATGCAGTTTTCCCAGGGGGCCACTCCCTAAACCTCTTATGATGAATCCATGAGGCTGTAAAACATTGTCAGGCGATGCAGTCTCATGGTAGCTGTTATATCTCGTACTTGATAACTTGACTAGCAGCAAAGCAATCTTAGCACTTGAACGCCTTGAACCTTCCTAGTCGCCAAATCAGAAGACGAGAAAACAGGAAACTTTATTTCAGTGAAATGGGAAGTGAGACAAGTAAAAAAATTCGTATATTTATAGTTTTCTGAAACAAATAAATCAGTATTATGATCCATCCGATCCGAATTAAGAAGTCTCAACTGCTACCCAATCGGAACGCTCCACGTCGAGATTCTAGAAGGTTCTATCGATCAGTGATTGGACAGAATGTCTCCGGCTTCTTCAAGGGTTCTGGAGGCTTCGTTGAAGATTCTGGGAGCCATCCCAATAGTAGCCATTGACCAAAGTTGGTTCATATATCTTTCATTTGTTTAGGATTATGAAGCGAATCGTTATCTCTGATACTTGTATTTCAATCGGATATCACGATGTGTTCCTTCTCAGCCCACAGCTACTCTAAAATACTGGACTTGTAAGGAGATTATATTGTGGAGCAAAATACATGTCAAACGAGACTAACAAACAACGTTTATATATCTCACATTTAAAATTGAATTAATTGAAGAAAGTCTACAAGTCAATCTTATAAAAAGTCAATATGACTCCTGTTGCTTGATTTAATGAACGATTGTATTTTTGGGGATTTTGAATTCCGAACAGACTCTTAATAAGGTCATTGATGTGTACTATTGTGTATCATACTAGGACAAAACGGTTGCCTAACACTTTCTGTCTTTTTTTCAGTTGTTGTCTAGCTTGAATCATTTAATAACACATAATTATAAGACAAATTTCAACATTATTGGTCATAGGATTTATCGTGTATCATTGTTTATTTACGTTACATAGCTAATTTTTCAGACAGCTCAAAATCGGTCACAGGTGCAAATGTATTCACCCCTTAACTTCATCTAGATCTTGAATTCTATTATTATTTTCTGCACACCTTTATTCTCCCTTGTATTCTGTTATTATGTTACCTCTGTTATCTCGTAGTGCTAATGTAGTCTGGCAACTTGAACCTATGAGCATATGTGCCCGGTTCTACGTTGCTGCTGCTGCTGATGATGATAATTATTGGTGGAATAATCATTCTTCTTATGCATCTAAGTGGATCTTTGAAAACCAAACAAAAATGGCTTATTTTAAATACTTTATCTTTTTTCCTTGAAGATAATGACTGTTGTCCGTCACTTTTGGTATTCTTTATTCTGGTCACTAAAATTCCAGATATTTCATCTTGCTGTTTTATAGCCTTTCTTGAATGGCTACAAAAAGAGGTACTGGCCCGTGCCTTTGTGTTTACGTCAATGTTTGTATCTGCTTCCCATCATTTTGTTTTTACTAAAAATATTCATTTGGATCTTCGTTTTGATCAATAGGTGTGCAATCGAAACCGTAGGTCACTCATATAAAAAACACCAAAAAAAACAAAACTACTAAAGTGGATATGAGAATGCATTTTTTAAAGCAAACGATTTTCTTTTTGTTTTAATGCATTACAAAATGTGTTTTTTCATCTTTTATAATTGATTCAAGTAACAATATAGCTTCATGCATATAGCTCCGTTTACTAATTTGAAAATGAGCAAAAATGAATATTTAAACTGTAGAATAAGGTGAATTCATTTCATTTCATTTGGTTCTCTTCAGTTGTTTATAACCTATAAGATTTCAAAATCAAAATTATAACGAGGCTTGAACATACCAAAAGAAATCTAGTTAGATATTGTTGTTGACACTTGACATTAACATGATGTAACAGAGAAGTTATCTGACGAAAATAAAACATAGCAATTATGTATCATATGTCAAAGAATGCCCTGAAAAATTTTGTTTGTGACGAAAGACTGGGGGGGGGTAACTACTAAGTAGGTGATTATGCGATGGACAAACATTAATGATAACAAAGAACAAAACCAAGCGAACAAAGTTCAGTTAGTTAATGAAAATTGCTTAAGTCAGGCAAAAAAAACGTAACACTGCAATAGAAAAATCTTTTCAGATAAATATTTTATGCTCTTTTTAGACTATAGTTTTGCATCGCTTACACATCCTGGGACGACTGAGTAATCAACTATGTGGTACCAGGAAAACTCCCAATATAAATGAAATGGTCGACACACTCAACAATACCATGCTAGTCCTGAAGTAAAATTTCGTACTTAATAGCGCCAGAAACACATCCTGAACGTTCTAACATCGTTTCTTAATGCAATCAGAAGAGTGCATTTTGTAAGTGTCTTAGCAATCGTTTCATCATGGGAAGTGTAAAATTATTATTGCTACATTGCAATTTGTGTCAGAATATACACTGTTATTACTATAGCCTGCTAAAAATAAATCTTTCTTTTTTTACAGGATAAAGACAATGTCTACTTATGCATGGAATACATGCCTGGTGGGGATTTATACTACTGGTTAGAAAAATATGATACATTCGATGAGACGATAGCACGATTTTATCTTGCTGAAATTGTCCTTGCATTAGAGGCCTTACATCAATTAGGTTTCATTCATCGTGATTTAAAACCGGATAATATGCTGCTAGATGCTGCTGGACATCTAAAATTAGCAGATTTTGGTTCTTGTGTACGTGTTGGTGTAGATGGGTATTATTATTGTACATCACCTATTGGTACACCGGATTATATTAGTCCAGAAATGTTGAGTTGTCAATCGAAAGCTGGGAAAATTGGACCAGCTTGTGACTGGTGGGCTTTAGGTGTAATTGCCTATGAAATGTTCTTTGGTGAACCTGCTTTCTATGGGCAGTCTTTAGTCGAAACTTATAGTCGTATATTGGCTCATGAGAAATCTCTACGTATACCGACAGATGCTGACCCAATCTCACCAGAAACTGAACTATTCATCAAGGATCTATTGAAATCATCTACAACTCGTTTAGGTTCATTCGATCTCTTAACAGATACTGAAATTAAAGCAGCTAAGAATAATCGGGCTGTTGCTGCTGCACATCAAGTCAAGTGTCATGCTTTCTTTAAATCAATTAATTGGGAACAATTACGCTCAGAAAACCCACCAATTCAACCAGTTGTCAATTCTGAAACAGATACATCAAATATTAATTTCGATGAAAGAGATTTAAGCTCAGATAGTAGTAGTGGTGGTGGTGCTAAATTACCGCACAGTGGCGGAGCATTTGCACCTGCTCGACCACAACCACCAGCCTATTTTACTGGTAGTAATCTATCATTTGCTGGTTTCACTTTTAATCGTTATCATCGTTATTTGGAGATGTTTTCACGTCCTATCAACAACAGCAATAGTGTTCAACCAGCTACTGACGCATATGCATCTGATGTGAAAACAAATCATCAAACTATATTGAATGAAGCCTTGGAACGTCAAAAATTCGCTGAACAAACACTGAATGAATTAAAACAAGCATTTCAAAGTTTGGAATGTCAAGCAGCTAAAGACCAAGTCAGTTTAAAAGATGTCAATAGACGCCTAATTGAGTCACGTAATGAATTGGATCAATTAAAAAGTGCTAAAGTGGAATCTGATCGTCAATTAACTGATATGCATGCACAATTGACTAGTGCACAATATGAACGTGAACGTTTACAATTGGAGATTAAAGAATTAGAAACACGTTGTCAATCGGTTGTTGTAAATCTTGAAAGTGAACGTCGTGATAATTCTATTTTAAAAACGGAAAAAGAACATTTAGAACATCATGTCAATCAATTGGAACGGGATTTAAAGCAAAAAACTGCTCAGATTAGTAAAACTTCTCAGTTAATTGCATCAAAATCTGTAGATGAAAATGCCACTACTGTTGACGGTGGTAATGCTATCGTACAAGATTATAAAGATAATGTAATTACACAACAAAATGAATTGATTTCTAATTTGAAAACTCAAAATAATAATTTACTAGCTGAAAATCAAGAGGCTCAAGATAAGTGTACAGCATTAATGAATGTTGTCTCGGAGCTACGACGTAATTTAGAAGAACAAGTGAAAGAATTAACTGAACAATTACAAACAGCTCAAGAATTAAATCATATAAATGTTAATAAATATAAGGAAACTTATGATTTATTAGAACAAACCAAAATGTCTGAAGAAAGTCTGCGTCGTGATCTAATTGTCACAAAGGAAAATCTTGAAGCTTCTATACATTCAAGACGTTCTTTGGAGGAGCAGTTGGTTTATAAGGAATCAGAACTGGCTGTTGCTCAAGTACGTCTACGTAGTTTAGAAACTAATTTGAGTACAGTGCGTAAACATTCAGAAATTGAGGTGCTACGTTTAAATAATCTGTTAGAACGAAATACGATTGAAATGAATGATTTATCTCAACAACTAGATGAAATGCGTAGTCGTTGTGCTAGTACTGAGAAAACGAATGGCTTACTCACAGAACGTGTGCAGCAATTACAAAAAGATAAAGAGATACAGCAACGTAATTTAGACACATTAGTTGAAAAATTCTACAGTGAAATGAAATCGCGTACAATACAACCACCGGTTAAAGCGAAAAATGTCAACCGTGATGAATATAAACAGTTAGAGAAAAAATATAAAAATCTACAATCAACAAGTCAAAAAGATATAGCTAATTTACATGCTACTATTGATCAATATAAGAAAGATCTTGCAGAACGTAATAATCATATTACTAGTTTAACCGAAGAATGTCAAACTATCTATAAAGAATTAGGTCAACAAAGACAATTGGAAAGAAATCTACGTGCACGCTTGGATTATTATGTACATGCACAACAGTCCACACCGATAAAAGACTCCAATTTAGAGTGTAAATCATCAACAGTAATAAAGCAATCTGAAGATACTGATGCAACAGATGTTTTAACTCAGTCACAGAATATAGATTCAACTTGTGGAATTACAATGAATTTACTGAATATCGTCCTTGAAGATATTGTAGATATTGATAGTAAAGGACGTGGGAAAAATAAACTAATCTGGTTACCGAAATATGCTGTCTTGAAACGATTCTCTTTATTATTTTATGCTTCACGCGCAGAACGTGAATCAAATCCTTCATTAGCTGAAGAAATTCCATTATATCGTGTAAGTTTCTGGTCTATTTTTCAGATTTTCTCAGTTTATTTATTATATTTTGGAAAATATTATTTATCTTGTAATTAATAGAAAAAATATTAGTAGACTGTATTTTTGATAAACGGTTGAGAATAAATGACTCGCTAGTTTGTTTTTAAATACATATACCCACTCGCAACTACAGTCCATCGGTTTTACTATGTGTAACAAACACGAGAAATTTTCCTTTCCATAAATTCTTATCAGGTTATTTTCGGTCCCAATGAAAATCTGTTTTCTATCGATTGGTTTTCTAGACTATTGAGTAATGTTATACGTTTTTTTCTCCCCTTTATGGTTAGTAATTTGTGTAACATAATCCATGAACTAAACTGTTAGTTCATCGGGTGGCTTCTCTAGAGAGAATTTCAGATGAATCGCATTCATTTCATTTTCTTTCATATCGGATTACGATGAGTCGATCTAGTTTAATGCATAACGTTTTGGTGTTTTCCGGTTAGGGTATACTCCATTACAACGTAGTGTTTAGGATAGTGTCCTAATTCAATTTAGTCTTTTAAGAATTCCATTCTAGTTTTCGTTTCGTTGAGCCTTGTTTTATACTTCAAGAACTCGTTGAGCACCTTCAACACAATGGGTTTATCACGAGATTTTAGTTGCTACAAAATTCCCATCTTTGTATATATATGTATACTTGTCGACGCATTCAACTACTTCATTCATTATGATCAATCTAGGTGATAAGACCACCTCTGAAGTGAAATTTTCCATTTATGTGTAGAAGAGCGTCCCATACATGTTTGCATCGTAACTCTAGGCGTTCAGGAAATTATACATCGTCACCAACTTGTTTACCGACTTAATCAGACTATATCGGTTTTTTTTAGTTACATATGTCCATATTCACTCGTCTATTACATATAGTGTTTTGGAGCTGTATTACGAATCTGTTTCTGAATGTAAACTAAGAGTCGACAAATGAACTTCGTTTCTGTTATAAATTCTTGATCCAGTAAATTCTCATGATTAGGCTACTTGACAACATGATTTATGACCAACGTCCACATAATTAAATCGTCTCCAGCCGAAATGATACAACTGCACTCTGATGAGGTAATAAGACTAATTCCTACGTGTTGTGACCTGATTTCTCTAACGCTTTTTGGTTAACACAGAAGCATTTGACCGAAGGCTCCAGAGTGAGGCTGATTGAAGACAATACATCTCGTAAGTACAGTAAGTCGTCTTATGAGTGAGGACAGCTGTTTTGTATACCATATAGTAGATAGCTTTATGAAACAGCAGGGTCATAAGTTTGGGGTAGAATTCTAATAACTCGAAAGCGAAAACGAATATGATAATATATAGTCAGTTAACGGGAAGCTTATTATTTATGGAATACAAAAATATTTCAAATTAAATGTTTAGTATACACAGTTCGACAATAGTCTCTAATATTATAAAGGGTAGCTTTGTCAGATTCCCGTTGTAGTAGATATCCATGTGATTTAACTATACTGATTCCATTTTGTATATACCTATGCTTATTCAGTTACATCGCAGTATGACTTATTTCGTAATTTATGATACCTGAGATTCTTCAATCTATTATACTTCATATTTATATTTGAATTTGTTAGTTTGTACAGATTAGTTAGTTCCCTATATCACTAACTGACGTCATTTAGCGGACCTTTGATTATGAAGTAACAATCGAAATTTGTTTATCATTAGTTGGTAGGGCTGTGTGCACTACTGAACAGAACTAAGTTAAATCAAGACATTTATCTAATATTCTGTAGATTTTAATGGTTTTCCGGCTAATTTTGGTTTTTCATGAACCATCACTAATTCAAACTTTGCTCTAACTATTCGAGCTTTGGAAACTGAATAATATCGCTACTTCTTATACATAGATTTTACCTGGAATTCATATACACAAATCTTTACTTGGCAAATAAGTTACGCCTCTATCTTATGATTGGTGAAATACTACTTCACCTACACTTTACCAGTTGTATACATTTAATAGCAGAACAATATTATATTTGTATGCATTTATATTAGCAATATAAATACTTCCACTTATTTTATGTATATTGTTTCTTTTCTTCACATATCTGGTAAATGTTTACATTACTGGGAAGAGTCTTTCACGCTGAAACTCAAATAGTCATGCATATTTATACAATTTTCATGTAGTAAGATAGAATTCATCTTGCGTATATATCCCTGCTTATATGTGTTGTTAGTGCATACAGTTTCACGGTTATTTTGCTTTAACATGATTAACCCATTTACCAGATACAAATTTTTGCACTTGATTTTGAGTCAGACTTGAATTGTGATACTACTTAACTGAATTATATTCAGAATGGTTCGAGAGTGAGATGTAGTGGCTGAAATTGATCTACGTCACTACTACTTTTCCAAATTTCATTAATATACAGGACAAAATGAAAACAAAACAGTTTGATTTACATAGTAGGCTAATGTCTAACACCAGGTAATTTGAATTACAGCATGTTTATGCCCCCCCCCTCTTTTATACATAGAGTGAAGGGAAGCACTCACTAGCTCTTACGCAAAGGTGCGGCTTATAGGTATGTAAATGAATAGCATTAATAAATTGCTACTGCATATTATTCTTATTCGCGCTTAACTTAACCTTATTGTATAGTCAGTAGTCTACGTCGTAAGAGATCATAGTGATCCTATGTTCTCATAGCCATTCATTTATGTGTTTAGGACTCTAACACATCAAATATTCAGACGTCTCCGCTAGCCTACACTAAATATTTATTTTAATGTTTAATGAATTTTTCCACATATATTACTGTATTAGTTCTTGGAACAATCCACTCATATTATAACCGAATGCTCAACATTTGTAAACGCCTAAGCAGCTAAGTAGTGTATATATCCACTACTCATCTGGACGTAACAATGGAAAGTTCCTTCTAACAGTTGCTCAGTTCAGTTAGATACTATCGTGTCAGAGAGAAAATATGGTAGTTTAACCAATAGATGAATTGTATGTGTACGTCTATACAATAGTATATGACCAATAATAATTCGTACGCAATACGTCTCTAACCAGATACTTAATTACGTGGTGCATACTAATATTAAATCCGACAATTTGGTGGTTTTGGCTATCCAGTTGTAGCTAAGCTACTCAGATGCCTTGGGTCAAATGTCTAAATTCTATTTCGAGTGAGTTTTTATTCAGCTTAAATTACTTGACACCATGCAGGGCAACCAAAGCCCAATTCGATCATAAACCAGATTTAGAACCACCAAGATTATGATATGCATAAGCAACTGCATGTGGAAAATCACATTTGATGAAAGGGAAAGTATATGGGTCACATTACTCTGTTAACTCACATATAATGCACCTCCTATTTGTCTTCGCTCTCATTAGACAGTAGCAACTGCGCAGGCTGATATATATATATATATATATATATATATATATATATATCGCGTGATCGACTAAAAACAACAACAGCTTGCCTCTTATAAATGACTCAAACTTCATAAGGTTAAGTCATTAAATTAGAGAATACAGTTGTTGTAAATGAAATTGTGCACAATTTATTGTTCATTTCAGTAAGTTCTTATGGAGTTAGATTGAATATTCATTCAGTAGAAAAATGGACTGAGATTATCAGCATTCACTGAGTGTGGTGTATTCATTATTTTCGGTCGTGTTTCTGTTCGTTTATTAGGCCATGTATATTTAAAGCATAATCTTCACTAAGGGTTTTGTCTTAAACGGATGAAGTCATCCTCACGTGTGCGTTATGAACATGCCAGTATAAGACAGTCGGTCATATCGGGTGGAAAATATAGAAGTAGTATTAGTTTGAACTTTGAGTGAAATCAGCACTGAAAGTTACACTGATATGCAGAACTTACTCACTAAATGAGCGTAAAAATGACTATGAGTGCTGCATGCGATACAGTGAGTGAATATTGAAATTTTTGTAAATAAGTCCGCTGTTGATGATATAAAGAACACAATGAGCTCCGTAGCTCCCTCTGCGGTTTGAACAGCTGCGTTATTTAGCCCACAACTGACATGAGATGAATCACTAAGTCAAAATCTCTACTCATGAAGGAATCGAGTTCAGGTTATGCAGTGATTACATTATGATTCACTCGTGGGTTCGGAAGCTAATTGTTCACAGTGTATATGTAACTTTCTCCTATGGCATCTACCATATTCCTAAAGCCATGAAATTGAATGTCAGTATTAACAGCTCTTGTATATTTACTGGTTCATAGACTGACTCAGTTGTCTTAATGTAAAATACTTTAGGATACATCTTTGGAAAAGCCCTCAGAATTTGTTGAAGATCACCAACCATCATTTCGTCCAATCGGCATATGATACATCAGTTTTCTACATGCTTCTCACTGGACGCAGATTGGATAAAGTAGTTTTCAATGATTCATCCAGCTTCTAATGACTTTCCTAGTGAATTGTCAAGGGATATTAGCACTTAACTCTTTTTAAGTATTGACATAAGTTCGTTTATTCAGAGCTACCTAGAACTTTGTAAATGGTTTGGAGCATATTTTTAAGATTATAACTTCTATCCACACTCCTTCGGGGTTCGAATGTTGACGAGTTCCGTAGGGAAGGATTAGAAAGCCTCTCGAAATCAGTATCAATCAGTTCACACTATAAATCCAGATCAGTATTTCGTATTTGTATTTGCTGCCTTAAACCTTTGTACTACTGTGTTTATGTTTTCTTATGACCTCTTAAAACTGTCTGTAATTTTTCTAACGTAAACAAATGTGTTTTATATTCATATGTTCTATTGTGTTGTTGTTTGTGAGGACACTGATTTTTGTTTGTCTAGTTTTCTCTGTCTCTCTCACACACTCGAGCTATAAACAGTAGGTTAAGATTCAACCTACACATACCATATACATGTACGTACATTATCACGAATTTTAAAATCCAGCCTATACTAGTTAATATTCATCGTATTACCGACAGCTTCCGTGTAGGTGTATGTATGAATCAAACATGTAGTAAAACGTTGTGATATGCAAAGTTAGTTGTGATCTTTTTTGATATCTATTCCATCTCTTCTCTTTTTCTCCCATTGTCTCTAAGACTAATTTCTTTCCCATTCTTAATAAACCATTGCTACTTGTTAATTACTGAATAAATAACAAAAGTGAAATTTTATCATTTGCCTCTTAGTACATTGGTAACTAATTTTATTCAAAATAATAAACATAAATTCTTATTACTTTTTGAAAAAACGCTCATTTGTTGTTGGCCGTTATGTGTCGTTTGAAACCTAGGTTTATTTTTTTACCGATGGTGTCATCGATGCTGAAGTTAGGAGTTGGGTTCCTTGTCTTCCTCCACATTCTAAGTTTCTGAACTTATCATAATTTTCTCTTTACTGAATCATATTTTCTTAAATCTTATCTCCGATCTCTATTCCCTTCCATTAATACTAACTCTGTTACTACCTCCCCTACTCTGGGATTTGATCCGGTAATTTAATCTCTATCTGCTAATTGAGGCATGGCAACTTGAACTGACGTACGCATGTACCAAGTTCTACGTTGTAACTATCTGTCTGTCTGTCATTGATTACACCTTTCTGTAAAGTGTTTAAAGTAGTGATTCATAAATTGGGGAGGTATTTGTTCTTAATTTTTTTAGTTCATAAATGCTAATCATATTTCATTTTGATGTCCTTTTTTCGTAATTCCATGCACTTGATAGTAGCCAAACTGCTTTAAGCATGTACTGCACACTCATGAAATATACGTAGTGTTATTAGAAATAGGGAGACGTCTAATACATTAAGCTTCGAACCAATAAGAAAAAATAACATCTTTAATCGTGATAGCAAAGAAGAAAGGTTGCTTCCGTGAGAAGGTATGAAGCGGATTAATTAAAATTCAAGTGTACAGCATATACCGGGACATTTAGTAAACGGTTTCTTTTGGAAATGAAGCTTCAAATGGTATTTCAAAATTGTCTAACTATCTACAGTCATTCAATATTGCGTGTAATACTCTTTCGGTATATTAATAGTTTTATTGTATAACTATTGCTTCACTATTCTTCAATCGTTGGGTTTAAATTTCACTTCACAAGTTGTCATGGTATTAGATGGCTAAAGTTAGTCTGCTGGACCCTCTGCACGTAAGTTTCGGACTGTCTGACACTAATCAACAAGGTATAGGTAACTGTCTTCGACTAATTACTTAACATTTAAAAACAGTGCAGACGTTGTCTAGACATGTAACTATTTTAAAACCTAGTAAATAGGATTTAATAAGAATTATAGGCTACATTGATACCTACTCAACGACAAATCAATCTGTACCTGGTAAATGAAATAGGATCTTTATGCAACCAAAATCGACTTTCATATCTAATCATTCCTTAAAAAAACTATCAAATTAAACGTGATGTTTGTTGCTTATGTCTTGTTAACATATCAGTTTTACGCAATTGATTAATACATTTGAGAAAGTAACTGTTACAACTGTGGATTGGCTATAACATAAAGTAACCTTGACATGATGTCATTTACTCGTCCAATAACTCACTGACCTACTAACTATCACGTGTTGACCTAATGCTCTCAGCCTACGTATTTTTCTAGTCCTATATGCAAAAATTAAAAGTAGATGGGTTTATACGTGTCAGTCTCATTCACCGATCACTGCTATTTTTAGATAATCCTCTTGACGTCGTATACGACGAAATAACAATCTACATGCTTTGCAAAATTAGCATATTAGGACATAAAACTCGAGTAGTCTAGGCAGGGATAGTCAATCATAATTTAGGGATAATATATGATACAATGATAGTCTATAGGTCAATTTTAAAAGCTTTCGATAAGGAGAATATAAATAAATTAAATACTTAAAAGTTCGCTAATATTTTTTTGAAAAATTGATAAACTGTATTCTAAGGTAGTTGTTCCCCTTTATTTTTTTCTAAATTATATCAGTCGAAAATTTACCTTACAAGAGTGTATGTGTTAGAGAATAAAAATGGTCATTAATACAAAATAAGCTTAATTTTCTTTTGGAAATGAACTCGTATTAATATTTACGCACACTGACAAGCTTCTTTTGCATATGCACTAGAAATTTGATCAGGTAATCATCTGACCGTCGATGTTACTTTGATATGGTGGTGGGGCTTTCCTATCGAGATGAACCACTTGGCCTATACTAGTTGGAGTAATCACTAGATAACTTCTCAGACTAATAGAAAACAGGATTAAAAAGTCCATTGTAAGTTAGATAATCTCTGAAAAAGTTGGAACTAAACCTAAACGTTTAGAACGATGAGCGGAGCAATCCACCTGTCCTTCGGCTACGATATAACTACCCACTATTTTCAAACCACCCGAATGGAAAATCGATATAGACCTTCCGACTCTTGCTGAAGTTGAAAAAAAGCCATAGGTAATTTGAAGCGAGGAAGACTAGCGGGTTCTGATGGGTTAACTGCGGAAGTCTTTAAGGATAGTGGTCGGGTTTTAGCAACTAAGTTGACTGATATTTTAATTCAAGCCTGGGAGCTGATCATAATCCTATCGCACTCGTCTCGATCGCTTATCATCCCAATATATAAGGTAGGATCATAATAGTGATAACCATAGAGAAATTAGTTTGACTAATATAGTCTCTAAAATGTTAGCTTCAGTAATTATCAGACTATTAGCGAAGACTCATGGATTACAAATGCAAGAAAACCAAACTGGCTTCAAGCCTGGTCGTGATTGTATCGATCAAACATTCACTGCTCGTCAGGTTTTACAACATAGACATACTTTTCGGCGTCCGACAATAGTGGTTTCTCTTGACTCCGTAGACCGGAAATTGCTACAGAAGTATCTGTTATTGAGAGCGTACCTCAGAAGTACGTAAACCTTATAAAGGCTCTTTAGTCGAATAATACTAGTTTAGGTCTCAGCATATGGCTTAATGCCATCTAAACTTTTAATCTCAAGTAGTATTCTTCAAAACTGTTTAACATTCCCATTTTGTTTAATTTCATAATGGATTTACTGCTGGTATATAGCCCTCGTTTCATGAATTTTCAGAAATCGATCTCCCATTAAGAGGCCCTCTGATTGGCTAAGAATACACATATGACAATCATGCTTGGTGAAAACACTGATAATCTGCATAGTCTTTCGCTGATATTGAGCAACAATGCATGAATGTTCAAGATCCGTCCCGCCTCTCTAAATACAAATTGTTGTTTCAAGACTGGTCTGCGTCAGCACCCGAACTAAGGAGAATAAGAGTATGAAGTACTTGAGCGCGCCGACTAGTTCACCTATCTTGGAAGCCCGCTAAGCTCTGATGCGTTAGTGTCTGAGGAAATCTCAGCGCAGCTTCAAAAATCTCGTTTCGTTCTCGCTAACTTACATCACTTATAGCGTAGGCAAGATATTCATGTATCAATTAAAGGACAAGTATACTGCATATCACTCCACTTTGTCATACTGCATGGATGAGAAGCGTCTCGACTAAGAGCAGATGACATTCGTACGTTACTAGTGCTTGATAAAAGTCGTTTTCGAGACGTCGCTAGGTCTTGTTGTGACTACTGAGTAAGCGATAATGGGGTTGGACGCGTGGCATATGGGAATAATGACAAATTAGTTCATGAGGTCCTGAAACTTAACCGACTGAGGTGGTTGGGAAATATGTTACATATGCCCAACTAATGTCCACTACGATGCGCAATGCTTATCGTTGCTTGAGAAGGACAGATGAAAGCTATTAGCAACCAAAAAATGTGGAACCAACCCATGAAGTAGTTGATTGCTGGTGTGAGACACGTTGGTAGTCACAGACTACTTGGTTGGAGTTCATGTGACTATCTTAGCCAACGGTTGGAGTCACTTGGTGACACTTAAAATCAGTTACAGTAACGCATATTATTCATGCCTTGTCTTCCCTTAAAACGCGAACTTACATCTGTCTTATGCCTTTCTTTTTCTCTGATTTATATTTTATCTGTTCATTGTGTTTTTTCTTATGACTACTGATGTAACTACTGCTTCTACTACTTTGGTATGTATCTTGCTTTACGAGTTTCTACGTTCATGATTGACTGATCGATATTACCTGAAATTTCATATCGATTGACGTCAGTGAAATAGTAGACCTGCGAAGCCGTTTCGTCTTGGCATGTGATTCTTCATCAGTTCATATCCACGTCCTCATCAGAGGTCACGCTTGTAATCCTCTAACTTATCTATAGACATCCTTTGCATCACTGAGACTAAATCCAATATTTAATGTTTTTAACTTCAGTCAATTTTACCACTGGTCGCTTCTTTACACTTAGAGCACTAGAAATAACCTTCTGAAGTTAGTCACTAGTGAAGATATGTTTATTGTTATCTTTAACTTTTATTGAGAATATTGAATTTGAAGTTTCGTCTGTTTGGGATTTCTTGACTTCCAGTGGTTATCTGACTAAGGTCAATTCGTTATGTGAACCTTAAAATTCACTATTTCCCACATCGCTCAATCATAACAATCTGTATTATTTGTTATAATTGTTTTAACTCTAATATGTAATGTAAAGGATTCATTCGTTCAGAATTTTACGTAAGTATTAGGATACAGAATCCCTGACGGTCCTAAAAAGTGATTTTCATCGCATATCCTGAATTACTATCCCAAGAAATCTGGCTTCTAGTCGGTGAATATGAGAATATGGCCATACTTCTATTATTGGTGGGTTATGTTGAGTAAAATTTACTAGTAATGGTAATGTCGTGCCTTGTTTAGTTACGTACACTATCTACAAAAACAAATATAAATCTCCACCTCATGCAGTTAGTTCCTTTTATGAATTTGAATAAAGCATGGGCCACAGTTGACAAGTTTGGGATTATTGTTTGCCTTAAATTTAGGTTTTATACTAGGCAAGTCATAACCAATGGCTGGGGATCCTGGATGACACTACTCAGAATTGGTCACAGTGGCTCAGGTGTACTCTTTGTCCTCCCTTAAATCATGAGCCTAAAATTATTTTGTACTTTTTTTTCAGGAATTGATTCTTTTGCCCTAAATCATATGATATATGTCTACACTTTTTTCTCTTACCACCATTCAACTAACTAATTTGGTATTCTTATTGTTCTACTAGGCTGTTGCAACTTCGACTGATACACATATGTACCAGTTCAATGTTGTACATGCATACATACGTACATTTATATTAGGATCTGAAGTTAAGGTTACAGATTGGATTGATTTGCCTGTTACCTAGCGATAACTTATCAGTTGATAAGTCTAACCTAGTAATTCTCATTAAAAATTGTTTTTCCTACATAAATTTGGCGTATGTTTTTGATTAGTTGATTCGTAAATGCTCGGCTTCATATACCGTAGCTCGGCGCTCCTTGGCTAATCACGTGATTGGTCGAGAATACCTTTAGTTTCTGAATTTCGTCACTATTTCGTACTTTTATCGGCAATGAAAAAGTGGATTTTCCTTAATTCATTCTTTCATCAACAACGTAGAACCAGGCACATACGCCCATAGGCTCAAGTTGCCAGACCACATTAGCACTACGAGATAAGAGAGGTAACATAATAACGGAATACAAGAGAGGAGAGTTAAGTAAAGGTGTGCAGGAAATAATAATAGAATTCAAGGTCTAGATGAAGGTAAATAGTGGATACACTTGCGCCACTGTGACCGATTCTGTGCCATGTTGCCCAGTGTCTCCAGCCACTTATTGCAATTATCACGCGGATCCCAACCAGGCAATCTGCATCTACCAACATGGTTTAGACTAACAGTCAGAGACTTCATGGACTGACGCCATGTTTTGTTTTGGCCGTCCCCTACTCTTTTCCCATCCTACTTCAACCCTAGCCAACCGCGTGACGAGGCTGGTGGTGGTCGGGCACGCGCAACACATGTCCCAACCATCTCCATCGATCTAATTCTGACTGATTTATTGAGAATCTTGAACATTTGAAATTAAAGCATACATTCTATGGCTTATCATTCTACTATAGATATACGGATTATGCATTTGTTGTTAGTAACATTCTGGAATGTTCTGTGTACTTTCCTAATTTATTCAATAATGCACTCTGTGGGTAAATTTATTTATGATGAAACATAAGAGCACTCAAAAATTTCACTTACTAGACTTTAGATTTCAATGAAAATTGCATAAGAAGTTGAAAAAGTAAGCTTGCCGTAACATCACATCAGCTGTATGTATCTAAACTATAACAGTTTATATCCATTAAGTTATAATAAATGGATTATGTGAGCCTTTTTTGATAGAATTCGGAAACTCTGTTCTCATGAAAGACCAGAAAGGGAATTTTGTGTCGTTAAAACGGTTATCCAATAAGATTTATCATTAACTACTGAAAACCACAGAATAAACGTGCCACATACGATACAATTGAAAAGTAAGCTTGTTCCATATATGAAAATATGGGATTAATTAATCGTGGATTGAATGTGGCACTGTAGCGACCTATCAGCAATGCTTGCCAAACAAACTGCTCCCTAAAGTAGGCAAAGTCGAGTAGTTCTCTTGTGTTGGTACTTTCAGTCCCACTTATTACTCTACATTAGAAACACCCAGAAGAGTATATGTCCGCATTCCGGATAACGTTCAAAAAAATTAAAGATTTAGTGGTTATAGGGCTCTAAGTTGCTCAGTAGATTGACAACTAATTAACAGTGGATATACTGTTGACATTATTTTTTTTAAATAATCAGGAGAATATATAACACAACTTCAGTACTTTTACTGAGACACTAGCAATGAATAAACTCAAGTAAAATGTATGTACTGAGGTAGAGGCAATCTTCAGTCGATTATGTTGTGATGGTGAAAGAAACACAATCACGACAAAAATTGATGCTTTTCGTATTTAGCTGTTATGATTGAACTTAATTTGATGAAATAATGTCTCATGCATATTATTGTGTTTTCGGAAACGGCATCATCTTTATTAGCTTCTGTATTGTTTATATACTGAGCCTAATCAAACATCATGCATAGGTGACTTGTTTATTGATTCGGATATAAATATGATGAGACGAATTATTTGCTTTTTACATACTATCATCGCGACTCCTATAAATTCACGTCAGTCGTAAGTAATACGTTTCGTTTTCATAAGTGTTCCAACTCACACAGTTATTCGTATTCTTCCTCCGCCAAGCATTAAGAACGTGTATTAGTGACTGAACAAGGTCACAGATAATAGAATGTAACACATTCGATTAATTTTCGTGATCATTTAGTATATATCTCAATTGTAGAGGATTTACATTATCCTGAGCACATCAATCACTGGCATAATGTCATGATGGATACAAGAGACTCCTTTAAGCGTATATCACTTATTAAAACAGTAGACTGTTTGTGGAGGAATGATTAGATTTTATAGCAGTAGTGTGTATTCTGCTTAGATCCTTGACCGTAGGTGCTACCTTGACGTGATTATCAGGCTTGTATATCATGATGTACTAACCCATCTATATTGTCTGAAACACTCGAGCCTTTAAATAACGCTGTGACTAAAGCCAATAAACGTGAGTTTTGGGAGTAAATTCCTGCTTCCCACTGTACTGGATTATGTTGTCGATGTTTCTATCTAGTACGATAGAAGGGGGAGGCGTCAGAAAAGGTCGAATCTCGACAACATTTTGCTATATCAGAAAAGATAAAGTCAACACATCAGAAACGCAGTCAGTTGTCTTTTGAGCTTTGTTACCATGCTTCAGGGTCTTGAAGACCACATATAACCTAGTTTTTTCCCTATACCTCAAGAACAGATACTCTTGTTGTAGTCAAGGGTTAACAGATAACTGCCTTCATACATTTAACTTGTACTCACGATCAGCTTGAAAAAATACGGATGCGCACAGTCAACTATTCTCAACCTCTAAGATAAAACTCTACAAACTACCTAACAAAAGTTGATTCTTCTAAACTCTTACTGTTTTCTTTTCTCTTTAGATTATGCATGTACGTGAAGCAACGGAATTAGATTTAATCCATGCTAAAAAAGAAGATTTAAGCAGAACCATTCAATTGTTTTATCAAAATCAAAATACCAAAATTCAACAGTCCAATTTGTTTACAAATAATGATGATGTTGATATGGATCTACACGATGCTACCTTCGTATCATCACTACAGACAGGACAACTACCTCAACATCAATCTACATTCAAATTATCCAGTAGATTAAATCAAGATGCTGTTGTTATCACTAACACTGCTACTACTAATAATAGTAACAACTCTAACAGTAATAATACTACTATTGAATGGATGAATCATAATTTCCAACTAATGCGTTTTCATTTAGGAAATGTATTATGTGATATTTGTCATAAGAATTGTTCAGATTTATTAAATCCACCAAAAGCATTGGAATGTTTACACTGTCGTATGCGTATACATTTTGATCATGTTGATAGACATGAGAAATTTGCATCATGTCATAATGCTGCAAATGTCCGATATTTGCGTATGTCGAATTCAGCAGCACGTAAAGTATGGATTGAACAGTTAATTAGTTTACGCCAATGTTTAAGAGAACTGCATCAGAATCCAGATCAATTACTGGATACTACTTCAGGAGGATTGAGTAATTTAGATTGTAATCAGAATAGTCATAGTAGTAATAATATTGTACATATGAACTCTATTAAATCAATATATCGTAGTATGCGTGCTGGTTCACTAGGTCCTACCTCTATGCCAATTACTTCTGCTCCTACTACATCTAATCAAAAATCTGATTTTCAATATTCCTTCCGAAAAAATCTTGTAGGACAAACTGGTGTTATAACTGGTTGTGTAGGTATGCTTCAAAATGCCGCCACTTCTTCCTCCACACCATCATCAAGGAATAATTCATCACCGCGTTCTTTATCTCCATCGCTTGTATTTCCAAAAATAGATAATCAGTAGAAGAAAAGGATGATAGGAAAAAATCAGATGCTTCCTCATTACATTTTAAAGAAATCCTTTACTTCTACGTTTCGTTGTCGTTGATGTCTTAGCAAATTTACTTTTGCATAGTTTAGTTGCCTTTTTTAGTTGTTCCGACTTTGTTTTTCAAAAGAAAATGTCACAGAAATATTTCTTACGTTGGACACACATACGTACACACGTATATACCCTAACATACACCTCTGCATCTTTTGGTTACCAAACATTTGTACAATCAACCACTTTTTTGTCTTCCTAACTGCTATACATTGGCACATATATATGTATATAAATATGTGTATTTCCGCTGTCTTTACTCTGTGATTTTTGTCTGTTGTAAATGGTGTGCTTTACGTATATTTATGTGAGATCGAGAACATGTATTTGTGTGAGGAAACGATTCACATTCACTTCCTTGTCACATAATCACTGACTAAATATGTTTTATGGTTAGAAATAGGAACTTTATATTCATAATTTGGCAGCTGACTTGTTTCTCATTTTGACAATATTTTGTTCATTATGCAATAAACATTTGGTTTGATGCGGAAAACAAAAAGAAGAAAGGACTGATGCCGTTTGTGATTCTTCTTCATTTAGTATATCTAAATTATGTCTTTGTTCTGTTTGTTTTCAACCATTTCTTCCTCACCTTTTATCTTTCATTCTTTGCACACTAAATCTGATATCGTTTTCGTCCATGTTGGTGCATTCTTCGGGCGTCCTTCTTGTAATGTGTATACTGAACAATGTATGAAGTTGTTTACCAATATGGTTATTTTTGTGCGTTTATTCATGTTATTACTGATTTGATTGATTTAGATAAATTTACCAGAGATATGGGAATACATTTATTGTACATATTATATATATATATATATATATATATATATATATATATATATATAAAGTTTATATATTACTTTGCTTTTATAAATATTTGCATTATTCTATAAATATTTGTTTTCTCACCTTACAATAGTCTCAGCAATCGTTTAGTTCACTTCGATAATTTTCGTCGATTATCATAGTAATCTATAGAGAAGCTTATTTATCTCTTTAGAATATTCATTTGAAGGAGCAGCATGGGAGAAAAAATAGGATTAGACAAATCAGAACGTGGTGTACAGCCATGAAGTCGTTTACTGTTATTGTGAGCCATATTAGTATATATATAGACTACTTAGTACGAGAATGCGCTTTCAAAGGTTAGAGACATTTGTGTACATGCATCCACTCTTAATTTTATAAATTTTAGTTTTCATCACTCATTATATTTTCGTTTCTTCTCGTTAAAGTGTATTCTGGTGAAGATTCTATTAGTTTTGTCCCCCCTTGCTAATGTGCTGTGGCAGTTTGAGCTAACGCATATATATAAGGTATTCTACGTCGTTCATAACTGATTTCCGTTTGGTTACTTTGTAAGACACCCAGTATGTAGTAGTCTGTAATCCACTAGTGAACTGTATTGTGATACAACAGTAATATGGCTTCATGTTTGTTCTTGCGACACTACGGCCGATTGTTGAACAATCATCTGGATGGGACTCACCACTCTACATCAACTTCCTTGGCTACGAAGAAGCATTTAACACCGTGGACAGATGAACATAATAGAGTCTCCTACGTCACTATGGTGTACCCGGGATGATAGTTAATATCATTGAGAATCCTTTCGACGGTTTACACTACAAAATCGTGCACAGAGAACAGCTCACAAATTCATTTCAAGTGGGAACCGGTGTCAGACAAGGCTGCTTACCCCCATCTTTTTTCCTTCTGATGGTTGACTGGATCATGAAAACCTCAACATCTCAGTGGAAACGCGAAATATGATGAACAAGCTGGACGACTTGGGCTTCACAGATGACCTACTTCTTCTATCCCTTACATAGCAACAAGTACAGGTGAAGATAGTTAGTGTAGCAGTAGCCCCTGCAGAATTGCGCCTCACCATACACATGGGAAAAATCAAGGTCCTTAGATACAGCATAGCGAACATCAACCATATTACACCTGACGGAGAAGCTCTGGAGGTTATAGAAATTTTTATACACCTGGACAGCATCATTGATAAATAAGGAGGACCCGTTGCAGATATGAAGGCATGGAGTGGCAAAGCAGTGACAGTTTCTCTATAATTGAATAAAATCTGGAACTCAAAGCAGCTATCAGGTAACACCAGAGTTTTCAATACAAACGTCTAGACAGCTCTATCATAAAAAGCTGAAACTTAGTGAACTGCAAAAAGCATCATTCAAAATAAATATATATTTATAAACGGTTGTTTGCTCAAGATACTTCGAATCCGTTGACCACCCACCATCATCAATAACCTACTATGACAGCGAACAAGCCAACTTGCAGCTGAGGTTAAAATTAAGAAATGACTCTGGAGGTCAATGGGACACGTTAGGGTAACCACCAAACTACGTCACAAGACAGGCACTAACTTGGAATCCTGAATGTCAAATAAAAAGAGGAAGACGAAAGAATACATTGAGCCGGTAATTGGTGGCGGACATGAGCAACACTTGGTATAAGCTGGAAAGGAGGGCCCAGGACAGTTGGATGGTGAACGCTGGTTATCGGCCTAAGCTCAACGAGCGGTAACAGGCATTGACTTATTGAGGTAGTGTACAAGAAATATAGACTGACCTGGATTTTGTGTTAGTTGATACTCGTTAGAAAGGTGTACCTGCAATATTGGTTGGACTAGTGCCCACTCTAGGATGTATACCCGTCTCGCCTAACGTAACTTCGCCACTGAATCGTTCGGGTCGCAACTGCCTTCCTATAGAATTGGAATATTCACACTAAATGAATATTGACCAACGGCGTTTTTAATCTATAATGCTGATAAGATTCTTTTAATTTTTTTTCAATGTGACCACCATTCTAAGAAATTGGTTAATATGCCGGCTTTCAAAGAAGGTTGATTATCTTCTAGAACTGTTTTTTCGGTGGACTTTCATTTATTTTGGTAGTATTCAAAATGGATATATTATCATTAGGGGAGTTTGTAGAGATAGTTAACTGTATAATTCAATTTTGATATCACGAATTGATCTGAATCACACAACCATTGATCACCTGGAAGCACTGGACAGCTGTTTCGTCCTAGTATCGGACTCCTCAGCAGTGCGCATCCACGACCCCATCGGGGATCGAACCGAGGACCTTCTGGCTGCACGGCGAACGCTTCACCATTGGACCACTGAGTCGGCTCCCAATGGTTGATATTTCCAATTCAGCCAATTCGTGATACATTGCGCGACCTCCTCTGTGCCATTGGTGAGTTACTGCCTCACACCCGACACGGTGTGAGTTCTAGTGTGAAGACGTGACCAGTATATATATATATATATATATATAAAGGATTGTTTGGAATAATAATTTAACACTATCCGGTTGTTCATCACTTTTGAGTTCCTTCCATACCGGCTTGGGATCCCGTGGGGGATAGGGTAGTAATACAAGGACCAAGTAGGCACTTATTAGCATTTGTTATAGCAATTTTGTACACAGTGTCATATCAACTAATTGTTCACATTCTCATGATCATAATACTGGCCATCGCACAGACTTGATGTAAGTTGGCTGGATGTAGTCTTAATCTGAATAAATGAGATAATTTGTTTTCTAGTATGTTGTGATAAAGAAAATTATATTTTACAATATGACATTGCATACATTCAAAAGCGGACATTTTTAATGAAATTAATAATGATATGAATTTGACCAACGGAGCTAAGGAGATAAACTCTTTGTGGATTAAAAGTAGTGTGCTTAATTCATGTTGGTATGATTCATTTTTGGAAGAACTTCGGAAACTCCCTCACTATAAGTTATGTGAAAAGGTAGTAGTAAGAAACTATCATTTTTAGATGGAATTCTGTGTCGAATGGAGGGCATTTTAATAAAATAATCACTTCACAGAGATCTTACTAGGCTAGGAGATCGCCTACATCTATTATCTAATGTAATGTAAGCAAGTTGTCTATCAATGTGTTGATTGAAACAGGAATTATGAAGGAATACTTATACAAATCAGATAACGTCACTTTACATTCAGATAATATAATATATACTTCTAAGCCTATTTATTAAACTGCTCAAAAATCTTCCAAACAGTTGGAGTGATAAACTTAACTATCAAATACCCACTTATTTCTGTAACTAAGCAGAACAATAAAATACGTCATAGGGTCAGCTATAGAACGTCTTTAAAATAATTGCATAAGAGGACCTATTAGTAGCTATTAGGGAATTACAACCTTCTTGATATGTTCAGAAATGATCTGCTCTTTCTGTTGACTTACCTTTGCTGCTTTTAATCAGCACTTATTATCCGTATCTGCTTTTGTGCAAACAGTTCAAACCGGATCGATCGAATCCTATCAATCAAACACTACTGCATAATACTGATTACCATCCGAAAATCAATTAGCGTACTTAGTTCAATCCTGTTGATGATCTAGTACATTCAGAGATTAGTAGTAGTGTTAAGTGGGACTCTGAGTGATACTAGTTTGAGCCTCTAGATTTGTTTTCATATTCATTTGTGCTTTACCAACGAGTTTCAACTAGATCAAAATCTAAACCTTTTGTAAATTGCCTTCAGTTAGCAAAATACAGCTTCATTCGAGTATTTATAGTGGTCAGTGTTATGAGGTGACTTACTTTGGTGTGTTATTCGAAGAAGCAGTCTAACTTGCTGTTTTGAGCATTTAAACATTATCTTGGATTACGTTTGTCTATCATTTAAATAAAAAGTAACTAACTCTTCCCACTCGGTACTCTAGTTATTCGATCAGGTTTCCTGGTCTCAAATGAAAAGTTGTGATGACTAGGAATTCCCTAAATTTAGCTAAAAGACTGATGTATTTACTAAGGATTTTCACCAAGCATCATCCTACATTTTAAATTTGATCTTACGTGATGATTTTGGGTTGAAGAGCTATTGAAAGTAAGGAAGCACTGGTATGAAATTTGTCAACAGTGCTCACCCAACCCCCCACCTGGATCTTAAACGTTTGTGACGAATGCACACCCTATGCCCCGGTATCCACTGATTAATATGTCTCACTTCAGTCAACTTGAGAAATAATGAACAAGATCACTCATTGGCACATTATATTTTCTCTTGCGCAATGTGCTTAGACTTCATTGGTTTCACCTTTCAATAAGGGCTCTAGAAATAACCTCCTAAAATTAGTCTCTAGTAAACATATGTTAATATTGATTGTTCAAAAGGTTTCTGAATTTTCTGTCACTGTTGTATGTTAGCGCAACAATTTAAAATTCAAAACACGAATTCTGGTATGAACATGAGTGTTCATTGATGTTGAGTGGCATACTAATACAAAACAACTATTTATTGTTTTCTAGCCTTTAGTAGTTTATACCTAGGTACTATATCTCAAATTCCCCCCCCCAGTCCCCAGTAAATTCCATAATGAAATCTTCATTATTAACCCAATGCCTGTATTTAACACTTGATAGACTATACCACTGAAAACATAAGTGATGATAACTAGTCACCGGAATGTTGACTTTATTTAGACATATTATTCATTTAATTGCCAATGAAAGAAAAACAATCTACTTAGTCTATTACAAAAAAAATACAGAACAAAAATATCTCTGACACATATTTGTGTAACAGATAGGAAGTAAATATTGCGATAAATTATTTGTAAGATCAATTTTTAACTTTATACAAACAAACAGATATAAATAAATATGAGAAGTTCGTGTTGAAACATGAAGTATTAGAAATAGGGTTATAATATAATAATGATTTGTTGTCTACTTCAGTCGAACTAAACCTTTCGTATAAATCAGCATATGTCATATTCTTAGATTAGTTTGAATCATTGGTGAAAATGAAGATGAACTAATCCCTTCTATTTATTAACTTCATTTTAATTACATAGAATAAGGAGGGTGCATAACTACCATTAAATTACCTGTTATCAACAACTTTAATCATTCAACGGTATGTAACATTACACAATCAACAAATTATACAAATATTGCATTATTAATGTCATTAGCATTTACTAACGGAATCATTAATTTCAGGGTGCATAACTACCATTAAATTACCTGTTATCAACAACTAATCACAACGGTATGTAACATTACACAATCAACAAATTTACAAATTTGCATTATTATGTCATTATCATTTACTACAGGAATCATTAATTTCACAATGAATATCGTGATGTGAAGTCGGTGATGTTAGATCTAGTTGTATTATTATCTTCAAACTTTGAGTACTATTGGAAATGTATGAATATGTATTGAGATATTGAAAGATCTCGATGATGATTTCAATCAGGAACATTCGATTAATACCGTCAATTTATGTTAAACTACAACGAAATAATTGTAATAATGATTTCTGTTGTCATCATAAAGTTGTTTTGTATAGATTTCATGTCATGTTTCATTATGCAGTTGAAATCACCTTGTAGTTGGCAGGTGGTAGTGATTGTGGAGATTGACACAATGACACAGTGACCATAGACTTCCATAGAGGTATGGATGAAAGAACAAACACTGACGAATAAGAGTCGAGGCCAAGTCATTCATTGAGTAGAATCATTCGCCATCATATATCATCTACTTGACCAATTACTAACAAAGAATACAAAATACAATAAAGGCCGAATTAAGTGAATTTTGTATGAGATTCAGGATATTACATTCATAATGAGGTTAAAATAAATCAGGGAAGAGGCCGAATATAACGATCTGTAATGCGGATAAGTTGTTATTTTGACAATTTCAACAATACATATCATCATAATTACTGAGTGTTTAACCACATGTAGATTATCCACCAGGTCACCAACAACACCAACAATAGACTCGACACGATGTGATCTCTTATTCTCTACGATAATATAACAAGTTCACTAATTCACCATATTCCACGATGTTTAACTTGATGAATATTAACCACTGAGTACATTGAACACAATCGAGGTACATTCAAGTATATGTTGATATCGATGTATTGAGGAAACTCCCTTCGTGTTGATAAGTGTATACGGGAGATTTGAATGAAATCGGATGAAAACGATTATTGGGACAAAGTAAAATAGACTGATTTCCAATGTATGTTTATAAGAAAGTTGATAATGATTCAGATGGTGTATAGAATTGGAAGTGGGAGAGATGAGATGAAGTGGTAAGTAACTGATCAATTAAATGTGGTGTTAATTACCGTCTTTTATGCAATATTCACATGAAGTGAATTCCAGCTTATGTAGATTGTCAGTAATAAAGTGTTTTGTATGAAAATTTACTCAATGCTGACAATATGTACTTGAGTTTCTCCAAGGGTCTAGTAAGATCATGGTTTGTTTAATTTCTAATTTAGGTTCATCAGTTAATTAGTAAGTTGCTGAAATTTCGACTTCTATTTCTAGTTACTATCCGAAATATTTCTATGCATCAGTACCCCGAAAGATTGTTTATGTAAATAGAAATTTTTTTGGCGACAAATTTATCGTAGTTGAGTTACCACAGATTACCGGAAATGTTTATAACGGACTATATTTCAAATCGTAAGGAAGAGAAAAAGCTTTATCCAACTTCAAAAAAGTTGAGGAAAATCAATTATTGAACCATTGTTCCAACGAATTCTATCATTTATATCATACTGATACAAATATTTAGTCTTTGTTATAACTCCTACTTCATAGCTTGACTTGCCACAAACAACTTAAGAATCCGAACGTCTTGATTCCTCCTAGTCACAAATTTAGAAGACAGAGTAGTCAGGACTCTTTATTCTAGTCAAAGAGAGTCAGTTATTTACAAAATATTCGTATATTTATAGTGACTATTCATCGAATTGAAATCCTGAGCATTTCATTCGTACAATGAAGCATTGACGGATATGCTCTGTGACTATATCTCACATTGACTCACATAAATGTGATGACAGTTTATAAGTTTTGCTTACAAAAAATTAATACAATTCCTTTTGCTTGATTTTATGAATAATTGTAAATTTGGGGATCCCCAGTCCCTAACAATTTTAAAATAAATATAGTCAGACATCAGACCTATTACTAACTTTTGTTACAGAACTAAAACTAATTGAATCTAAATGCGTGTTATGCCTAGTGAAAGAACAACGAATGTCACCACATTAATATTCTTACTTTGAAACACAAAGAAGAAATCATTAACAATGTTTCTAAAAGATAAAAAAATTGATTATGAAGTAGGATAAAGGTTCCTAACTTGTCATTCGCAACAAAAATAGCTATATCAATAGTTCCTCTAATGAACCTTACGATTTCTAAATATTTTTTGACATTAAGTTATTTAGTATTTATCACATTCTATCCATGAGATTCGAATCCATATTATTCAATTTTACAATTTGTCACAATTATCACTAACATATTCAGGTCTTAACTAATTTCTGTTCAGTGAAAGTTTTACAAATACAATTAATTCTTTTTTTATTTTTAGAATCATCTAGATTATTATCTTTATTCAATTTCTATTTCTTTTTTTCTCAAAAGATACACTTAGTAACTAGTTATTTGAATCTTGTCACTAATGTAATAATTATCATAATCTCCAACATACTCTCTCTCTTTTTTTTTGTTTGTTTGTTTACTAAATAGATTAAAATAATCATTAATGTTAATAAATCTAATGATTACATTATTTTATTTGATTGAATATATCACAGATTGATGTTGGCAGGATACCATTGAAAACCAGGGAGCACTGGACAGCTGTTTCGTTCTAGTGTGGAACTCCTCAGCAGTGCGCACCCACGAATTCGCACCAGGGGCTGGGGTGCGCACTGCTGAGGAGTTCCACACTAGAACGAAACGGCTGTTCAGTGCTCCCTTGTTGTCGATGGTACCCTGCCAACATCAATCTGTGATATATTTAATCAAATAAAATAACCAATCTCCACAAAAATAACCATTCCAATTGAATGGATTACATTATTGATAATGTGTTGTATAAAAATTATTTTACCTATATTCAATTAATAATTGTATATTGATTTAATTAATCAATTCCATATCACATGATTAACCTGTAAATCAATATTGAATTAATTAACTATTAAAGTTATTTTATATATTGACTTATTTACTTTTTAACTAGATTTATTCATAAATGAATAATTTAATTTATTTGTGTAAAATTATTGATCCGTGTTTAGAATGATTTTGTGTGTGTGTGTGTGTGTGTGTGATAATTTAGATAAATGATCAAGATGATATTCCAAATGGAATTGATATTAACTGAAGAATTAGATTAAAATCATAATGAGTATTTGAATAATTAATTCATCATAATTTGTAATATTTCTAGGTTTTATAATCAATACAATAGAATGATCTGTGTATAACATGTTCAGATCTGTAATAAAGATAAAGGTCATTGAGAGTTTAATACAAAGTTGTTAAAACTATGATAGTTATTGTAATGGTTTTCATTTTTACAACAATCATCTGTATGGTGTACTTTTTCTTTCAAAACTGAGTACTATATGAAATTAAAAGATTTTATGTTGAATTGTCTGTAGCGTCGTATATTTGTAATTATAACTTTTTTTTATTGAGACTTTGTCTTCAAAATAGCAACTGTGAGTGATTTCGTACGATTGTGTGATAATGAGTAGGTCCAGTAGTATAAGTAGACCATGAAAGCAAATCTTCAGAGTGATTATTAGTAATAATTTTTAAGTACATTGTTGTCCTTTATAATCAATATGAGTTGAAGTTTGCATAGAGACTAATCAGGACTTGTCATCAAGAATCTTTCTTAGTAATCGATGTTGCATAAAATGCAAAAATTTTCAACTAATATCTCATTAGTGTAGAAACTAAGATGTCGTATTTGCTAAGAAATGGCACAGAGAAATTCTACTTACATTTTCCAAATAATCATTTACAATTAGAGAGAATAAAATGAAAACAGAGTGAATAAAACAACAGTTAACATTTCTTTTGTGTAGTGATACAGGTGATATGAATGGGACAGTATTTGTTCTTAACTAGACATTTATCAAGATGTTTGAGTTGGATTGTAGTCAATTTCTATATTGAGGAAATCTGTACAGGATGCCAATACAGCAACAGTGACTGACCAGTTTCAGTTCATGACTAATCAACGGGAAGACACAAACTCATCCCAATTTCCAAATATGGTTCATGATATAAGCCTGTAATAAAGTCCAGTGGGCAAAATTTTGTCATGTAAAAAAGCTAAATAAATTAGCTGAGTAATAACAGTATTTACACTTTTACAATCTATTTAATTTGTTTAATAATCATCTTAGACGTAGATTTTTCTAGTGCAGTATCAAAAGAAAGGAATCTCTGAGGTTAATCTGTTTCATAAACGGATTGCAGCAAACTACTTCAGATTCCTAAGAAACTTATTTGTAATGTATATAGCATATATATTGGAGTTATAATAAGGAGTTTTCACTTTTGAAACAAACTCATAAAGATTATAATATCATGATTATGAAAAATGAATTGCATCATTAAATGTAAAGGATAATTTATTCGGTATCTTGTGGGAAAGGACTAGATTTAGTTTGGGATGAAATTCTTGCTTAGTGCATCTAGTTGATTTCCAAACGCACAATTACTCCTGTGAATGAAAAATGTGAAGCGGCCCTAGACAGATTGGAATCTAATTTTGTCTTTAATGCAAGCATCACTCAAATTGAAACTACAGTATTCTAGATGTAGACAGGCATGTATATTTCATATCAAAATACGATCGTTTGAAAGCTGTGCATCATATTGCCCAAAGGTTTGCATAATTTAGCTTTCCAAAGCGTAACCTGCTCTAAAAATGACACATTATAAGAATACTTGAGTCCTAAGCTAGTCACTGAAAATCCTTGCTATCAAGCATCAGTAATGAGTTAGCCTTACTCCTGAGTAGAGTCACTGTATCAATAATAAGTTTCTGCAAAAACTGTGAGAAATAAAGTAAGTGAATTCAATGCCCAACAAAAATCTAGCCTGTCTTTCATCAGCTTATGCTATCGTCGATACAGAAGACCTCCATCATTCTATAGTAAGACTATTACGTTTCTCTAACTTTGTTCTCTAATAGTAAATGTAGGTCAAATGTCAATTGTAAAAGGAAGATCGCTTGTGTATTTTATTAGTAGTTTGCTCTTGGATGTTGTCCAAGTATTACTCCCAGATAATAGAAGAAATCGAGTGAGGGAGTAATTCTATTGTTAAGCCTACGAAATCAGATAGTGGTAACAAATCAGTTGACGAGTCTATCAGTCATCAACAACTAAGATAGTACATGTATTACATATTCATAGATTCAATTAGTTGACTTAACTACAGTAGGATCAAATTAAAAATATAAAATAAAAACAATACTGTAGATCGGTCCAATTGAATATTTGTGTAAATACTTGATAAATCTCTTTGTTGAATTAAAGTATGCAGTGAAATGAAAAATTTTTTTAAATTTAAAACTCTCATATAAGTAAATATAAAATTGTGTAATAATTGGTCATCAAAAGTTTATTGATGGAAGTGGGAATCCTACCATTGGATGCCGACCCAGTGGTGCAGCTGAGTAGACGTTCGCGTCAACCTGAAGCCCCTGGTGCGAAATCTAGGTTGCTCACTGCTAAGGAGTTCCACACTAGGACAAAACAGTTGTCCAGTGCTTCCGAGTTTTCAATCGTACCCTGTCAACATCAATCTGTGATATATTCAATCAAATAAAAAGTTTATTTATTTATTTTAAGATAAACAGCATATAAATTATTGAACAACAACTTAAATCATAACTATAATTCATCATTCAATCTTAATTCATATTAGTTTTATCAAAAGTAAATTTATGCTAATATTGTTGTTAAACACTTAATTAATTCTTATAAAGTATCATTGAAATAACATTTAGTTAGTAATGTTTTGAATTGATGTAAAGTTGGTTAGTACAACATGATATTTACATACGATATACTTATTTTTGAAAAAAATTATTTTACTTTGATGTTGATATGGTGACTAGGTGATATCTTAGAAATTGCTAAAAGTCTCAATTATAGTAGATGAAACAATAATTTTTACTATAGAGTGTTGTAGATATTGTTGAATTTCTCAACATGGATTGAATTATGTCAGGTGACCATAGTGAACCAAAATGTACTGCAAGGATATTTTGTCATAGTAGAGGACATTTAATAATATTCATCAATAGTCAATGCGTAATGCAAAACTGTAAAATTTTGCAGTCATAACAACACTGCACGCCATTATGAACCTACTAAATGTTAACTTTGAAAGTCAATTCCTCAAGTTCTTATGAAGAATTATGATGGGTAAAGTTCAAACATGTCATAAGCTAGACAAATATGTGAAAATGCAATATGGTTTTGGATCAATGAATTTACAGAAACGAGTCTCAAGTTCGTTGCATACAGTTCATATAATAATGTTGATACTAGAAGAGCATCTTTACTCATTTGGACGAAAGAGTGAAAATCGCGTATCAGTAAGATAGTGATTGGTTCCCAAGACAACTTTCGTAGGCGTGAACAGAAAGCAGTCGAAATTAGATATGGAAATGAACGTGACAAGTACATATTCTTATTCTAGCAATTGTCCCATAAGTGTGTTTACGGTATGGCTTTATTTTTGGGTTAGTTTAAGACTTGGGTTAAGGCTATAGCTAATTTTAAAGTTTAATATGAAACAACAAATAATGGGAAGTAAATGAGGAGAAATCCCGATGGTAGACAAAAGGGGGAGGATGAGGCATTTGAGTGGTACTGCTCACTGCAGTGTTGTTACCTCTTAGTTTATTACCATTATTTCACTCTCGCCTATTATCAACTTTATTTCGCAATCTGTTTACCATGTTTAGCCTTTCGTCTACATTATTCCCTTGCCTTCAGCTACATATGGACTAGATAAAGTGAAAGTAAGGTAGTGTTGTATCATTTAGATCTACAAATAGTAATATAATTATTCAACTCTGATGTTTCTTCATTTTCGAACATATCTTCTACCTTTTATTTAGTATTTCCATGAGGAGACAATGAAATCAATCCTGTCTCAACCAAAACTCTATTACCGGCCTCAAATCCTAACTCGAAATACTTATCCTCTAAAAGACGAGCCATTTTCAAAAGTTGTTCTCTAATTGTCTAAAATTGATCAAAAGTTATCTCAAGAACTACTCAAGATTCTCACTATAATTCAGTTTTGCTGGAAAACATCATTAATATCATTAGATCATTGCCATGTAATACATCACGAATCGATTGAAGTTTGAAATGCAACTTAATAGTTTGAAAGTTAAATCCATTCTAAGAGGTGTTCAGGTTCTAAAGGTCATGAGTTAGATCAATGAATTACATACCATGACAAAATACCTATCAATCGTTTCCTGGATTTTGTTCATTTTGGCAAACTGTACAATTTACCATCAGCTTATATCGATTCTTAAACAATCAGAGATAAATAATCATGATAATTAAGGAATATCTATCCAAGAAATTTAATTAGACTAATAACCTAATCAGAATCACACATTTTTACTGGTTGTTTACCATATAATAGATGGAAATAATAAATGGGTATTTCTTCAGTGGTAAATGGATCTACCAAGAAGAATAAGGAGATTTCATATGCATAGATAATTTACCGAAGTTTTCTGAACGTGTTACTGTTTTAAGATAAAAAGGACAATGACATATCCGTTGTTATATTGGTGTGTTCATGGCATTTGGACTCTCAAACTATTACAGAAACACAACTAGCACTTTATATGTCTTAAATTGTTTCCAAATAGAGCTTCGTGCTAATATTGGGGGAGGGGAGCTACAGAGTTTTAATTAGATTTTATATTAGCATCTAGGGTTTTTAGCTTACATCATTAAAATTAAATCCACTTCATTTGTTTAAATTTTTTGAAGCAAAGAACTATCATGGATTTGCTTGATTTATAGTTGGTTTGTTTAAGATATTTAGTTCTGATTAGCTTATTACATAATTCGTCACAGATATTTTAAGAATCACTAAATGTCTTTGGTAAATTGAACTTTTGAATTGAAATGGTTTTATGGAGATAGGTTTTACGTTTGGTCCTTTATATTCGTCATAGTTTAATGTTGGTTGGGTTACACTGAAAACCATGGATCACTGGACAGCTGTTGTGTATCCTAATATGAAACTCTGCAGCAGTGCCCAGCCTTAATTCCCCCAAGGAATCGAACCTAGGGCCTTTAGTCCTCACGATAAACGCTTGACTCTCTTTATCACTGAGCTGGAGTTTAATGGCAGAATTCCTACTTCCACCTTTTTACCATAATAAATTTTAACCAAATATCATCACTCTACATATACAATCACACTTTACCTAACATTGTCTAGTAATCAAAGAAATCATTGTCTGTTAAATAGATACAAAATACTGATGGTCAACAATATATTTATTATGAGTAATTTTATACAGTGATTGGTTGTTTTATCATGTAACATTAGACATATTGATTTATGTACACTTTTTAATGGACACTAATAGAATTGTCTAAATAAAGTGGTCTTTGTTATTTGTAGTATTCGAACAAGTAGACAATCAAGTTGAAATTCGTTTATTTTCATGAAAACATTTAACATGTAAGCCGTTGGATTTAAAATTGATCATTGTAACGTATGGTAAATGGATAGTTTGTAAATCAATTGTCTGATATTTTTATAATTTGTTCAATGTTATGAATAAGAAATTTAATTGATTTCTGATTGCATATTGTTCTTTACGGAATTAGCTAAACATCAAGTATTATTTATGCGGTTGAATCAATAAAGTTTATCAGTTAGAATGAAAGTTTCATTAACCTGGAGTTCATATTTTCATGCAGTTATCAACATGATTTTGAAATCGTGAGGGAATAGTTGATAATCTTTAAGGGTTTATTTAATCATGTACAATGTAAAACCTAGCACATTTGTGTATCGGTCTAATTTGCCACACCTCATTAGCATATCAAGTTGCACACTAAAGTAGGATAAGTAGTACTTATATTAGCGATAGTCAAAAGCACACAATGAATACAGGATATAATTCACAGTGAATGCATTAGTCCATGGAGAGGAAGGTGCAAAATAAGTTTAAGATCTTAATTTAGGAGAAGATAAAGAATGAATACACATGTGCTACTGTGACCGATTTTCATCCATATCATCAAAAGTAACTCCAATGATTAGTCACGATAACCCCGTGGACCTTAATCATATAATCTGCATCTACCAGTGTGGCGCAGATCATCAGTCAGTGGCTTCATGGACTGATGCCATATTTTTATCTGGATGCCCCTAGCATTCTTCTGTCCTACTCCAATATCAGTCAGCATCACACATCAAGGTAAGAGGTGGGTAGTTATATGTAATATGTTCCAACACATTAGTCGATGAAGTCTCACAACCACATCGAGTGACTTACTATCTTTGACCAATTCCCTGGGTCTAACTTTATTACTACATACCCGGTGATCCAAGAAAAAGGGATCACTGTCCCGAAAACATTCATTATCAGATATTAATAACATACAAACGCCATTTAATCTTAATAGCCACGTTCCACATTGATACAGTAGGGCAAAGTGGATTACTGTGCAACATCCCCGTCCTTTAATCGATAGATGAATAACTTGCCCACACGATAGGTAATGTAAATTTGCAAAAGCCAAACTAACTTTTGCAATCTATGATGGGATTTCATCAGATTTCCAAGATAAGTGGAGCAATTGATGCGCTTTATTATTTCACATTCTCCTTCTCATTAGTTGGAATGTTGGTGAAGACCATTCCTGAAGCAATAACTTTTACTGAGAGGGGCAAAACTCATCCTGAACATAAGTTCATTAATGATCACCTATATCAAAATCTGCTACTACAACTAACATCACTCATTTTCGCAGCCTGAGACAACACCATGGAGCTATTCCGACCTTAAATTATCTTTTGTTTAATTAAGATATTTTCATCGACTGATCGCTGAGTAGATGCAATTAGTGATATGTGTATTTAACCCTGATTGTAAGTCGAATTTCAGCAATAATTTTATTAAGATCAATATGTGATTAATATATTATATTTAATAATATCCCTAAAACACTGGAAATTCTTCAGCATAATGGATTACTTCACAGACCCCTGAATTATTCATATATGGAAATCATCATGACTCTTTTAATAAAATAAAGTGTGTTTTTATTTCGAACTTCCAATTGAAATTTTCAGATTTAACCGTTCGACTTGTTTAAAGTCAGTTTCTTTTATTCAAAATAAAGGTAGACCCTATGACGATATACAAACGATGTGTACTGAAATCTAAAGCAAAATGTTTAGATACTACTTGTTTTCGTTATTCAGATCATCTTACTAAGTTAATTTCCACATGTAACCCTAAATGAGGTAATATAAGTATGTATGAAGATTGATAGGAACATGATTACGTCAAAGAATAAATTATGATGTCAACTGATTTTTAGAAGATCAGTCGGTTACAGAACACGTAAGATATAATTAAAAACGTGTGAATAAGCTCATACAACTAATGAGCTCATTATTTTTTTCATCGCTGTAAAATGTATGATTACGCAATTTCTAAATTCCAGAAAACTTTTGAAAGTTTTATGTGATAAAAACGAAATTTGATTCGTTAATTTGTTGTTTTATCGTAACCACCAGTCAATATCGTAATCTTAGATGTATCAACAGATAATGTTTTGAGTTTATTCATTAGACGAATATGAATTAAGACCCTCTAATCGATACGTCGCTGCATCATTGTGTGACTCTAATGTGGCAACTGATTCGTCTTAGTATATTCTGTAGATGACAATAAACTACTTGTCACTCTCTGCTAAGTGCTTGAATTGTGAAATTAACCTGTGAACGACTGTTTACTACAATGTTATGGTCCATTAAGCTTCTAAAATTGATTAGATCTTTAACCAGAATATGATACTGTTCATTGGTAATGAATCCTCAGATTTTGTAAAGCATTCGGCTCAAATAAGTAATCTGAATGTTAGTTGCCTCTCCCTCTGTAAGTTCTGAATGTCCTAGATTCGTTCCCTGGTAAGTACATGAATACTCAGTGATAAAAAGTTCTACAAGATGCAGTTGTTTAACTACAGCCACTCTAAGGTGTAAAATTATGGTTTCCAAAAGCCACATCATACTACTTATTGAAAATAATCTTTCAATCTTTTATCATCAAAATCACATATACAGTGAATGCTTGATTATAAACATATTTGGCGTTATAATGACCGTGACAGACTTATGTAATGCAATTTCACACCTGGAATCTAATAGAAATTGATATCGATTTCAGTTAAAGTTTGAAAACGAACCACTTGTATTCATAATCTAATAGTTATTTATGTCTTTCTTATTAGTTGGCAAACTCGATTCGTCTCCTTGTTTGTTAACTAGTTACCTATCTATTTACCAAACTTATAAGAATTTTGTACTGAAACTTTTTCTTAGTCAGATAGGCACTCATAAATATCATCTTGCATTGATATGAGAGATAGATAGAAGTATGTGACAGCTAATCTGTATTGATGTGGACAAAGATGAAGAGGGCAGTATTTATGTTCAGTGTTATGTTTCTTGACAATTAGAACAATTTGCTAGTCCAACAATATTATTACATGGTCGATTTGCCTTAAAACCGTTTTTTTGTAAGATTGTAATAAACACATTAAGTTTTAGTATTAAGTGCTAATTAATATTGTGTATTTAAGTTATGTATGTGTTATTGCAAGTTTACAAAATCTGAAAATAGTTTTCATTGCTGACTCATATCAACTAGAAAACATTAAATTAACCCCAAGCATTGCATACAGTCTCCATTTTACATTAGAATTATGTACAGTATGTATTAACAAAAGTATGTAGAATTGAAGCTAGAACTACTAGATTTTCTAAAGAAAGTACAAATTTACTGAAATTATCAGTGTGAATTATAGGAATTCATTCTTCAAGAAATTGAAAATTTTTCATATTTGACTATATGAATGCATAATACAAATAAGCTTTACATTAAAACGAAGCAAATCCAGTTTATACCTCATCAGATTTTTTTGTATTTTTAAAGATTATATCATTAAATGATTTGAACTATTTTTAAATTATATTGTTAAACTTAATCCATTAACAATTATCTTCTTTGTTGAACAACTGATAGTTGAAACAAATGAACACTTTAAATTCAGTAGGTTTTACTATTGATTGACTTTTATTTAGTGGGATTACATTCTTTGCTTGACTAGAATTACAGAGTAAATAACATAATTTTGATCGCCCTCTGCTGATGTCAAATTCTAGAAACTACTTGTAACAATACATAAGCTAACAATAGACTTTTAGAAAAATATAGCACAATTTCATTCATGAAAATTTTTTAAACAGAATAGATGACATACTTCATAATCCTTCGATACATTTCATCAAGCACTATAAAAACTATGCTTTCTCTTACAATATTTTAAAAATGATAAACTATTATAATAAATCATAACAAAGTATTAAAGTAATAACTTTATAAGCTATCATATCTGTCTATGATTTTGATTATTTGATTATCATTTCATTTTTTTTTTAATAATTAAAACATTAATTAATCAAGATCACTTGTATAGTAATGAATGCGTTTATAATTAAACTAATTATTTCTATCATTATAATAAAGTACATTTTAAAAATAATTTATGCATTTATCTATGATTATATTTTCTTAAATTAGAATATTCTAAGAAATGACTGATTTATAAAAGTATTCATTTTGTTTAACTAAGTCATATAGTAATCTAAGAATTGACCTTGAATAATTATATAGGAATGAAGTAGCCGAAATAATGCTTTTCTATGAATATTTTTATGGTAGATTCAGTTGTTTGATTAGTAGAAATTGCAGGCTATATTGATCTATCATTTTTATACACCTTAAAGAATCAGTTTAAAAGTATGTTTTAATTGAAGTATTATAGTTATATGGAATAAGAAAAATGTTAATAGATGTATCTACTGTTAAAAAAATTCATCTTGGACTAAACAGTTTTACTTTACAGCCGATTGTTAAAGTTTTGGCATTTTTATTACCATTGTATTATACCCTCAAAGTTATTGTACATGGAACTTTAAAATTTAAGCACAACGTAAAAGACCGTAGGCGTATCGCATTTTTATGATTAATTTATTCTCATTTAGACTTTGATGAAACTGTAGTAAGAGCCACTATGACTAATTATTTGAATAAATAATTTCTGTACCTAAATAATAGTTTCAGAATATACAGCTACTTCGAATCCAATTCAAAGGAAATAAATTTTTGGACTGTATATACTTGAAATATCATATCAAAGAAGAGGCATATAATAAAACTTATCTATTTTATTAGCAGTGAAAAACTAGTAGAACAAAGTAAAGAAACACAGGTTTAACATGAAAACAATAAACCGTAAGAGAAAAAGGAGTTATGTTTAGTATATCATCAACTCATATCTACTTATTTTCACTGTATTTTATACATTTCCTAATCATTTCACTATGCACAGTGACAACTTATGACTTTACTCAGGCATCATGTATTTTAGTCAGACCACTATGTAGCATTTTTTAATCTTTCCTTACTCTTCTTTTGAGAACTAAGAAACAGATATTCGTCATCTAATAAACTGTACGAATACTGCATAATTTTAAACAAATTTAGTTGACTGAATATATCACAGGTTTATGTTGGCAGAGTACCAGTGAAAACCAGGGGGCACTGGACAGCTGTTTTGTTCTAGCGTGGGACTCCTCAGTAGTGCACACTCTAGATTCCACATCAGGGGCTTCAGATTGACGGCGAGTGTCTGAACCTGTGCACCCTTAGGTCGGAATCCAATGGTAGAATTCCCATTTCCCTCAATTTGTGACATATATCGCGCGACATTCATTCATTGTCATTGGTGATAACAGTCTCACTCCCGACAGGTCTGAACTCCACCAGTCACGGCTTCTCATTAGGGCTTCAGGAAAATCCTGAAGTTAGTCACTAGTGACCTCATTATTATAATTCAATTGATATGGTTTTTTGTGGATATTGGTAATTTAGCTAACTAGGGGTGCAAAGGTTTAGACACTCGCCGTCATTCTGAAGCCCCTGATGTGGAATCTAGAGTAAGCACTGCTAAGGAGTTGCATACTAGATCGAAACAGCTGTCCAGTACTCCCTGGTTTTTAATGGTACTCTGCTAATATTCAACCTGTGATATATTCAGTCAACTAAATTTATTTTGTTAAATATCATGCAGTATTCGTATAGTATATTAGATGACGAATATCTCTTTCTTAGTTCTCAATGTAAATGTATAACTTAAATATAATCTTGAAGTAATTCTCTCAGGATGTACAGATACCAACAAGGAATAATACATTTCTTAATATGCGCGAATGCTTTATCTATTTCATCAGTTTAACACAACTTTATTAAATAAAGTGTTTCTTAAATACGATTAACGACTAGCAGGACGGCAACTATTATAATTTAAATATTTTCCTACGTATTTTTACTGAATAAATATTTTTTTAATCGTTCTATCAGCTCTTCGTCTTATGGTCAAGTTCAAGTAGCTAAAATGATTAAGGTATTGATATTTCATTTTATGTGCTTTGTCGAACTGGTGAAACAGTTGAGAAACGTATTTGACAGTATTATAAACGACAAATGTAACCACTCGATAGCTGTTTCATCTTAGTATGAGACACCTCAGCAGTATGTACTATAAATTCCGTCCGAGAGGCTTCAGGTTGGCGAACGCTTAAGGTATTCTGATGAGGAGTCCCATACTAGGACAGTACCGCTATCTAGTGCTTCCTGGTTCTCAATGGTACCTGATTCAACCAACTAAACTTAAGACTAATCTCCACAAATCATTTCAATTCGATAAATGTATCGTTAACTTATATATTTGATAGTAGGCTATTTTTTATTTCATGTCTCCGTTTTATTTCTTAAAATCAGCCCAAAAAGATATCAGCCAAAACGCACTCCTAGTGATGACCTTGTAACTAGTCCGACAATTTGTCTATATAACTGGCCGTTGAGTTGAATTCGCGCCCTTTTAAACAAAACATTCAGTAATTTCTGCAATCAAAATCAGGATAAATGGAATAAATCAAAATTTTCACAAATTATGTTTATGGTGTTTTTGACTTGCACATTTGTAAATGATCATCAGATATTAAATAATAAGTTTGTCTGTTATTACTTACATCACCCACTTCTTCACAGAACTGAAACTTTAGACTATTGACAACTTATGAGAAACTTTAAAATATTTAGTGAATACATTTTGTTCTACCAATCATATTACTCTTTTGTTGATCAACATTTTATAAAGGAATTATGTTATGTGAATTGCTAGAATAACAGTGTTTATTGCTTACTATTTTCTTCTACTCTGTTATCTATCATTTCAGTAGTATAATAAAATAAAGTATGTTATTTTGAATTAAATAATAAAATCTTATCTTAATATGTAATTAATTGGTGGAGCTATATTATAAAATGATTGAAGTGCGAAACCAACCTAGTGGTGCCGATAATTAAGTATTTATTATGAGACTTGATAGTCTTAAATTTGATCGCTTGTCAACATAAGGGGTGAACACTGCTGATATATCCCACCTTAGAACGAAACAATTATCCAATCTTACATAATTTTCAATGATGCCTAACTGATAATCAATTTGGAATGATTGTGTATTAAAAACATAATGATTTAGTTAGTTGATATGTAAAAATATTAAATAAACTAAATAAGTTCTAATATTACGAATTGATCTGAATCAGACAACCTTTGATCACCTTTAAGCACTGGACAGCTGTTTTGTCCTATTATGGGACTCCTCAGTAGTGCTCATCCACGACCCCATCAAGGATCGAACTCAGGACCCTCTGGCTCCGTGGCGAACTCTTCACCATTGGACCGCCGAGTTGATACGGGTGTGGGACAGTAACCCACCGATGGCATGGAAGAGGTATCGCAACGTATCGTGAATTGACTGAATTGAAAATATCAACCGTTAGGAGTCAACTCGATGGTCTAATAGTGGAGCGTTCGCCACGGAGCCAGAAGGTCCTTGGTTCGATCCTCGATAGGGTCGTGGATGAGCACCGCTGAGGAGTCCCATAATAGGACAAAACAGCTGTCCAGTGCTTAAAGGTGATCATTGGTTGCCTGATTCAGATCAATTCGTGATATCAAAATTGATAATTAACTATCTCTACAACCCCCCCCCCTAACTGAAATTAAATCAAGTTAACGTTCAATAATGTAAGCTATTTTCAAGAAGTATCTTTGTTTACATTCAACACTTATGAATCAACATTTCATGTTTTATTTTAAATGAAAATTAATGTATATAAATAAAACAATTAAAAAGTTCATTGAATAAATTGACTAATTTTATAAAGATATCAAATATTTATTTAAGTGGGCGGTATAATTAAAAATTTTGTTAGTGAACAATCTGCATAACATTTAATCACATGTAAATTTATTTATTTTAACTAACTAATAAGTAGTAAATTCATTCAAATATCAGTTGATTACAATTGATGTAAGGCAAATATTGTGAAGATGGATATTAATTTTTGTGTACACTTGATATACCTGGCACTTAATGAAGGTTGATTATCTTCGAGAACTGTGTTTTAGAACATCATTTATTATAACTGTGGATAATGTAATCATTTCATTTCTATGACTGTTACATTCCCCTTACCCGGTCCTTCCGTTTAGTATATTTACTCTTAGTACGTTGTTTATTACTATGAACTACAGTTGCTTAGTTGTGCTTAAGTTGTACCCATTCACTGCCACTATTCCCTTTGTTCTGTACCAATGTTAGATTCTTGATTGGTTTACTGTGTGGTCTAATTTTATGTATATATAGAGGCATGGTTGAAATACAATACGTTTTTTCTCGGTTCCCGATTCTGGTTTCTTCTATTATCGGCCTGGAGATGAGTGGGCATAGGTCAGTCGTACATTATCAACTGAGCGCACTCTGTTGGCGTCCGCTACAGCCCAACCAAAACTTTCCTTTCTCACGTTATAACAACACTACCGAGTAGTCTCATACAATAAACTCATTGATTTTCACTAGTACTCAAAACGAACAACTAGAATTAATTGACTGCATTTTAATTGACAAAGTCTGTGGAGATTGGTATTAAGTTTAATTGATTGAATTCGCCACAGATCGATGTTGGCAGGATACCATTTAAAACCAAGGGGCACTTGATAACTGTTTCGTACTAGTTTGGGACACCTCAGTAGTGCGCACCCTATATTCCGTTTCAGGTTGGTAAACGCCTAACCCTCTGCACCACTAGGCCGGCAGGCATACAGTGGTAAAATTTTCACTTTCGTTAATTTGTGATATAGCACAACGATTGTCTACTGTCAGCTCACTAATGACTAACTTCAGGTCGTTCCTGAAGCTCCAATAAGAAGTCTTAACTGGTGGAGTTCAAACTTGTCGACGGTAAGACAGCTATCACCAATAACAATGGATGATCATAAAGCCATATCACAAACTAACAACATCTAGCAAATTGTGAACATGTTGTGAGTGAGTGTTGTAAAGAATATTGTTGAGTTTTATATCACAAATTAACTTGAGTTAGACAACTAATGTTAACAGATTTGATGATTTAGGTAAGTATTGAATTTGAGTTATCCATTTTTAAAGTCGGGTGCTAATTGATCATCCATATGACTTGTATATTTACAAAAAATCTCATAAAATCAAATATACCTTCAATCAGTCATCTATGTAAGTGATACAAATGAATTCAGATGATTAGCTTTAAAACATAGAACTTGGATTGCCCTGTTCACATTTTTCTTGAAACTTAAAACAACCTGGAATCGATAATAACAATGTGTCCCTCTTCTATGTCTTACAGATTCCTTAGTTTACTTATGCATATCAAAAAAACTAATAAAACAAAATCTCATGAACATTGTTCATCATAATCAATCTACAATAATAAAATACAGTTCCAGGCACATAATCAACTACGAGTACCCGTAATCGCCTAATAAATTTACGTGAAACCTCAAATGAATTTCCATGCATAACACTTTATTACTGACAATCTACATAAGCTGGAATTCACTTCATGTGAATATTGCATAAAAGACGGTAATTAACACCACATTTAATTGATCAGTTACTTACCACTTCATCTCATCTCTCCCACTTCCAATTCTATACACCATCTGAATCATTATCAACTTTCTTATAAACATACATTGGAAATCAGTCTATTTTACTTTGTCCCAATAATCGTTTTCATCCGATTTCATTCAAATCTCCCGTATACACTTATCAACACGAAGGGAGTTTCCTCAATACATCGATATCAACATATACTTGAATGTACCTCGATTGTATTCAATGTACTCAGTGGTTAATATTCATCATGTTAAACATCGTGGAATATGGTGAATTAGTGAACTTGTTATGTTATCGTAGAGAACAAGAGATCACATCGTATCGAGTCTATTGTTGGTGTTGTTGGTGACCTGGTGGATAATCTACATGTGGTTAAACACTCAGTAATTATGATAATATGTATTGTTGAAATTGTGAAAATAACAACTTATCCGCATTACAGATCGTTATATTCGGCCTCTTCCCTGATTTATTTTAACCTCATCATGAATGTAATATCCTGAATCTCATACAAAATTCACTTAATTCGGCCTTTATTGTATTTTGTATTCTTTGTTAGTAATTGGTCAAGTAGATGATATATGATGGCGAATGATTCTACTCAATGAATGACTTGGCCTCGACTCTTATTCGTCAGTGTTTGTTCTTTCATCCATACCTCTATGGAAGTCTATGGTCACTGTGTCATTGTGTCAATCTCCACAATCACTACCACCTGCCAACTACAAGGTGATTTCAACTGCATAATGAAACATGACATGAAATCTATACAAAACAACTTTATGATGACAACAGAAATCATTATTACAATTATTTCGTTGTAGTTTAACATAAATTGACGGTATTAATCGAATGTTCCTGATTGAAATCATCATCGAGATCTTTCAATATCTCAATACATATTCATACATTTTCCAATAGTACTCAAAGTTTGAAGATAATAATACAACTAGATCTAACATCACCGACTTCACATCACGATATTCATTGTGAAATTAATGATTCCTGTTAGTAAATGATAATGACATAATAATGCAAATTTTGTATAATTTGTTGATTGTGTAATGTTACATACCGTTGAATGATTAAAGTTGTTGATAACAGGTAATTTGATGGTAGTTAACAATTATCCAATAGAATAAGTATTTGGTTAATTGTTATCTGTTCGAAATGAATTATGTTGATAATGTGTATACCATTTTGATATATTCAAAGAATGACATGTTCACTCCAATTTTTTTTATAAGAATAGCAGTAATATGTTGGGACTAATAGTAATTTCAGTTGATAAGTTATAGTATACATTAAATGTCCTTTTAATGAATTAGCTTTATTGAAGACCTCTTGGTTAAGTGGAATTATGACAATTTAACTCAGAAGGATTTTTGTGGTGATTATTTTTAATTGATTGAATACTTCACAGATTAAAATTGACTGGGTACCATTGGAAACCATAGAGCACTGGACATCTCTTTCGTCGTAATGTGGAACTCTTCAACAGTACGCACGCTAGATTCCGCCCCAATCGCTTCAGGTTGGACAAAACACCTAACCCTCTGCACCACTGAGCCTGCCTACATACAATGGTAGAATTCCCGCTTCCATTAATTTGTGATATAACATATAATTATTTCACCTTTTTTATTCATAAATACAATTCATTGTTCAAAGTTGGATTTACTGTCATCTGTTTCCTCCTCAAACCTATACAGAGAGATATTCTTGTTTTACCGTAATTCATTTTCGATATTTTAATTATAATATGTAATATTATAATGATCAAATTTTAGTGAATAATCAATTACGTTAAATTTTCATATGGTTTTACATTACATGATGTAGTAACCATTATATGAGTTGCTGTTTGTTCGGCTACAATTTTATTTATTAAAATTAGAATAGAAAGTTAAAACAGTTGTCAACATAAAAAGATGCTTCAAGGCTATTTACTTCTAAAATGTACACATTAATTGGTGTAATTACAATTTTATGGTCATAATAATCTCTACTACTATACACATTACTCCTTCTTTCAGATATGACTACTAAAAAGTCAGGAAGTGATGGATAGATTTCTTTATTGGCTACTTCTGAGCGTCTGTTTAACATACTAGACTAGCACTCAGTTCACATAAGAAAAAAATCAAGATACTTGAGTTTAGTGATTGGTATAAAACGCCCTGAATAAACATTAATAGCGTGATCACTAGTTACCAACTTAGAGATGGAATTCACAAGATGTTTTATAAAATCTGGAACTTTTGGAACAAATCAGAAGATAAATGTGATTGTTACATAAAGATAACACAGAATGATGGACTCTTAATTAGCTGGCTTAAATTAACTGCTGGAAATGCTACCTGATTGGTCTGTTTCGTACTATACAGGAAGGCCTTGTCAATTTTGACGGAAGTTGTATTCCCCTTAAGATTCAGAACCCATCATCTTGTTTTACAGTCCAAAATATTGCTGCTACAACCGACTTCCTCTTTGCACAATGATTTGACTGAAACTGAGAAAAAGAACTAAAGGATGTCTCTTGGTTATCTGGACGACATGATGCTTGTCGTAAAACTCAAGGTTTTTGGATTTACCTGGAAATCTTAGATAATTCCTAAAAAAAGGTCCTCAGAAAATAGAAATGTTGAGAAGAATCTTGATAAAACTGTTTAATCTTATAATGTTTAAATGGAACTCTAGATAACGATGGGTCATGCTATACTGAAGAGACCATTAACAACTTCGTTACCAACTTCCGCATGGTATTTAGAAGCGTCTAGGATCTTAAGGTCATTTCTAATGTTATTATAAAAATTTAACATTGGAATAGAGGTTTCTTCAGACCATTCTGTCATTTATTCTCTATGTGTGATCCTGGTAATAAGGGTGCAGTTAGGAAGCTATTGTCTAACTATCCATGTACATGATGTAACGAAATCTTATTTAGAATTGTAGGACATTTTATTCCGATGGATCTTGTAATTTAATAACACAATTGTTCAGTCCCTTCTGTTTTTTTTTCAGCTGATAACGATCTGTGATGAAAACTTACTTAAAATTATAATAAATTTCTATGAAACCACCTCAGTTTATGACATTTTAACTTAGAATTCATTGTACCAGATACTGATTGATATATGACGCTTGTGTAACTTAAACAAATCAAAATTCTTAGTTTAAATTTTACTCATCTTCTATGAAGGTGACATGAGAATAAAAATATTCCACATACATTTATTGATACTAATTATTTCAGTCGCCACATATTAATATGTAAGATTGAAATTCTCTTTGATCTCTGTTTCGTTCTATCTAGAATGTATCAATGATGTCTATCAGGAGTCATAAGATTACTGATTCTTTCTGAAGAATTCATCCTCACGCCATCCCCCTTCATAGCCTGAGAGGTTATCACTTAGTTATTCATGCCAAGCCTAATGTCACGTTGGACTGAGGTACTTATGGCAATTGATCACTGAGTAGTGGTCATTTTTCCTACATTAAACATTTTTTCTTCAAATCTAGTAAAAAATAAAGTCGGTAAAATTTGTTACTCAGTGGTAACGGTAGTAGACTATAAGGTGAATACTCCGTACTGATGAGTGCCAACCCTCACGAAATCCAAATCAAACACGGTTTCCTATCAACTACCTTTAATCACTATACTTCAAAACATGATAAAAACGATGATACGTTATTTGGATTATTGTCTGATTCTTAATTTGGTAGATAAAATTCCGTCACTACTATAAAGGACTAGACAACCATGACATCTCACAGTGCTTAGTGATCAATGCATTGAAGCATTAGTAAGGTTTTGCAAGTTTCTGCTGTTGATATTCAAAACTTTGGCTGATTAATTTGTACTGTTGTATGTGAACCTTGAACGATACTTAGAAATGAGATGACTAGGGATATAGGAAGGCACCCATACATTATCACTATACTAGAATGATCAAGACAACTATATGTGGGCTATAATCTTAGCTAGACCAATTATCATTTATTCACAACGGTCTACCAATGCACATAGCCATGAAACAGTATATGGTCTGTCTAGAATCATCTGAACTATCAAAGACTCAGAAGATATCATTCATAATGACCATAAATGCTTTTCACTCTAGCCAACTACTTGAGAAGATGGTACACTACCATAGAATTTTTGTCATCGATTCTTCTAATTATTGTTCTCTTTTAATGAGTTTTAGAAACCATTGATGAAATTACCATCTGCTTTTATTAGGTAGCCGAGTTCAACTGAACAATTGTATAGTATTCTGTGTGGTCTAATATTATAACAGTTAACGATTACACTTTAATATAACGTGTATTTGTGAACTTGCCTTATTGCCCGATGTGATTTTGTTACTTCGATTCATCAATTTAGTACCACTAGTAACTTAATTAACACTAATAAAAGTATATTTTTGTATAGTTTTAATTTTAGTAGCAGTATTAACTCTTACATCTCTTCTTTACTGATAATCCATTACAATAATGATTATGTATTGATTCTATAACAATAAATTGGGTGAAGTTACCAAAACTTACACAAATACATAAGTTTAAGAAAGATTATTGTTTAGTTTCATTAGTAAATGAAAATTAAATTATTACTATTATACAATATATACAAATAACCATCAAGGGTCTTGAAAGTTAAGCCACTTAGCCGTCAACCATCAGTTAGAGAATGTCATAGAATTTCAAGAAACATGTCATTCCGATCAGTTAACGACCAATGAACGCATAGACATGAGAGCTGCAAGGAAACAAGAATAGGATGACTTAAAAAAATTATGAAATAATCAAAAATGCTCATTTCTACTTAAAGTTTAACGTTGATGGTATCATTCTGAACAATAAAAAGAGCTTGGAAATTGAACCGTTTATTTCAGAGAATACAGAACTACTAAAAACTATCACTTAACTCCAAACTTAATGAATAATACTGAAATAAACATGTTAGCCACTACACAATATTGTACATTGAACCTACCATTGGAGTTGGCTATTTTTGTAAAATTTACTTGACGCCTTTAAAGAAAAAAACTTGTGAATAGGAACAGTTTATACTCCCTTGGCGTATATATATATATATATATATATATATATATATATATATAACTCCGCCTGTAGCCCCTAGGGTTGCTGCCGGTCCCAAGCCCGGATAAAGGAGGAGGGTTGGGCATGGGGCTAGCAACCCCATCCCGTAAAACAGTAAACGTGCTAAAAAAACGCTAACCAGTAAAAACCTTTATAACCATTTTTACTCTGCCCTGGGAGTTGGAAGGTATGTTATGACGCCTCATGGTGAAAGCCGAGTTTCTTCGGAAGCCACGAGGCCGATGTCTCTTCTGACAACCAGAGCAACAATTTATATAGGTACGTGGAATGTCCGCACGCTGTGGGAAACAGGGAGGACCATGCAAATAGCTGAAGAAATGAAAAGATACAACCTGAAGATACTTGGAATAAGCGAAACGCATTGGGTGCAAGCTGGACAGCAACGGTTATCCTCGGGAAATGTGCTTTTATACTCCGGCCACGAAGAAGAAAACGCCCCCCACACACAAGGAGTAGCATTGGTGTTATCCCAAGATGCATGGAAGTCTCTTATAAGATGGGAACCTCATGGACCTAGGATCATCACAGCATCCTTCAAGACGAAGAAGGAAGAGATTGCAATGAATGTCATCCAGTGCTACGCACCCACCAATGACATCCACGAAGACGACAAAGACCAGTTCTATGCGAGGCTGCAGTCAATCATCGAGAAATGTTCAGCCAAGGACCTGATCATTCTGATGGGCGACTTCAACGCCAAGGTCGGAGTGGATAACACCGGGTATGAAGACATCATGGGACAACATGGACTGGGAGAAAGGAATGATAACGGTGAGAGGTTTGCGAACTTATGTGCCTTCAACAAAATGATTATAGGTGGCACCATTTTCTCCCACAAACGTATACACAAAACTACATGGGTTTCACCGGACCACATTACGGGGAACCAAATCGACCACATCTGCATCAATAAGAAGTTTAGAAGGGCCATGGAAGATATAAGAGCACGGAGAGGAGCTGACATAGCTTCCGATCACCATTTGGTGGTAACTAAAATGAAACTGAAGCTGAGGAAGCACTGGACAACTGGAGCAGCAGTATTACACAAGTTTAATACAGCCCTTCTCCGGGATACTAACAAACGCAACGAATTCAAATTAATTCTCAGCAACAAGTTCCAGGCATTTCATGATCTACTAGAAGAAGGTGGAACTAATATGGAAGACAACTGGAAGGAGATTAAGGAAACAATAACCTCAACATGTCAGGAGGTTTTGGGTCTCAAGAAACAACACCAAAAAGAGTGGATTTCTGTTAGTACTCTGGACAAGATCCAAGAAAGGAGGAACAGAAAGACAGCGATTAATAACAGTCGGACAAGAGCAGAGAAATCCAAGGCACAGGCCGAATACACCGAAGTCAACAAGCAAGTGAAGAGGAGCATCAGGTTGGATAAACGAAAATTTGTTGAGGACCTAGCAATGACAGCGGAAAAAGCTGCAAGAGAAGGAAATATGAGGCTCTTATACGATACAACGAAGAAGTTAGCTGGGAAATTCAACAAGCCAGAACGGCCAATCAAGAACAAGGCTGGCAAACCAATCACTGAAGTGCATGAACAACGGAACAGGTGGGTAGAGCACTTCCAAGAACTCTTGAATAGACCAGCCCCACTGAACCCACCAGTCATCGAAGCAGCAGCCACGGATCTCCCTATAAGCACAGACCCACCAACAGTCGAAGAAATCAAAATGGCCATCAGACAGATCAAGAGTGGCAAGTCAGCAGGACCAGACAACATACCAGCGGAGGCACTGAAGACAGATATAGAAACAACTTCAAAGATACTCCACATTCTCTTCAGGAAGATTTGGGAGGATGAACAAGTTCCAGCAGACTGGAAAGAAGGGTACCTCATCAAGATACCAAAGAAAGGCGATCTCAGCAATTGTGAGAACTACAGAGGCATTACCCTACTTTCAGTACCAGGAAAGGTCTTCAACAGAGTGTTATTGAACAAAATAAAGGACCCAGTCGACGGCCAACTCCGAGATCAACAGGCCGGATTCCGTAAAGATCGATCATGTACCGATCAAATCGCTACTCTACGGTTCATTGTTGAACAATCAATTGAATGGAATTCACCACTTTACATCAACTTCATCGACTATGAAAAAGCATTCGACAGCGTGGATAGGAGAATATTATGGAGCCTTCTACGGCATTACGGCGTACCCGAGAAGATAGTCAACATCATACGGAATTCTTACGACGGACTACATTGTAAAATCGTGCATGGAGGTCAGCTCACAGATTCATTCGAAGTGAAGACCGGTGTCAGACAAGGCTGCTTACTCTCGCCCTTCCTCTTCCTACTGGTCATCGACTGGATCATGAAGACTGCAACATCTGAAGGCACTCTCGGAATACAATGGACAACATCGACGAAACTAGATGACTTGGACTTTGCAGATGACCTAGCTCTTCTTTCTCACACACATTATCAAATGCAGATGAAGACCAGCAATATAGCAGCAGCCTCAGCAGCAGTAGGCCTCAACATACACAAAGGGAAAAGCAAGATCCTCCGATACAAAACAGTAAACACTAACCCAATTACACTTGACGGAGAAATTCTGGAAGACGTTGAAACCTTCACATATTTGGGCAGCATCATCGACAAACGAGGAGGGTCTGATTCGGATGTGAAGGCGCGGATTGGTAAGGCAAGAGCAGCATTTCTACAACTGAAAAACATCTGGAACTCAAACCAACTGTCAGTCAATATAAAAGTCAAAATTTTCAACACAAATGTGAAGACAGTCCTGTTGTATGGAGCTGAAACTTGGAGAACTACGAAAAGTATCCTACAGAAGATACAAGTATTTATAAACAACTGTCTGCGTAGGATTCTTCGGATCTGTTGGCCAGATACCATTAACAACAACCTGTTGTGGCAGAGAACTAATCAACTTCCAGTTGAGGAAGAAATTAGGAAAAGACGCTGGAGATGGATTGGACACACACTGAGGAAACCATCAAACTGTGTCACAAGACAAGCATTGACTTGGAATCCTAAAGGCCACAGAAACAGAGGAAGACCCAAGAACACACTGCGTCGGGAATTGGAAACAGACATGAAGAGAATGAACAGCACTTGGGAAGAGCTAGAACGGAAAGCCCAGGACAGAGTTGGCTGGAGAATACTGGTGGGCGGTCTATGCTTCACTTGGAGTAACAGGCATTGATTGATATATATATATATATATATATATATATATATATATATATATATATATATACTAATGAAATTAGTTCGATTGAAAACCAGACTCAAAAGTAAGCGAAAGAGAAGAGAAATACAAAAGTTGGAAAGGCAGGTGAGATGATAACAGTTAAGATTGTTCATGATGTTTATTTCAACATCCTCAACAGAATTTTCAAATTTAGGTTTCATGCTATGAATGCATTTTGAGACAATCCTATAAAGTGACAAACAGACAAGTGCAATATCTTTATTATCTCTCAGCCATAATGGTAAACATTGAACCACTTGACGAGAACAGATTGAATTCAAGTCGAAATGTTGACATCAAAACTGTAATGTAATTAACGAGTTCTGAACAAAATGAAATATACATAATGGATTCCATTTACCAGCTACAATTCAACTGTAATCATTGAACAGTAGTGTTAATTTATTGAAATTAATAAGGAATCAGTTTACTAAAATAACATATGTTTAAGAATTATTTCAATTTAATCAAGGAAAACTAACTAGTTAATGAGTATTTATCTGATTAGTCATATTCAAACTAATCACAAATTATATAAGTAGTGGTTCATCGACTCTATCAATAGTAGGTTGCAAGTGCATTCAGTAAACTGGTGATAAATAGGATGAAATGGCCAAAAATGTTTACGAATAACCTCAAGGTATATTATTAATTGTGATTTGTTTATACCTTTATTATTAGTAAGTAGTACACTACATTAATGTCAGTAGTTAGAAGCTTTGATTTAATATATATATTATATGGAAAACATTCATAAATCAAACTACAAATATTAGTGTACCCTAACGGAATCAAGGATGAACATTGCTGAAGTCTCTGATGCTAGGATGAAACAACTTCTTAGTGATCCCTGGTTTCCGTTGGTACCCAACCAACATCAATCTGACAAATACAAACAGCTAGCTCAATTCAGTTATTGATAGTGATTGTTATAAATATCGATTCCTATTGGATTAATGAGGAGGTGATCACTTGTCACAATTTTTTGAACAGCGGGATTGACAACCCATTCGTAAAAGTGTATAATGTTGAATATTGAACATCAATCAATCAATGCCTGTTACCCCAAGTGGAGCATAGGCCACCCACCAACATTCTCCAACCAACTCTGTCCTGGGCTTTCTTTTCTAGCTCTTCCCAGGTGCTGTTCATTCTCTTCATGTCTCTTTTCAATTCCCGACGCAATGTGTTCCTGGGTCTTCCTCTGTTTGGCCTTTTGGATTCCAAGTTAGTGCTTGTCTTGTGACACAGCTTGATGGTTTCCTCAGTATGTGTCCAATCCACCTCCAGCGTCTTTCTCTAATCTCTTTGTCAACTGGAAGTTGGTTGGTTCTCTGCCACAGAAGGTTGTTGTTGATGGTATCTGGCCAACGAATTCAAAGAATCTTGCACAGACAGTTGTTTATAAATGCTTGTATTTTCTGAAGGATACTTTTCGTAGTTCTCCAAGTTTCAGCTCCATACAACAGAACTGTCTTCACATTGGTGTTGAAAACTTTGACTTTAATGTTGACTGACAGTTGGTTTGAGTTCCAGATGTTTTTCAGTTGTAGAAATGCTGCCCTTGCCTTACCAATCCGCTCCTTCACATCCGAGTCAGACCCAAAATCATATTTAGTCGTATTTTTGTTATTGTTTATTTCTATACAAAGGGATCCTTTCACTTTATAAACTTGAAAATGAAGTTGCCTAATTAATTATAATATGTGTTATTTCATCTTCTGCATAAAAACTGACTGAATTTTTCACTCCAACTGTAAGACGTCGGCCGGCCAGAAGTGTTGCTGATGAGTAAAACTTTGCCACAAGACAAAAAGACTGTGTGTTCGGCTTCTTGATAATATTAAAGGCGCGTACTATTATGGAGTCGCATACTAAGATAGAATACTTATTATTTGTTGATCCTTGGTTGTTTATTATATCCTCCTGAGATTAGTCTGTGATAAATACAAACAATAAAGTGAAATCAGTTTGTAAAAAATAACATCAATTGAACTAAAAATACATAATCTGTTTTCTACATACTTATACAGCTTAAAAAAATGACAAATTAGATAACTGCACCGAACCATGAATTTGATTGCTGTGAAACCATTTATGTATATCAACACGCTCAGGATGTGAGGGTTTGATTTAGAACAAATTAACCAATTGCTACTAAATATGGACTTACTTGACTAAGTTGGGTAGTAATTTGATTTTCCTGTGTGAGTACGAGCAGACGGTTATGCATGATTTTGGCTCATATTTACCTTATTCTGTTTTCTTTGCTGTAGATTATTTATCTTTGACTCCAGGTTACTAATCAAAAACATGGAATTGGACTAAACTGAGGAGCTTCGGAGGAGCATGGAAGACTTTCTAAGCTTATTTTCTTGTTCGCCTATCTTCTTCCTGAAAGGTAGCTCAATCGCAATTCTCCTCTTTTATGTTTAGTTGTCTCACAGAGTTACTTAATCTCATAAAGCATGAATACCTCTCTGCTTTGATGTCACATTTCCCTGTGCTTCAAATCTCTTTTAGCCTTTACATCCAAATCAGATCTAACCTCACATACAGTCACACTTGTAACAATGTTTTTTCAGCAGATGATGGTTTATAGAACTTGTTCGATTTGGCTGATTACTAATTTAAGTTTCTAACAATATGGTCCGTCGTGATTGTACTGAGTGTGGGCTTATGGTTGCTTTATTCTTAAATGTGAAGAATGTTAATACGAATTACAGATAATTTACAAACTCTTGATTCATTTTAATCAAAATGAGAAATCATGCCTAGTTATCCGATATAGAGTAGAAGGTTAGTCCAGTGGTAGAGAGAAGGAGAGAATGAAAGACTGCGAATTAAGACCACAGTAAAAAAACAGTTTGGTTAAATCTCTGTTGTATACAATATCCTGGCTACATTAAATATATAACTATGGTGAATTCTGATGAGAAATTTAGACCACTACATAACCTACATATTTCTGTATTGTTTGTCTATTTATTTGTGCGACTATTAGATGCCATTAACCAAATACATTTTTATGCGCGTAAATGTCCGGATATTTCCCTAATTATTCCTGTGTTAAGCTGACCTTCATACTTGGTATACAATATTGCCCTATCTCGTTTACGTTTTTTAAAATTATTCGCATTATACACACATGTAGATATATATATATATATATATATATATATATATATATATATCACTTCGGAATGTGTGTGGGCTTCCTTCAGATTCTATTGCTGGTTAATACAATACGATACTATTGGGTTCTTAGTGAGTTACGTTGCGACAGCAATTCATAATGCTAAGTACTAATAATATCATTACAATAATTAAATCTTCAGAAATTCAAAAGAAAGCGAAATTCCCTTCTTTTAGTTGTTTGACTTCGAACGATAAATCTTTTTTGCTATCGAATGACCGATGTTTATTGAGTTTTGAATTACTAACCTTATTTATTGCATTTTTCTTAACCGTTCAAGATTCTTTTATTAAGACACTCAGTAGAATAGTTCCAAAACTTCAACTATTATCTGTTATATTTAACTCTTCCATAATAAATCAAGACATCAATAAAACTGAACAATTTATGTATTGAAGTTGGATTGTGACTGGCAAGCGGAATCCAGGGCGCGCGTTTCGTCCTATTTGGGACTCATCGGCTAGATGTACCGGCATCCCAATGTTGATGTTCACACTGGGATTCAAATTCAGTTTGCTTCTTGTCAAACGCCACCGCGGTCACCACTAGGCTACTGTGTCCAGACAGTCACACTTGTGCAACGGGCATATATATATATATAATTAGGATAAGCTTGTATTTTCCCGTTGATTTGTAATGAACAGATTGCCTCGATATATCGTTATAACGATATATCGAGGCAATCTGCTCAGGATGCACATATGGCAACAGAGACTGACCAGTTTCAGTTCATTACAAATCAACGGGAAAATACAAGCTTATCCTAACTAAACTGAACAACTGTTTGAAATCCTTTTTTTCACTTAACTCTAGATTTTTATGATTCGTAGTCGAAATTAATCTCAATGTTATCACATTATTAGCTTAAAGTATTATATTCAACATTTTTTTATCAATTTAACTCTCATTTATTTAATGGGTAAATACTACATATTAAAGTAAAATCTTCATTAAGGATATCATTAAGAACCATATCATTCAATATGTCAAATTGTACTACATTAATCCGAATTCAGTGAATAACTTCAGGAGCTTAAAATAAAAATTAACGCCAAAAAAAAGACACTTGAACGTTCAACATTCACAAAATAAACCGAGAAGAAAACTTACAAACAGTATTGCATATCTATAACTTAGTAAACATTAAAGGTATTTTACATAAACCTAAACAAAATTCTTATGTTATTTAAATTAAAATATTTTGTTACTATGCTGCTTAGCAATATTAGCAATTCATTATTGAATAATAATAATAATGACACCATTTTCTAAGTAATCATTAATTTGAAATATGTTCTCTTGTGTGTTAAATTTTAAGGTTTCTTTATCAATCAATAATCTTTCAGATGTACTTGAATCATAATTGTTTTACTTTTTAATTAAATAAATCGATTTATTTATTTATTTTCAAAGGAAAAATCTTCATAGATTGATGTTGATAGGGTGCCATTGGAAACTACAGAGCACTGGATAGCCATTTCATCCTAGTACGGAACTCCTCAGAGGTATACCCCAGGCGTTTCTGATTGGTGAACGCCTAACCCTCCGCACCACTAGGCACACATCTAATGATAGAATTTCCATTGTCAGTGGTGGTAACTGTCTCACTCCTGACAATCTAGGGTGCGCAATACTGATATGTCCCACACCAGGACGAAACAACTATTTAGTACTCCCAGGTTTTTAATGGTACCCTGCCAACATTAGTGTCTGACGACTTCAGTTAACTAAACATAATATCAATCTCTACAAATCATCAAAAATCGAGAATTTAATTAATGTAACTTTCATTGAGCTTAGAATAAAATGATGGAGGTTAAAATACTCATCAAGGTATTTTAACTCATTGCTTATTTTGATTATGCAATAAGATGACGATGTGTTATCAGAGCTACGTGATATATTTTTGCAATACATTTCGAACAGTCTGATCACATATACACTTGTTAAAGCATTTATATATAAATATGGGTCACTAGACAAATTAGAGTATAACCCAAGGAAACAAAGATAATAAGGAGAACAATGTGAATCACACTCTACTAGGGTTTGTTGAGTAAAAATAAAACTTGTTTTTAAACACACAAGGGGAGAGGGTTGAACTTCCGTATATGTGAGACTTCAACAATTCTTAGTATACGTCTTATACAATACCACAAAGGATGATTTGATATCAGTGTTGTGGCCTGTCTCAAATGAGTGTTTAACAATAGACGATGAAGGTTATCTCTCCTGTACTTTTATTTTCCCATTTGAGTTCATTTGTTTCTGGAGCCATTTAGGTAAGTGCTTAGCTACCCTTGCATGTAGATCACAATCGCTCTTCTTTATGTTTGCATTTATAAGAGAATTATTACTAAATACACCTTCCAATACAAAATTCAATTGTGTGTGTTCATAAAATTGAATATACTTATGAGTACCGTGGTGCAAAGTTTATGGACGAGGAAATTTTGTCATGCTTTAAAATTTTCCCAATCCTAAGTGGTCATTTTTGTCTAACGGAAAAACACTCTGTGATAAATTATCATACTGGTTTGACTATTCATTGACTTGACATAAAATGGAGATACATCGACTGAATGATCACTTTTTCTAGCATTATGAGCTTAAACGATGTTGGTAACGAATCTCCTATTGGCGATAACGTTAGTTTGTTATCAATCAGTAGTGTCGTAACCAATCGAGAAAATTTATTCTTAAACATGCTGTTTTTAGTTGCATTTCCACCAGTAAATGCACTTAAGAATGTGGTAAAATAATTCAAAAAAGCGATATAATGTCACTATACGATTGGTGATTCCTGTTTCCATGGGAATCAGAGACCATATATCAAGTTTCAGTTCTGGAGAAGTGGCCAGCTACATTGGAATTCTATTCGTTATCATTCCCTAAAAACGGAAGTATGTTGCTTACTTTTTTTAAACATATTCCTCGTAGGACGTCATCAAAATGTCATTAATGTTAGCTAAAAAAAGTAGACGCATACTCAGCGGTTGTATGCAGAAATTAGAAGCACAACCATGAATGTAATTCTCTAGTAGGCGACAAAAATACTTCAAATTTAATAATATTTGGAACATCGAATAACAGAAACCAACAGGTACGTACTAGTAACTGACTTCACATAGTAATCTCGAAAGTCAAGTGAAAAAATGTAGCCAGTCAATTTGAATATGAAATAGTTGTCACCCACATATATCGTACAATAATGGTCCTGCAATAACACGATTCATGGGAAATCAGAAATATAAACTATTAAATAACAACTCAGTCGTCTGAAAGTTGAGGTCACCATGAACTCCGCCTGTAGCCCGCACAGGGTTGCTGCCGGTCCCAAGCCCGGATAAAGGAGGAGGGTTGGGCATGGGGCTAGCACCCCCATCCCGTAAAACAACTATCATGCTAAAAAACAGTTCACGAGTAAAAACCCATATAATAATTCTAACTCTGCCCAGGGAATTGGAAGGATCAATATGACGCTTCATGGTGAAAGCCGAGTTCCCTCGGAAGCCATGAGGCCGATGCCTCCCCTTCTGACAACCGGAGCAACAATTAATGTACTCGACCGACCTCAAACAGCTGTCCCCTGGACACTGCGGTCACACTCTCAGGTCATCACGACCTCCTCTAATCCTCTTTCTCTTTCAGGTTCCTCAAGAATGACCCTTCCACGGTGTGGGCAACCGAGAAGTGATAACCGCCCTCATACCTCTAACAGCACAATAGATCATTTTGCTCGAGGTCAAATCCCACCCTCAACCCTCAATAACTCCCTTATTCCCACGATTAACCCGACGAGCCTAACCTTATCACCTCACGCCTCTAATGCTAATGGTTTGAGTTCACAAAACGTTATTCCTGGTCTCCTGAAACCTCGCACTAAACTACATATCGGAGCTTTTAACGTTCGAACCTTAGGCCAAATAGGACAACAGGCCTCCCTAGCCATGACCCTTAATTCTCGTTCCATCGATGTCTGCTGTGTCTCTGAAACGCGTATACAGGATCCAAGTACAATCATTCACCTGACCTCACCTTGTGAAAACAAAGAACCGGTCCGGTTCACCCTTCGTGTTTCCGGAGACCCCACCGCTACCACTCGAGGCCTTGCTGGTGTAGGTATAGCACTAAGTTCAAAAGCTGAACAGGCTCTCCTTGACTGGATTCCCATAGACAGTCGGTTATGCGCTGTCCGTCTAAACGGGACGGTAAGAACTCGGAAAGATAGGGACACACGCCGTTGCCTCTTTGTTGTCTCTGCCTACGCTCCCACTGATTGCAGCTCAGATGAAGTAAAAGATGAATTTTACAGAAAGCTTTCAGACCTCCTTCGTAAAGCTAAGCGTACTGATGTAGTGATTATGGCTGGTGACTTTAATGCCCAAGTAGGTAGATTAGACGAAACTGAAAGGCACCTAGGTGGATCCTATGGTGTCGAGGCCCAACGAACAGATAATGGCGACCGTTTATTACAACTGTGCTCAGATAATCGTCTATTTCTCGCAAGCACTAACTTTAAACATAAAGAAAGACATAAGTTGACATGGCGGCCTCCACAGTCAACTCAACGTTGGTCTTAAATAGACCACATTGCTATCAGCCACCGTTGGAGAGGCTCGATAGGAGACTGCCGCTCATTTTGGAGCACATGTTTAGACTCAGACCACGCTTTAATACGAGCGCGTATTAGTCTGCGTCTCACTGGACGTAAAAGACCCACGGCAAAGATCCCCATAAGAGTCCAACTTAATGACGAACAAGTCAAGAATATATTTCAGGAACAACTCAAAAATCAATTAGTCAACTGTATAAACGATACCCACCCCGAGTCAGCTTGGAATGATATCCAAAAAGCTGTTGAAACAGCAGTGATATCTACTAGTAAACTAAACCAAAAAGTTAGGAAAACTCAGTGGATTTCAGCTGCATCTACTGAACTGATAGATGCTCGGCAACACATCCCGTCTAGTCCTAAATACGATGAGGAGCGAAGGCAACTTAAACGCAAACTGGTTAAAAGCTTACGAAATGATCGTGAGCAGTGGTGGGTAGCGAAAGCTAAAGAGATGGAAAAGGCAGTGGCAATAGGTAACAGTAGGCAACTGTTCAGACTTATCAAGGAAACGGGCATCAAAAATCCAACTGTAAGTGAAACTATCGCAGAAAAATATGGGAGCACTATTCACTGTCAATCCAGAAGGTTGGGCCGATGGGCAGAACACTTTACGGAACAGTTCAATTGGCCCTCGGCGTCATCCCAGTTGCCCACCATTCCCAAACAATCTGAATGGCAAGTTAATACTGGTCCCCCAAGTCTTAGTGAGGTTGAGAAGGCTATAGGGAACCTAAAGCGAGGTAGAGCAGCAGGACCCGATGGGTTGACCCCTGAGATATTTAGGGATGGTGGTCCAGTTTTAGCAGCGAGATTAACCGGGATCCTGGCTAGAATCTGGGAATTGGGCGTAATCCCACCCGACTGGTCTCAAACACTAATTGTTCCAATCTATAAGAAAGGACAGAAGTCCTCCTGTGACAATTACTGAGGAATCAGCTTAACTAATATAGTGTCCAAAATATTAGCTTCAATCATACTTCGACGCCTAACTAAAGCTCGTGAAGAGCAGACTAGAGAGAACCAAGGTGGTTTCAGACCTGGACGTGGCTGCATAGACCACCTATTCACACTTCGGCAGGTCCTAGAACATAGACACACTTTTAGACGCCCAACAATAGTTGTATTCCTTGACCTTAAGGCGGCATTTGACTCTATCAATCGTAAGGTTATGTGGCAATGTCTGTCAATGAAAGGCGTACCAGAGAAGTACATTAACCTTATACAAGCTCTCTACTCGAACACCACATGTCGAGTCAGAGCTTATGGCAGATTGTCATCAGAACTGATTACCTCAAGTGGTGTCCGTCAAGGTTGTCCGCTTTCCCCATTTTTATTTAATTTTATCATTGATATACTTTTAGAGTTGACATTTTCATCGTCTGACTTCGGCGGGGTTGACCTCCTTCCAGGAGATAAACTAGCTGACTTAGAATATGCAGATGATATAGTCCTCTTAGGCGAAGATGCTGATAAAATGCAGAATCTTTTGACTACCTTAAACAAGAATGTAAGGATGTTTGGGATGCGATTCTCCCCACCCAAATGCAAAATGTTACTTCAGGATTGGATTGATTCGACACCGAAGTTAGTGATAGGGAGTGAGGCAGTTGAACGTGTTGACCGCTTCACTTATCTTGGCAGCCTCATCAGCCCTGACGGTCTGGTGTCTGCTGAAATCTCTGCGCGCATACATAAGGCCCGATTAGCTTTTTGGAATTTGCGTCATTTGTGGCGTAGGCGAGACATCCGACTACTGACCAAAGGACGCGTTTACTGCGCAGTAGTTCGGTCTGTCTTACTTTATGGATGCGAAACATGGCCATTAAGGATAGAGGATATTCGTAGGCTCCTGGTATTCGATCATAGATGTCTTCGAAGCATTGCTCGTGTTTTCTGGGACCACCGAGTAAGCAATACGTGGGTTAGGAATAGAGTACTAGGTAGATACGGTAAGCCTATTGATGAAGTAGTAAATCTTCATCAGCTAAGGTGGTTAGGACATGTGTTACGTATGCCTGACCACCGCCTACCTCGACGAGCAATGCTGTCTGGTGTAGGAGTAGGCTGGAAGAAAGCTAGGGGCGGCCAAACCAAAACATGGCTCCAGTCCATGAAGTCATTGACAATTGGGCTGAGCCATGTTAATAGGTGCAGACTACCTGGTTGGGGTCCGCGTGACGCTCGTAATAAATGGTTAGAGACTTTGGGTGATATGGCTCAAAATCGTTGGCAATGGCGCAGGTGCATCCATTCCTTGTCTTCCTCCAAATCCTAAATTTCTGAACTTATCATAATTTTCTCTTTACTGGATCATATTTTCTTAAATCTTCTCGGTCTCTATTCCCTTCCATGAATACTAACTCTGTTACTACCTTCCCCACTCTGGGATTTGATTCGACAATTTAATCTCTATCTGCTAATTGAGGCATGGCAACTTGAACTGACGTACTCATGTACCAAGTTCTACGTTGCGACTGTCTGTCTGTCTGAGGTCACCATGATGCTTAGTTTGACACTGAAGTGAGAATAAATCACTCACTAGAACAAAGCAGATGTCCAGTACTTATTAGTTTTCAATGGCCATCAAACTATGGTCAGTCAGTGATGTGAACATAAAAATGTTGATTATTCATGTATAAGACTTGTTCTTCTATTCTCCCACCTACTTTCAATTGACTGACTATATTTTTATTATTACAATAATAATTATTATTATTACTATTGTTATCAGTTTTCATTGCGATCAATTTTCACTACTGATCATTCTCAGATGTCCTACATTCAATGTTTCAGCAAGTACTTTTGAACTTACATTAAGTAAAACAAAAAACAATTCAGTTAGACTGAACAGTTTCTGTGTATTTTTAGATTGAATATGAGTAGATTTAAATAAAGTTTAAGCTTATAACAAGGTTATTTCTAAAAACCAATTACTAACTGAAAAATATACTTTTAATAGGGATTAAAGGATATATACTACTGAACAATGTGTGTAACAGTTGAGAATAGAAAGCATAATTATTGTTGCAATCAAGTGATTCATGTAAAATTAAGAATGTGGAAAGTTGCAAAGGTTTTTCAGTTTAAAATCTCATATAACAGACTGATTTTGGTTACATAATCGTTTAAAATCAGGAAATATTCAGTATCATTTTTTTTCTTAATATGAAATTATTCAGCAGTTTGAATTCATTATCCCAACAATGATTTTGTGGTAGTGTGTGATATCGTAAATCAACTGAGGTTATAGATATATACAACTAGGTGTCAGCAAAATGGTTTATAGTTTAAACATTATTATGAAATTTAAAAGTAGATAGTTTAAACCTTGATTAAGTTGTGAATATGGTAATTTGACTGAGAATTAAATAAATCTATTCGTATCTAAAGGTAAAAGTTCTAATTGACTAATTACCGATTAGTGTCTAATGTCATATTTGTTCTGTCTAAATTCCGTCTTCTGAAATTCAAATGTGACCATTAATCTACGTGACCTGACATGATATGTGCCATGTTTTAAAATGACTGAGGCTAAATCTCACAGTATGTAATAAACTCCTTAAGAATACATACTCAGCTTGCTAACTAGTGGCAGCTATTACGAAACCTAAGTCGGGGCAGGATTACCCTACGATTACCTATAATCCCTAGAAATGAGAAACAAAAAGTCCTGAATCTTAAAAGTCTCTTATTATAATAAGTGGACAGTAAACATTTAGTTTGAGCTATGTTTGTTTACGAGGTTTTAGGTTCATTTAAATGTTTCATCTAGGCAAAAAAGCCACATTGGATTTATGTAAGCAGATTTCACCATACAATTACATCAAACATATAACAATTGAAAATTAACGTGTAAAGCTTTCTATATGTCTTCATATATATTTCCCAGAACTCAACTAACTCGATTTACAGAATTATTAGACATTGGTGATTGATTTACTGATGAAGAGAATAATGAACAATTCATAGTGTTTAAGATGAAATCTGATGGTGATTTACGAAGAATCGAAGTAATTTTCCCTTTCATAAAATGTTGTAAACTGTATATTATTAAGGTAGAGTTTTCATAGAAAACTAATTGAAAAGAAACTTCTTCCCTCTATACGTACTTTCTCAATGCGTAAATAGGATTTTTCTTCTTCATTAAAGTTTTGTTAGTTGCAAATATAATGCTATACTGAACAATAAGTATTTTGTATGAATGAAATGTATTTTCACCACCCACCCCCCTTCCTCCTAAATAATTTTACCATACTCTACCACCCACCTATCCAACCTTGTCTCAATTTGTCCAATAAAAAATTAATACTACTTGAATACAATTCACGAGTTTTAGAAAGGTATATGAAATATATGCATCAAGTACCTCATTTTATTTACTTTTTTAATTAGTTGTAATTAATTGTTTAACACATTATCAACTATTTGGCAATGACTGAATAACTGTTGTAAACTGTATATTATTAAGGTAGAGTTTTCATAGAAAACTAATTGAAAAGAAACTTCTTCCCTCTATACGTACTTTCTCAATGCGTAAATAGGATTTTTCTTCTTCATTAAAGTTTTGTTAGTTGCAAATATAATGCTATACTGAACAATAAGTATTTTGTATGAATGAAATGTATTTTCACCACCCACCCCCCTTCCTCCTAAATAATTTTACCATACTCTACCACCCACCTATCCAACCTTGTCTCAATTTGTCCAATAAAAAATTAATACTACTTGAATACAATTCACGAGTTTTAGAAAGGTATATGAAATATATTTACATTTCTAAAAAACTACCTCATTTCCTAATGATGAACAATAATAATAATGACATTCACATCACATCAAGTTACTACTAATGACAACTTTTATTCCAAACGGTAGGTTTGTAATAATCGTAGTTATTGACTGCTAGTGATAAATAGACGAGACTATGCGTAAAGTAGGGTGATTAATGAGTAAATAAAATGTTGTAATGTATTAAAATATCATAGTATGTTTATAGTGTATCTTTTGATTAGGAAAACTTTCTAGGATCATAGATCATACTACAATATATGAACTAATATGGGGGTGAAATAAATATTTATTAAGCATTTGTGATGCATATATATTTCCCAGAACTCAACTAACTCGATTTACAGAATTATTAGACATTGGTGATTGATTTACTGATGAAGAGAATAATGAACAATTCATAGTGTTTAAGATGAAATCTGATGGTGATTTACGAAGAATCGAAGTAATTTTCCCTTTCATAAAATGTTGTAAAGCTTTCTATATGTCTTCATATATATTGTATATTGTATAATCATAATGTCTCATCATCACATTTCAGAATCATCAAAGCTGATAAACCAAAGATGTGTTATTTGTTTATATTACCAAGTGATTTGTCTTTACTGTTATCTAAACATGATGTCAGACAGATAAGAAAAGATAAGTGAAATGATACAGTCGAAATCGTGTTGTTATGCATTATCGGAATGAAATCTACTCGTTATTTTTACTGGAATTCTGTCATTTAGGTAATTTAGGTAATGCGGGGCATTCTTTTCAACAAACTCTAATAAAGTAATGCACTTAAAAATCGAAATTAATTGTTAACCCCCCCCCTATTGAGTGACATAATATAAGGCAGAGATAACTTTTAGAAACCATCAGTATGTGAATTTAGATTGGTTGAAATGATAAACCCAATTAGTCAAATAAGTAAACTTAATTGATTGAATTCATCACAGAATGATGTTGACAGGGTACTTATGAAAACCAGAAAGCACTGAATAGCTGTTTCGTCCTGGTATGGGACTCGTCAGCAGTGTTCACCCTTGATTCCTCCCCCAAAGACTTCAATTTGGTAAACCCTGTCGGACAAAACAGCTGTCCAGCACTCCATGGTATACATCGGTACCCTGTTAACATCATTCCGTGATGAATTCAATCAACTAAACTTAACATCAATTTCCATAAGCCACTTTAATTCAAATAAATGTAAGCTGAATACATATATGTTTGGTCGAAGATTATGGTATGCAATAAAGAGTAGTATCTTTGTTAGGGATTCGAAATCCCTAGAAATATAATTATTCATTTTATCAAGTTGTATTGATTTTTTGTTAAAATGATTTGTAAACTTTCATCACTTTTAATTGTATTATTCGAAATGATGATAATTTCAATTTGATGAATAATTACTACGATTATTTTGTATATATAATGGAATGTGTGTAATATAATACGAATGTGATTCCCATTCTGATTTCGTTTCTGCTTGGTTGGTCTATTGTCGTATTTTTCTATCTTCGGCTTTGGACCTAGTGGGCATAGGGCAGTCGCGCATTATTAACTAGGCACACTTCAATAGGCGTCCGCGCACAACCGATCAACATTTCACACGTTATAACAATCTTCAACTAGTCAAATTTCAATAATAAGTTTTTGACAATCAGAAAAATTTCTACTGATCAACGTAATTCATTTATCTATGAATCAATCACTAAATTTATAAAATGGATATGTTAATTAGATACAATGTTTATAGTCAAAGCCTGAATTTTACTTAAAATGATATCGACTATGTATGACTTTGTAAAATGGAGTGAGTAATAATTAAAATTCGTCACAGTAATAATAATAATAATAATAATAATAATAATAATAGTTATTTGTTTATTTTTGTAAAAATGAATGAGTTTAGTTGATTGAATTTGTCACAGACTGATGTTGTCATGGTACAGTTGAATACTACGGTGCACTAGAGAGCTGTTCTGTTCTAGTATGGAACGCCCAAATGGTACACACTCTAGATTCCGCTTCAGTGGTTTCAAGTGAATACTCAGACTTCTGCACCACTGGGTCGGCATCTAATTGAAGAATTCCCACCTCTGTCAATTTGTGATATGGTAAGACGATAACCCATCGCTGTTGGCACTACTGGGGAGTTCCATACCAGAACGAAATAGCTGTCTAGTTCTTCCTAGTTTTCATTAGTACCCTTCTAATATCAATGTCTGGTGAATTCAATCAACTATTCTTAGTACTAATCTCCACAAACCAAATTAAATAGCAATTGGAAGAAAAGGTTGGGTAATATTCAAACTCATCCTGTATATACTTGATTAATAATAATAATAATAATAATAATAATAATAATAATAATAATAGTGTGAAGATTTGTAAATAAAGAAAATGGTATCTGGATAAGATAAACTTTAGTTAAAAGAGAGACACACACCCATTGCTATAATTAAGGTGGAAATTTGCCTAAGAGATCACCGGTAGACCATTGTAAGAGATGTTGAACGTACTTCTTTTGTATGCACAGTTCTGGCCTCCTAACTTGTCTGGCTATCACCTCTGATGTTTTAAGGACCTCGAGTCCAATTAATCTTGGCAGATAACTACATAAGTGATATGTTGCTGTAAATAATTGATTTATACTCGCCACATTGTTGTTTGGATTAAATAAAAAATTATCAAACTTAATAAAAGACGAAGCAAGCAGTCGTTGATTACTTACTAGCTTTTTAATAATTCTTTGAGAACGATCAATCTATGATGTAAAATTTCAGAAATATCAAATCTGAGAGCTACTGAAAACCCGGATGCAACTGTTCGTGACTCTACACTATAGTACGCAGATAACCCTACACAAGAGAATCATCCTAGGATATTTTTGGTCTTGAAAGTGAATAACAAATATATGAATCAGGTTTACACTTATTACGATTTCATAAGCTATTAAATACGATCAACTTGGTTATCTTAAATCATACTGATTATCTTTCTACTCTATAAAGTATTTAGCATATAAAACATTCTGAAGTATTCTTATATTGGACGGTTAAAGGACAATAACAAACTTACAGAACTATGGTTTAAAAGACTATTGTAATTATTTTAATTGTGGATAATATAAACATTTTATTCCTGTTATTGTTACGTTCCTCTTACTCTACCCTACTGTTTTGCATAATTACTGTCAGTATATTGTCATTTGTTTCGAACTACAATCAATCAGTTGTGTACAACTAACCTTTATTCACTATCACTATCTCCCATGTTTTGTATTAATGTTAAATTCCTATTTGGTTGACTTTGTGGTTTGATTATATATAATGGAATGCATGAAATATAATATCATTCTGTCTGGTGGTCAGCTCAGTTGTCTTATCTTCCTCATTCTGGCTTTGGAGGGATTAGCAAATGAAGGGCAGGCGTGTGGATGCATACAGATTAGTCATACTCTCGCCCGTCATCATAACGCCTTTTTCTGACATCATAATAAATGTCTACTTTTAATTCACTATTAGCATTCTCTTTTTTATTGTGTTAATGTATTTACTCTTGTTGAAGTTTAAATGTAATTGTTATTTATTTTATCCGCATACTGAAAATAGTTCATTGATGTAATTTTTAATATAAATTCATTTCTATGGGTTGTTTCATTCTTGTATTGTGTCATTAATTACCAAATACTGTATTCTTGATAAAGATTGACTCAATAAGCCATCTCAATGTTGCAGAAAGAAAATAATCAAATAGAATGTAAAGTCAATTATATTTAATTAGATTTTCATCAAGACTCTGCACTAATACATTTACATATAATTTTCGCTAATGATAACATCGATACCAGTCAAGTGGTGGTGGTAATAATATAACGAATCTCAATGTGTTCATTATGATAATTGCAAGTGATTAACAAGAGACTCGGTAGATAAAGTGACTGTTAATTAAAGTGAGGTGGCTTTTTGGAGATAGATAATAAGTTTAGTTATTTGTATCCGCCACATCGAAAACCATGGAGCACCAGACAAGTGATGAACAGGGTTCGGTGCTCACCAATTTGAAGTTCATGGGTGCAGTTTCTTGGCAGAATTGAGGATGAGCAATGCTAACGAATTCTATGCTAGGACGAAACAACTGTCCAGTGCTTCCTGGTTTTCAGTCAACCTATGAAGAATAAAAGTGACAACTAATCAAATGTCATAAATCGTAAGTGATTGAATAAGGATATATCAATGTAAAATTAACTGGTTATGTGATATGAACCAAAGAATAGACAAATTACCTTGACAATTGATTGTATATAAGTAAATAGAATGAATTACATACACAAAATAAAAAGACGGGTTTTGAATGCATTAAAATGTTGAAAAGATTTTCTTCAGAGAAGGAGACTTCTGGTTGACTAGAGGACAAGTTCAATAGATTTAAAGTCCTGTTCAGGCGCACTTGGTTGACATATAACATCTAGTCAACCTTAACACATCTTTTAGAACTAGTTATGGAATTCTATCAACCATTCTGCATGGCTAACAAGTTCGTCTTTTAAATAAATTTGAAGCTATTATCACCGGTTTACGTATTTTGCTTTCGCAATTATTCTCAGCTTTTTTCTAGACTATTCGTCGTTATGTGCTTACATTGTTTTTATAGTATCCCCTTTATTATTATGTACCATTAAAATATTCGTTTAACTCCATTATCAGTTTATATACGAACCCCCTAAGATAGCCCCCGTTTCTTCGTCTACAGTTTTTTACATTTTGTATGTCCGAGACTTGTCTATCTCTTTTGTATGTATAATTAGTTCTTCTTTAGTCTGACAGATATAGTAGTACATATTCCACCCATTATCAAAACATTGTCTATCCTCATTGCCATATACTATGCAATCAATCAGTTTTAGATCGACATATCCTTATTCATTGATCGACAATTTATGACCTTTGATTAATAATCACCTTGTTCACTGAACCTTTTATTAATTCTTTGCAATTATCATCAACAAATTAGGACTTTCAATTTTGATATCACGAATTGATCTGAATCAGACAACCATTGGTCACCTGGAAGCACTGGACAGCTGTTTCGTCCTAGTATGGGACTCCTCAGCAGTGAGCACCCACGACCCCCACCGAGGATCGAACGCGGAACCTTCTGGCTCAGCAGTGAACGCCTTACCATTGGACCACTGAGTGGGCTCCTAACGGTTGATATTTCCAATTCAGTCAATCCGTGATACGTTGCGCAACCTTCTCCATGCCTTTGGTGGGTTACTGCCCCACACCCAACACGGTCGGATTCCACCGGTCACGTCTTCACACTAGAAATCCAGGTGTGGGGCAGTAACCCACCGAAGGCATGGAGAAGGTTGCGCAACGTATCACGGATTGACTGAATTGGAAATATCAACCGTTAGGAGCCCACTCAGTGGTCCAATGGTAAGGCGTTCACTGCTGAGCCAGAAGGTTCCGCGTTCGATCCTCGGTGGGGGTCGTGGGTGCTCACTGCTGAGGAGTCCCATACTAGGACGAAACAGCTGTCCAGTACTTCCAGGTGATCAATAGTTGTCTGATTCAGATCAATTCGTAATATCAAAATTGACAACTATCTCCACAACCCCCCCCCTAATTGATATTGTTATGTATTGACTATCATAGTATCATTAGAAGGCATCAACTAATATGGTTCTATGCTTAGACAGCTTCTCATTAAAGATTGGGACCAAGTTATTACTTTATGAGAATACGTTTCAAACTGCACATCACTATCTAGTCGATTAACCATATGTACAAATTGTGAATTCATATTCACTAATGCTATAGATTCTGAGTTATATTAACAATAAATGGTCCTGGTTACTGTTCAGACACCTACTACGTATTTTACACCTTACAAACGTAACTTAGACAAACAGTCAATGACTTCATGAGCTAATGTTATATCTTGGTTTCGGAGAACATAGTTTTTTTCAGTCTATTTGTATACGTAATGCGATCTTTCATCAAAAACTTGTTGGTCGGTCACATCTCTACAATATCAGATTCATTAAACTGTTTTACCATCCGTGACTACATCTATAGTCCTCACATCATCATTATTCAGTCAGTGTGAATACCGGATACAAGCGATACTTCAAATATATTCATAATTAATTAACAGTAGCTTGCTTATTCCTTTAACATTCAACTACCATATTTAACACCAACAGAGTAACATGTATGTGATACAGAAAATCGATTGTTCCTACTCAATAAATGTTTTGTCATTGTCTCCTAGTAGCTTGTATACTCTAGCTCACTGCCACAGGAAAAGTCTTTAGTCATTCTGGCACTGTGTCAAACAATCAGCGTCCATTTATTTAGATCGGAGCTACAGTACAAGTTCCTTTGGTTTGTTTAAACTGAAGGTCGGTTCTTACCTGACATCTCGCATCTAATCTACACACCAGAGGTTATTCAGTGAGTGAGATAATAACCGTACTAAGCAATATACCTTGACTCATTATTCACGTAACGCTTACTCGACTGCCATATCAACGTAGCAGTTACAGTCTGTGACCTGAAATTATGGAGAAGAATTTTAGTTCAGATGGAACGTCTTCAGAATAACACAACTCTATCATATATATTCGTCCTACGTCCTATATTAATGTTAGCTGACAGTAGATAAACTTAAATGGTAAAATGATGTCAAGATTCATTGTCAACGGTAGATAATGTTTAAAGTACTTCTTTCATTATAAAGACGGATAATTCTTCCACTTTGCACCTAGAAATTGCAACGGAAAGTGGCCTTCCTCATTCAATTTTCTTTTACAAAATTACTCAATTGGAGGTATTTGATGTGGTTTATGGAAATTGGATTTGATTTTACTTTCCGTTAATATCAATGAAAACCATGGAGCACAGAATAACTGTTAGGTTTAGTATAGGACTCTTAAGTAGTGTGTATTGGCGACCCTACCAGGGATTAAACTAAGCACTTCACACATCTCATAGTGAGCGCTAAACTAGGATAAAGTAATTGATCAGTGCTCTTAATTATCACTGGTAGCCAAGAGAAATTAATCTGTCAATCAATCAATCAATCAACAATCAACATATAACCTGGCACATGTGTGCATCAGAAATTAATCTGTAAAGAATAGAAATAGTTTGAATTATTGACAAGAAATGAAGCGAAATAAATAACTCGGTTCTCTGCAACAACTTGTTATGAATTAAAATTCACTGAATTCATTACACACGGTACATTGATTTACATTTGCATACAAACACAAGTAATCAATTGTAAACAATGCAAACAAATGAGTATTCAAATTTTCCTGTTTCAAAAAAAGTAAAGTGCATTGCGGGAAAATATACATAACGAAAAATGTAGTTATGCTTTAAGAGGATGATGGAGACTGGTTAATTTCTTCAATGATAGCTTGGACTTCATCTTTATTGAATATGTGATAATTATCTTTCACACTGACAGTTGCCATCTAACAAACAGAGAATGGATAAAAGATGAGAAAACACAAACGAAAGAAGGATGATAAAAACACTGATCATTAGAATATGACGGAGATGATGAACAAAAAGAATACAGTTTTACAATCAGACCGTAATTCATTGACAAGTGAGTGACCTAAACAGAACGCCAATATCCTTCAATCATGAATGACATATAATAATGTTTTGCATAAAAATTTCAACATAGTATCAATTCATTTACGGTCTGTGTCAATTATCTTATCCGTCATCAATCTTATAAGGCTACATCGTACCATAGCATCATATCTTGGTCGGCACTCTGCAAATCCACGTCAAAAAGTCAATATGAGCTCAATAGTGACGAAATTTAGGAGGTACTTCTGAAGCTCTAGTTAGAAGGCATGACCAATCGAGTTCAAACAAGTCAAGCATGTGACAGATAACGATCGATCACAATGGATAATGTGGTGCAATATATCTCGAGTTAATTGAAATTACAAATATCAATTGTTAGATGTTGGACCCGTGGACCCGAGGAGTTAGCCAGAAAGCCTGAACGATCTGGGTCTGACCCGTGATTAGGACAGGAGGATGCCCACTTCCTAAGAGTCCGAGACTAGGATGAAACAGATGTCCAGCATTTCATGGTTTCCAGTGATTATCCGGCTCAGATCAATTCGTGATATTAGATTCAAAACTAATTCACCAAATCTTTCGTCGGAACATCAGACCAAACTGAATAACCAACAAATTACGAATTAATAATACAATAATACGATACTAATTTACGGGTTTGAAACCAACATATTTCTGTTAGGACAATTAAAATCCATTTAAAATCAATAATATTTACATAACGATCTACGAACTTTTCTAACTAACGTTAAATTGTGGCTATTCGGGACTGATCGCTTGAATATACTTTCATAATAGGCTAAAACAAGTCCTGGATTTCTTTTGCTAATCTGACTTTCCACAGAATAATGCTGTAACGAGACAATCTGTTGAAGATGTACATACAACAACACAGACTGATCAATCGAAAGTCTTAACAACAACGAGAAGATCTAAATACATTAAAATTGTTTTCTAATATCAATAAACAATATGAGCCAAACTGGTTATAACTGTGAAGCAGTCAAATATAAGCTTAACGGATGCTCATATCTAACAAATACATTGTTACCTACTAATTCGACTTACATCACATCATACTGAGGCTCACTTGAGTAAGTCCCTGTCGAGTCTCAATGCTTTTCCAGCAACCAATGCAAATACTTACAAGCATACATAAACTAACTAATATGACTTAGTTAAACTGTGGATTGTTGGTTTTAATAAAAAAAGCACCCAACTCCTAAACACCTAGTTTCAGGTACGAGTCCCAAATCACCTCCGTCTAGACAGACTTTTCCCAAGTTGAAGTATATAATTAAACTAAAGTGGCTGTGTGGATACTGGTCATAATTTGTTTGTATTCGTCGTTGAGGAGTTCATATTATGGCAAAACAGTTATACAGTGATCCCTGGTTTTCAATCGTAACGAACCAAGACCAACCTTGGCTATTGAAATATAAAAAGCGAAAAACTGTATCACTAAAAAGTATATAGGCTTACTTCTACATTGGTTGAATCAAGCTTTTCTTCCATAACTTGTTTTAGAATTGTTAAAGCATGCTTACAACCTTCGTGTAATGTCATATTCTATATAGAAAACAAATTTACAAAAAAGAATACCAAATGTTAACTGTTAACGTACAAAAACAAACAACCATAACTGTTGGTTAGCTCGGTTGACGTTAACCGACAATGAAAGATTCGCAACTGAATTATCTAGTTCACAGAGAGCAACACAACGAAAGTATACACCTAGGATATTATTTTGCAATCAGTTACTTCGAGACTACGTAGGTATATAAAATTGCAAAGTAGAGATTTGTAAACTAGTATTGCATGAGGGATAGTCATACCCCACCATAAACCTCTCAAACAAACAACAATCGAGTGTACTCAATAGTGAATGATGTATAGCGCTACAGAACGAATTAATTAAATAGATAAATGTAGAAAGTTAGATTCCAGGTGTGATCTGAAAAGTTTAACACTAGTCGTGATACTTGGTTCAATCCCACCCATTTATCTAAATACATAAATTTTGGTAAAAGTGAGCATCGAAATCATGTGATCCACAAAGTTAGAACGATAATATTAAGAAAAAACAACAAACGAGAGGAAGTGGAGAATATGAAAATTATATAGTTTGAGTAGCAAAGTCTAGCAAAAAGTACAACGAAGAAATTTTTTTCCAGTTGAGGAGCCTCGTCTCACTTTCATAAGGAGCTTATTTGTAGACTACAATGGGATCGCCACCTGATACTATTCCTTGCTGTATTTTACATGGTCTCAAGCCATTGAATTGTGCCATCTCTAGAAGCCCCAATCAGGGTTCCTGAATAGATTGACAGAGGCTAGTCGTATATAGATTCCTTTCATTACATAGCTTAATCTTGCAAACTAATTACCTCACCGCTTTGTCTAATAAGCCCAAGAGTCAGCAAATAATATACCATATGGAATCCGCTCGGATGACATTCGTTAGACAATTCTATACCACCAAAGTCAATGTTTCGGAGTGATTACATCAATTGGGTTGTTATCACTGTCCCCATGCACATATTAATGAATCAGAGGATTACTAACGTGATGCTGCCATTGGATATCAGCAAACATAGTTGAAGAAAAAGAGCCGTTGAACATTTCCAAATCAGACAGACCAGTTTTCACAATCCTAGAACAGAATTACTATCACTGATGCGTCACAAACCCAATCTTTTGTAGGGAGACTAACATAATTATGGTACCAATGATGGACCAGATTGGCATGAGCTGCCTAAGTCATCGTTGTACGCAGATTGATTTCGTCTATGATGTTACCACCAGCACTCAAACAACTACCCGGATACACGAACTTTAGACTTTAACTTACAACGATTATACAATACTGAGGCTAAGCAGAGTATTAGGTAAAGATGATGGATCTCCATCGACTGAAATGAATGGGATATTTATTCAACTACATATACAAACCTACCACCTGAATTGACAAACGATGTTGACTAGCGTAGGAACGGCCGAAACAAAACGTAGCATTAGTTGATGAAGTCGATAATTATTGGTCTAACTCATGTTGATAGATGTAGACCGCCTAGTAGGAGTCCGGGAGATTGTAGCATCTGCTAGTTACAGACACTGGGTGACGTGGCTCAAAATTACTCAGGTGAATCCACTCTTTTTCTAAAATATAAGGTCCACTATCGCTTCATGTACAACTTTGTTTCATTTCTTGTCGAACTGTATTCTGATATTAACTTTGTTAATTTGATCGCGTTGTGCTAATATGATAATGGTGACTTGAGCTAACGAACAATTATATCATACTCTACAATGCTTACAACTTACTGGCCTTCAATTACTTTCGGTACACTACTTTACATTAGTCAACATAGTATAACGCAGCAGGCGTATTGTACCTGCATAAGCTATGTGATACAGCAGATTAAATGATACACTACAGACAGTACTTGTTTGTATGTATGTATGCATGTATGATCAACATAGAACCTGGAATATGTGTGCATCGGACCAAGTTGTCATACCTCTATGGCACCACAAGATTAACACCACATTAGCAGAAGTTACTTCAGTAATAATAATAATAATAATGAGTGTGAACATATAGAATATTGTTATATCTCGTACGTGATAGCTTGGCTAGCCGCAGACAACTTTAGCAATCGAACGCCTTGAACACTCCTAGTCATAAATTCAGAAGACGGGTGGACAGCAGACTTTATTCTAGTAAAATAGAGAGTCAGTTTTGCACAAAATAATCGTATATTTATAGTTTTCTAAAACAACAAAATCAGTATTACAATCCATCCAATCCGAACTAAGTGGTTTCAACTATTACCCAATAAGAACCCACCACGTCGAGATTCTGGAAGGTTCTGTCGGTCAGTAATTGAATGGAATATCTCCGGCTCTTTGAAGGGTTCTGGAGGCTTCGTTGAGGCTTTTGGGATCCGTCCCAACAAATATGGTTAAGCGACCGTGGAAACAAAGTTATGGAATAATTTAAATCTCACGATTTAAGGGAGGACAATAAGTAAATACATCTACGCCATTGTGACTGATTCTGGGCCATGTTACTCAGTGTTTCTAGACACTAGTTACGATATTGGTGAGGTCCCCATCTAGGTAGTCTGCAGTTACCGACACGACTGATTTGCCACATTTGTCTAACACCCATAGCCTAACCTCGTTTTTACTTACTCAGTGATTCCAGTTAACGCGAGCGATGTTTCGTAGACATCGATGGTCAAAAACTAATAACCTTCGAGTGTCATCTACCATTAATGGCCACGTTTCACATCCATACAACAAGACAGAGCGAACTGTTGCACAGTACACTCTCCCTTTCATTCAGAGACGAATATCTCGTCTACGCCATAGGTGACGTAAGTTGGCAAAAGCCAAACGAGCTTTTTGAATGCATACTGATATTTCGTCAGAGACTAGCCCATTAGGACTAATCAGACTTCCAAGATAAGTGAAGTGGTTGACGTGCTCAACTACTTCACTCTCTATCTTTAGTTTAGGTGTTGAAGAAAATCAGTCCTGGAGCAATAGTTTGCATTTAGAGGGGGAGAAATACATTCTGAACATAGTTGTATTGGAGCTTATTGGTGTGGGAAGATTCTGCATTTTATCAGCGTCTTCAACAAACGGAACTATGTCATCAGCATATTCTAAGTCAATAAGTGGACCAATTCCTGAAAAGTCTGACCGACAAGAGTGTAATTTCCAACAGGAAATCGACAATGAAATCACATAAAAATGAAGACAGTGGGCAGCCTTAACGACACCACTTGAGGTTACAAGTTCGGATGACAGTTCGCCATAAGCTCTGGCACGACTAATAGTGTTTGGGTAAAGAGCCTTAACGTGATTTATGTACTACTGGGGCACGCCTTTCGACGAAAGACATTGCCATAAAACCTCTTGGTCTACAGACTCAAATGCTGCTTTCAAGTCAAGTAAAACCATCATTGTCGGGCACCGAAAAGTATGTCTATGTTCTAAAACCTGATGAGTGGTGAATATTTGGTCTATACAACCGCGATCAGGTCTGAACGCAACCTGGTTTTATTTCTCTTGCAGTTTACGAGTTGTAGCTAGACGACTGGTTATCGCAGAACGATTGTGAACCTTTCTCATATACTGGGAAAATTAACGATCGACATCAATCAGATAGAGTTATGTAAAGCTCCCAAACTTTAGTCAAAATATCAGTCAGCCTAAAGGTCAAACTGGGACCACCATGCTCAAAAAACCTCTGGAGCTAACCCTTTGGGACCCGCTGCTCAGATTAGCTATAGCTTTTATGACGATGACAAGAGTCAGGGGGGGACCTAAATCGACTCTACATTCATGCTGCCGGAAAATAGTGGTTAGTTTTGAGGCAGCTGAAGGTCAACTGAATCGTTCCTTGAAGTGTTCAGCCTATCGTTCTAAACGTCTAGACTGAGAGCGGATAAGCGTTCCTTCTCTTTCAGAGATTGTCTCACTAACGCTTGATTTTTTAACCCGGTTTTTTACACAGTATTTAGATAAACCCAATATGAACTACAAGATTAGGTCATGTGACACCCTGAAAATGCCCATTAAATAATAAAGATGTCATTAGCACTGTTACAATTAATAAGTAGCATCAACGTTGTATAACATGGAATATAATGAATAGACTCTACAACTTTGAATAAATTCTAATTACATATTACTACGGTTAATACTACCAATAATATTCATTGAACGACCAATATAAAAAAGCTAATTATTACAGGAAGCATGTGTCACAATGTACTACAAACATACACAAACGTTCTTGCCCGCGCGCACTTACTATACTACGTAATTTGGAACGCGCCAAGATAAGAACAACTGTAATCTTTCCGAAAAAACAAATGAAAACTAAACATCGCTGTTTCACATCATTTATTCTGTTGCATTACTGGTACATATAAAAATAGCATAGGAGAATAAACACTAGTTGAATAGTTAGAAATACTATAGATATTATCACTTTCTGTTACTAAAAGGAATGTGAGATTATTTTTTAATTACTGTAATTCACCAACAATAAAACGTTGTAGCGGTTTTTACAGATATGTATATATTAGTAGCAAGCACAATTGCAAATTAATTAGAAGGGAGAGTTTCATACGTAGAAAGATCAGTCAGTCAGTCAAAAGTAACATCTAAGGTAAAACGTGCAGGCATCAGTCAAAATTGCTACGACGTATTAATATATCAAGATGAGTACTAAGGTAGTGGTAGCCGTTATATTGGGCGATTCAGGAATAACGACTAACTTTTGGAGCTGTGGTTTAGAAAATTATTCTAATTATTTTAGTTGTGTGTAAAGTAAACATTTCATTTCTTGCCCTATCATCCCGTCTAAACTAATGACTATTGGTATGTCACCTCTCGTTTATGAGCTTTAGTTAGTTAATTGTTCATACGTTACTCTAGTTCTCTACCAGTATCGTTCTTATCACGTACCGACGTTAATTTCCTGATTGGTTAACTGCATGGCCGGGTTTTATGTATATGTAAAGGGGTGCGTGAAGCATGAATTGACTCGTCTGGTCAGTTCATTGTCTTGCGCTTTCCTATTCTGGTCAGGGACTAAGCAGGCATCGACTAAACTGTCGTGTTTGTTAATCGTCGCTGTAAATTTTTGTGTGTAAGATTATATCAATTAATTGGTCGAAACATCCCGTCATAACGGTAGCTTAAGTGGAAGTTTAAAGAATTAGGCATAGATAATATGGCTGTAGAAGAACAAAGTGAATTTGTAAGATACAAAGTACACAACAATCTTAAGCTCCGAAATCTAAGGAAAGATAAGGGGTGAATGAATTGACGTTACTCCAACCAAATATTACGACAATCGCAAGCACTTCAACTAAGTAGTCTACACTTCATGAACTAATGTTGCGTTATGGTTTGACTGATTACTTATATGTTGTCTAACATTAAAGGTCTGTATCTTCGGAGACTTCAAGAAAACCTACTGACTAAATATGCCTACATGCTTTCCTGGTTCTATTGAGCCTGCGCATACATTAATGCTAAGCAGTATTGTTAGGTTAAAATAGGGACCAAAATCAACAAGTTATAATCCTCTTCTTATCTTTCCTTTGTTTCTTGATGACAATTAATGGATATCTTCGTTCATTTTATGTCGCAAGCTTGCACTAGATAGCAATTATTGAGTGGTGGTTTACAGGTTCCAGCGCTCAGTTTTCAACAATTAGGTCGTGTATTCATACCTAACACTACCTGCTTTTTCAGATGATCAAATTATGCCATAAGCATTATCATATTAATGTGTGTGAAGGCTGGGACGCTGCCTAGATTCTCAGCTCGAAGCAGGTGGTTTTCTTTGAGGACAGCTCTCTAAGCATTTAACCAAGAGGTCAGGAGACCCAGTTCAGTGGTAGCCGGTGGTCAAATCAGGCTAGCAAGCTAATCGACTGTATTTATCAGCCCGATTTATACGTCGAAAATCTGCTTTACATCCTCTTAATTTCGTAAAAAAAACACCCTCACCTGTTAAGGCAGTAAGGTTTTCCTAGCACAAGTAATAAACGCATGGTCATATTAAAATATTTCGAGAGGGGGAGTGGACTCTCACATAATCGGCAGTATTTGAATAGTAGTAGTAGTAGTACACATAAAATGTGATACGATGCCGAGAGTATGACTTTGAACTTGTTTAATGAGTTACATTAACATTTAATACAATTTACGAAAAAATTAATTAATGAGTCATGAGATTTTTAAGACAATTACCTTATGATAGATTTCTTGCAAAGCTTGCTGTGCACCTTCAGAACCGGAACCAATCGCTTTAGCTTCATATCGGATATATGTTCCACTTGGATCCATATGATATAGCTGTGGACCTCGTTCATCTACTCCAGCAAATAACAAGGCAACACCGAATGGACGACTCTGTGGTGGTAAAATTATATTTTTTATAAAAAGAATAATAGTACATCATAGATAACTGATAGTAAACAACCCGTGATATTATAAATAGCTACGATCTGCAAATGACTTTAACTGAGAAACTTCGTGAAACGGCTGCTACATAGTATACGCAATTCAGAAGTACATTTGAAGTAAATTATTTGCTAAGTTCATTTGTTTGAATAAACTCAAAGAAAATAATCCATACGATAATATCAATCTCATAAACTGATTCATTTACTAAGTAGTAACCTTCAATTACAAATTTTATGTGATGGTTATTAACTCACTTACCAAGTAGATTCGCGTACATGGTTTCAAATCACACTAAATGTGAGAGCCAAAATAGGCAAAAATTGGCTTCGAACTTAAAACAAACGACTTAGTCACTGTGTAACCGCTCTGCTACTCTATTGATCATAGATAAACGGGTGAAGCGGAATTCAAAATAGGAACCGATTCACTTAAAGCTAAATACTTTAAACATTATCCCACTGTTTCGCTAATTACAGATAACAGCAAACTTTTGAGTAGTTATGATGCAAATATGAAGTAATTATTTGATAGCCAGATTCTCACTGATCAATTTTTTTTATAAATTAGTATTTCTACATTGCATACAAAAAAGTAATCAAGAATACACTAGGATACGCCAAAAAGGATAGAATAAATGATCACAAATAGAACATTTGCTACGATGTGTACCAAGATAGATAAACAAAAGCTCCAGAAGTTAAGCAGACAAGAATACTGATCGTCTAAAGCCAAAATGGACAAAATAATTAATAACGAATTGTTTCCTTAGAGTAATTGACTTTGGCCGACAAAAACCACACTCTATACTAAATGATTTCAAATAATAAATTACACTAATGGATAGTTTGTATGAAAAGTTATTATGACCACAAAATGACACATCAGTTGAAGAACTAATAGTAAATATACTACTGAACGCTGAATTGAATCCAGAATCTTTTTGTTCTAAATTCTGATGTTAGCAAGAAACCCAGGACCACCTGATAGATCCAACCAACACTACAGACTACATAAATATGACCTTGGTCACTGATAAGAAATGCATTAGTGCAAACATTTCAGCCACGCAAGTCAGTCGCCACCCAAACAGTTCAGAAGCGACGTCTCAGATTGTGAAGTTGGGTTCGAATGTCACAATGGGAATCAGTGCAGGTATTTTTCGATCACGAGTGTCAATGACGATGGAACCAACGTTCACGGATTCCGGCCGTTTACCACCAACTATAAAACATAATGTACGTTGCCAAATTACTTAGACTAGTGAATACACTGCAAACTCATCAACAGACTTCGGTTAGCATCAAGGACTAGGCAAACATACTACAAGATCAATTGATTTTATCTCGTTGGTTTTTAGTCAGCTTCTACTTACAAACTAGAATATTTTACGACACAGAAATTAACATACTTTATGAATGAAACTGGTCAAACATCAGTACGTGTAGTCGTAGTATAACTAGGATTTGGGCTGATATCATAAATGTGATGCGTATGATTTTAAGAGTCTATTGTCAAAAGCCTTATTACATCATTTTCCATTACTTCGCTAGTCTTTTGGTTATATCTTTTTAGTTATAGCAATTACATAATTCTGTTGTTTTCACTGACTAGTCTCAACTCACGTTATTGTTAGCTGTTCATAATTCATTCCGCCTAGTTATTCCATTATCCAATTCGGTAATTCCTTAACAATATGACTCTGTGTTACTAATTCGATGTTCTAAAATCTTATATGCCTCACATCCTAAATCACTTCAACTTGAATCTTTCACAATGAATACGTGTACCGATTTTTGACCAATCTCATTTATAAATTATGCTAACTTTAACGAATAATTCTGATTATAAAATATTATAGGTTGTAAGTAAAAGCTGACGAGAAACCAAAGAAATAAAGTGAATCCATCATAGTCTGCTCAATTCTCTGTTTCTGTTCACCTTAAACATGGCATTAGTAACACCCTAGTGTTTTATACTTTCTAAAATTAGTCGATTAGTAACATTAAAGGCCGAGTATATGAGCCAGTAGTACATAGTTATCACATATTATATGTAACACTACTTCACCTGGTTGAAATTTGCACTACCGCTTTTAATATAAGGCGAGCAGTATCGGAATATCACTGTTCAAACCTCTTCAACAATGTCAACCAATCCGTTATAAACAACGTAGAGCCATGAATAATTGTACGTTGGCTGAAGATGCCACGTTCGAACAATAAAATTAAAATAACAAGACGATTATTAAAATAATCGGAATAATCAAGTAGTAATGATAATGAGACTGACTAATTATTAAGATTATAATTCAAAATGATGGAAAGAGGATTAATAAAATAATATTGGAATTCAAGGTTTAAAGAAACATAAGTAATGAATACACCTGCTCATTGTGATTGGTTTAAAAGATGTGTTACACAATATCCCCAACTAGTGATCGCTAATATCGCAAATCCCAACCAAGTAGTATGCATCGACTAACATGGGTCAGACCAACAGTCAATGGTTTTATAGATAAGTGCCATGCTATGGTTTGGCTGCTTTTACTATCCCTGTAGCATACTCCTACGTCAGCCAACATAGCCCATCGAAATGTGTAACGGTTGGAAATGTGTAATATATGTCTCAACTACCTCAATCGATTGAGATTACCAACTTTATAAACAGAATTGTCATCCTTACATAGCACCAACTGCTGAACCTTAATACATCAGCAATACTTAAAAGGCATCTATAAACAAAAACTTGCAGACTAAGTATGCCATCTACTTGTACAGCCCATACACCACAACTTTGAAAATAACGTCTCAAAGCTTATTGTCAAGTTTCAAACAAATAAGCAGAGACTCTTTGTCACTATTTAGTTTATTGGGACACAAAGCATCAAACAACAAGTAAATCTATTAGTCGCTTAATGGTTCAAGAACTAAATTTACCTAAATGGATTACAAGTTCGAACACCACTTCATCTATTTCACTTTAGGAAAAGAAGTAGTGACGCTAGTCATCACATAAACGATGTGACCTAAAGTTGAACGTACAGAATCACAAAGGTCAAATGATTTACATTAATCCTATTCTGGTCATTTATTATTTATTCACTTATTTAAACATAAAATTAATATAATTTGGAAACAAAGTGAATGCGCCATAGTTAGAATAATCTTGTGGAGAAATGAGAGGCGAGGCGATTACAATCAAAATGGAAAAATTTGACTAGAGAACAAGTAATTTACACATTACAAAATATAGTTTAGATAGAAATACAAACAAGATAGATTCCTGTCAAGCGAGGAGTTTAACAAGAAATTAAAGACGATTACTACTGACTTTTATTTCGAGCCATATCTGATGAAGTATTAAGCCATTGAGTTACGCCATGTTTAAGACCGCATTTGGAAAATTATGATGAATCAATAAAAATCATTTATACAAACTTTCCCTTCATACCACAGCGTTATGTTCGTCTGCTCTTCCATCTAGTTCAAGAGTCGGAAAATAGTGTGCGACGTGGATAACATTCGTAAAACATGACAAAGCTACGAATGTCGATAATAATAATCGAACGCAGTCATCGGAGATCAGGTTTCAATAGAGTAGGGCAGGACTGCTCTTGACAACGTGTTGTGGATTCGTCGTCTTATAGCCAGATAACATCACGGCGGCGCCAAAGACCGCCCAGATTAGTTTTCATTATGCCTTGACTAGACTAGTCTCGTCTGTTACGTATCTCCTGATGTTGCTTGAATGTTTCATGAGATAGATCTTCAGTTGAGAGGAATAGTAAATAATTCCTAGAAAAACTACTTTTTTTGGTTTAAGATAGTATCTCAGATCTCACATAAAATGGTGATTACCAATGTAGACAGCAAGATATGTGCATATTTACGTCAGTTATAAACAATGTAGAGCCTGATACGTCTATAACAGTCCCAGTTGCCGCACTACTACAACATAGATGGAATTATCAACATGAGTATAGTGGTCGAAGTAGAAGTATAAACAGTAGTAAACAAGCTTTAACATATTTACCAAATACGGACACATGTAAATGGCCTCAGGCTATAATCTAAACTTGAGGGTTACTGATACTACTTGTTTTCTAGACTGAAGTAAGCTAAGTTGAGTTAATGTCTCTGATTTTATGATTGGAAATTAAACATCTCAAACCACTAAGCTATAGCTTCAAGCAGCAGTAAAAATGATGAAATATACAGGTGAACTGATTAAAATGAATTAGTATAGTACTAGACGAAAAATAATTTTGACAGATGAACACTGGATGCAACACCCATTCATACGTAGACATAAGTAGAAATAATTTACATAATCTTATCATCTAGTAAAAAAGTATTCCCACTATAAAAGAATATAAAAAAAACATGAGAACAAGTAGTTGTATATTTCAGCTTTCTCTTCAATCGTCATTACATAACAGTGCATACATAAACAGATATACAAAGTTACAATGCATGAAAATAAATTTTTGTTTGGAGATAAAAATAAAATTTACTTTGAGAAAGAAAAGAAACCTCATTTATTCTATTTTCAGATGTCACTACTAAATTAAACCAAAGATAAAATTAAACAAAAATGGTCATAATAGTAATGATAGAGATATTCACCTAACAACAACCAGTAAAAATATAATGCAAACAAACTATGCTTGATTGGATACCTAAAAAAACGAACTAAAAATTGCATAATATGATTGATCGAGGGTATATCCTTAAAAAATCACAATAAAAAACAATCACGTAACTTTATGCACTATTGAGTTGAATATATTTTAGAATTATATCGTGTTATATTGTTTCTATTTTTAGAGCGGTAGCATAGTGGCTTCCAGGTCTGAGCATTGATCCACCTAATTTAGTTCGGGGAACTAAGTAGTATCACTAAACCTGACAAAACTAAAATATAGCTCAAAGTTGAGTACATAAATTTATATTTGGGATATGAATGAGTCAACTAACGATGAACTGATGAAGTATAAATAATAAACAATAGAATTTTATATAAATATTGGAGAATCAGAATCCTGTATTCACTTTTGATAACTAGACACTTACTGATTAAAAAAATCGGGTTTTAAAAGTAGGTCACAAAATTAAATTACACTTCAAATACTTTACATTTTGTTCAGCCTCATAGTACCAATAGACCGTCACACACAAATAGTGATTTGAAGCCAATTAAATAAATCGATATTTGTCAAATAGCTCATAATGCGGTAGTGGCCTAGTGGTTAATATTATCGGCTTCCACCAAGTAGCAGGTCTGAGATTCAAGTACCGTCCTAACTACTTTGGTTTGCACAGTCGGACAGTTTCACTAGCCTTCATACAAAGCGTGGTTAAAAGCTGAATACACAAACCAGAGCTAGGTGAGGTGAGTAGCACGCTGAAAAGAACTAAAGTACTAATTATTGTTTGAGTCAAAAATAAAAATCAAGTATAATTTTTTAAGGAAGAGTAAATGTTTCGATATACTTGAACTGATAGCAACGACTACCGAATGTGTTATATAAGTTTCTTTTCTTTCACAAATTTCTGGTGTTTGATTGATAAATTTTAGTACGAAACCTTGTACTTACACGTGTGGATGATAAACAATAAAAAGTAGGAGGGACAGTGCAGTGTTACTAGCCAACACTATGCGTACTCATTATAAAACACTAGATCACTAAGCTTTTGCTCATAAATGCCTCACAGAACACTGTTTTAACCTTCATACTGTCCTTAGTAATTGATATGGAAAGGAACGTAAAATAATACATAAACTAATTGGACAATTGTAACTATTATCGTATCACATATTCTGAGCACTGTCAACAATTAGGAACAAATTCCTTGCTTTATAGACGCCACGAAAAGAGAAAAATGACTGTAGCCTTATCTTTTCTCAAAATGATTATTTAAACCCTTGTAACAGTCTACCTTCATAGTTAAGAACACAAAAGCACTATTTAACCAATGGTTAAAGCATTCGACTATCAGCCACCCAGTGGCAAGTTCGAATCACATCCCAACTACACCCATCTGAACAATTAGGTAGTACCACTAACCCTTACAATCAACGTAGCTAAAAGCCAAGTAGACGATGAGATTATTGATGAGTTCAGTATAAAAGTTAAGTGGGCAACCTAATTGACAACAAACCTCATTTTAGGTAACAAGCATATGACTCATTCAGATTCTTATAATTGTACTGAATAGACAAGTACCTCTGTCACTTACATCGGGTCTTAACCTTATATAAGCAGTTTTTCAACTACGTGTAGTTTTATGAAAATACTCGGAAAACAAGGCAACATCATTTGACTACTTAAAGCAATATATAGTAGTTAAAGTGTATCAATAACATTTAAACCTCGGTGAAACCTCTCAGTAATTCAGTAAAATTGATGTTGCAATTAATCATATGAACTAATACTTATAGTTTTTAAATCTAACTCATATCTCCAACCAAAACAACAAATTACAAAATTACTGTAATAAAATCCTCCCAAAGTCTTATGTTAATCAAAAACTTTAAGGGTTGGAGTTTTCAATAGGGAAATTTTAAAATGTCAGATTGAACATCACTTATCATTAAGTGTTGAGACAAATACATTCATCTGAGTTTAGTATGATTTGTCAATCTTTCATCATATAGGATATAAAGTTACATGCATACTAATTAAAAATCTTAGACAAAAAAATGTTTATATACAATATCAAAACAGTCAATGATCCAGAAGGATACCCACCATTGGTAGACAATTAAAGACAGTATTAAACGATTCCGCCAAGTTGTTGTTAGTACAATATTGTTCTGTAGTTAACTAGGGTATGTGCTCGATTCAACCTGAAGGGGTAGGTGCGCCAACTTTTGTTAGCCCCTTTGGTGTTGGGTGTAAAACAATTCGAGATCAAATATAAGGACCTTGTGGTATTAAATAAGGATAGAATTGTCGTATAAAACACTCTTCATTAGTCAGGTACTGATCAACACAAACAATAAAATAACTTGCAATTGTCAGTCGTAAATAAAATACTGGAAAACCAAGAGTTAATCCTTATGTCTTAAGGATGGATTATATTTGAGTATGATATACAACAAACTAAGATTGGAGTAGGGAAAATATGCAGTAACCTTCACTAGAGTCAAGTTATTAGATAAGTGGGTTCCACAACGAATTAGGAGAAAGGTCCACAGAAAAATGGATACATAAACGACAACATTATTATTTACTTACCATTGCTCCAGACTCCATATCATCATCACCAAATGCTAGTGCCAAGTTACTAACAGCTTTAGTTACGTCCTCAATAGCCATTTTTTCATTGTATACGAACCAATGATGAGCTGCTTCTGTACGTGCACGTTCTATGAGAGTTCTTGCATCTGCGACCAGCCCACTGACAGCGCACGCTAACATGAAAAAAAGTGAGTTTTTTTTAAGATGCTAGTTTGTTTTGAAATTCGTAAAAACATAAACATAGCACTTCATTGTACAACGGATGAACTCTGTGTTCGTATAGCCTTCTTGCTCGAGAAAACTCGAGCAGTACTGAGGACTAAAGGGAGATCAAGAGCATAAGATTGGAACAAATTTTTAAAAGTTAGGTTGCTATTAAATCATACAGTGTTTGATAATAGATAAGTTATCCTATAAGACGAATAACTCGAAAGTATGTGTAGATATTAGTCAAATAAGATGAAATAACTCCATTTTTTTAGACAAAGGATAACGTGAATTGGTGAAAGGTGAATTGGGAATCAACGAAGAGAAGGAAGATTGTGAGGAGTACGAAAAGTATTCGGGTCATAGTGCAATCATTTGCCAGTAAATGCAAAACGGTAGTCACTACAGCATATGCTACTTTTATCAAAGGACGAAGTGTAGATTCGTTTACCTTATGTATCAGAACAATTGTAGTATCAAAAGCTCCCCAAGATATTGTCATATCAGCCTCGAAGTAGCTATGGTAACCGAGATGAAAGGTTACGAACTGTCCTATTCCAAAATCTATGTCATCACCGCACTCAAAAAATTCAAGTCACAGAAAAAACAAATGTATCATCTGCTCACTGAAGCTAAATTTCAAAAGTGTATATATAGCAGTTGTGGTGAATGTTGGATTACACGGTGAATTTTTATACAACCTATGTGAATCCAACAATATTTAATTATTGTTTCATCGCAGCATACAACATTTTGAAAATAAATTTAAAAACCCTTCCGAGATTAAGTATTTCTAGACTACATAACCGGCAAGCTGCAATTCTAACATTAGGGACTTGAGCCTAAAGATGAATTTTAGTAAACTTGGTTTTATTCATCAGAAGCCTGTGTGCATATCAACAAAACTTTTACAATGAAAACATGTTTTCTATAGATCAACTATACACTTAAATAGTTGTAGCGAACAAATATCCATGTTGATATGTTGCGGACAGCACAGTGTAGATTGAGACTAGTTCTCACTAAATATGCAATATTCAGTGAAAAATTGAAGTAGGATGAAACAAATACGGAATTGAGGAAATACTCGACGCTAATTGTATAGTGACAATGAACTCAACATAAACGATGAGATTATGGAGTCCCATTTATTACCGTTACTAATGTTTCAATTTGCCGAATCTTGAATAGAAACATTAAGCAGGTCACCAAACTTTGACATGCCTATTAAGAGTAGGCGATAATTGTTGGCTATTTGTATTTGAAACCTCGCTCAAGTTTGCTGGGACTACTGCCTTAGTAATAATGAGGTCAGAAGTATATTAGAGAAAGATGTTAAACCAGCTGAATTTGTGGAACCTCATCGACTGAATTGGTAGTAACTTGTATTACGTATGACTAACCACTACATAACCCGAAGGGCGAAGCTAACTGACAATGGACGGTGAAAGAGGGGTAGGGGTGGCCACACTGGAACGTAACACCGACCCATGAAGTCACTGACCGTTGGGTCTAAACCTTGTTGGCAGATACAGACCACTCAGTTGAGGTCCACTCAACTATCACAATGAATGGTTGGAGACTGAGCAACATGGCTAAGAATTAGTAAAAGTGAGCCAGGTGCATTTACCGTTTTATTCTCAAACCGTGAATTTGAAATTGTTCCACACTTTCCTCTCCATTAACTATTTCTCCCAGAATACCGTTTTCTATGTCGTCATTTCTTATTACGATCATCGATGTAATTACTAATTTTACTACCCTAGTTCTTATCTTGATATGCTAATGAGGTATGGGAAATTGGATGAATGTATCCGATTCTACGCCGTACGAGACTGACTAAACTTCGACCTCTTCACAAAGAAATCAGTGTCTTATATGGACAAACTACTTGTGCAAAATTCAACCTTGGAATAAGTGCGATCACCAGAATTGACACACGATAATAGAAATAACTACAAAGTATAAATGAGTAGACGTTTACATGCTTGTCTCTGTAACGATTTTTTCCAGTTTTATCCAAAGACTAAAGATGATCTTGCCTATATGTACTTGCATTTATTATGTAGTTTGCGAAAGTAGACGATTAGTTATCTAAAACAAATATATCTGACATAATTATTTACAGGAAGTGTAGATAAGGAGTCGATAAGAGGTGGCTCCTGACCGTACGTCGAAGTTTTCACCTGACTATCTTTGTCTTAAGCAATGTGTCTATATTTCATGATACTCTTATTGAAATCCAAATCACGATCATTTAAAGTATGAAATCACTAGTCCATTTGATAAATTTAGATGTACATACAAAATACGGTATACAATATCAGTAAACTTCGTATCTTCTGTATACAAAATATCTTACCGATGTGCTTGTCGACTTCAAAAATCTTTTCAATGCTGGATGGTATGATTAGAGTTGAGCTCACACGTTTCTCTACGGCCATAACGACACCTTCGTTTGTCTTGATACCAATACCTGTCGAACCCAGCTGTTTGGAATGTTAGTAGTAACATAAAACTCAACCTTTGTAGCCTCTATGGCGTATTCCACTTGGAAAAGCCGTCCCTCTGGGGAAAACGTGTTAACTCCCCGATCATATTCTGTCCTCGTGAGAAACATGACAAAGATAGAATCCAACCGAGGCGGGTATTCCACTGGTGAAGGTCATCCAGCATTAAATATCCATTGTCCTTATGACGGAATAGAACACACCTTTCAAGTGCCTGGTATTTTCGTCTGGTATCACCTGTTTGCCTCCAGATCGTTTGAATTACTCTATAAGGGATGTCTAGCTGCCTGATTTTACGAGAAAAAGTAGGTTGGTAAATGCCACTCATGTTACATTGATTTTATTTTAATTTTTCATTATGGACATGCATATAAGTCTTTATTCCTAATACCTCCTTTGTGCGGGATTTTTTTAAAATCGTTAACACTAATAATTTTTTAATCCTATTTTTTTAAATTCATTATTGGTAATGTCGCTGCCATTATATATCATTATTTTTAAATATTTTTTCTGTCCTCTAGATAATTTATGGGTGGGTATGCATATGATGTCACGTACCACTATTTGCAGTTCTAGGGAGTTAAGAAACCGGAAGGGATTTTGAAATGAACTGTAGGATAGTAAGGTGCATGGAAAATGTGGAAAGGTGAGAGTATTAGCTACGAGACGTCGGAGACAAGGACTCAAGTAGCGCATAACAAATAGTAGAAAGGGAAACTGATAAAATAAATTACACTGTATGGACGCGATTGTGGGGATTTGTCTAGTTTGTATACAGTTTCTGGTGGGTAGTTGTGGTCCGTAAAGGAGAGTATGGTTGCCTAGCTTCTGTCTATGACACTCAACCATAGGAGATTACGACGCATCTACTGGGAGTGCATTCCGAGTTGAACATTCTGTAATTACAAAAATCACTATGTCGCCTATGTGGCTATCTATTGAAGGGAGACTTTTGGGGGTATTCTTGCTAGTCGCGTCAGTCAAGAAGAGAAAGTGCAGTCTTGCTATGGTATCCTGGAATACTGATAGTATTGTCGGCAGTTATTGAGTAACCTTGAAGTAACATATTTTAGTAAGAAATGGCCAAGTTTCTTGAAAGCATTTTTGCATAGTTTATCTCGTCAACTAGCAGCTTATTTGGTTCCTTTACTCCGAAGTTCTATATTAGGTTATTTTTTCTCTCGCTCTGACAAAGAAGAACATGTCTGGATCTTCCAAAGGTCAGGGGTGGACGACGAACCTTAAGGTAAGTAGCGTTGATAATAACTATATTTATACCAATGCGTGTATTGATCTAATTAGTAAGATTAACGGTGATGTTTTGCAGAATTCTGTTGTTTAATGTGGAAGATTACCGTTTAGGTTGTCTGAATACTCTAGGAAGTAAATGGCAATTAGGCCAGTTACCCAAGCATTGTAAACAAGCTTTATGCTGTTTTATCAGATACTGAGATTACTGATAAAATGAACTTGGTATTTTTGGCAACGTAGTTCAGTGGGACAGCTCTTAGTGATATTCGGTGTTGTAAGCTCCTAACTACAAGGGGCTAAGAAGAAGCTCAAACCATACTTAAACAGAGGTTTGGTGGACATTTGTAATAGCCAGTAAGGTGCTCGAATGAGTAAGAAGTGACAGTCAAAAAATAAAAGACGATTTAGACATCACTCCCAAGGGGAGTACAGTTATCTCACAAAATAAAGAGGTGAATAGGATCAAACCATACAACTTAATCCACCATCCTACCGTTAAAACAGAATTCATACCTTATCATTACAACAGGCCTAATGCTCTCCCTATCAATAAGGGTCAGCATAACCCCATCCCTAAAATTCAGAGTAATAAAATAAGTAACAAACGCCAAACCGCTGGGCACAATATCTCTGAATCACTAGGTTTGAAGGACAGTGTTAAGAACAGCAACAAGCGGTTCTTCTCCTATCACCCTATTTCTGTTCCGTCGCACAAATACTTTAAAAGCAACAGAATGACCCCGAAGGCTGATTCCAGGAAGAAAAGCCTCCTTCCTCTACCTATATCGCTTCTGTCCCAAACAGATAATGGGAATAATTTTAACTTGGGATGTCACCCGTTCTATCAACATAAAAACCCTCCTAAACTTGGAAACTTACGACCTATATACTTTCCTACAGTAAACAGTTGTAACTACAACTACTTGGCTGCATCCCAAATCTCATTACCTAACTACTATGATCCATATGTCACGTACGCACACTCGAACCATTTTTTAGAGTATCCTCGTACGATAACTCACAACCATTCTCACCCCTACTCATTGCCCCCGCAGCCATTACTAAGTCAGCTGATGACGAGCCCGAACACCACCAACTTCCAGTTCTGCCACTACTAAGTAATCAATCTCACAGCACCATATCTCCACTAATCACAAACACTTTGAGCGTAAAAAACGACGATAGCAGTGACAACCTAAACACTGACGCTGCAGAGCAATCACCCATTATCTACTCACTAGTATCTGAACAATGCGAAACTCAACTATCCCCAAGTCAAAGTTTCATCCAGGATTCTAAACCTGACGCCTTCATCCATGACGCCTTAAATTATTTCAACCTCACTGGCCACTCGTTTAGTCTATGCCTACTTAACGCGCGATCAATATGCAACAAAATGATCGACTTAGCTCTGTTTGCGTCAATCTGCCAACCATCAATTATTATGGTAACTGAGGCATGGACTACTCCTAACGTCTCTGATCTAAGTATATCCCTTGATAATTATAATCTGTATCGTAGTGACAGGTTACATGGACGTGGAGGGGGTTGTTTAATATATGCTATCACAAAGTTAAACTCACTTCTGTTTGATACAACAGACTTAGACAAACTACAAGACTCAGTGTGGATTGTTGTGAGGCCTACTGTATCACAGTCTTACCTATTCGGTTGTGTATACCAACAACCTAGCCCATCAATAGAGAATATAAACTTACTGTCTGACATTTTTACACTGGCCTCTTCCCTACCCTTTACAGGTAAGGTCATTTGTGGAGACTTTAACATGCCTGAAATTTCATGGTTTCCCACCAAAACGCCGAAACGCTATGACTTGCTTATGGAAAGCTTAGAGCTTGGTGGCTGGTCACAGTATGTCCGTAGCCCTACCAGATATAAAAATATTTTGGATTTAGTTTTTACAAATGAACTTTCCCCATGCACCGTACGTACAGGCAAACAATTCCCAGGTAGTGACCACAACGTTGTTATGTGCAGCTTTGACTTACAGACTACACTGTATAAATGCCCGAGTACAATACCTAGCAGATCCTTCCATAAGATAGACTGGAAAAGCTTTAAGACTTACTTCAATTATCTTGACTGGAACAACTACTTCACGGAAGACGATGCTGATAAGCTGACTTGTATACTCTACTCCAACACTTATAATGTACTAGATGTAGTAGCACCTCTAGGATATACTAAACCTAGAATTCCGAAGTGTATGCTTATCGCCACTACTACAAGAAGAAGCCTACGTAAGCATGCAAATAAATTTTATAAACTTAAAGATTTTTCCTCCCTCATAACTATGAAGGAAATATGCATTAAGGCCAGGGCAGAGCGTATTCAGATGGAAGTTGCACTAGAAAAACAGGCTACTGCACAGAATAACCATATGGGACTTCTCAAGACCTTCCGGAATAAAATCAGTAGCTCTAAGATAAAGGGTGGAAACCTCTTTATCTGTGGCAATGAAGTATATGATGACCCCTGCCGCATAGCTGATGTATTCAGTGAGCACTTTGCCACTTCACTTACTATTGAAAACCACACAGATGGGATCGAGCCCACTCCGCCACTATCATGCGAAATCAGTGATATAGCATTCACTATAGAAAATATTACCAAGGCCATCACTACGCTAAGACACTCATACACTTTGGGCCCTGATGGTATACCAGCCACTGTACTTAAAAATGGTGGCACGGACTTCCATCTGGCACTTCTCAAACTATTTGCAATGTCACTCTCCACTGCATGCTACCCTACCCTTTGGAAAATTACACACGTCATTCCTAAGTTTAAATCCGGACCTGTAGGAAATATAGAGAACTACCGTCCTATTAATCTAACCTCTGTTTCATCAAGAGTAATGGAAAAGATAATCAAGGAGGAATTACTCCAATATTTACTTAAAAACGAACTACTCTTCCCTTCACAACATGGATTCTTAAAGAATAGGTCGTGTGACACATGCTTGTTAGACTACCTAAATGACACAACTACACAACGGGACAAAGGGCTTCTAGTGTCCAGTTTATTTCTCGACTTCAGTAAAGCTTTTGACAAAGTCCCTCATAAACGACTGCTCATTAAACTTAAGTCATATGGGGTCAAAGACCCACTTCATTCATGGTTTGCGTCTTTCCTGAAAGGGAGAAAGCAAACAGTAAAGTTCAACAATAGTCTATCATCGCCTAAACCAATTACCAGCGGGGTTATACAGGGAAGTGTACTGGGTCCCTTATTGTTCGTTATTTACATAAATGACATAAATAACGTTATAAAACATGGTCGACCGTATTTATATGCGGACGATCTCAAGATTGTTTATAGCTTTAAACCGGACTCTTTAGAAGAAGGCATGACTCTAATTCAAAAGGACCTCGATAACCTAACTTCCTGGAGCCAAAAATGGCAACTACCACTTAACTACAGTAAATGTGGAATCATGCACATAGGCAACCATAACCCTCAGTCCACGTTTTATTTAAATGGGTCAAAGGTCCAAATACTCCAATCAACAAGCGACTTGGGTATTAAATATTCCGGCAACCTAAAGTTCATGGAACATACCTCCTCTATTATCTCTAAAACTAGAAGATTAACAGGCTTCCTTCTTAAAAACTTCCATACAACGGAGGCTAAACTTACTCTGTTTAAGATATGTGTAAGACCTATACTGGAGTACTGCTCATTTATCTTTTCGAGTATGAATAGCATAGATAGAAAACGCGTCGAAAGTGTACAAAGATGTTTCACACGTCGAATTCTGGCAACTAACGGAAACATGGACTACACGACTAGATGTGAAACACTCTCTTTAGAACCCCTGTGTCGTCGCCGACTACGACACAACTTAATATTCTTCTATAAAGTAATCAACGAAATATCATTCTCGGGTTTCTCTCCCATGTGGAACCAAATGCCTAGATACGAACTTCGGAACTACGAAGCAACATTACTTATCAACAAATACCAAACACAACATCGCGGTAAGTTTTTTATCGTCTTCTACAGCAAACTCTGGAACAAACTACCACAAAATATCCGCACTACCAAATCTATCCTAATATTCAAACGCCTGATCTCCCAATATCTAAAATCAAAAGACTTGTATCAAATCTTCGACGACTTACCACTAAACCTCGAATCAATAAACAATGGCTTATTAGGGTACTAAAACTGCTAACACTAAAATCGTGTACGTTGTAGTAAATAAAAAAAAAAAAACATAAAAACGGAAGAAGACTCTAGTTTGAAACTGATTATTTTGATACCACTAATCAAATTTATTTATTTATTTCTATCGCAAAATCTATGTCTCCGTCTTCCCGAGTCTATGGTCTGAACTGGCAAAGAACTGATCTCCTTTAAGCACCTTACTCCAAACGCTGGCCTGGAACGCAATCAATGCACCAACAACTCACCGCTCAAGACTAGTCCACACAAACTGTCTGCCTTATCCAAACTTTAAAATACCAGCCTTATCCTGTCTCTGGATAGTCTCCATGGTTCGTCCTGCTCTCTCGCAGCTATTCCCTGAGATTACAGCACCAGGGACAAAAAGCGCGCGGTTGTTTACTGGAAGTGTTCTGTAATACAAAATATACCTCTGATACTGCAGCATTATAAACTGTGAAGCTAGCTACCGTTGGCTTCCTAATTAATTAATACCTTTGTATATTGTCAACTCCATAACAATAACTCTACTAAAACTCTGTTACGATTATACAATATCATTCTGATCATGCCTGTAAACTGGTATGCTCTCATGTACAAATTGCTACTTGAGAATAAATTATTATTATTATTATTATTATTTCCAAGAGAGATCTCCATTCTTAAACAAATTGTTGGCGTATAAAGCACCTTAGATTCCCTTTATAAAGGTAATTAGTTAGACTCCACATCCGTAAGTAAAACAATAGTCGAACTGTTTGCGAATTCAATCCTCAAGAATATAGCTATTTAGAGGTCACATAAAACGTGTACAAATTTTTGCAAACATGATTTGCGAATGCTCATTACATTAGTTTCTACCCTTTGTGAGTCATGCTTCAGATTCGATTATATGACCTAAAATTGTATGAATGAAATGTTCCTCTTTGTGTACACTGGCTGTATTTACTTGGTGATTATTAATCACTGCAATGAAATTGGTATATAAATATATGTGCTAAATAAAATATATTTGGTATTGGTGGCTCATCATACAGGCGTTCTTTTTCACCTGTTTAGGGCTAAGAATTAGAGCAGATTGATCATAGACAGAAAAGTACCCAGATATACATATTTCGGTCACCCAGATTATGTTGAATTGGCCAGCACTCATCCAGAACCCTTTTTAGGTTACCACACAAACGTTTGCCAACCAGGTTCCAAAGAAGATGAGTCAAGTTGTGTTGAAATTGCTGTAACTAGATTGACAGCTAATAAGACGCTAATTCCATGCCAAGAGAGAAGCTCGCAAAATGTGTTAAGTAAAGTTTAGTCTATTAGTCATTCTGAGGAACATGACTCTAAAATTTTCCCTCGATCTACTCCTCCCAAGATTCGACGTCGATTTTAGTTTATAAATGATGTCCATTCCAGGTTATAATAACTCTATGATAAAAAACAAGTGCACTGCCTGTATTCGTGGAGACGATAGTTTCGCATGCGATGTTGGCTGCATATCCATGCCACGACAAACATATGATAATGGAATCGCCTTATTATGGTATCTTTTTTCTAAAACTCCACTGAGTACCCAGAGATAGATATCACTTCTGTATATGTCCTATCGGCGTATGGTGGATAACCTAGCATCAATAGCCAGGGGATTCAAGCCCAAACATCCCCAACAACGGAACCAATTACTTGTCACAAAGATACCATGTTTTGAGTGAATGTTGATAGTAAATGTCTAGAATCTTCAGGGTTCACATACTTACCAGATTATTCTATAACTAATGTTGTTGAAAATGATGTAAATTACGATGTTGTTTGGGTAACTTAAACAAAATATCAATGATTATCATGAAAACACTGTGTTGTCTAAGGAGGTCTATGCATGAATATGGCAATTTAACGTCGCTACACAAGTATGTTCGAATCCAAATGCTTATTTAACCAAGTGACTCTGCGGAGTGTACAACTGTGTGAGTTTACCAAACGAGTTAAATTTGACTGCCAGAAGTATCCACTTTCCGTCGACACACTTGATTGCCATACTCGAGGCTGATAACCTTCACTTTGATTCCTACCATATTCTCTGTAAATGTTTGGAAATCGCTAAATGGTTTTCAAACTCATGTTATTAATGATGTGGACACTAAGAATAATGAGAGGTGGTTTTTGCAAGCATTTCGATATGGATTGTTGCGACAAAAATAGATTATTTTCCTACTTGAAAAAATTTACGTTAGGAGCAGATAAAGCAAATAAAGATCATGCTGGAAATTAAATCGCTTCATCTAAAGTACAGTTGGATTGTATGGCAAGAGGCCTTCAAGCGTACTAATGTAAATCCTGGAAGGTAACTGCTTGCACAACAATATACGTAGGGCATTTTGATGTCGATTTAGAAGCTATTGCTAATCATCCGAGCTTATTGGTATATATGTAGTTTTCTATTAATTAACTGGAGTTCCTAAGTATAGTTGACCTCATGTTACTCAGGTAAAGCTGCACTATTTAGTCCACCTCCTCATTGAATTGTCCGGTTTTGGTGTTTGTTATACTGTACATGTTTCTTTATCAATTATGCCCATCCTATTGTAGCCCGTTTTACCTCACTCTTGCTTCAGCTGATTTTGGCCCTCTCAATGCCCCCTTGGGTGATTAACGGGTTAAAGAATATATGGGGGGTGGACAGATTACTAAAACTATATCGGTAGTGCGTGTGTACTAAATGTATTTCGACGAGATCAACGCAGTGGGCTGATATATGCCGGAAAGTGAATAAATCATAAATGCTGGGGAGTTTTACCAAATATCATGCAGGAAGTGAGAATGAATATGCATTAGTAGTTGCGCTGCATACTTAATTATGTATATGCCAGTCGTTTACCGTTCGGGAACGGTGCGATATGTGAAAGAAGCGAGAACGTGCATGGGCGGTAGTTTAAGACTACAGACGACATTACGACGGACACATAGAATGTTTGATGTTTGGCGATAAGTCATGGTTATTCGCAGGTCTATTGCTGTTGATAACTGGCTACTGTGAGTACGCAAGTTGTTTGTGTGGGTATTTTTGAGTGTTTTGGTTTCTGTTGCAGGCTCCGCCCCTTCACGAACTTGGGGCATGGAAGCTGTTGAAGGAAAAACGTTTGAGTAATTTTGCTGGGAAGTGTTTGGGGGGGGGGTTAAAGAGTGATACTACTGAACACTGTTTGGTCCGATAAAGTTGCATCGATAGTAATCATTAGTTTTGGAATGATAGTGAACGTTCGTGCTACCATTGTAGTTAATATTATTTACAGGTAAATTTCTAATTATTTTATGTATTTGTTGTACTATTCCAGACCATTTACATGTTCCTGCAACAAGACGGTTAAGCAACTAATGTTTCTGATGACTTGTTATTATAACATTTGAGTTGTGAGAATAATAGTCAAAGTAGACACTCGATTAAGTAGAACCCTTGGTTAATAGGGGAATCATAGCAGTATTCTGAACCTCAGTAACTTCTCAGTTGTAGCAAATTACCTTGGCTGACTTAAAAAATATTAAACGAAAAACGTAAGCTAAATGGTGAGAAATTATATTGAAATAAGCCTCCAATACATGACAATCGTTGTAAGAGATTTCAACTCGTCATTTAACAGAATTTGTAGAAATACATTGGATAAATCTATATTGGGGAAAACGCTGCTGTCAACTGATGAACTATACAAAGCTTCAGGTTATTCGGTGAACTCTACACATTTAAGCAATTTTGAATTGGTTGTAATTTAAAAGTTACCACAAATTATTGGAATCTCTCCATCTCCAGTATTGTCATAGTAGAGGTCATCCGTGAAGAACAATTAACTGGATGGCTGATACCATCCGTCTAGAGTTATTCCACTGCTATTTTAACAGGGTCTGTCGACCCACAAGGAGTAGTCCGATTCTTAAAATTAACGAAATCATCTTCCATTTGCAAATGAACTTCCTCCGTCTCGATAGCACCTTTCACCTGTAAACTTTTAATGCCTAGGTATATCACGATCTAGTGACACGACAATCCAGAGTATTATGGGAATAGGTCTTTATTTAATAGCGTGGACAGGAGACAGTGGAGCGCGGTCCTAGTTATTCAAACGCAGATAATTCTCAACGTTCAATATAAGCTAATAGGAAATATAATCCCTGTGTAAAATAAGGAAGTAAATGAATACTGGAGCCTAATTGTTTTGGCGTATGCTTAAGTTTTGAAGTAAACTTTTAACTAGTCAAGCTAAGTTGCTACAAACTTACATCAATCAAATTTTTAACCTGCTGTTCGAGTTGCGACACTGGCTGTGACTCACCAGGCTTAACAGAGTTATTGGAAGTCATGTTAGTTAATGGTAACCTCAGCTTCTTCGTGGCCGTTATCCCTGAAATACATGAATTATTTCTCGTAATCAAAAATGTGACGGGGTACCATTTCAACTTAAAACTTCGTACATGGGATTCCCAGTCCTGGTAGCTGGTGTCATGTAACACCGTACGCAAGGAAATACGCAGTATAAACGAGTCTTGACTTTCTGTATTTAAAATAAACTCAGAAGACACTTTGTTTTTGGAAATATTCTTTGCTTATATTTGAATTACTATTAGTTGTTAGGGTTAAATGTTTTACATCATTTACTAGTTTGCATTCTGAGTTCTTAATGACATACAAAGCTAAGCCAACCTACTACCTTAATCTGATCTTGCCTATTACACCTGTGACAAATAGCATTGCACAATAAGCACTTAAAACGCAGGTGGACCTCACCACACCTGACATTTATTGAGCTTCAGCATGGTATTCAGGCTCTATACGTTGTATCCGGTCTGTATTTTTTTTGCTTTGATATCACTTTCTTACAATTTGTAAAAACTTTGCTTTACGAAACAATATTAGGTTGTTCTTAACTGTTGTTGTATTAAAATTTTCAAATTATTCGCTTTATACCATTTCAGTCTTGAGGTTTAATTCGGTTTGGAGTAGTAATTTGGACCGCAGTTCTAGATTGTTTCACTGTTTAGTCTGACACTTAATTGCATATCCAACTGCTTTCCGTCATCACACATACCAGCTTGTGCTTATAGTTGCGATAAAAATATTTTTATAGGTATATGCGTTGGTTTGTTAAATGGATTACACGTAACTCTTATTTGGATAATCAGAATTTTTAGTAAGAAATGTTGTAGTACTAGATGTTTGAACTCCATGTGTTATGAGTTACTGGGTTTATTCGGATGTGATAAAGTTTTCGGGGATCTATCAGCATACTTTTCCTGCAGCTGTTAGAAAATGAGTTGCTTTATACCGATTGTTAAAGAATGTTTTATCAGAGCACCCCAGCCAAATCTTTTAACATATTCCCCACTTTTAAAAGTAAGCTCGTAATGTCTAATTTATTGAATGAATAGTCTACTACCAAAATTCTGCTCGTGGCGCCAGATGTAATGCTCCTGATAGTACATAAAATTTCAAACAGCAGTCATATCCTATCCGAGTATGAACTCAGTAGTAGTGGTAATGAATTGCACAAGCTGGAAATAAAATCACAAACAAAGGAGTCTTGACGCATGAAAAATGTATGATATTTGTCTAGGTCTTCAGGAGCCAGACAGCATAAAATATTTATTAATATTGGCAACCTTAATGAATGGCATCTATAATAGTCGCTTTTAGTTTAATCAAACTTAGCTCTAAAGTTTGAGCCTGTGTGTGCGCACTCTATTTACAAAGTAATCTGCTCGCTGGTGAAGTGCGTTGCTGACACATTGGAATAAGGCGGTTTTTTATTACTCACGTTATCTAACATATCACACCACATTAATTATGCATGTGAAACCGTAGTGCATTTGTAATTTTAAAAATAAACCCTTACTGTTTCTGGAAAATGTTATTCCAAACGTGGAATACCACTGATTAGTTAATCCACAAGAATAAGCTTAGCAGTTTCTACAGTAGGCTTAACTGTTAACTTAATTTCAATCGCGTGTTCGGTTGTTGGGCTCAGCTGCTTGACTTACGTTCAGCAACACCACCCAGTGGCTTAGTTAACCTGGCCCACCATAACCTTGGTGCCCAGGATTCCTTAACAAAACAAGCTAGTTAGTGGTTGCGTAGTAGTTATGGTGGTAGTTGTTGACAGTCTGAAAAGCAAAACAACACGTGTCGCTTGACATGGAGTCAAATGACGCAGATTGATTAGTGCACCACCATCAACACCGTTTGCTTCTCGTCGTCTCCAAACAACATGACGTTCATAAAGCACTCAAGATGGACGGCAATACGCGCAATAGGTTTAGGTATTCAACCGGTGCTACAAAGTCAACCTAAGCAATCTCTGGAGTGATGGAGGAAATATGTAAGGCTGAAGTTCTCTTGATTTCTGTGTGATAACACTTTACTCACCATTTAAAAACTTGCGTTTATGCGGACAAAGTCATATGACACACACCTACTAAACCTACTAACCCAGTAATGTGACGAAATGTTAGCCAGGGCCAAAACTAATATAAAACCGAAACAGATCTAAAGTCAGGTGATACATTTACATTATACCACACATAACAATCATTCTCTGCACAGCAAATTAGGGAAACAAATTACTACACACCTAAGAAATCAGGATTAGCTAGAGCCGGTCTATGAAAACAAAAGCAACGTTGTCAGCATTAATGTGGTTAATGAGGCAGGAAAAGCTTGTCGGGTAAAATGGTCAATGGCTATCAAGATATAAATAAAAGAGTTAAACGAAGATAGAGGACCGACATAATTGATGTAAATCTGTTGAAAACATCGATTTGGTAATGAAAACGAGGCTAGGAACGTGATCGTATGACGCTGAACTTTGCTTCAGTAAGATTGTAAACACTTGCAAGACCATCTGCTGATATCAGAGTTCATCTTTGGCCAGAAAAAACGTTTAAAAATAAGGTTGACTGCAGTAAGTGTACCAGAATATGAAATAGAATACCGATGTTGAAAAATAGATTTCTTGCAAAGCTCCCGTAAAAATGGTCTAATAACACCTTTGTACACACTATGGACAACGTTCGATCAGGTGACGGTATAGGCATATGTTTAAAGACTAACACAGAGTTCTGCATACAACTTTGAAGTTTCGGACCACCCTTTTGCAGAGAAGTGAGAGTATAGAGACTAATATCTGATTGTGTCGTAATGGCATTCAAATCGCTTATCTTAAGAGTGTTCGCAACAACATTGATATCATTTTTAATAAATCTAATGCCTGTAGTAAATTGTTAAATGTAGCTACGTTGACTGGCCTCTCTAGGTGAGTGATTATCATACGACGTCATTAAATAGCAGCATAATGGTTTATGATCAGCTAAAGTGGGGAAACCATGGCTTTGGAGAAGATGACAGAAGCGTTTTACTATCAGGCACATTGATAACATTTCTCTCCTGAATGTACTATATCATGTTTGTGATTGCTCTAGGCGTTTGGAAAAAGTGCTAGTAGAGCCAGTTCACTTTTCTGATGTTACCGAGGAACAGAGAGTTTAGAAGCGTTAAAGCGCTAAGCGAGCTGAGGTGTGGGATCTCGGTAAAGGTGGGTTAACATAGTGACTTTTGCCAAAGATCCCTTGATAGCTTTAGGAGCTGACCGAGCACCCGATAAAAAGTCAGGGGTTTTTCGCTACCCGTTTAATAAGTCAGTTCGGGTTGCAACAAACGAGCACAATGAGGAATATAATGTCTGAAAAAGTACACATGCCCAGAAATCTGTGTAGCGGCTGAAATGAGTCTGGTTCGAGGTATGGAATTAATGCTTTAACTCTTTCTTCTTGCTTCTACTGATCAAGATTTTCTAATTAATCGAGTATCGATCTTGTTTATTATCCCCAAAACCCAAAGGAATAACAAGAAGTCGTCGGAAAACGATTAATTACTGGGTACAATAGCAGCGATGGCAACGATGCCAACAGCAACAATAATAGCAATAACAATAGTTTCTGAATAGCATTGACTCCAACAGTAACCCGAACGTTCGCTCAATCGTTCCAAAACAAATGGCTGATAATAACGGAATTCAATGCAGCCAAAAAACATTCAGTGGTTCCAATGTTCAACTTCCTTGACAGCAGTCTTTAGAATGTCCTCAGATGAGACAGGAATATGATGGTACGCGTGAACTGAGCAGATCTTCGTGAAAACGGTCTTCCAGTGAAACATCGGAGGTAAATCGTGAAGATGTGGAATAGGATAGCACTCGGGTACGACGAGGGCATTCAGACGTCGATATTCACTGCACGTTTGCCAGTCATGATCTTTCTTCGGCACTATACGTAAAGGAGAGACCCATATGCTATTAGACGGGGGAATGATTCAAAGTTGCATCATATGCTTGAATTCCTTTTTGGCAACTCTGAGCTTGTCAGGTAGTAAATGATAAAGGCGAGAGCAAACTGGTTGTGCAATATTGTGGACAGTGTGATAAAACAACAGTTGTTTGCTGTAATCAATCCTTGTAATATGCCAGCAAACATGTCATCAATCAGTAAAAAATAATTAATGCTGTGAATGACAACAGGCACAACTACACCAGTGGTGGTCGGACTAGTAGTACTATCAACGAGTAAATACGTTCTCATGTCAACAGCTAGGTCGCAATGCTGTAGGAAATTAACACTAAGAATGGTGTGTTCAACACCAGCAACTATGAAAATCCAGTTGAAACGTTGCCGTAAACCAAGGTTTAAGGTCGTCAAACACTCCCTGTAAGTACGGACCGTAGTTCTATCAACCCATTGAAGTATAACCGGGCTGACTGACGTAGAAGATTTCGTGTTGTTCGCGGGAAACGACACAAACTTCAGACCCTGTATCAATCCTGAACCTCAGTGCCGAAATTCTATCCAACACATATAAAAGGCGGCCGGTTGCTGTGCCATTAGTAGTAGCCGCCACTACTGCCTAGCGAGTGGGTTTCCAAATAGTCACTGTTGTCAACAATAAATCTACATGGCTGCAAACACCTCTTACCTCTACCACTAAGCTTAAGGTGGTACCAGCAAACTTCAGGGGAATAACGCGACGTACCGTGGCGGTGTATGCCTGAGGGTCGACGTCAATACACCGAACGTGGTTTCTACACCATTAAGCTATCAACAGAAGCTGGCAATTTTGCCGAGGTTGTAGTCGAAGTCGTTATTTGTGTCCAATGTGTTTCAATCACGGCATTTGAGTCTCCTGACATGGCACTGATCGCTTGATGGGTGTGAGAGACGTCGAATATTTTGCCAGCAAACGCAGATAACTTTGCTAAAGGCGTTAAGTTCACCAAAATGCTAAGTATATGTTAGATATTGTATGGTAGGCGCCTCAACTATATGTGTTTGAGCACCTCTTCATCAAATTTATGGGACCACGCCAATTGATTCACACGACGTAAAAGCTATGATGACTACCAATCATCAAGAGAAATAGACGTCAGCAACTGCTGTAGTCGTCGCTTATAAGACAAAGACGTTCGTTGGATGATTTCTCCCCATCAACTTAGTATTAGGGTTGGCCACCGGTACTTGATCCATGAGATTCACTATCTCTGCCGGTACTTCCAACGGCAAAGACTCCACGACATAAGGATAGTGTGTAACATCAGTGCTAACGCATTTCGCCTGAAACAATGCTCCTGCTTAGACAAACTAATGGTAGGGGTTATGTATACTGCATGATGGTAGTCGAGGATTCGCAGTAGCACATATACTAGGTGTCGATTGCATATATGACTAAATATCTCCGATGGATTGAGGCAAAGTTGAGTAGGAGTCTATGGAGTAAATATCACAAAATAACAAACTTATGCCAAAGTAGAGTATAACTAACAAATGATGTGCAACTACAGTGACCAATGGTACAGTCTTTGAATCACTCTGTAAAGATATCTCCTCCAATTTTCTGTCTGCATCATACAACCTAATCTGTCTTGTGCTTCCTCATTATAACTCCAGGTAGCTTGACTCAAAAATCGTTAGTTTTTATTACTAGCGGTTGCCTGCAACAATGTTTTACAGTAACCCCAAGAACACAACTAACCCTCCATAACGTGTTCAATGTGAAACAACTATGGCAGAAGTTGGATTGAAAAAAAAAACATTTTGAAATCGTCTTATCTCACTAAAGTTGCATCCATTGCAGCACAAAAGGACTAAATGAGACCTGATCATAATGTATCTGACAGCACAAAGCTTAAAAGCCTGAAATTTGAAGCGGTCTGTTTGGTATTTGCGGTGCAAAGCCCAGCGATGGAGTTTCTTGAAAATGGCAGTTAGATCGGAACTTAGCGAGCAGAAGCTAGGGTACATAAGGGAGTTCGTAAACAACAAAGACCCGAAAGAGGAATATAAACTTATCCAAAGCATCGGAACTGGCACATATGGCGAGGTTTATAAGGTACCACCTGAGGAAAAATCTATTGTTTTTAGGCCATCCGATTAAGGACTAAAGAATTTGCTGCTGTAAAAATAATAAAAGTCGATGCCAAAGATGACGTTCGCACCATACTACAGGAAATACAAACCCTTCGTGAATGTCGACACTGCAACATCGTACAATTCTTCGGCAGTTATTTCAGGTATAATGTGTTTATCATAATTGTTACTACAGAAATAACAAATTGTGGATATGTATGGAGTTTTGTGGAGGATTCTCTATGCAGGATATTTACACAAGTAGCCGTTTCGATTTCTAATACATCACGAAAATATAGATATGCAGAGACCCATTGAGGAAAATTGCATTGCTTTTGTATCTAGGGAAACGCTACGAGGCATCGAATACATGCACAAAGCTGGAAAGATTCACCGTGATATTAAGGTAATTAGTTATAAAATTGCCCTTTTAGTGCCACCGTTTCCCAGTGTTTTACAGTTTAGTTTCATACCCGAGCACACTTTTCTTAGTTCCTAATAAGCTATTAAGAAAATTTCTATATTTCTATTGCCATACTCATCAACATCATTACATAGTTTTCCACCCTTTCATATTGTAGTATAACCTTTTCATTTGGCACTGGTAATAGTATTTTGAGACTCGTTCGGGGCGTGCGGATTTTTAGAACTTGTTTTGTAGAATTTCACAAGCTTTAATGATTTGTACTTTTAAAAACTAACAAGCACGATAAGTGCCGTCGTCATTTTGACAGTACTTATTTCGATTAATCTCTCTGTTGTCGATATAATTCCCCGCATGATACATATTAGTTTTCCATCCACCTTCAAACGCGTATGACGTTTATATTTCACTAGTTTTTTATAATGTCCGATGTCTAATATTTAACTTTACTCTTTAAGGGTGCAAATATTTTGCTAACAAACGATGGCGATGTGAAAATCGGTAAGTTCATGCTTTCATTTTACATAATTCTCTTAAAATTCATGAGATGGTAGTGTTTTTACATCTCTCTAACCGAACTATTTGTTTTTTGCATATTAAATATAAATCTTCTCATGAAAATACAACCTTATTTTCACTTATGACCTTAATTAAACATTTAAATTGCACCAGTTCGACTGTGTACATTTGATGCACAAAGCTCATTTTTATTCCAGGAAAAGCTGAATCCCCGAATGAAGCGTACATTATGCATCTAGTCCACTCTTCAGCACATGATCATCTGTCATAACTATAGCTTCACTGTCTTCTGAATGACTGGGTGCATGTTACATGCAGTATGTGTCTAATTGTATACGTCGCTTTTAAGCTCGGTGCACAAACATTAATCATAACGACTTATGTTGTAGGCTTTAGAAAAGTTCAAACATCTAACCGGACTTCCTTCGATCTGGACTGAAGCTAATTATTTCATCGAGCCCTATTTCTGAGCATCAAACAAACTCCAAATTATTCTGCATATTGGAATTTTGAAAGCTGTCCATAGGAATTTATCTTCCTGTACTATATTCTACACCTTAGAAACAGGCTGTAGTTCGTTCTAGAAGTATCACTACTCATTAGGCCTAAGTCTGTACAGTTATTAGACCGATTTCTTTCATATTTGTATTTATCAAAACTTACTGTGTAGTGGTTATTAGCAGTTCCAACTATGTTAACTTTGTGTCGTAATAAGTAAACTGGAGTCATACGTCAGGGTGTCCCAGGAGATTTTTAATTATACAACTAATTTCGATGTACTGTAGCTTATTAAAATGGAAATTCTTATCTATATTATGTCAGTTTAAGCGGTCGACATAAGCATGTACTAGTTTGGTACGTAAAACTACATCAACCTGCCTGGAGTGAGTAAACGAATACAATTTAAGAACTGACTGCCTTTACAATGCACCTGACCGACTGATTTCACACTATGCCAAACCAAAATTTGTGATTATTTTAAGAACCTTAATCATAAAGTCGAAATCTTAAAATAGTGCCCAATTCAACATTTATTGGCTTTGGACTCGGGTCGTCTTTATTTCTCCATTCTTAGCCATCTTTCAAAGTAATTTCTGCGTATCGTTTAATCATATACCTTGCATTGAAGTCCCGAGTATCCCGTTTATAAAAGCTCTGGCATTTTGTACAACAAATCACAATCGTTTTCGTAACTGTTTGGTGTCTCTCTGCCAGTGTTTTCAGTCTGGACATCCCAACCTCATTAGCTTCTTTACTTAAAATTCTTCCTAATATCAAGATCGTAGAATCAATTATTCTACTTAAGTGACTCGTGTGTATTTTCGTATTTATATCATGATAGTTGGTTCAATTTTAATTATTCATATATGTTAAAAGCTTAATACAACTGTTTTTCAGGCTGTGGCTTGAATACTTCAGGGTGACAAATTGAAATCGCTACCATTGATTAATTTTTGTACATGAGTTATAAATAGTCTAGTGATGGGGCATAATAGCATACTCAAATATAGCTAACTGGTAATTTATATAAGTGAGACGTCATAAGAATAGAGTATGAGTGGAAATTGCATTTCATAACTATTTAAGAGACTAAATAGTACTTTATGCGCTTGATATCATAGTGTCACTTGCAGTCGGGATTCTAAACATTTTGCCATCCGCATAGTTTACGCCATATTCAAACACTAATAAAGCAACTGTTGAAGTTTGAAAGTAATTAGTCGGTGTTTTACTAAAACTGATCGTAGGTCCACAGGAAGTATAACGAGTTCCCAGGCCCAGGCGACTCAATCCTAATCATTTCCAGGAGTGCTTATGGAAAATTGATATTGTTTGCAGGGACGGGAATTTTTCCATCTTAATTGACTACTGTTCCATCTTTACAAAAGACCTTCGTAATTTATCTACCGGTTGTCAGAGCCAAAGAAAGAGCTTCTTGTACTTATCTGGACCATCTTTAGCGCTGTCATGATGTTGGCCTGGGTGTAAAAGGTTGGATTTATAAGTGTGTTGATGGGAGTAGTTTTACTCTGTTTATGAACCTTGGCTTTACCGAGCTGGGAATGTTCATAAAAGTTTTACCTTATCATCACCATCCCCAGATTCACGACACGCACCCTGTCAGTTATGTGCAAAGTAGAACCTGGCACAGGCACATCACTCCAGGTTCCTATGCTACATCAGCACGACGCGATTAAATTGACATGATTGGTGTCACAGTTTAGTTCAACAGGAAAGACTTAAAAAAGGTGTGTGTGATAGAAAAATATGATTTAATATCCATAGAAAGAATGTACTTGCCAAAGTAACCGGTTCTGGGCGACGTCACTTAGTTTCTCCAGCTTTTGATTGTGATTATCACGTAGACCCCAACCACGTAGCCTGCATATACGAACATGTATTAGACCGACATTCAAATACTTCATGGACTGACATCCAGTGGCAATATCATGTTAGTGATTCCGAGGTTACTGCATTTTTGTTATTGTTTGATTACAGCTGATTTTGGTGTTGCAGCGCAAATCACACAAACAATCCAACGTCGAAATTCTTTCATTGGAACACCATACTGGTAAGCGTTTGACAAGTTTCTTCTAAATTAACTAAAAAGTGCTATCTTTTTTAAGTGATGTACGGAATATTTATCTTATTTTTGTTTTACTTTTATGCAATGGGGTAACTCTCAGTGTTAATCGCGATGATACACATTATATCAAACCATAGGTACTGGAAGCTCATTCAGTAAGTATCTATTTGAATACATAACTTTGGGCCACACTTTGTGTAGGTTAGTGAGGCTCTCCGTCTGCTTAAGCTGAATTAGGTGAGTCAAAATCTTAACCTGTGCCTTGAATGGATGAAAGCTGAATGTTTTAGCCACTAGTCCACTATTCTAACTTTCAGGCCACCGAGTTGGCATCCTCTGCCTTGCACTTCCAATATTGATAAATTCGGGATACTGTGTGAACGTGATTCATCTCTGTTACTGATGTTTATATGATTCGATAACGCTGATAGGCTTGAAGGTTTTGGGTTCTATCCCTTATGAAATGACTGCTGCGCGCTCCTGACGAGTTTTTTTGTCAGGTCGAAGTACCTGTCTATTACATCTTGGTTTTCAGTGGTTGTATAGTTATATCTATTGAAACGAACGTTTCCTTGTAAACATCAATTGGGACGTAATTTGAACTATGCCAAAGAGCATGATTTATTTGCTATGTTCAATATATCGTATGATTAACCTATCTTAAATATTTGGTGAATTGACTGAAGTAGGGAATATAACCTATGAAATATCAACTAAGTAGTCTAAGTTTATTGTTTCATACCTATGAAGGTTCTGGGTGAGTGCTATTGACAAGTTGCATACTCGAACAAACTGTTGCCTGGTTTTTAATCGTTATTTAGTCAAAATCAGTTTGTGGTGTAAATTATAATGGGAGTGAACAGTCTTCACAAACCTCACTTTTTGCTAAGTTCCTTTACTATCTAGTATTCTGTTACTCGATAACTTCTATGAATTCGTCTAAAATAAAAAAAACCAAACCGAGAACAAAGTATATTCCAGTGTTAAGGACAGCAGAATATAGCGATGAGAAACACTAGACTCTATGTAAAATTCACATGAGAATCTTATCGCTTTCTATTGATCGGTTACTAACTCTGATTGGGTGGAAATGGGTCGGTCAACATGTGTCAATGTAAACATGACTTTATCATGCTTTATTCAGGAATATCTCCTGGTAACAACTCCTCTTAGGAGATTTATAAGATCTGTAATTAGGGTCCACTTGGATTAGCCTAGCTATTCTCCGTTTTCTATCCATCCATAGTGAAGACATATTTCTTCTTTTTGTTCAGAACTGGTTTAGACTACTTTAATCTGTTTAATCTCGAGGGTATTTAATAGTATCTTGAGTGGTACTCTACGTTGATGTTCACCAATCCAGACAAGTTATTTCACTTAATTTGACAAATCAGCTGATACTTCATAGAATTCTCAGGCTATTTTTTTAGGGACGGAATGGGGTTCTACGGCAATTCACATCACGTACTTTTGAATTGACAATAAACAATCGTTTCTGTGCTGCATGAGGTGAGGGCAGCTCACAGATTCATTCCAAGTCGAGGTCGGTATCATACAAGGCCGCTTACTCTCGCCCTTTCTCTTCTGATGGTTGACCTAGCTTTTCTGTCCTACACACAGCAACAGGCGCAGGTGAAGACGGTCAGTATAGCAGTAGCCTCAGAGTTTTTAATACGAACGTCAAGACAGTTCTGTCGTAAAAAGCTGAAACTTAGATAACTACCAAAACGATTATTCAACAGATATGGGTATTTATGAACAGATGTCCACTCAAGATACTCTACTAGCTACCCCAAATCCATTGGGCAGACACCATTAGCAACATCATCATTTTATCATCAGCAACGTAGAAGCGGGTACATACGCCCATAAGTTCAAGTTGCCATACCACATTAGCACTACGAGTTAATAGCGGTAACATAGTAACAGAATACAAGAGAGGAGAGTAAAGTAAAGGTGTGCAGAAAATAATAATAGAATTCAAGATCTAGATGAAGTTAAAGAGTGAATGCACTTACGCCACTGTGACGGATTTTGAGCCATGTTGCCAAGTGTCTGCAGCCATTTATTGCGACTATCACACGGACCCCAACCAGGCACTCTGCATCTACCAACATGGCCTAGACCAACAGTCAAGGACTTCATGGACTGATGCCATCCATCCTGCTTCAGCCCTTGCAAACATCGCGCGATGAGGTAGGCGATAGTCTGGCATGCGCAGCACATGTCCCAACCATCTCTGTCGATTAAGGTTAATGACCTCTTCGACTGATTTACCATATTTCCCAAGAACCTTTTGTCTAACCCTGATATTACTTACTCGACTGTTCCATGATATACGAGCGACGCTACGAAGGTTCCTATAGTAAAATACCTGAAGTCGACGCATATCTTGGGTTTCTATGGCCCACGTTTCGCAGCCATATGTTAAAATGGTGCGGACTGCTGCACAGTACACCCGGCCTTTCGTTGAGACAGATATCTCGCCTTCCCCATAAGTGGCGTAAATTGGCGAAAGCCAGTCGGGCTTTCTGAATCCGCCCCGAGATTTCGTCAGACATTGACCCACCAGGGGTGATGAGACTTCCGAGATAAGTGAAGTGGTAAACGCGTTCAATTACTTAACTCCCTATGACTAATCTAGGTGGAGAGGCAGACCAGTCCTGGAGTAACATTCTGCATTTAGAAGGAAACAATGCATCTCGAATGTGCTTGCATTGTTACTCAAGGTGTTCAGGAGACTGTATATTGTCAGCATTTCCACCAAATAGGACTATGTCGTTTGCGTATTCTAAGTCGACTAGAGGACCTCCTGGATAGAGATATATTCCTGAGAAGTTAAATGAAGTGAGTGAGATTTCTAAGAGTAAATCTATGACGAAATTAAATAAAAAAGGGAATCAGGGGCAACCCTGACGAACCCCACTTGAGGATGATATTTCTCGTGATAATTCGCCATATGCTCTGACTCGACCGGTGGTGACGAGTAGAGAGCCTTTATAAAGTCTATGTACTTTTGAGGTACATCTTTTAATGACAAACTCAAAACAAATATCAACTAACCTCAAAGTCAGACTCTTCAATTCGAACGTGAAGACAGTCCTGCTGTATGGAGCTGAAACCTGGAGAATTACTGCAAACATCCTCAGACGGATACAGGTATTTATAAACAACTGCCTACGAAAAATACTGAATGTCCGTTGGCTGGAAACCATCAGCAACAACTTACTATGGGAGAGGACAAACCAACTTCCAGCCGAAGAGGAAATTAGGAAAAGACGGTGGAAATGGATAGGACATACACTACACAAACCATCAGACTGCATCACAAGACAAGCATTAACATGGAATCCTGCTGGGAAACGGAAAAGAGGAAGGCCAAAGAACACGCTGCGTCGAGAATTGGAAGCAGACATTAAAAGGATGAGCAGCAACTGGAAACAACTGGAAAGGATTGCTCAGGACAGAGTTAAATGGAGAACCCTGGTGAGCGGCCTATGCTCCTCAGCGAGGAGTAACGGGCATAAGTAAGTAAGTTTTAATGACAAACACTGCCACAAAACTTCCAGTCTACAGGGTTGAAAGCTGCTTCCAAGTCAAGAAATAGAACTATAGTCGGACTTTAGTACATATGTCTATGTTAGAGAATCTGGCGCAGGGTGAATATTTGATTAATGCAACGACGTCCAGGTCTGAAAGCAACCTGGTTTTCCAGAGTCTGCTGTTCTCTAGTGTTGGATAAACTCCGAATGATTATAGAGGATAATAGTTTAGATAATATATATTAGTCAAACTGATTCCTCTGTGATTATCACAAGAGGATTTCTGTCCCTTTTTGGAAACTGGATCGATCAGCAAACGAGACCAGCTATATGGATAGTGTTCATTTCCCTGACTATGGCTAATATATCAGTCAACCTGCCAACTAAAACTAAGCTTCCATCCTTAAAGATATCTGTAGACAACCTATCAGGTCCTGCTTCTTTCCCTCGCTTCAAGTTACCTATAGCTTTATCAATCTCACTGAGAGTTGGGGGGGGAGACCTGTGCCAGTTTTCCACTCAGGTAGCCTGGGATAGTAGGCAAGCTAATAGTAGCTGGTGGCTATTTGAACTGTTCCTAAAAGTGTTCAGCCCATCGCTCTAATCTAGAGTGAGAGTGAATCATAGACCCATCTTTTTCCGAGATAATTCCACAAACCGCTGATTTCTTAATACCGGTGCCCTTGATAAGTCGGGACAGCTTTCTACTATTGCCCGCTGCCGCTGCTTCCATCGCCTTTGCTATTGTTGCCCACCACTGCGCACGATCCTTACGCAGACTCTTTGTCAGTCTACGTCTCAATTGTCGTCGTTCTTCATCATTCTCCGAGCCTTCTGGAACGAGTTTTCGAGCCTACATCAATTCACTAAAAGTTCTAGAGATCCAATGGTCCTCATAACCTTTGAATTGAAGTTAAATGCAGATAACGCTGCTGCGTTTACACCTGCTTTAAAATCGTTTTAAGCTGTTTCGGGATAAGTCTTTTAGTTATGGGCGACTAAATACTTAGAAAAACCATTTCTAAATGCAATCGTGGCATTTTCAGTCTCAAAGTGATATCTAAGGGGACAAACTAACTTGCAGCTGAAGAAGAAATTAGGGAAAGATGCTGGAGATGAATAGGATACACTGAGGAAATCCAAAAACTGCGTCACAAGACAAGCCCTAACTTGAATTCTTCAAAGTCAAGGAAATAGCGGTGAATCAAGGAATACATTGCACTGGGAATTGGACGGAACAGAGAGTCCGTAACTGAGTTGATTGGAGAATGCTAGTCGTCGGCCTATGGTCCACGATGAGTAACAGGCATTGATTGATTGATTAATATTAGTTAAATTCATTTTCTGTAGTTTCATTTCAATGTGGTTCTTAGGCTGGCACTGGACAAATAAAACTGAATGTTGAGCATACTTTTCTACCTTGTAGACATGCTACGCTGATACCATTAGGTGTTTCAACGTTCACTGTAGTCCGACATATGAACAGAAGCCTCTCTAGTTTTTATTTTATAGTCCTCTTGTTCGATTTTTGTTAAAAAGGTAGTTTAATGAAATCACAATGAATTAATTATTGAGATGTGGTACCGAGAAATTTTCATAATAAATGAATTCCATTATAGGGGAAGTGCGACAGTTTACATCCAACATGATATAAATGATTTTATGAATCTACTGAGCGATAAAATTATGGTGATATTATTTTTGTTTGTCTATTTTTTAGTAGTTTGCACTCAAATAAGAATAGGGAAAGGAAGCATATATTGGTTAGCCATAAAGTAAACTGTTATGTGAAGGCTGGCGAGCTAGTGTAGATATATGAATCGAAAGAAAAACTTCATATCTCGGCTTTGTTTCCTTTTTACTCCTATATATTGTCGGCAGGCTTAGTCTTTGAGACCTTTATGATAACGTTAAGTAGCGGCTCATAATCGGTCCTCTTTTATGATTCACTTCCCTGTTGGCATTCATTTTTGCAGTTTTACCTTATTCTGGTTTAGTATAGTAACTTTTGTTAACACATCTTTGCTATGCTTTACGTCGATTATGACTGACTTATTGACCAATCTTGATGTTATGACAAACTAAAAGCCTCTTCAATGTTTTCAGGATGGCTCCTGAAGTTGCGGCTGTCGAACGTAAGGGCGGTTACGATGAAAAATGTGATGTATGGGCGTTGGGAATTACTGCTATCGAATATGCTGAACTACAGCCTCCACTATTTGATCTACATCCAATGAGGTTTGTTTTGATACTTCATTTTTCATTTTATTGTTGGGAAGTGATACATGATAGGTAGCTGACAGGAAACCTTGTTTGACTTAATTTTCATGCTTGTTGGCAGTTGTTAACATGGAGTCTCTGTAACATAGAGGGGCCCCATAGTCTCTGTTGAATTTAACCCCTCCCATCCAAATTCAAAATGTTGGTTCAGAACTGGCTCGCGTCGGCGCCGAAATTAGTGATTGGAAGCGAAGTAGTTGAGTGTACTGACCACTTTATTTATCTTGAGAGTCTTATCAGTCCTAATGGTCTAGTGTCTGATGAAATCTCTGCTCGTATACAGAAGGCTCGATTGACTCTTGCCAATTTGTGTCACTGGTGGAGTAGGCAAGACATCCATCATGCTTACTGCGGAACAGTCCGATCCATTTTACTGTATGGATGTGGAACATGGCTATTACGGATAGGGGATATTCGTAGGCTTCTAGTATTCGACCATAGATTTCTTCGAAGCATCGCTCGTGTTTGCTGGGACCACCGAGTAAGCAGTACGTGGGTTAGAAATAGAGTGCTAGGTAAATATGGTAAATCGACTGATGAAGTAGTAATTATTCATCAGTTTAGGTAGTTAGGACATGTATTTCATATGCTTGACCACTGCCTACCTCGAGCAATGCTGTCTGGTGTAGTAATAGAGTGGAAAAAAGCTAGGGCGGCCACACTAAAACATGGCATTAATCCATGTAGTCATTGGCAGTCAGGCTGAGCCATGTTAATGGGTGCAGACTACCTGGTTGGGGTATACGTGATCGTACCCAGTGGTTAGAGATTTTGGGTGACATGGTTCAAAATCGTCCGCAATGGCATAGGTACATCCATTCATTGTCCTCCTCCAAATTCCAAGCTTCTAAATTCATTTTAATATTTCTGTTTGCTGAATCATATTTTCCTAAATTTCATCTTTGATCTCTAATCCTCTCCACTAACTCTGTTACTACTTCCACTACTCTGGGATTTGGGGCATAACAACTTGGACTGATGTACGCACGTACCAAGTTTTACGTTGTAACTGACTGACTGACTAGCTTTACAAACTAAGACCGCCACTGAGTTCTTCAGGCCATAATTGACCTATGTACGTGTAAAATATACATTTAATACGTCAATGTATTGTGTTAGGATAGTAATGATAGGGTGATCTTGCTGTTTGCTGCAAAATTCAGAAAATTCTCAAACACCTATTCTAAGGTCTTATTCTTCGTTGTGAGTAAATAAGTGCATCAATTAGTTGGGATAGAGGTTAATAGGTTGAAGGATAAGTTGTTAATATAATTTATTCAAGGAAGTTGATTGTGTAACTTTAACTGGCGATTTGGGTTTATTTATTTGTTTTATAATATAGAGGACAAACAGAGTAAATCAACTACCGTATGTCTACAGTCTTAATATAGTCTTAGATTTTAACACCGTCATTTCATCTGTATGCCAAGAGTCGAGACAATACCGTTCATTAAAGTCTGTTACGCATAAACGTTCATGCTGTCGTGTTTACTACTGGTGTCTTTAGGTATCAATCACTTACTTGTCCAATATCAACAATCAATGACTACAGATCTGTACTATGGCTTATTTAGTAAATTATGTTGTTTATTATAGCACATTCCTACTTTGACCATATTATTGGTAATCAGTGTAAACCGATGGCTTTGGTTTGAGAATTTGACTTTCAACCACTTTATTGCAGGTTCAGATACTATTCCTTCTATTTTACTATTGGTAACCGGATAATATCACTAACCGTTACGTAAAACGTGCGGTTTAGAGCCAAGTATATGAATTTGCTCTTGGTTTATGAGTGAGATTTTGAGATAGTTTTCAGTAAGTTTATAAAACTTCCAGCTCAAACACTAAACAGTTCACAGTTGTCAATAATATGATCCTTTACGTCACTGTGAAACGCATTTCAAATGTGATTTTCACTGTCACTTTGGTGTGCATGATAGTAACAATGATAACCAATCGACTTTTATAAATCCCTCTGATATGTACTACCCATTGGAAGTTTTTCCAGCTTATATAATATCTTTATTCAATCTGTGCGACTATAGTCTTATATTGACTTGTTTCTTAAAACACAATCAACTTCACTTGCATACATACAGTCTATAATAGATATAATGTTCAAGCAAATATTCATTTTAAGTATTCAAATTACTCGTCTCCACATACATACATGATTTACATTTTTCACTTGATGATTTTAGCACATCGCTTCTACTTATTTTTTCTAAGTACAGACACTTGTGCGTCAATATAGAAATATTAACTGTCATCAGTGTATACATAAGAAATTAGTATTATTCTTTCATACATTATCAGCATCGTTCAATGGAAAAACCCATCATATTACATTAACTTAGCGTTTAATCACTAGGTTGCAGTTTCGAATTTCAATCAACCTACCCTACTTTGGACAATCAGGTACTTACTAAACAACCTTTTCTTTTTCGTTGATTTACGTTTGCGGTCACCTGCCCAGGGGTCAAACCAAGTACATTCACGTTCCACTTGTTTATGTCTCAGTTTTCTCTTTCTTTAATTAAAAGTCGAGTGGGGCTATTCTCATGTGGTGTATATGCCATTTATTGTCAGGCAACTATTTCACCAAATTAGGCAAAGTTATAACCATTCTAGTTAGTTTTCATGGTTTGTTGTGAATCAGTTTGCAAGTTTTATCTAGTGTTTATTAAATCAAGAAAGAAGAAGAGCATGAAATATGTTATATTCAAGTTCATAATGTTCGTAACAACATCTGAGGCCTGTTACCACATTTCAGATTGGGTTCAAACACTGAATGTACAGTTTGATAAAATTCGATAGATTTCTATGAACTCAAATCGTTAACATTAGCGGCACATTTTAAAGAAGTTAAAGATAGATGAAGGTTTATTGTGGAAGGAGAAATATTAAAAAAAGGGGGGGTTTCAGTTTTGAACAGTGTGATACAGAATTCTACTAAAGGTGCGAAATCGGTTATCACTTTCCAGTTATTTACACCATGGAAAGACACTTCTGCTTGACAGACTTGAAAAAGAAACTGAACCAAAAGTGGTCTTAATGGTGTGGGTACATGATTGAAGGACCTAAGTGATAGCTGTCTGAAGCTATATGGCACTAAATATCCTTAGCACATAAAATAACTCCTAAATGTTAAAGAAATTAATAGAGGAAGGGATAAACAGTGGTCTTGCTATTTTGTATCCTTCAGTAATAGCTGAAAATCATTGTAATAATCATTGTAAATGAATTTGATCTATCGCTAAATGCATGAAATAAGTTAGTCCTTATTAATGGGACAGTACATTGATTAAATGATGATCACCAATCAATCAGCTAACTTTGCAATCACTCCTCCGTTTAAAAGGGTCACACTAATTCATTGTTTACTGTATTGACAATTATGGTGATGATGATAATGTATGGCTAAAATATATGTGGATATATTATTGTCTGATTGCCTAGTATTATGGTTCCTTATAAAGTATCTCATTTAGAATTAGTATTGATATAATACATGCTATAATTTTAACCCTTCCCTGAATAATCTTCAAACATACACTGCATTTATAAAATACAATATATATATATATATATATATATATATATATATATATATATATATATATATATATATATATATATATATATATATATATATATATATATATATATATATATATATATAGTGTACACACGATGTCATTTCCTCAATAACCGTTAGTTTACATACCTGGAGATTTCTTGAAATTCTTCATTACAAATATAGGGACACTAATGATACTTGTTTTTTTTATGGAAACCAAACTCCACAGTGCACATAGATTATAACTGCAACATCGCACTATAGTATGCATTTACTATTCAGAAAAGAATACATATTGCAGCACTCACAGTACAATTATAAACAGTGTGCAAGCTGGCACGTATAGACACCAGCTCAAGTTGCTATACCACATTGTCACGTCGAGATCAGTTTATCATTATTAGTACCAGAATACAGTTCATCAAGAAGGAATTGAAAGATACGAATAGAAGAATGATAAAACTTAAAAGGAGTTATGAGTTATAAAGAGTAAGTTGCAAGTGCTTAAACTGCTATTTATTATTAGAATTGCCACCTTCTATGATATACAAATACGATTGTTTTTTAGCGATTTTTACTTTATAATATTGACTTACCTAAATAGGTTTATATTTCCTTTTAATTCCACAATCGCTTCGTCTGCGATTAATATTTATCATTTTATACATACAATTTTTGTCTCATTCATAGAGCTTTACGAATACTTGGCATGCGTAGTTACAAGCCACCTGTACTTAGAAACAAGTCCTTATGGTAAGTGAAAACACATTTAAATTTTATAATCAATCTGAAAAGTTGGAAAGCGAATGGTAATTTCATTGTAATTGAGTGTTGTGGTGATTGTTGAATGTTAATTCAATGTCACGAATTGGCTTGATTATAGCAACCATTGACTATCAGGAAGCGCTGGATGGTTGTTTCACTCCAGTATGGAACTCTCCAGCAATGCACATCTGCGACCCCACCAGGGAGCGAACCCACGACCTTGTTCTATAGCGAACGCTTTACAATTAAACTACTGAGCCGGCTCCCAGCAGTTGACATTTCTAGCTTAGTTCGTGATATATTGACGAGACCTTATCCATTATTACCAATGGGAAATTGCCTCATACCCAACATCGTTAAGCTTCACTGATCACGTCTTCTGACTGAAACTCAAGGAATTACTTCGAGAAATTAATCACTCATGAGCTAATATTGATTGTAATTGGGTGTTGTCGAGATTGTTCAGTGCTTCTTAATAGTCAGTGGTTGTCTAATTCAGACCAATTCGTGATATTAAGATAATTTTATCTTTATATGTTACTGGAGGCCATTTAATTTTTGTTTTAATCCATCAATTGGTTAACTAAGGAAATAGTGAACGATTGCAGGGGTCCCAACCACTTAAATAAATTTACGGTAAAGCGCAACGGTCATTCAATGTCTGTCTTGGTTTGTTTGAACTTAATCGGTCATGACTTTCCACTTGATCTTTGATAGTGAGGATCCTACCGTTGGTCCCTGTCCCATCAGTACTGGTGGTTGAGCGTTTAATCGTTGGTAGTGTCGTGGATCAGTTGTATGTATTCGTTTATTAGGTTACATAAATTTATAAGTTTTGTAAAAAATTTACTTACGCCCGTTACTCCCCACTGGAGAGCATAGGCCGCTCACCAGGATTCTCCACTGAACTCTGTCCTGAGCACTCCTTTTCAGCTGTTTCCAGTCGCTGTCTATATTTTCAATGTCTGCTTCCAATTCTCAAAGCAGTGTGTTCTTTGGCCTTCCTCTTTTCCGTTTCCCAACAGGATTCCATGTTAATGCTTGTCTCGTGATGCAGTCTGATGGTTTCCGGCCAACGGACATTCAGTATTTTGCGTAGGCAGTTGTTTATAAATACTTGTACCCGTCTGATGATGTTTGCAGTAATTCTCCAAGTTTCAGCTCCATAAAAAAATGGCTAAATTTAATTTATGCCATGTGAAACTATCAGACTTCGTCATCAAAAATGGAGGGAAATTTTCTTGGTTTCTAAGTCTACCTTGACGATAGTGGTTAGTGAAACTTGTAGGACTGTAATTTCCACAATCATAAAGGACTAATCCGATAAAAAAACCTTAATTAGGCGTTGAGTTGTCGATATGAAAATTTTAGGTGTGTTATGGATTATATATTTTTAAATAATCGTACATAATGACTTCCACTATACTCATACACAGATTTCTGAACTTTAATGTCCTTTGCATCGTTAAGCAAGATTAAGAACTATAGGTGGGAAGCACTCAGGTTTTAGCGTTATGTGACACAAACGCTAAAGTTAAGCCATTAACTAATGATGTGTTGATATATACTATTATGGAATTACTTCTTGGTATCTTTGCGGTATTATGCACTTATCAAGTGGGAATTTACGGTCAACATTTAGAATATTGAAATAGATTCCTTCTAATTTTGTAAAACTCTTCTTCACTTGTTCATTTCAACGCAGACATTGTTTTATCATTTTCAGCATATTGTGTATTCATTGATGTTATTGAGAACATCTACCTTCTCCAACTTCACCATTTTGATCTATATACTTTTTGAATGTGATGCATTTCAACGACTGAACATTTGTGATTTCAGTTGGTTGGTATTTGTTGACCTGATATAGTTGTTCTCTTTACTCTGACATGTATTGTCTATCACATATACTGTTAATTTTTCTAGCTGCTGAGAGTTAATGGTTCGACTTTTTTTCTGTACATGCACGTAATTTATGGGAATAAGCATTACTCACTCAAAACATCCAAACTCCTACTCCACGATGCACATTAAGCCGGGATGTGTATGTCCGCCAAAAACTTTTAATGTGCACTGACATTAATGCATCTTGCTGTGTCAGGATTGCGCCCATCAGTATATATATATATATATATATATATATATATATATATATATATATCTGTTAGACTGAAGATATCAGTCATTTACTCAAGGTGTGATTGGAATAGCTGATTATACTATCATTCTTAATTTTATGTTTTCACCTAATTTCTTTAAATTATTGAAATGCATCGTTTAGTTTATGACTAGCAGTTATATTTTATTGAATAACCAGTTTCCAACCCTTAACAGATTTCAAGACACTTTGTTTTCACCTAAAAATATATTTGGAATATGATTGACAGTATAAATGGAAAAGTGTTTTTTTGTTCGTAACAGTATTAGCTGTAGTACTATGATCAGTTAATTTACCACCGAAATAGAGAAATTTCTATCAAATAATCAAAAGCCTAAACTACTCGTTTTCAAGAAGTGACAGATCATATGTGCGTTAGTTAGGCAGTTAGTCGGATTATCATGTGATTGTTTGCTATTTGGTTCATTTGGCTCATTTACTGAATATAGTTGAATGAAATTAGTTTGTCAATAATAATAATAGTAGTAATAGTAATAATAATAATTCAGTTGAAATTTGATTTCGGTAATTATAGTCCCAGCGAAGTAGTCGATCAATAACATTTTAATTAAATTAAAGAATAAATTTCTTTTGTACTTTTCGAGAAAATTAGTTTACGTTTATCGTAATCATGGAGTTTTATTAACGTTGTTAGTGTGTGTAACGCATACTCAGATATTAATAAACTCGGCATCACATTGGTTGCTTTCAGTGTAATGACCAATTTAATGATCATCAAGTCTTTTATGGTTCTGATCAAACTCTATCAATCAAGTTGTAATGTGGCCACTAGTTTAAGTGACTCGAGATTACTAGCATTATGTAGAAATGGAAGGTGGATTGGAGATGGAGGTTGAGTCGCTTGGACTAATGGCCACATTACAACACGATCAGTAGTATCCGATTAACACTATAAAAGACTTGATAAATGTCATATTGGTCATTACACAATGATTAACCAGTGTGTACATCTCAGTCCTACAGAAGGGGTCAGCCGTAGCCAGAATAGCTTAGTGGTAACGGTTGCTGTCTGTGAAACTGGATGACCCGGGATCGAATCTACAAGTGGGGTGTAAGTTCCCTCAAAGATTTCATGTTGCTGATGAGTGCCAAATAACACAATACCCAGGACCATGGTTACCTACAGACTACCTCCCTCACAATCCAACTCCAAAACTCAACATTCTATTTAGACTAACAGAACAAACCAGAGCAAAGCTATGGTATGCCAGAATATTGTTCATCAAGGGGGAATGAAATGCATGTTTAAAAGAATATTGCAAATCTGGAAGACGATAGAAAGTGAATGTATTTGTTCCATTTCTACCTCATCTGCAACATACCAACATCCTAATAAGTTGTTTATACATGCCAGCATGATTCTTAGTTACAGTCAACGATTTTATTAATTGACGCTATCTCTTGGTTTGGGTGCCTATAATTTTCTTCCATCTTACTACTCCACCTATCAACATCTTGTGTATTTATTACATATACCCAAATGACTTATTGTCATATTTCCAATAGTAGTATGGCTACTTTGACTAACATATTTATATGTATTGGGACCAATAACTGTAAGATTTTGTAACGAATGTGGGACGTTGAGTGTAAGTAGCGTTCAAGCAAGGCTGCTTAGAAGTGTACACGTAGTTGTTTAAGTTTATGCATAAATTAAAATTTGGGTATCACAGTTTTTTATCCAAACAATTAGTGTTGTTAAATTCTAGTATTTGTTTAGTAGTTTGATATTACGAATTGGTCTGAATTAAACAACCATCGACCACCAGGAAGCAGTTGACAGCTGTTTCGTCCTAGTATGGGACTCTGGTAGTGCGCATCCATGACCCCACTAAGGTTCAAGTCTAGGACCTTCTGGCTCTGCGCCGAACACTGCCAATAAACCACTGAGCATATGCCTATTATTTTAATTATTCAAATACAGTTGCTAATGCAAATCAGCATTACAAAAATGTATGTACCACACATTTAGAAAGATATTATTGAAAAAAAGAAATGAATTTTATCGATCATAATTAAAAATATGAACTTTAATGCCCTGGTACGACCGATAGTGAGATAGTCCATTTTACCTCTCGGAACAACCTCATATGTCTTCGCATTTGTAGCCTCTACCAGGCAAGTCTTGCTGACTGCCTTCACGCCTCCAGGATTCTATCTACTACAGTAAAAGGATGAGTGTGAACACCCAGAGCCTAAACTAGGCTGATAGATGCAGAAAGTCTATCCAAGGGGGGGGGGCTAAAAGCCTTGATTTTAAACTAGTGGCGTATGTGGGCCCTTGGAACTTATTCTGATAACTAGATATCATGGAACTACATCTCCTGACGTTGTTTCACTGCTTTGTGGACTAGACCTTTAGGTCAAATGCCCAGGGACTTACCTACCACCTGCTTTGTTCCGGGTATCCAAGCTGTATTCCAACTCACACATTTTGCAGTGAAAATAAGTTACTAAAACTTGATAATCTGAATCAAGTTTTTAAAGTGTTTCATTTGGTTAGTATTAAACAAACATTATTAATGAATTGATTTCGAAATTCTATTTACATGTATGCAATTTGCATTCATTTTATTATATAGATTTATAGACCTTTGATTTTTTTCTCTCGTCTGACTTCTTTGTCTCCAGTGTGCATATGTACCGAGGCATGTATGCATATTTCTACAAATGAGAGTGCTATGAGTAATCGTATTCAGTGGTAACCATAAGCTGCGATAGATCATTTACATGTACATTAACTAATCGCAATATATTTTGTAGTGTTGAAATTTTAAATGCAAACAGGTGTAAATTGTTTTGTTGTTGTTTTTAAAGGTCAAACCAAGTTGAATAATTCATGACTCTACTATATCAGATTATAAGTTTAATCTTATTATTTGGAAGCATTGATTTAATAAGTTTTCACGTGATATCATAAATTGGAACATCGTTGAATACCAGAAGGCATTGGACAGCTGTTTTTTTCTTTGCGTGGAACAAGTGAACTGTGAGAACATAGATAGAACTTAAGATTTTCAGGTTTGGCGAACAGCATTTAAGCACTAACTTAGCATACTGCGTTATGTTTCCAACTTCAACTAATGCATATGGAAAACTTAAAAGTACTGGATTATCGTTGTGATAGAAATTTTAACTGTTGAGTGCTAACCTAGAGGTTTATTAATACAGTATGTGTGTATGTATGATCACCATAGAACCTGGCACATGTGTGCATCGGTTCAAACTGCCATACCTCTATGACATCGCAAGATTAACACCACATTAGTAGAAGTTACTTCAATAAAATAAAATAATAATAATAACACGGAGTGTGAACATATAGAATATGGTTCACGAGGCGTTGAAAGAAAGTAATGGAATAATTTAAAGCTCACGATTTAAGAGAGGACAATGAGTAAATACATCTACGCCATTGTGACCGATCCTGGGCCATGTCACTCAGTGTTTCTAGACACTGGTTACGGTAATCGCGAGGACCCCATCCAGGTGGTATGCAGCTACCGACACGGCCCAAACTAGCAGTCAGTGACTTCATGGACTGATGTCATGTTTTAGTTTAGCCACCTTTAACTCTCTTCTATCCTGCTCCTATATCAGCCAATATCGCGCGTCGAGGCAGACAGTGGTTGGACATGCGCAACATATATCCCAACCACCTCAGTCGATGAAGATTCACAACCTCATTGACTGATTTACCACATTTGTCTAACCCGTAGTCTAACCTTGTTTTTACTTACTCGGTGATTCCAGCTAAGGCGAGCGATGTTTCTAAGACATCGATGGTCAAAAACTAATAACCTTCGAGAGTCGTCTACCATTAATGGCCACGTCTCACACCCATACAATAAGACAGAGCGAACAGTTGCGCAGTACACTCTCCCATTCGTTGAGAGACGAATATCTTGTCTACGCCATAGGTGACGTAAGTTGGCAAAAGCCAAACGAGCTTTTTGAATGCATACTGATATTTCGTCAGAGACCAGCCCATTAGGGCTAATCAGACTTCCAAGATAAGTGAAGTGGTTGATGTGCTCAACTATTTCACTCTCTATCTTTAGTTCAGGGGTTGACGAAAATCAGTCCTGGAGCAATAGTTTGCATTTAGAGGGGGAGAAATGCATTCTGAACATGGTTGTATTGGAGCTTATTGCCTTTAGAAGATTCTGCATTTTATCAGCGTCTTCAACAAACGGAACTATGTCATCAGCATATTCTAAGTCAATAAGTAGATCTCCTGGTAGGAGACAAAATCCTGAAAAGTGAGACTGATGAGAGTGTAATTTCCAACAGTGCTCTGCGTTAACCTGTGAGTATCCAGTGAGCACAGTTTTAGGGAGTTGAAGAAAAGGATGAAATAGCTATCATGTGCTTCTGGTTTTCACTGACCTTCTTAATCTAGTTCGTTCCCTAAAACACACTGGGAAAATGAAATGTATTAAAAAAGTTTTCTTTAGTTGTCTAACATTGACACGTTTGTTCGGTTTGCTTAGCTAAACGTTGTGCCTACATATACTTACACTAATTACATAGCATAATACACACTCAAGTACTTATGCATATATATATATATATATATATATATATATATATATATATATATATATTCTACTTGACTTTCCTAATCATAGTTTGTAAAATTGAGTTCGAGCCTTTTCATGCTTATAATAATCGGTGAGAATAGAATAATTATTTAGTTGTTTGCCACCGTGTTGAATTGTACTTTACTTTGTGACTATTTGGCGAGCAATAATATTACATGCACATACTTTCGTCCATATATCTATTATAATATCACAAGTTCCATTGGACAAGAATGTTACTTTGCTGTTGAGTTGAAATTACTTAGGGCTTCACGCAAAATGGAGAGTGTACTATTAGCTAATAACGGAAATGCAGGTGAACCTTGCTACAAGTTAACGTGCTTACACATTATTCGCATTAGTTTATCCTATTAGCCATTCCACGCCATCTGGTTATTAAGAGTAAATATAGATTTCCACAATTACATATGATTTGATATCGTTAATTGACTTCCGTTAGACAACCACAAGACACAATGAACCACTGAACAGCTGTTCCATCACAGCACGAAACTCCTTTACAGTGTGCATCCATGTCCCCACTGGGGAATCTAGCCTAATGATTAACATTTCTAACTTGTCAGTTAGCAACACATATATTCAGAACACATCCACTTCCACTGGTGATGCATAAACTCTTATGATCATGTTGTCACATCAGAGCTCTAGGGATTGCCTTCTGAAATTACTCAATGGTGAGTACTACTGTGTGGCTTCATCCTAAGAGCAAACATTGTCTAATACTGTTTAATTTTCAATGGTTATCTAATCTAGCTCATTTCATTATATCAAATTCAGACACAGCAATCTTTGCAACACCCTATAACAATCCTTACAAATTTGATGTGTCTATAAACAATATGGCAACTAAAGTTAACAATTGGCATATTTTTTGTTTTAAGATGATATTTAGAGGCATTTAGGCTACCCGTTAGTCTCAAATTTATTTTGCATATAATCAGAACTTTAGAAAAATATCATCATATCTTTCTGTTTCTATTTTCAGGTCTCAGAAATTTCATAATTTTTTGAAAGCATCATTGACAAAAAGTGAAAAGAAGAGACCAACAGCCCAAGCTTTATTACGCGTACGTTTGTTTTACAAAATTCCGAACGTAATAAATCCCATTTCTGTGTATCAACGTATCTAAGACCTATTGATGTCACCTGCAATTCAGTAGCAATCAACATCCCCCTTCTAAAACGCGATCCAACCAATATATGTGGGAACACGAACGTACAAAAGTCATATATATATATATATATATATATATATATATATATATATATATAGGATGGTGACCTTAACGAAGTTCACTCATTCAATAGAATTTCTGGTTTGTATTTTTCATCCACCAATGCCCCTAACTTTGGTCCGTCTGGTTTTTGGTAATTTGTCATTACTAGACCTATCCAACCTGTCAATTTATTCATTTTTTAGGCAAATTGGTGTAATTCATCAACATCTAAACAAACATGTCCATTTACTAACTTTAGAAACTGTCTCTGAGGTAGGAGCTCTTTTACGCGACTGTGTTCCTTATTGTACTCATAGTAAAGATGTAACTCGGACAATGGGCAAGTTTCTGTTATGTTTTTGAGAACGCTTGGACACCTAAGGAATTGTTAAAGTCCAGAATACTGAAGTACTTAGTATATCTAGGGCGACTGGATTATATATTTTGATGCCGTCGACATTTGATACGGTTAGGACGAACGATTATCATTGATATTTGTGCTTTAGGCCGGATACTAAAGATTCATTTCCTTCCCAAACCTTGACCTGCTCCAAAAAATGAAACGTTCAAGATTTTATTATAGAGAGCGAGATGAAAATAATTTACTCGGATGTATTCATTTACATATCAAATAATTCTAGGTCGATTATTAGTTAAATGAAATCATCAACTTTTCCAAGAATTAACATGAATGATTATTTTATTAATTGAGTAAAGAATTATATTGAATTAATTAGTACAATTTAATGTTATAACATTCACTCTGGAATATTATCCACATTGAATAAAATTAACTAGATGAAAGTTTAACATAACAAACCTGCAAAAATTAACACAAAATCTTCTGTTTGATTTTGGGGATTTGATATCCTTAACAATTTCAGACGCCTAACTAAAATTTATAAATTTCTGACCGTGAAAATTCAGATCGCTTCCACATTTAATCGTGTCTCTATTGTTTAAGTACTAATCTTCAGATTTTATGAACATCCGACAATGGTGTTATTTCTTGACTCAAGAACAGCATTCGACTCCATTTAGCAGAAGGTTCTGTGTCAGTGATTTTAGTTGAAAGACGTAGCACAGAAATACATAATTGTGTGTATTAAAAAAATACTGTTAGACAAAATCTAAAGGAAGATAAATAGCGAATGTATCTGCACATTCTGACATCTAATTCAACTGAATTACCATCTGCAACCACTGATCGTAGATATGGGATAGACTTTAACCAAGTAGTTTGTTTATTCCATGAACCGATATCACTTTTTGGTTTGCCCATGTCTGAAGTTCTTCTGACTTATTCCTACTCGTGCCACCATTTCATATCGATGTATCCAAATATAAGTATACTTATTACATTTCCCGTCGATCGATTTCGTATCTCTCACAATTACTTTATGTTTAATTTCAACGTTACTGTGTGGATTGTTCCATAATAGAGATTTGCAGTCATCTTATGATTTCACAGACCCTGCTTAACATTCACAGTCAACTACTTCACTTTCTATTATTTATTTAGCCGACGGTGTATATCAATCTTAAAGCAATATTTTGCGTATATATATATACAAATCGAGGAAGAATTAGTGACAACACTCGTTTGAATTTTGGTTGGTCTTGATTTGCTGTATGTATTCGTTACAGATATGTAAAGTGATGCGAGCGATTAACTTATCTCTCTGTTTGATCAATGAGATTGCATGGTAAAGTTGAGTAATCTCATAACTCGTACACTTGCATCACTGCCATGGTGTATCATACACCAACCACTATTAATACTCTCTGTTTCGTCGTGCTTTTCTTGTCTTTAATTTAAATTAGAAAAATAAAATGTAATACTACTATTAGTAGGAGTTTGTGTTAGACTATCCGAGTTCATTCATTTTAACTTATATTCGTACTGTAATGTGTTAAGGAATGCGCAAAAAATCGCCAATTTATTTGTTATAACTTATCGCGTTTAGAGTTTTTTTTTTTGAAAAAGAAAACATTCAGCTGGTATTTTAGCATAATGAACTTTGATTATTCTAAACGTTCATTAGCAATTTCACTCTAAGAGTTCACCATTCTATCGTACTTTAGTTAGATAGTTGTATGATTTGAAAGGCTATTACATAAACTTGTTGTTTCCGTACTTTATTCTAATCCACCTTCATTGCTGTGCTGTTATAAATAAAAATGTAATCTGTTTATTACATCGTATGGTAATGAGAATATTAAAGTGTGGAATTACTTGATCATTCTTGTTAATATTGCATAGGAGTCTGCTCCGTTTTGGTTCATAACTATAAACTTTACTTTTAATGGCAGATATTCGTTGGTTATAACTATTTCATCATTGAACTCTCCGAAGAATTGATCGTGCTTGGTATAACAAACAATAGAGTGATATCAAGCTTAAGCATACAATACTATGACAAGTAACATCAGTCTATGAAATCATTCCCTGTTTCTCCGACCCATATTAGTCAGCTAGTCTGTCATGGACGACTTAGAATCAGGAGCATGTGCGCATGCGTCTAAGCCACCATACCACATCATCATGAAGAGAAATCAAATTAACAAAACTAGCACTACAATTAAGTACAACAGGAAGAAATAACTCGATGTGTACAAATGAATAATCGTACGTATGATCTGGAAAAAGATAGTGAATACAATTGCTCCACTTCGATCAATTCTGAGCCATGTCACCCAATATCTTCAGCCACTGATTGCGATTATCATGCGGACACCAACCAGGTAGCCTACATCGACCAACATAACTTAGAAAATCAATTAAAGACTTCATTGACCGGTGCTGTTTTTGGTTTGGCCACCTGTAATGTTTTTCTAAATTACTACATCATTCAGCGTCGTCCGATGAAAAAGGCAGTGGTTGGGCATACGTAACACATGTCTCAACCACCTCAGGTCGATAAAGGTTCACTACCTCATCCACTGATCTGCCACTTTTCCCTAACAATTGGTGTCTAGCATCTGTGATAAGTGAAGTTGTCAATGCACTCAATTACTTCATTCCTTATGACCAATCTAGGTGGTGATGCAGACTGATCCTTAAGTAACATTTTACACTTAAAAGGAGTGAAACTCATCCCATATATTTTATTTGATCGAATTCGTCACAGATTGATGTTGGTAGAGTACCAGTGAAAACTAGGTAGCATAGGACAGCTGTTTCGTCCTAGTATGGGACTTCTCAGAAGTGCTCTGTTATTCATCGTTTTCAGGAGATTGTCGATATTGTCAGTATCCTTACAGAATTAGGCAGCATTGTCTGCATATTCTAGATCGATAAAAAGGGTGGGGATAAAGAGCAACCCTAACGAACTCCACTTGAGGTTGATAATTCTGATGACAGTTGACTACAAATTCTAACTTGAGTAGTAGTGTTTGAATAGAAAGTTTTCATAAAGTACTTTTGCAGTACCCCTTTTTATGAAAAACGTTACCACAAGACCTCGGTCTACGGAGTCGAAAGTTTCTTTCAAGTTAAGGTATACCACTGTTGTCAGATGTTTGTAAGTATACCTATGTTCTAGAATCTGTCGTAGCGTGATTATTTAATCAATTCATCTTGGCCCAGGTCTATAACTAACCTGGTTCTCCCAAGTTTGTCGTACTCTGGAGTCATATGCGTCGGATTTTTGCGTAAAATAGTATTTTAAATACCACGTTAGCCAAACGAATCCCTTTGTCATTAGCACAAAGTTTCGCATCCTTCCCTATATGCTGGAATTATCAGCTATCTAGATCAGTATGATGATATTACGTCCAGTCCTCGGACCTTTTCTAAAATATCAATCAACGTGCTTACCAAAACCGGACCACCCTCCTTTAAAATATCTTGTGTTAGTCTATTTGATCTCTATTTTTTCAGCTTTACTTTGAGTTTGTGGGAGGGGTATTTGTCGATTCCCCACTCAGGTGGTTCGTTGGGCTGGGATGTAAGATAGCGTACCTACATGTTTTTGATTTAATCTATTTAAGTTGGGCATTAAAATCAATTGTTATTGATGCTATTTGTAGGGTGTTTAGCTTTATGAAGCATTTCGGAAAGTTTTTTGTAAAGTTTGCCTTCCACTAAAAGCTACAATTAGGGGGCACTATAGCCGAAAACGACAAATAGCATTACCGTTTGTTAGTAAGTTTCCGAGTTATTATACTACTTTGACAGACAGCACATAAGCAACTGTGAACAGGATCCCACTCAGTAAGTGCTTGTTCCGCTCACAATGTTAGTGCTATAATTACACTAACATGATCACAAGAAATTGTTATCAGGTTACCAGTTAACTGAAGAGTAAACTGATCTGTTTCTCCTTACTGACTTGGTGAATCCATAGGAATGAATATGTTAGGACTTCGTGTGCGTGTTTAGAAAGCACAGCCTTCGTCAATGGAAAGAGATTCTGGGTTCCTAGCTGGTGAAACCTACTGACCGATTTGATACAGTATTCGCACATTAAAAGCCTTAACATGAAGTTCAGAGGGCGGTCTCACTAGACCTAGGGATGCCACTTCGTGAATTCGAATCAGTAGCACTAATAGTACTTGTGGGAGAAGGGGAAGAAACATGAGGTTCAGAAGTAAAAGTAGTCGAATGATTAGGAGAAGAAGAGATTTGATTACGAACAAGGTGATCTAGAATGCTGTTAGCGGTATAAGGGATGTTATTATTTCCCGATTGTCCATACCGTGGGATTATTCTTATTCAGATACTGGGAAAATAAGCTGGATTAGAAATGGTTTTAGTAACTCGTGAGCGTGACCACAATTCCTAAGGGACAACACATCGCCTTTTTTCAAGTGGTTTCCGAGTTGTTAGCTATGTATTCACCGTCACAGATGGATGTCCGTTTAATGAAGGCATCATGTGTGTGTGAAACATCGTACTACCGTCACACCTCTGTACTGTTAGTAGTGTGACTTTGCCATCGGACCGTAGGCTTGCTACTTTTGATGTTACCGTTCTTTCAGCCAGTACATCCCGAATGAGTCATTACGGTAGGCAATACCAACCACCACGTCAAGGTAGCAACAACGGTCCGAAAACCTTCCACCTTTTATTTTGCGCATGTTGGTAGATAAATATTTTTCCTGGTTTACGTACGCGCAATAACTGCGATCAGTGAATGGAGATCTTTCCTATCCTTATCTTACTTAAATTTTAAGTTGTGATCGTTTCATTTATTTATTTGTCTTGAAATATATTTCTAATCTCTAACTGACCATAACTCATAATGTCGTTGCCTGCTTTTCATTTGATGAATCACATCCTTGCGTATTGAGTTGATAAGTTTTAACCTTGAACTTATTCATATTAGTGCCAAGTCCTTGTTGTTTGCGTATTGTCTAGTAAACATGCTGACTGGAGTTACAATATTTATTTTACAAAACTTTACGGTATACCATTCTCTTTCCCTTTGGAAATATTCCTTACTTGTTGCAATACATACTATCTAACATTCGTTTATCCTTGAAAATCTTCTGATGTGAAGCTCTTTTGTTTCCTCATCGTATCACAAATCTTTTTATACCTATTTGTTTTTCTGCAGTCATGAGCTGAAATGTTTTTCCTAAATTCATTTCATCAGCCATGTTCCGAACAGTCAATTAAGCGATTAGAGGTACACCAGACCGTACAGTCTCCACATAGTTATCATGCAATCCCATTTTGCGTATTTATCGGTAATATTTACTTTAATTATTTACAAGCTAAAAATTTGTCTCCGAGTTATTATCCAGATGTATTAGAGCTAGTAGTATTTTCCGGCTGCCCAAGCCGTGGTAGGTAGATCGGGTTTAAAACAAGCTGCTGTGTATATGAATGCCAGGCGCCTAAACTAGTGATCCGCCGTTCATCTGCTAGCATATTTATTTCCATTTAGTATATGCAAATAAAACAAATCCCAAATATTTTTAACGATTTCTGGCCATACAACTAATAAATCTTAAATAAACAAAACTGTCTGTATCCACAATAGTGTTTTGTTGATGTCTGATTTATTCTGGTGTTTTCTTGATACAATTGTTTTTCCAGCATGAATTTGTCAACCAACCGCATTTAACTAGGCTATTAACACTAAAATTACTAGAAACCAACCGTAATCCAAATGTCGGTAATAATAATAATAATAGTCATGTACCTCCAGTTTATGGCAGTGGGAACAAGCCTAATACTTTACGTCTTCCAGAAGGGCAACATCAAGAGTATTCAGCTCTGTTGGCTGGACGACCAGATTATCCTATGGTGATGAGTAAATCGCCTTTACAGAGTCCAATCGAAGAGTATAAAGTAAGCTAATTATTTAATTACTTTATTGGTTTGTCTATTAGTCAAGGTTTTAATTATCCTATTATTGATATTCCGGATTGAATTTTGATGGCATATGTACATTCTGAGTTAATCGCATAAACATGGCTATTTTATTACAATCATTTTAATTAGTTGGATTATGACTAGCAATAGAATCCAGGACGAGCGTTACGTCCTCTTTTAGACTCAGCAGATGGATAGATATATCTCCATCTTAGTGCTGGTGTTGCTACTGAAACTTGAACCCAATACATACATATATCACACTCATCAAACAAATTAGTAGCTATCCAGATATACCGGGTTTTTGAAGTAGGAGATTGCAAAATTTGAGTCACACTGTGGACATTAGCACTGTGTTGTAGGCAGGTTCAACCAACCAATACAACATATAACGAAACACATTCTGGTTCCACTACGGGCCCAAACCCGTTATATTTTATATTGGTTCTTTATATCTTAGGATTTCTACTTCTCGTCGTTGATGACTTCTCCAATTTTCATTACAAGTCTTATAAAATAAATTGTTGAAATAATGTTTCTTCACGGTTATAAATATCTCATATCCGAGTAGTTCCAACGGTTAAGCGTTTCCTTTGAGATTGAAAGGTCTTTGGTTCAATCCATGGGTTACGCAGCTTCTCTTACATCGCTGTGTTTATCAGAAGATGTGCTTATTATGTTGTTAGATTTTTTATCTTAAATACTGGTGCTTGTTGCTCTGAGAGTTGATTAACCGACATAAATTAATGGTTAGAAACATTGTATAAAATGCACCGTCTTTATTCTTTCAAGAGCATGATACTATATTTAACTGTAGTTAGACTACTTTAGTTTCAGGTGTAATTCTTTTTTAATATTACTATCACAACGGAGGAAAATGTCTTGGTTGACCATTAAAAACACCTTCTCTGATGACGAAGCCTTTAAAAGAATGGAGCTTTTGCATCAATAACTACTCATAAAAGAACCGAAAGAAGTTTGCCTCTCAGGCTCTAGAGTTGTGCTTCCGTATCGACCATATCTAAACAATTTCATTTTCGAGTACCTCAAGTAGTTGAACCCTTCCACGATGTGAGTGACTGTAAATTTAGTCCCACGTCTTTACTTCACATTTTGACATTCGGTCATTTTAATTCAACATAAACGATAAAGACTATAAAATCTTTTCCAAGACATGAAGCTTGTCAACCAGTATTCATTCTCTATCCTGATAATCACTTGTTCTATCAGTCTTAAGCAATAATTGATAATTAGTCGTTTTTTACTACTATTGCTATCATTCTTACTATTACCTATATGAAACGACATGCAATTTGAATACCGTTTGTATATGTTGCAAATTATATGGTATATTTGTTGACCACTTACTGCATTCCTTTAATGTATCGTTTTACAACAATAAGATTATTTTAAGCCGAGATATTTTCTACTTTAGTTCAAATATACATGTTTGAATAATCTCTAAAATTTCAGGATCGCACACTTGTGCAATATGAGAAAGTAAGTGCACGCGCGGGTCTATCTGTCTCTATGTATATGCATATGTTTTAGTAGAATGACTTTCAAAGCATTTGGAAAGATTAAGCAAATTTCAAATGAACTTGCAATTAACTTTTTAAGTGTATGATTATTGTCTTGTCTATACTTCTTGCGTTTTTAATACAAGTTACAAAACACTACACGTCTATCATACATAATTGATTGCTTATCTCTATATTTTATTCCATGGGGTGTATATTTGCGTGTATATATGTGGTATGCACTTATCATTTACATATATATATATATGCATACACAATAACCCTACATATATATTCATCTGTCATCACATACACTTAGTTATAGCATGTTATAATATCCAACCATTGGTATATTATCATCTATGACAACTATATTTGTATACATTTCCATCGTATTCATTCACTGCCTATATCCTTCTGCATTTTGCTCATCTTTATAAAATGATTTAGAGACGATTTTGATTTTGTGTTGTTGGTAGTATAATATAATTACTAGCAGTATTATTCGGTTAGCATGTTTATTAGTGCTATCCAAACTGTCACTTTTTTATTTGTGATTATAAATTATACACTTCTGTGTAATGTCACCTCTGGTCTTAAGAGATAAAACAAAAAACGTATTCCAGTTTTCATGGCTAACACAAGTCGGTAATATATAACATAACACATTTACGCATTTAAAAATCCACTCAGTGAGAGCATTCTCTCTTAACGATACAGAAAACATTGTCTATTTTTTATAGTATTTGGCTTACACCAACTCGAGTGCCTATTTGAATTTCGCTTTACTTACTCTAATCTTAATGCTTAAATAGTAATATCACAAACACAGAATGTAACTTAAAGCCGAGTACATAAAGTTATGTGCAAATACTCCATAGTTTTTTTATTCAGATGTTGCTTTCCAATGGAGTAGTATTTGACAGAAAAACAGCGTATATAACTTATATCTTCATATTAGAATTTCTCTCATTAGTTGAAATTCATAAAAGTGAGTATTAAAAACATAAGAAACATAAGAACCATTCATATGATTGAATATTCACATGTTAAATAGTGTGAATATTCTAGAAAACAAGAGATTTTTTGAATACAACGCATGTAGACAGATTACTGAAATGGAAAGTTGCTGCCAGAAGTTACGTAATAACATCTACATAATTGGAATGATTATCAGATAAAATTGACTAAAGTTTAAAAAAATTGCACGCGAAAATAAATGTTTTATTCGGACAGGTGACTAAGTTTAGGAAACTGATCATAAATCCGTTATGAACAATGTAGAGCTTGCATTGACTCCAGCTGTCGCATCACATTAACATTACGATATCACATCGCCAAGGTTAGCACCACAAAGTAGTTTAACAATATGGAAGGAAAAGATACTCATATAAGAATAGTGGAACTTATGATGTACACAAAGATACAAGTTGAATGCACCTTTGCTACTATGGCGGGGTCTGAAATATGTCACTACACAACATTTTCAACCACTAATCACAATTGTTGAGTGGATCATAATCAAGTAGTTTGCATCTTCTAACGTGGCTAACAGTAACAATCGAAAACTTCATGGACTGATACCGTGTTGTGGTTCGGTTGACTGTAGGCGGTGGATTAACACACATGATATCCCAATCATTTCAGTCTGTGAAGATTCACAATTTCTTCAAATGTCTTGCTTACGTGTATTAGTATTTTGTTCCTTACCTCGCAATTGCTTACACGGTTGTGCAGTGCAAAATTGACAACAGTATACTCTTGACTATGTAAATCTGGTTATAGTTTTTTGACAGCTGTAACTTTGATTTATTCGCATGATTTTGTAATATACACTTCTTGTCCACTATCACTCTATTTAAGGAATGTGAGTCTATTACTCCCATTTTCTATGAAAAATTTCTGGAGATACGAGCAAAGTCATTTGATTTATTCTTTTAATGAATATTCTGCTAACTACTAGCAACGATAAAAGGTTATTCCACGATGAGTACTTGATTGTCCTATCAGGCAATTTGTTTGATAAAGTAAAACAAGTTTTTACGGCTGCATCAGTCACTTTTTAATGCCGCCTTAATCTAACAATTTCTTCACTTCTAAAGATGATTCGAAACCACAAAATATGTAAATATGTACTCTTCCGTTTTAATCACCGTTCTCGCTTTTTCCATATTTCTCATATTGGTCAGATCATCAGCACTAAACATATCTGATGGCATTTTAACGTTAATCTTTGACTTTTATGCTCGTGTACGTTTGTTTGTTTGTTGTAATAGACACAGTAATCATATTTGCTGCTGTTAAGCATGTCATTCTTGTTCAGTTCATTGTACTAAAGCTGATCTATATCAATATTTTGTAAGTATTGTTTTATTCAACTCTTTTCTTTTGAATGACATCAATTACAACTCTGTCAACCTCCTCTTTGTTGCCTCATTTTATCCAATTTTATTCGATTAGTATTTATAGTAGATTTGATTTTTAATGACTTCAGGTAAATCTAAATCGCTATTCTAATTTCAAGATTGATTTATTTTATTTGAGCTCTGTGTAGTATTTCATCTTTATTTCTCCGCATTGGTTAGGTTTATCACTGTATATGTGTTTAGTTTTTCTTTCCAAATGAAGTCACTTATTTTCATTCTTAAAATGTTTGAGGACAGTGTTATCAATGCTTTTTGGACAGCCAAGTGTTGATGTCAGAAATGCGTTTGAAAGCCACCTTCACCATAACTTACAACCGGTAACTAATCACTGTTGATAATATACCGTTGGGTCAAAAATATATTTCTTAATTCTATAATAATTATATATTTACTATAATTTTCTAAAGTTTTAGTATTCTAATTTTAATTTTAATTCGTCTATCAAGAATTGTTAAATTTTTAGATTTTGTAGCCTATAAACTCTGATAAATATAAAGACGTTAGTATCTAATAGAAACCATTTGTTTATCTTGAATCACTTTGACTACCAATAGAATTGCAAGTAATTATCACTAGATTGACTGCATATCAAAATTATTACTAAAGCTAGGTTAGACTATGCGAATCACTTGATAAAATCCTCTTTGGCCGGCGGAGATATGATCTTCCTAATTAATAATAATCATATTTGTACTTGGGATGGGATACTGCACGACCACCCAAACTTATCGAGTGATTTTCTTATTGGATCACTCTAGCTTAATTCCGAATGGAGCGATTTCAGTTGATATATCATCATTTTAGCCCGTCACTAAGATAAGCTTATGCACCATTCGTTCTCTTGGGACCTTGAACTCCATATACACCATTAGTTTAAAACAAGTAAACTGTGCAGCAGCTTAGCAGTTGTGTTCTGTCTACACCTATTAGATTGCAAATTCGAAACTAAGTTTAAGTTTGGAAACCGGATAATCTTATTATTGACCGTCATATCTAGACAATGTACACGAATGCAAACAGGATATACTGCTTCTCTCTCTCTCCCTCTCTCTCTCTCTCTCTCTCTATATATATATATATATATATATATATATATATATATATATATATATATAAGTATATAAATAAAATTCTTTTTTATTGATCATTTAATTTTCTCTTATCTGCTTATTCATAATATTATTACCATCTCGCTATGTGTTTGTGTGTGGTACTTAAAACGTTTTTCTCATTCTGTGTAGTAAACGCACAATAGATTCTTGATGGATGTCGTATAGTTTCGGAAAAGTGAAATACCTGTTTGTCCTTCACTGATATTTATCTGTAGTTTTTATTAATCACAAATGGATCCCGGTTGGGTACCATTGCGAACTATGCATCATAACTGCTCTTTTGTTGTAGTATGGAGCCTCCTAGCAACATACTTCCACAACCTTCATATTACGCGGAGGCTAGGTATTTAGTTGTAAGATTGCTACTTCAGTCATTTTGTGTTATAGCGCTACGGTAATCGAATGGGATCAGCGATAGCTGTCTTAATTCCAGCTTGTCACGACTTCTCACTTAAACTTTAAGGTCTTGAACTAGGTCATAGTTCTCAATAGACACAATGGATGGTCATCAAGCTGTATCACAAATTGACTTAAATCGAAATCCTATATATACTGATGGTCAAATGTTTACTGATGGACATAAAGATCGTAGGCTGAATCCTTGGTAAAGTTGTGATATCTCTTATTTAGTGCTCCGTTGCATTCAATGGTATTCAACCGAGATCAATCAATAACGTGGACAAACATCAAATTATAAATCATTCTTCACAAAACTACCCCAACCTATGAGGGGAGGATGAGGGCTATTACTTTTTCATACTGTACAATGTTGTGAATCTAATTTACAAATGTTTATTATATGTGCTACAATTAGGCTGAGAAATGTTTTCTATTTACTGTGAATGGCATTATTAACTGACTGGTTCTTTGGGATTTTTTCATAATTTCTATTCTTATTTCTGAATTATTAACACTTATTGGCATGCTATCTTCTTTGCTTGCTTTATTCAATGAAAACGCACTTTATTCGCATAAATATTAGTTACTGTGTCTAAGATTACGTTTTTCATTACAATCAAATTAAATTCTGTGTAATATTATTTGTATTGCATAGAAACATTGATTGTATTATTGAGTTTTCTGGGTTAGATGGTTTAGTTGAGAAGATTATTATTATTGAAATGTACGACGATATCACTAAAACACTAATTAGCCATAAGGTGACACTATACATTGTCAATGCTCGTGAACAACCATGGATATTAATTCAATGAGTATTCCGTCGAAATTCTAAATAAAAAACTCCAAGATTGCTAGAAAATTTCCAAAAGCAGAGTCTACTTCAGTTTGTAAGTAATAGGGACATTGACAGATAAGATCTATGAATCCTTACAAAATGGTCATTTATCCACATGATGAGAGACTAAACAAAGGAGACAGTCAACCGAAATGTAACAGTTAGTGAAGATAACAAAACCTGCGCAGTCAGCTAATCATTTGTGATGTTATCTGAACCAATTGATTTAATACTTATTGAATAGTTGTAGGTCTTATTATTTATACATTAAGTGGACTCCGATAAACTCTTCTTGCTTAGTGAATGTACCATCTCCAAAGGCATCCATCGGCACTGCGAACCTTTATCATAGAAACAAGTAACCGACTACATATTCTCTCTTAATTTATAGGCACCTTATTCTTCACCGAGTCAGTCAACTGAAATTCAATTATCGTCTGATTTAAAGCGTCCCATTTCCTCAACACCATCAAATCGTCCTGAACCAGTGAGAAAAATGCATACACCATGGCAATCACAAGTGAAATCTGACAAAATATCACCAATAACCAATGTATCGAGACCAATTAAAACAACTATCGCTGAAGTTATTGTACAAAAATCATCTGTATCACCAATGGAACATATACAGTCCGCTAGACCACAACAATTTCTTATTGAACATTCTGTCATCAATGGTAGTGGTAGTACTTTGTTGAACAGTTCCTACAAGAATGGTTCACATCATCCATCCAACTCAAAGTCAGTCTTAGAAGAAATTCGTATTATGGATGAGTTGCCCACACCATTTCCTGCCTATGTTGCATCAGCACCAACAGCTACACCAGCTCTGAAACCACCTGGGTTAAGTTATAATAGAGTAAATAATTATAGTTCTATATCACCGATTTCTACGTCGAAGCATATTGAAGACAATGTACAGAAAACATCACTGTCATCATTTTCGGATATTAGTCAGTCGTTGCATACCAATTCTACCTCCGATTTTTCCTCAACTACAGTTGACACACACAAACGTCGTCGATCTTCGTCAAACAGTTCATCGAGTATTTCATCTGCTTCAACATCACCACGTAGTTCATGTTCATCAAGTCAGTTGGATTTGCTAGATCCGGTATTTACTACTAATGTAACTTCCGAGAGTCTTCAAACAACTATTTTATCAGCTTCTAATGCATCATCTACAACTTCACCAGGTTCTGCAACATCATCATCGTCATCATCCGCATCTTCATCAGTTAGTGCTGGAGCTGAGGCAGCTTATAATGAGGGGAACGGACATGAAGCAGTTGATGAACCAATGACAACATCTAATGTAGAACGTAAATCTGCTATCGGCGTTGATGAGGTTGATGGTGATGATAATGAAGTGTTTCTGACTAATGGCGATGATGTAAAAGGTGTAAATAAACCACAACAACAGTGTAAAAATGATATTAAATTCAATAATCATGAAGATTATCTGGAAATTACTGAACATACTATCATCCAGGATTCATTGGAAGCACAATTTTTACCTATTGACTGTGAAGTAAGTTATCTAGTAATGCTGTTAGTAATGACTTTATTTATTTCTAATTCTATTTAGTAATTATAGATCATATGTGGGTTTTTATTGTAAGATATAAACACACACTAGGTAACCTCACAATAGCCTAAGTGTTTAAATTCTACTGCATTTATTTCGGTCCGAGGGTTCAATAGTATCAGCTACTCTCACAGAGACACGGTAACACAAAGTTTGTTAAATAAGTCTATTCTTGGTAATGGAGCTGAAAATGTATACTGTACTAATCATACCATTGAATAGACTATTATTATTATTTTTATTATTATTATTATTATATATTATTATTATTTTATTATTATTATTATTATTATTATTATTATTATTATTATTATTAAAGCAACGGGTTTCGGTTACCCATACCATTTATACACCTCGTTTGTCGATTGAAACATATTTAATTACTCATCTGTAAACTCAAGTCATAGTAGGTTGATCGACGTTAGAACATTCATTTAAGTGGTTGTAAGATATAGTTTTAAGTAGGTTTCGTTTCGTTTTTGGATTTTCCTCATTATCTGTTGCAGTAAAAAGATTCTGTTTCTAACCATTAGGTCACAGGTTCAATTTGAATAACATAGATCCTTGACTAATGTCGAGTGCACGAACATGTACTTGGTCAATAGATTGTTGAACTCTAAAACTCATCTTTTTTGATGACAAGTACAAATATTCACAGTTTGCTTTCTGTGTACTCATTTTTTGAACTGGTTTTTAGAGCTGCACATGATTATGGAGTTTTTGTAAATTTCTTGATGTAAAGAAACGATGAAGATCTAATGTTGTATGGCAACTTAAGATGACCCATATTTTTCTTACGCTCTACGTTGATTATTATCGACTGACGGACACTTTATTTTTATTGTTCAAACTCTCTCCCGTGAATCAACATTGAAACTCAGTTACGATTCAGTCCTGTTACCTACTTATTTGTTAATCCTAAACGGGTTGAATTGCAATCTCATCATTACAAACTTGTTTATCAATGGCAAACACAGTAGAGCCTAATACATATATACAAAAGGACATATTGTTTCACTATATTAGAATGGTGATATTAAATTAATAAAACCAACATTTAATGGAGAATGAATGAAACGAAGGTATATATTAAAGAATAATTGGACCTAAGATCTAGAAGAACAGATAGTGTGCCACTTTAACCGATACTGATACATATCACTTAATATCCTCAACCATCGATTAGGATTATCTTACAGACCTCAACCAGGTCGTCTGCACCTACCAACATATTCATAGTAATAATTCAAGTACCTTATAGATTGATACTACACTTTCTTTTTACGACTTCCATTTTACTTTCATTAGCTAACACCATGCATTGAGACACACGTTTGTTTAAAATATGTAATTTACGTCTCAATCAGTTGCCGAGGATCCACAATCTCATCATTTGATTGACCATCTTTGTCTAGCACCCTATGTTGGACCTCACCTCACAGCATACTTGTTTTCTTTATCAAGAAATGGATATCTCGTCTTTTCCACAAGTGACACAATTTAGAAAATCCAAACGAGTTTTCTGATTCCGTGTCGAGGTCTCGTCGGACACCGACTATCTAAGGCTAATAAGACTATCACGATAAGTGAAGCTATCAACGCATTCAACATTTCACTCCCTGTGATCAGTGTGTGCAATCACACAGATCGAACTTTACACAACATTTTTCATTTAGTGAAGGAGAAGAGCATCAGATTTCGAGCTGATGACATCACCCGGATGCTAAAAGAGAAGTTGAAACCGGTTTCGAATCTTCCATTTTGTGGTTAAAAGTGCAACATTCTAACCAATAGGCTATCTTATTTTACCGGAAAGTCGGGATTTCACGAAGCTTGAATATTTAGTGACATATTTTTTGTTCATTACTTCTTTTGTTATTGTAATCAATTTTTCCTTTTTCGAAAAACAATCCACACAAAACTCCTAATTTTTAATTATCCTACTAGACTTTTATGAAGATTTTTGAAAAAATTGTAGCATTGCAAACGCTTTCTTTACCTGCCTCTCTATTTTCTGTTTCTCTCTATCCCTGTCACACACTAAAATTTATTAATCCCCTACTTAAATTGATGTTACTCACTAACACTTAATAATAAGTTACTGATTCCGTAAGTAATTCTTATCACAAGCGAATTAACATTCAACTTCAAAGTGAATCACGAAAAACGTTTTTAATGGTCTTTCATATATCAATCCGTAGAATTTTAAATCTTGTTACTTAAGCATGATACAGCTGAAGTTGCTGTTTGATGATGATGATAATAATAATAATAGTGAAGTGATGGTGAAAATATAGGATACAATCACTTTCAATACTACGTATTTGTCATCAAAAAATATGCAATATTTCAATTAAAAATGTTAGATAATAACTAGAATATGCTATTATCTAATGTTGATGTTGTATCGGATTGATTTTTGTAGTGTCTATTACTGTATGTTCATTTTGATCATAGTACCTCAATGCAACATTAATCCACAAATATAATGAAAGTTGAGTCGTTCCTTGCAAGTGGAATTTAGGACGCGCATTTCATGATGCACGTAGTATAACATAGGCTGGTCAATTTCAGTCCCTAACAAAATCACCATTTCGATGCTACCTAGTTCAAGACAGTCGATTGGGAATCTTAGACAGGTTTCGTGCTACTTAATGTCCATGATTAAGGCGCATCTTCAGTTATGAAGGAAGTAACACTTCCTGCACTACTAATTATTCAATATTGATTAAAATGATAATGCATTAAATATTATGAACATTGTAAACTAATAAATGCCAACTCAATTATCTGAAGGTTTGGTTTTTACTGCGGGACCTGACTCTTCTATACTAGATCCCTAGCAGGGTTGTGAATGTGACATTGCAGAAAGTAAATTAAGTGTATCTTCCTTTCTAGTTTTCATTAGTTGTCTGACCCAATCCAGTTCGTCTTTTGAAACTCCAAAATTCGACAGTCTCCCCAACACTCCTTATTAATAAATATTTCGTATAGTTCGTAAGCATTCTTTGAATGATTTCACCTATTACTGTTTACACAAAGATGACAGTATTCGTTTTTTAAATCTTATAGAATCTTCATAAATGTGACGTATTTACTAGACAGATCACCACTTACATTTCAATGCAAGACTAATTTAATACTAATTTGTACCGGCTTTATTTTAGTTACTCACTTCTATTGCCTAGTCACTTGTTATCAGCTTATTTTCCATGTGTAGATTCGTGTTTGTGGCATCAAGACACATTCTAATTTTAAGGACTAGTGATATAATTGTTTTCTCAAATTGAATTAGAATAGACGGGTTTCTAACCAGAGGCTTAGTGACTGAAAGTCGAATGACTTAACTACTGAGCCACTGCTGCACTATTTTCTAGTTAAATATAAGATATCTAAATTGCTCTATTTAGATTGTTTGTGTGCATTTTATTTAAAGCTTAGTTTGTGTCATTAACATTTGAATATACTAATACTATGTGTGCATCACATACTGTGACCAATAGATGAACTACTCGATTTCCAAGATGTAGAGTAATAGACAATACTTGGGACGTGCACGTTTCAGCTGCTAAGCCATTAGTTCAAACGCTACATGCAATTTAGTGTGATCTAAACTTTGCACTAAATAATCGCGGCTTAAACCACAATACATCAAACTTTTATTTAAATAATATGGTGCGTTATTCAGTATTTTTACTTTAAAAATGCATGAGTTTTTTTTAAATGGATTGTCATCTTATTAACTTGACTTGTCCTCCTTTATACTTCATACGTGAAACGACCATTTTAGTTTCATTAAGATGTGAATGAGTATGCTAGTTGAGATTGATTTGATCTTATGCTAATAGGAAACCAAGAAAATTAACTATGAGCTGTAACAGAATTAGGCGAAAGCTGATTGATTAGAATGATAAGTGATTGGCTAATACCGCTTTGTTTGAGAAAGGCGAAAGAACACACCTTAGTGAAAAGTAATTTATTACGTCAAAACAACCACTTTTATGTATCACATGATAGACTACTTAATGGAAATTACAAAACACGATAAAGACAACCGAGTGCGTTGCATACTGAGATTGGATAGAAAGTTTGAGGAAAAATTACAATATTTAGGAAACAAAATCTGTCTAATTGAGGTAGGGATCCTAACATTAGACAATGGCTTAATTGTACTAATGATTAAGCATTCTCTACATAATCTGAAAATCGTTGGCTGAAGACGTACTTACAGGTTACTCAGGAGTCTCGTTCTATTTCAAAACCGATATCTGGTACTACGTGGTTTTCACTGATACTCAAATGAGATTAATCTTTGACGAATGCAAATAACTGTATTGATGTATTTGATCTATTGCTTCAGTTATCCAAATGATCTCATATATATATATATATATATATATATATATATATATATATATATATATATATATATATATATATATATATATGGTTCGTTTGGCATTTAACCGTTAGTCATTACATTTAGTTTGTATTAGAAGTTCATTTTATCTAAGAAAGCATTTCAACTGTAGAATATGATAATCCGACAGTTGTGATAGTGTAATATTTTTTTATGGTGACTGGAGGTTAATTATAAAACAAATAGTAATATATTAGTATGATTAAAGTTAGACTGTGGTTGACAGATGTGATTGAAAGTGCAGGTTCTGTCGTATTAAAGACTCATCAGTTGGATGTACTTGCATCCCAGTTTTTTACAAGGTCGGTGGATGGAGGCAACATTAAATTCAGTCGAAACATTATTGTTTATAGCGTATGAATTCAAGTGAACATTGATGCGAGATTCATGAATGTATAAAACTATTTGAATCCAGCATTCACTAATATTCTTATAGTTGAGTTATATATTCATCTTTATATATAGGGGATATTTATTGTAGTGCGTGTAGTTCAGTAGTATCATCATTTTGGCTATGGTGCAGTGGATCTGGGAATTTCGTATACTGTTGAGGAGCATCAATGTCTTATTTCACATTTCTCTAAGGTCAAGGTTTAACATTCATAAATTATTTCCGTCAATCATAACAAATTTTTGTATCTGTTCGTTGTATTCACAATGAATTAATCTCAGCTCCTCGTATGATTAAAATCTGAGGCGCTGAACAACTATTTCATCCTACTAACTGCTATGAGCGCTCCACGATCGTACCTAGGATCATACCAAAGAAATTGAAATCTCTTGCTGAGCGTCTCAACCATTGGAATTACTGAGTGTCGATGAGTAGTTCCCTGTTAGGATTGTGACTTCTAATTGCTGAGTAGTCTCATACTAGAACAAAGTAACAATCCAGTTCTTGTTGATTTTCAGTGATACCTTTACTAAAATCAGTCCTTAATAAATACATTCTGTAGATTAAAATGTTCTCTCGTAAAACTACATCTGAAAGATCTCGACAATATTTTTAATTTTCTTCTAATCGTATAGTTTGAAATTCTATGAATCTAGACTTTTCTCACATTGAAATACACTATTGATTTCTAGTTTGTCACTTAACCCCAAACCTTTTCACTTGACGTCTTGAACATATGTAACTTGGTTTTGCTGATCGAACCATCAAAGTTACTCATCATTTATTGTAATTGAAACATGGGCTAATGTAGTTCTATTCAGTACTGGTTTAATGTCGTTATTTAATGTTAGAAGTACCTAAAAGCGATGGATATAACATTCTATAACTGTTTCCTCAATACATCATTTATAAAACCAATTTTGTAATGAAAACCCTCTTTAAATTACTAAAGGCTTTCAGAAAGGTGTTTTCGAACTCAGGCATTTCACTCTCCGCTATTCATCAATAAAGTATATATTTATATAGTCTTATTAAAACTGGCTTTGTAACCCAGTGTGGAATTGCATTTCCTTCGTGTGTGTTCAAATACCCAGTTTCACTAGTATCGATGGACACAGGTTTACTAGTACGCTTATTCTTTCACGAATACAACATACTTGTTAGCATCTTTGCAATTGTTTATAATCAAATAGAGCACTCCACTGTTATACATAACTTATTTTACGTTGATTGTTTGTTCCTTCTCCTTCTAGCCGCATGTTGTAGAAACTCATTCCATCCAAGTAACACATCATAGTGTAAGTCCTCAGAATGGTGAACAGTTATGTCGGACATCTGGTACTATCATTCAGAGTATTGTTTTCAGCACGACGACACCAACTACTTCTAATACTACAAGTTTTCAGTTGGAAAGTAATGAATCTATGAATGTTACAAATCAGCCAAGTCACAACATTCCTAAATCTATCAGCATCAATGATTACTCTACGGAGGACAATCTTCAGTTGACTAAAGCAAGAAAACATCGGAACGACGAACAACAATGCAAGCACCAACATATATTATTAGATGGATTTGTGAATGACGATAGTGATGGAGTAGATGACTTAAATGACATAGTTCAGTATGCACCAGAGCGTATTTCACCAATGTCATTCGATGATCGTGGTACAGTCACTACAATCGAGTCACATTTATCTAGTATCATGGCTCATGAAGAAAATGGTGAAAGCCGAAACATTAATAATAATATTAATTCTAAAGAGCTTGATTATTCTTCAACTTCCAAACAGATCGATACGGAATCAGAAAGATTCTCCAAATCTCCTCCACATGCTCGTCTTGATATGCACAGTGATAATCCAGATGAATGGGACTTAGACGTAGCAGATCGTGAATTATTAGCCGCCGACGGTTTGCTCTATTTAGATCGTAGTCATGCAGTAAGATAATTCAAATTATATGTAACTTTATTTTCAGTAGAATATTCTGATAGATTTCTATTGTTTGTTGAGTTCGTTTGAAGTCTGGTTTCATATTTCATACTTCGTTTTACAGTAAGACTATTAGACGCATTTGATAAGACACTGTAGACTTAGTCAGAATGGTGTATCTGCATTCTTGAGAGAACTAGTACTCCCATTGGCTTTAACGTGGGAAACCCAGTTCAACTCTGAGATCTGATCACTGAGCTACTCAGTTTATGACTGATATCCTCTAGAACTGAGGTGACATTTCAGACTTGAAAGCATGTCGATCTTGTTTGAATCCTGTAGGGACCATCAGTTTCCTTGGGATTGCAGTCATATGCTCTTTCTGTTGACAAGTTGCAACTGTTACGAAACTTACGTCAAATAGTTTCCTTTCGACCCATCCTAACCGCTTGACATCAAGATATCAGCTATTGTGTGCTATACAACGTAGAACCTGTGATATATGCTCATCGGTCCAGGTTACCACACCACATTAATAATTCACGATGGATGTCAAAGTGAAAGTAGAAATAACATCAGTGGTAGTCGAAACAAGATAGAACGTAGAGAATGTGATTCGAGAAAAGAGACTGAACTCGTAGAAAGAAAGGTACATGAGATCTTTGAAGTTCTCCGTTAAAGGGAACATAAAGGTTGAACGTAGTTTCATTATTGTAATCGGCCCCGAACCACGTCACCTAGTGTTTTCAAATGTTGGTTACTACTACCCCATACAATTCTGCACTTACCAACACGATCCTGATCAACAGTCATCGATTTTATGAAATAATCTCATCTTTTGGTTTGGTAACACCTTTCGTTTTCTGCTTGTTCATTTTTATTAAAAGGAATCACTTAGCGATCGGATTAGTGAATTTGGATTTCGAATTCATGGTTCATCTGATGGTGAAGAAGATTTAGAAGATGATTATGATGATGCAGATGATAGTGGGATTCGAGATGAGTAAGTTTTATTTCTTTGTGTTATTTTACTGCTTTATTTTGCATGTGCGTGGATTCATTTTCTGTGCGGTTGTGTAATAGAAAGTGAGGAAACCATTCGGTATAAAATTTTGGTTTTGTGATGTTTCTTATATTGTTTATAATCTCAGTTAGATGCTTGATAAATCTGTAAGATTTACTTTTAGTTTGTAATTAGATATAAATACACAAAATTCTTACTGATAATGCAGGTGATCTGTTCAAGTATTTCCCATTTTTTTGCTTCCTACTTGCAGAAATATTGCATATAGACCTCATTGTTTAGGATTTGTGTGAACTGAGTAGTTAGAAGTGCTACCTGTATATGCCCACGTCCAGTTAAAAATTGCATACAAATTATTATAATTCATTAGTAAAGCCTGATACATATGTACGTTTTTAGCACGATAGTATCAAACTAACAAGATAAATGCCATAATGTAGTTCAACTGTGGTGAATGAGAAGTTATGCATAAAAGAATAGTGGAACTTAAGATGTCCATGAAGACAAAGATTGGATGTGATTATATCACTGTGACCGTATTCGACACATATCGAAGCCCAATATCTCCAACATCGCGGTTAACTCATGAATCTCAGTTAGCCAGTCTAAACATTTTAACGTAACTTAGATCAACAGTCATTGACTTCATAGACTGATTCTATATATTTTTTTCTTCGACCTTACCTTTTTTTCTGCGCTGCCCAGTTTCTTGCACCGAAATATATAGTGTTTTTGCATACGTAACACATGCCTCGACAACCTCAGTGAGTAAAGATCCACAACCCAATCAACTGATTTTCCATCTTTTCTTTATATTATGTGTCTAGCGTCATCGTTGTTCATCCCGTGCTTCTTCTATTCTAGATCTGTGGTTTGATTATATCTATTACCAAAGACCTACGACGTTCCATTTTTGTATGCCATGTTTCTGAGCTTCAGGTTAATACATTACACATTGTTGCACAGTAATCTCATTCTTTGGTTAGGAGACGAATATCTTGCCTACTCCACGCGTATCATATGTTGGTAAATTACAGGTGATCTTCCTGAATATGCGCTCAATGAGATCCACTCTAACAATAGTCGATATATTTTGCACCACCTCTGAATTATGAGTGATTTATTTTAGAACTCATGTTTTATCTTGTTAATGACCTATGAAAAGTATTTATAAAAAATATTTCTGAATAATTACTCTCTGAATGTATGATTAACAGGAGTTCGTTGTGTTATTACACAATTAGTTCTAAAAAATTGTTTACTGTAACAATACCAAGTCTCACGGGATGTTCAGGAAGGAACTATGGATTAAGATTTCACGCTAATCTGAACTTATTAATGAGATTCTTCCGCACTCATTAACGCGTAAATTGATTAAGAAAACATATAAAAACCAAAATAAGTCTTCACTAAACTACCTTAATTTAACTATATGAATAAGCTTACTAATGACGTACTTTAAGATTGTCTTAGAGTTCTAGTAAAACGTCGCGACTGGTGAAGCTCAAATAAGTGGTGAGGAAGTTATCACCAACAGTATTGAGTAACTGTTGCATCAAATAATAAATTGATTGGAGTGGTAATCTTATTATTGTATACCGGTTGATCGATCGGCGTTGATAACTACAGATTTAACCTTCAGACCATGGTTTGGTTCTTGATGAGTAGTGCGTGCTCATCGTTGAACAGTCTTACACTAGGTCGAAATAGGTATACAATGATTTATTGATCCGTGTGGTTGTCTGATTATGGTCATTCTGTGGTGTGGAACTTCGAATAATTCTTTATTGACCAGGGAATGTGGATTTAAATATTTTTCTTTTTGCGTCAGTTACATATTTCGTTTTTCTAACATATTTTCCCCCTTATACTCTTACCTTTCCTTCAACATTGTGCTTCATCTTAGAATAATTATACCGAATGATTTATCCGCTATGAATATGATGAATTTATGTCAACCGTCGTCGAATGCAGGAATTGATGTTAGTGGTGTCTCACCAACTCTAAGTCGTATTAACCAAATGAATATAAATGATGACTCTACTGACATGAAATCTTCTCCAAAGTTAACCATATCAAGAACAGACGAAACTAAGCATATTGATTTGATGACTGTCAATCAGATGAGTCATGCTAGTGATAATGATAATGATGGTTTATCAATTATTAGTGCTAAATGTAATTCCACAATGACAAATGCTACAATTAATATTAACAATAATCATTGTGCATTTATTAGTCAAAAGGAATTAGATTTAAATGATATCGTTAATTCTACCGGTCATGAATTTTATCCAGAGAAATCAGGAGAGTAAGTGATATTTACTTTTTTAAAATGTATGTATTGTTGTTTTGAATATATTTCTGGATAATGATTAACAATGTTGAATCCAATATGTAGGTTTCGGTTCATTTTGGGAATCGTTAGGTGGTTACATCTGCATTTCGATGTTGATTCCAGTTGCACAAGTGTGACTATTTAGATTCAGAAGCTGATAGCCTTAAACATGAATGATCTGACCTCGAATGATTGCGTTGAGTATCTATATCAAATTTTTAGTTGATCTAAATTATAGCGCCTATACTATTCTTAAAATGACACATTATGGAAATGATTAGTTTATAAAAGGTTGGTTATTCTGGCTAGGATCTAAGCTTTAATTAATCTGAAAGCTATTTATGGGTTAGGATTAGAGTTTCAGTTAAGATTGTATTGACCTATTGTGCATCTCTATGGAAATAATTACTAATAAATGAGACTTTTTCTCAAACGAAGAAACATTAGGGTAGAATGATTGTTTAACTTTTTAAATTGCATGGCAACAACTTTAATCCTTAGTCTAACCACTATAGTGCCATTACATAACTCTAAATAATAATCATTCACGAAACATCCTTATGAAAATATTGTTTTCTTAGGAATATATGCTTGTCACGTTCATCCCCACATCTTATTCCGCTCTTTCCTATCTTTCGATGCATTCTATTATCTCGGAGATATGTCATTATCATTCATTTAAATTAAAAAGCATACTATTATATCTGCATCATTATTTCAATTATGCACTGCGATATTGAAACTCATTTCCAAAGCCTTGTTAGTCGGATGCTATGGTTTGGTTCTGTTGAATTTTCACTATCTTAAAAGTGGTTGAATTCTTCTGTTTCTTTGTTTTCCCCTACCTTCTTTTCTGGATTCATCATCAAAATTAATCTATTTATCAATTCCCCAATTTATTCTCTGTACTTACTTCATTTTTGTTTACGTAATACATAGTCCTTTTAGTATTTTCTGTTTACACATACTATTATCATTATTACTGATGGTGCATATAGTGTGATTGTCTAATTAGTTGGAACATATGAGCTAAATTGTCACTAACGTTGCTATAACAAATTATCCTTTGCAGCAATCTCTGTATTGCTTCATTCAATATGTATATTTCTAGACTCTGCTGAATGGTGTTATTATTTATAGTTACTCAGTTGGCTAATTATCTCTTGACTTACAAACATTCTCAGTCACATGTACCGTTCAATATACGTATACATGCAAGCTGACAATAGTTCTATATGCAGCTTTTTTCTCGTTTGAAGTTGTATTTAAATAATTTTTAAGGATTTGCTGATAAAAACTGGGATTGGTCAATCACAGTTACCATATCTGCATCCTGAGGAGTTTACTGTATAGGCGTAGCTATCTGGAATCAGTACCATTATTGAGTAATTCAGTGGTGTGTGACACAAATGAATTGAGTTCTAGTTTTGGTGTGAAGTTATAATCTTACGATCCCCAGGTTTAATGAAGTGTATGTCCTGGATCCCACTTTCCAGCCACATCTCAACTTTGATCAAACATGTGAATTAATTAACGATGAAGATAATTAGTTCTTCAGAGACCTAATGCTTAGTGTTTCATAGTTGTAAATGACCAGTAGCTAGGAGATTGTGTTCAATTAATACAGATGAAACACTTATCCTAGATTTTACTTGCCAGCTTTATTACAACTTTGTTCATTTACGTTGTATTTAAGTAACTCTCTTAGAATGCACATTAAACAAGAGTCTGGTCACATCTAAATTATAAGTTGCATATTATTTCTCACTGTACTGTGAATTGATGTGGATATATTTTTGATTAGTTGTATAAACAACGAAGCACTAAAAACCACCTCCATTTATGAACTATCTTTGTTGAAGGCTACATGTGCTTATAGGAAATAAAGTATATGTTTGCCATTAAAGGTTATTTGTTTTACTCATCTGCTATGTACAGGTTATTCATCTTTTAGGATGCCAGCCACAGTCTGAAAATATAAATATTAATTATTCCTAGTCACTTGATTAAAATTTAATATATTGAAGCATGTTTAAGTCTGTTGACTGGCAGTCTAACATATTAACCGTTGAGCCACCGTTTCATGATAAAAGAAGCCGCAAACGGTTAGGAATATAAATATATGTATTTCTGTTTGACTTCTAAATGTTCATTCATTAAATCATCAGTTCTTTGTCTACATCACTTTTTTAGTGAACATAGTCTTTTTTCCTCCTTTGTACAAATTTATTGATATTATCACTCTTTACTCTCATTTGCTTTCATTGATTTCCTTTCTTTACATCAATTTCTCTCCTCTCATATAATTACTGTCAAAACCCTTTATACTTTTCTTGCTGTTGTGAATATAGGATGAGAAGAAAATGTTTTGATTGGGTTAATGCAAAATGAAATCAATTAATGCATCTATCCATTGTTTTTATTAACGAATTGTTTTTTGTTATTATTAACTCTGATAAATTGGAATAATTAATTATTATCAACCTTTACAAAGTTACCCCAATAATCAACCCACAAGCGACTTTATGACAGGATGTTCCAATAAGAAGTCGTTACTCATGAAGTTTAGGCAAGCAGGGGGGAGTGAGACAGTTGTTGATAACAGCATCATATGATCTTTGCATTAAATAACAATTTGTTCGAAGTGTGAATCCTACCACTGGACACTAACTCAGTGTCCCAGATGGTTGTGTTCGCAGTTAAACCTTAAGGTTATAGGTTGAACGGTGTCAGAAATGCTCAGTGCTTTAGTTCCATGCTAATCTAAACAGCTATATAGTTTGTCTTGATTTTAAATTGTGCCCACTCGAGATCAGCCTTCGATAAATGCAAACAAAAGTTTGTTTCTTTTATCTCTAATCTCATACTTTTAAGTTTTCATGTTTCATTGACAGATTTATCGTTCTTCTTCCTCCTTTTTAATTAGGGAGCTAATGTCTCTATTAAGACAATTAAAATTCGCTCAAAAATTTGCGTGGTTATCTGGGTAAGTTTGATGAGTTTTTTTTATTATTGTTATTTGGATGGATCTTTTGATGAGCATTTACAACGATTACTTCATAACAAATGAAGGTAGCAAGTTCATCCCAACAGTTTGAACCATTCTACTTTTGCTCCGATTGTGTTTACCAAGTAGTATCATTGACTTTTGCATTTATTCTGTAAATCCAAGTACTTTGTAATAAGCTCATTCATTTATTGATTTTTTGTCGACTTTATTACGGTTATCTAAATTTTCACGTTGAAAATACTGAATCAGGCTACTTTTTTCTGATTAAAGTGGTAATGTAGTGGTCAAATCACACAGTCTGCTGATCTATTTTTTAGGAGGTTCACTTATCTTAGATTATGCACGTGATATTGTCCTCTTAGCTGATGCTGACAAAATACAGTCTTCTGAACGTTTGAATTTAACATGCATCATATTTAAATGCGTTTCTCTCGCTTTAAATACAAAGTGCTCTTTGGACTGGTTTAGATTATGGCTAGGCTTCAACGTAGGCGGTGATGAAGTTGGATGCGTCTGATCATTTCACTTATATTGGAATCTTATCAACCTTGGTTGGTCGGTGTCTGAATGAATCTCTGACAAGATTCCGAAAGCTGTTTTGACTTCCTTCAACTTGTCTCGCTTGCGGCGTAATCTATGCATCTATCTCTCATTCAAGGGAGGATTGTTTCATGTAGTACTCGACTCTGTATTCGAAACATGAGGTGTAGAAAACTAAGACATATGTATTCTCGTTGAGTGGTATCCTGGTAGTTAGGCTTTGACTTTCAACTACTAAATCTCATACTCAAATACAATTTAAAGCTAAGTGCATACATTTGTGCCTAATAGATAAGTCAATATTTATAAAAATAAAAGTGGTTTTGTAGTGATTGTCGTGCTACATCACAAATTGATGGAAGTGGGAATTCTACCACTGAATACTGCACTAGGATTTCAGAGTGTTAGGCGTTCACTAAAACTTGGAATTCAGGGAGCACATTTTATTTTGTTTAGGTCTCGTTACCTAGATAAACCTGACAGATTCTAGTATTGGTGTTTGAACTGAGGCTCAACCCCAGTACTTGAGATTTCAAACTCTTACACATCCACTTAACTACTCTCTCTATCTATTAATGCTTACTTATTATTACTCAAAGATCGTTTATTATCATATGATAGGTTCAAGTTCAAGACTATTTCTCCTGTGTACTTAGTCAAGTATTTCTTGTTCCATACGCTATATAATAGATCAGATAGCTTTAGTTAACGATATCAAGATGGGACTTGGGAAGTTTTTTTATATGGTGACAAATTGTCCCATACTTGTCTCGAAGTGGAGAGGAAACTTCTAAATAATGGCTATATCTTGATTCGGATCCAGAACTTTCAGGTATCGCATGTGACATGGTATTCGGCAATCGTCCGTTAATGGCATTAAATAGGGTCTCACAATATTTACAACCTACCGAAGTCAGAAATATAAATGATTTGATTTCGATCGAATGGTCTAAATGTTAAGCGTTTTCTGCGAGACATAAGTGTTCTGAGTTGGATCCTTAGTGGGATCATGGTTGCTTACTAGTAAGTAGTGCTATTCTAAGATGAATCAATTATTCAATGTTTCTTAGTTCTCAGTAAGTATCTAACCAAAGTCACTGTGTCATGTTAAGGGTTTATGATACCCACAACAATACCATGTAATAATTTTACAGTAAATAATTCCTGATGCTATTCCCATTTAACATAGATTCGAATTGTAATTATTTTACACACCCTTCTTAACGTTTCTAGTACCTAGTTTTAATCGCCAATGTATTCCATCAATTTAACTCTTGCAAATATTTTTGTTCATCTGTCTCATATAAGATTCATTAATTCAGGACAGACAAGATGATAGATATTTCAACAATCTCTATAGTTTTTCTGCACCTGAGTTTCTAAGTAATTATTGTTATGATACCAATAAACTAACATTGAAAATTTGTATCCGTTTTTCAGCCAAATTGTTTTGTAAATGTGGGCTAACGATTGCAGCTGAGTACCTGGACCGAAGTAGGTGGAGTAAGGGCTCAAACTGATAGCCTATTGATTAAAAACCTAACGTGTTAGTTACTAGGTCAACATTCACAGGACCTAAAGATTTCCTTAAATAGCAAATAGGTGCGTATGCACTTATCTTTTGCAATCGGTTTAAACAAATCTGACACAACTGGGAGGTTAACAGTAAAGTGTTTGTTGTTTACATTCTTCACAAAATGATCTCGGTTAGATCTTATCGTAAATCTAGGTGATGCTAGCAGCTTAGTGTTTTTCCGCGAAGCCAGTATGCTCTAAGTCCAATCCATCGTAGATCTTTAAGGTTGTACTCTTGAGGAGTCCGATACTAGGACAAATCATCCAATCAGCACTCCGTAGATTTCAGTAGTATCCAGCCGAGATCAGTTTGTGACGAATCCAAATAACTATCTGAAATCAATCTCCACAAAACCATCTTAATGAACATATATTTGTACAATTGAGAAAAGTAACTAAACAAAACCTGCGGGCGAATATATATATATATATACACTTTTCTCCTCTTTTTAGAGCCTCAGTACTTCCAACAACACTGTCTGCGTTGGCTAATTTTCATCCAGCAAAATTAAATACTACGCCTACAACTAATACTAATAATCAGTCGTTAACTAATGAAATTCTAAATGATATTATTCACGAAGTGAACCTCCCTACAACACAAGATAGAGATAATAATGTTAATCAGACTGAGAAGGATGATGAACGTGATGATAATTGTAGGAAGTCATTTGAAGAAGTTGCATTCATGCGACATCATCATGTAGTAGATGATACTTCAATATTACTGAATAGAAATAATTCATTCGCAAATTTAGGTACAAATAAAGTAAAGGAACAAATTGATACGAGTATTAATAAAATTGATAAACAGAAACGGAATGAACAGGTGTTCAATACATCTGAAGTCGCTCCAAATGGTCAAGTTAGTCAGTGTTTTCGTTGTTTATAAAATTATGAAATTCTGTTCAAATTTTGAAATGGTACTAAATTTAAGACAATTGATTAAGAAATGTATATTGTATCGTAATACTAGTAATTTACTTGTTCTCTGATATTGGAGGTTATTGACTGTTGAAAATGTGTTAAGCTCTCTTTTCTGCTATTTTGTCAATCTTGAATGATGAGTCTATTCTTTACCTACTGAAATGTTTAAATCATATAAAGCATGTCTTACCATTAAACGCATTGACATGTAATCGTGTCCAAAGTAAGAGTAAATTGGAAGATTGGTACGGATATGCAGCATTAATTTAAACCAAACTTCTTGGTTCCTGTTCTCGCGATTGATGGTTAAAGATTTTGATTGATTTGCTTCAAGATCGGTCACAGTGGTTAAAATGTATTCGTTTTTCATATTTCTATAGGGACCAAATCGATAAGTTTTTTCCGAAATGATTTTTCGAAGACCTTACTCCTAATATCCTTCAACTATATCAAGCATGCATGTATTATTTTTTCAAGTATAAAATTTTATTACGGATGGTCACCAATATAATGTAGGTGCTACACAATTACAGGTAGTATTGTGAAGAAGTAAAAGAGGGCTTGCGGTCATTGTTAAAAAGATAAAAATTGAACAAGTTTATATGAAAATTACCTAAGTCGCACATTTCAGTGTTAGATGTGACCCAGAATGTCATAGCTATACCTGATACCACCATTTCAAGCACTTCAACCAGAAAATTGTAACTGACCGATTGAAATAACGTCGATCGATTACCAAGAGTTGTCAATCTTTCTTTGCTTAAAGAGTTTAGGTTTCATTGTAAGACATGCTCATAAGAATGAGGATAACGTGCTAATTAACGGATGGTATAAAATAATTATTTTGATAACCTTTTTATAAAGTCATATGATACATAATTACCACCTTTGAAGGCTTATTTTTGTACACATTATGTTACATCTAACCTCTACACGCATATGTTATTTAAATGCATCTGTAATTTGACCAAATTGGGTATGTTGCTGTCGGTGTTGTTGACATACTAGTGAATGTTAAATTGAGATTGATTAACTTATCACATAACTCGTCGAAAACAGTACATTGTACTTTTACTTAGAATTTTTTGCAATAAAAATTGTACTCAAATACATCACTTCGTTCCTTATTGATTTTATAAATCATGAGGCTTTATTTATTTTACGAAATTATTTAGGGTATGATCACCTGTTATATTGTCAATACAATATCCATGATTTGTCTGTCTGTTATGTGATCAGAACACTTAATAAATCTTGTCAGAATAGTCACATGCTTTAATTATGCTATTCTAATTGTGCAATTTGTGTGAATAAAAAAATCTTAAACACTAGGAAAAAAAAGCACATTTGGATTACAATGTGAATTTCATCCGAAGCAAATAAACTGTATGTACATTGTTAATTATGTGATATTGCTTTGCACCTATGATAAGTTTGATATTTCGCTCGCTCTTTCTACCAGAGATTTAACTCACTTCCTTGTATAGACTCGTATATTCGGCTTTAAGATACATTTTAGATGATGTCGAGCGATACTTCTGACAGGATACCTAAATCGAAATAGGTTGAGCACGGTTAGAACCCTGTGGTTATGCGTTGAAAGCTTTACATACCAAACCACCTCTCCACAAATCTGATTCGACATTGATTCACCCATATACTAACTGCAGTTTCATTTACTTAACTATGCTTCATAGTTTAATTGTGTACAGACTAATAATACTACTTGGTTGCCCGAACCGATTTAGATGGATCAGTGTTCGGTTGAAAACCAATTGCTTTAACCTCTAGACCACAATATTTGTTAATGATGTTTTAGACATGGTACTTTTTACTTTTTATGACTAATTCTAAATTAACAAATATATAATATTTAATGTCTTTTTCACAATTAATATGTCAATTCGCTTAAAACTATTGTATTATGCAGATTTTCAGGTCAATGAATACTTTTGAAGTAGAGATTAATTTAGAAAATAATATCATCAGCGCCTGTTTAGTGCAGAAATTAAATGGGGCGGCGGTATACAGTTATCACCAACTGTATTTTGATAAAATGTTTATGTAGTGCAGCCCAATATGTCAGATGAAAACACAAACTTATTGAATGATGTGTCTTAAAACGTTATCTTTAGTAAATGCTTTTCTCATATCCAGCTTCCACTTATTAATTAAGTTTTGAAATGATTAAAAGTGGTGATTACTACACAGTGAACATTTGAAATGTTGCAGCTATTACTTCTTCGTATGCTTGCTGTTGCTTTGTCAAAAGAGTCTTTTCGAACGAAGAGTATAAGACTCCATAGTAAATGTCACTAGTTACATGATATTGTTTACAGACAGGATTCAATCATATCGTAAATATGTTGATATATATATATATATATATATATATATATATATATATATATATATATATATACTGTGCTGTTTCAGTTAATCAAAGTGGATTTAACTATGTAAAAATAAATGTTCTTTTCTGTCTCATATTGGTTATAGTTTGAATTTTCTACATCTTTACCACCAACTACAATTTCTGCATATTTTACTGGTGTATTGGGAACAAAATGTACAACCACTATAGCAGCAACAATTACTCCTAGTAATATTACAGACGTAGACTGTTCCAAAATAAATATCGTGGAAACTTCATGTGCTATTCTACCAGTCAGTAATAAGACCACTTCACCTGCTACTGATTTATTAACAAAGCCAACGCCTATATCGATATCTGGTGATATTCATTCAATTGATGGAGATATAGATAATGATGTTGATGGTAGTAATATATTTCATCAAGACAAATCCCATATTGGTGGGTCATTACAATTGATACCACAGATGAAGAATAAAAAGCGGTCGTTTTATCGTTCTAGTCTGTCGCCTTGTTTAGATATTCATTCGTTTCCGTCTTCAGTATCATTAAATAAATCACTTGTGACAGTTTCTTCGGCGAAAGCAGATGATCAAATAACTTACAATAAACAGGGTCATAAAATGTCTAGTAGTAATATTCCACAGTCAAATATGAAGGCGTCGCCAATAATAGCCGCAGAGTATATGAGAACTACTGCGTCCATATCATATCTACCTTCACCTCAGCATGTAGCATCACAACCTCGTTTAAAAACAGTTTCCAGCATAGAATTAAGTGCTGACTTGATTGGCGACATTAACAATCGACCACTAAATGGCAACTTCTCAGAAAACTTACCACTTGTCTCATCAGTGAAGCTACAGAGGCGTACAGGAACCTTTGCAGTCACAGATAATTACGACATTGAACCTGTTGTGATTACTTCTACTGTCGATTGTTCTGCTAATAATAATACTACTCATGCTGTATTATCGAAAATATCCACTTCGCCTGCACTAATCTCTTCCGTTATAATTCCCGCTAATAAAAACGAAACTGAAAAATCACGTTCATCAATGATTGAATTAATAAGTTGTCCTAATAAAGACGCTGTTTCTCGTCTAGGTGTGACTGTGTCGCCAATAACACCACCGCTTCCTTCACTCATCTCTCAGCCATCGTTTTCTAAACCACAAGAAAATGTAAGCTATTGCTTTTATACTTGTTATCTTACTAATACCGATGATATGTATGCCACTTGGAAGAGACCAATGTCTTCTTTTATAGTACGGATGGCCTAAGTCATCCTATTTCGTTTACTCAACGTGGTTAGAATGTAGTTAGCTGAAGCTGTTATCACTGAGCTGTTCAGACTACTGTGGTAACGATCACAGAATAAAATAGAGTGACCTGCGTCAAAGAACATCAGCTTTTTGCGATTATAGGTATGCCTTGATGGTGAGTGACAATAAGCACAAAACCTTGGTGAATCATAGTTTCTTTCCGACTACCGTTATACCATCATCTACGATACATTTTGTACGCTTTGCTAATGACTTCTTAACTCTTTCTTAGTCCCTGGAATTATTTAACTTTTGATCTCTGAACAGAATAAACTTTACTCCAAATGTTTGTCTATGTTCAGATGATCTAAAGTTTCATAATGATTACATTTTAAGATTCTTCGACGTGTCAGACTAACAAAATAAATAACTGTTTAAGCAGAAAATGATACGTAATCTATCTCTGCAGAATTATATCGAAAGTTTCTAAAGAATAGCTTACTGGACTATGAAGTAATACTAATATTTTACCTGTTCGTAATGTAAAACTACAAGATTTACCAACGTCCACAACTCTGCGCTAAAAGTATCATTTGTTCAGTAGTGATCAGCGTCGAGAGATTTCCTATATTTGTAGTGAGAAGGTATGAACGCCATAGTTCATCTCATAAGTTGATTTAAGCTGCATTTGCAAATCATTGGTTAAAACTTTGGTCTGGATGTCAAGTGCTCGCTACGACCTCTTAGGATTATTGATCCTGTCCTTAATAGCGTCGTAGATGAACACTGCTATGGTGTTTCACAATAGGATGCATCAGATGTCCATCGGATTCTTGTTTTGTTTTCTAATTTACAAAAAAACATAACAGTGACGATTTTTTTATACCGAGCAAAGCAATCGTAATACAGATTATTTAGATTTAGTACTATACTCCCAATTCATTTACTTGTTCTGAGATCAAATATTATTGTTTTTTTGGGGAGGGGGTTACTCATGCTATTAGTCTGGAGTTCTAACTGCAGTGGTTGGAATCGCCAATATTTTGAAACCATTCAACTACGATACCTAGTTTTGTAATTTACATCATGGAGTGGCTGTAACTAGACAAATAACTATAAACCATGATGCATTAGATAACTTTTAGCCTTTTGTAGGCCTCTTCAGCACCATATACCTATCAGGTATCGAATCCGAGGCCTTAATATTTCACGATGACCTCATGACCTTTAGACCACTATGTTGTCATTTTAGTGATTTATACCATTAGCCACAGTCAACTTGCTACGTTGCATGACCATCAACTAATTCCATTCGTAGATAACAACCTCACTTTACATATACTCGATTGATCAGCCTCTCTCTGGGACTTTATTAATTATCTCTCGAAGTTAATCAGTAAAAGTTACATAATTATTATGAAATCGTAAGAATTAATTTAGAAACTTCAACAATTTCATATTTTACCATTCCTAATAGTTTCTTCATTTGTTCACATTTAAACAAGTAAAATATTGAGTAATATTAATTTTGGGTATGAAAACATTACCGTGACGAATTTGAAAAAAAACTGAGCCTATTTTAATCACTTTCAATAACTTTACATGTAGATAATTTTTGAAATCGCTCATTATTATTATAAATTTTCTTTTGTAGATGATGGGAGCTCGTTTTTCATTAGTATTCGAAGGTTGCCCGTTGAAGATAAATTCTACTGCAACATGGATTAATCCGGTTAATAATGGTAATTAATAGTCGTTTCAATAACAAATTAATTAATAAATATATCCTTTAAAGTGGCTCACCTATTGTGTAGTATGGTCTATTAGTCAAATTCTTATCGAATTCTGTCCACCATATTGTAACATAATCACTTGTCTAAGCGATTCAGCATCTTGCGCGCTATGTTTTCATGTTTAATGACTGGAAGTAGTTGCCTAGATTCATAATGCTACTTTCCACTGGCCATAAGAATGATTATTTTGTACCAGTATGTTTCTAGTAAATAGATTCCTAATATAATAATATTGAAAATTACTCCCAAAGTAGTGTTCATTTTCTCGTTTGTTTCTGTGCCCAGATTGGCGTCACTCAGTCATTTACGCATTTAAATTTGAAGCTGAATCACGCTGTTTTTCTGTTACCGTCATGTAACTTTCCTCCTTTAAATTAGTCGTAACTGATTCGTTTCATTTGTACGTGCATCACTTGAAGAGAGTGATAGGTTATCAAGAGAAACTGTATATCTACTTTCATATACATATGTAGGTATGTATATAGGGCATACAAAAATCTATTCTTTCATTGGCCGATGTTCCTTGTAGTCTAAAACAAGATTAAAACAAATCTTTATTATATTGCCTCCACATACATACATATACATAAACCTATACGATGAGTTGATTATGTTAAGCGAATGACTTAACAAGAAAAACGGTAGTGTGAATATACTCATAGATATAATGTATTGTATTTGCTTCTCTTTTTTCTTATATATCCACAACACGGAAGAAGAATTTCCAATCATTGAGTTTAATAATTTTTAATTAAAGTAATACCGTTTTATATTTGGATAATAGTAATTGTTGTTGTAAGTCGCATATAAATTTAAACCTTATTGTAACCTTGTTATTTTTTTACTCTAAAGTTGAGTGAAGATCGGACTAATGTTTAATTTCAATGATTTATTAAAGTTTTTTTCTCATAGGTAGTATATTATTACTTATTCCATCCATCACTTTTCTCGCTGCACGGCGTTGCCTAGCGTTGGAGTAAGTTAGAGGCATCCAAAATAATACTTGATACTAACTCATTGACTTTTGATATAATCTGTGCTAGTTGGTACTGTTGTGACGCGTGGTTGAGGTCTTTTATCGACCGCAAGATCTCCGTCGTAAATTGTTATCTGTCTCGGTTGACCGCACGCTTCGTCTCCTAAGCTATAATTCGACCCCCTTGCTGAAACTACTCGTCAACAGGAACACAAGAGAGAAGACAGGAAATACTGCAAAAACACTTTAATGCAAGAGTTCGATTATGTACAGAAACTAGGACATATATATTATCATAAGTGTCCTTCAAGCTTCTAGAGAATTCCGTAACCTTCTAAACACAGTAGTGCTAAGACAATTGACCAATCACAGACATAGCATGTGATTTCTCTGTCTAGAAGTTTCGGACAAAAAGCTATCTCCGCTCTGATTGGACACAATATATCCTATTGATTTTCTATGTCATATTGAACTCGTCTCGAGGGGTTTTCTCAGCCTACCCAACAGGTACGAACTTTCTAGTGAAGGTCTCTGTGATCACTATGATCAGTGGTTGAAGATTTTGAGTGACATTATTCATAATTGATCACATTGTCATTGGAACATTCACTAGTTATGTTCACCTATATCTCAAATTTCTCTATTGCCACATACAATATCTCTTCATTATGTGTCTCCGATTGTCAAATTGTTTTGACTTTTTCTAGTCGTTGTATTAGTTTAATATTGTTCTGATGTTGTATGGAACTTTGAGATAACGGGCACTTGTGACAAGCTATTTGTTGTTCATAGCTTTATGATGCATAGGTGGTGTTTTCAAGAAACAGATAAATTCTAGAAAAGGAAATTAAAATAGGAGGATTGGGCAAGCTTGATAACAACTTAGTAAACTCGTAGTTATTCACCTTGTCGAATGTTGTGGACCATCCATAATTCATAAATCATGCATGGGAAGAAGTATATATAAGATTAGCTAGAACTGGAAACTAACCTGATTATATTGTACAGCGGTCTCTTATTTAAATACTTTCTTGTATTTCTTCATGCATCCTTTTTATTCAATCCGTTTAAACAATTTTATCACTGCTATGACTTTCATAAGGATAGTGCTATTACTATTTTTTAAAACTCCTATACTGTTTATCTGGTTAAACTGGGTTCTGTCTGCTGATATGGTATGTTTACATAGCCTTACTCATTTGTGCTTGGTCGACTGGCTACATTTCAGAGAAGAATGTCATGGAGACTGTTTTATTATAGAAAACATTTAGTAAATAATATCTACACCTAACCAGTAAATATTCTATTATTTTATAGAAATTTCCGTCTAAAATTTAACGAATAGATTCACAAAACATGGGCTCTGAGTGTATACACTAAATTTGAATAAAATATATTTCTGAATAATCTCAGCGAATGAAATTATCGACAAATACAAGTTATATATTTAAGTTGGATTGCGACTGACGAGCGGAATCCAGGACGCGCGTTTCGTCCTATTTGGGACTCATCGGCTGGATGTACCTGCATCCTAATGTTGATGTTCACACTGGGAAAATACAAGCTTATCCTAATTACATATCAACAAATACGTTTTATTCAAATATTATTTTGATTACAGAAAACTGGCCTCTGAACTCTTAATTAGGATTACCTTCTCACTTCTATAGAAGATTATTTTTGAGTCGTATAACTCAGCGGTAACGTTTTTATGTATGTGACGTTCCTTTGAATTCTATGAAAGCATTTAGTCTGCCAATAATGCCAAAGATAACACAATTGTGCAGTAATCCATGTTGTCATCATGTCATGATCACAAAAGATGAAATTAAGAAGCTAGATGCCGAAGAGGGAAAAATAGCAGCAATATCAGTTATTATAATAAAGATTAAACATGGTGAATACTGTCCGAAAGAAAGTATTGTATAAGGAATCGTTGATCATGTAGAATGAATGATTCTGAACCCCACCGATCGATCTTGAATCATATCACCTAATATTTTAAACTACCGGTTTTGTTTATCCTACAGATCCTAACCAGGCATTCTAAATCATTTACTCAGAATATCACTCTCCTTAAGACTTGAAGTACACTGCGCTGACGTTAACTGCAATAAATTTGTTTAGTTGTCTTATGTTTCTAGTTTCAAATCATGTTAGCAGGAGGCAGAATATTTGAGATTTAAAGATAGATAGAGCCAATAAGAAGGAAAATAGTTATAATGCTAATGGTTTTCAGAAAGTTCAGATAAAAGTCACTTAGCTTTACTCAACGTATCTCCATAATGTAGTGCATTTGTATTTCCTGTGCGGTTGTTTTAATTTCCAATTCTATCCTATGTACATAGGGTTATACAGTCGAGTAGTATCATAAACCCTATTACTTAGTGTATGTCTGAAAGCTAAATTTACAAATCCGTACTTGGTGAGTTTACTTATTTGATAACTAGTGATGCTGCCTACCTACATAGGCCCAACTAAAAGAGGTTTGATTCTTATTTGCACTTTGCTAACTAAACGTCAACCATTGTCTTAAACATACCATATAGTCTTTGGGCTTAATCCTAAATTATCTCATTGAGTTTAACCAAGAAGTTTGCATTTATCTGTACCGGTCAGATATATTGTCAATGATGATTCAGAATTACTGGTTACAGTTTTATCTATTGATAATCAGATCAGTTTTATTTCTGATATCATATGGTTCATACATTCGATTTTTTTTCTTCTTTTGTACGTACATTTTATTTTTATTCCGTAGGTCAAGTTATCCTTTTTGGTACAAATGACGGTATCTATTGTCTACAGTTGAAAGGACTTTCTGAGAATTCATTAGAACTAGTAAGTTGAAATGACTTAATATAACTACTTTAAATTTTATCCTCAGTATATTTCTGGTGAAAGTAAAACGTCTACCTATAAAAATATTTGATTTAGGTCTTCATAGTATAACATCACTATCTAACATTAATTAAACAAACTACTTTTTAGCCAATAGGCACTTGAACTTCAAATTCAACAATTTCTGTCCACAATATCAAATTTTAATAATCAACATGTGCTTACTTGTAAAATTTCGTGATAAGCACCCATCAATGACATATGACAACTATCCTGAATTGATTTCATTCTGACTCAGTGGTCTTGAGATTTAGCTTTGTATGCAATGAAACATGAAGTTTTTGGCTCTATTTCATATTTGGTTTGTAGATGAGTACTGCTGAGTCACTACAAAGACGATTAGCTGGCTGGTACTGCCTGATTCTCAATAGTTGTTAGGCTGTGATCATTCTATCATAAGAAAAATCGAATTGCATGTCATCAAATTTTAATGAGATCTTAGTTATTCGGTAAGGTGTGGCTCTCTTTTTCCTTTGCATACAGGTAATAGAGTTATTGTAGAAAGTCTGATACAGTTGCGTTTCGTCTGGCGTAACTTAAATGCATCCAAAATATACTATCTTATTCAACCTATACGGTTGAAACCACCGAGTTGTCAATTATTTGTACACGTTTTACAGCTTCAAACCTATGCATGGTCATAAAATATATAAACGATTAATGGATAATTTTCCGTCAGAGTTAGTGATTATAGTAGTCAATAGTGCTCGCACTAATTACTAGGATATATTATTTGAAATATATAGTTTCCGTTTTTTCACAATTTTGGACACAATTACACTGTTGGCTGGAAATTATTGCTAATAACTGAATTGCTTCTTGAAAGGCATAATTTAAAGGCCAGTCATTCATGATCAGTGTATAGCTTGGCATATTTTGTGCTCATTAGCTCAGTGTTATATCACATTAATACAATGAGGCCGAGGTAGTGTGATTATTGCCAAAACATAGTTCAACGAGAAGGATCGAAAAAGTAAATTAGCTCAAATGGGAATGATAAAGAGTGAATGCATCTATGCTGCTGTCACAGATTCTGAGACATGCCAGTACCCAATATCTCCAACCTCTCTTCGCGATTACCACGCACCGCAATCTGGTTATCCTGTTTCTACCAACATGGCTCATAGTAATAGTCAATGTCTTCCTTGACCGATACTGAATATTGTTTCGGTCGACTCTAGTCTTCTTTCATCCTACAGATGTGTTACTAGCCAACATTGTGTGTCGAGATTTACAGTGTTTTTTTCGTACGTAATGCATGTCACTAATAATTGGAGTTAGAAAATTGCTAATTATAGTTTTAAGTATCCACTGATTTGACTCTTAGATGACTATATGATCAAATGACCTTAAAAATTGACCGTATGACTTTTCGGCTTATCAGTGTGTCACGATACCCTTGAGAACTTAACTGACAACAAACGTTGATAGTCCGTCGGTCATGTCTGGAGTCAACATTTTTTTTATTTTACACGTTTGTTCGAATGTGTGTACAGATGCCCAGACCACATAGCAACATAGAATATCAATTTTAAGTATAGCAATGCGCTTCATTGACTGAAAATCGGTGCATAAATCGTTAATGTTTGTTCAGGAGTCGAAAATTGTTAATAGATTGTAGTTTGATCTTTAAAATAATAGCGATATGACAAACAATAGGACCAATGTATTAGATAAGTATTCAAATAACGTTTCTATAATTCTCTTAGGAACAATGGTTTGAAGATATTATCTTATTTTCGTCGTCTAAGACATTCACAGAGTCTTTCTAGAATGCAATATCGAATTACATTTTAATGCTCTTTATTTTGAGATTGTTCAGTAATCACTTCTCTATCTTTATTCGGTTGTTATTTTTCCGTTGTCTTCAAGCTATTTCCACGTCGTTGTTTATGGTTATCTGTTACACGAGATACAATGATGTCATTATCTGGACGTCATCCACAGCTATATGCACACAATTTGGTATCTTTAATGAAGTTGAAATCTCATGGTCATTCAATGAATGGCAGTAGTGGTACTGCAATTGGCGGAGGCAGTGGTATTACCAATTTTGGTGCTGCATCAAAATTCGGCAAATTTGTCAAACTTTTTCCTAAGTAAGGTTTTAAGAATTTCATACTGACTAGTTTATTCGTTTTCTTGAAAAACGTTATAAACTCCGAATTAAATAAGCTTTCTTGTAAATGCAAATGGAGCTAAGGACATGTGTTTCATCTTATCTGGGATTCATCGTATATACACACTTTCTGCATTTTAATGTTAATTTTCACATTGAAACTCAAGTGTTTAGTTTCCATTCCAAACACTAACAGGAATCCTATTAAGACCCAATGCGATCATTGACGCCGATATACAAGTATATTTAGTTGATAAGTTTCACAGCAAGAGAAGTATATCTGAAATAACTAGTTAATAAATCCTTGTTTGCTATAGTAATTATTTAAATACATTTGATATCAGAACTGTCTAGACTAGTGCTTCACTTGTCCATTACTTCTGTAGCTTCAGTTTCATTTTAACCACTACCAGATGGCAATCTGAAGCTACATCAGCTTCTATTTTTGCTTGTACGTCTTCCATGGTCCTTCTGAACTTCTTATTGATGCAGATGTGGTCGACTTGGTTCTCAGTATTGTGGTCCAGTAAAACTCATGTAGCTTTGTGTATGCGTTTGTCACTTATAATCATTTTGTCGAAGGCATATAATTTTGCAAACCTCTCATCATTTTCATTCCTTTTTTCCAGTCCTTGTCTTCCCATGATGTCTTTAATATCCAATGTTATCCATTTCAACCTTGACGTTTAGGTCTCCTATCAGAATGGTCAGGTCCTTGGCTGAGCATTTCCCGATGATTGATTACAGTCTCGCATAGAACTTGTCGTTATCATTTTCGTGGCTGTCGTTGGTGGGTGCATAGAACTGGATGACTGTCTTTGTGATCCCCACCTTCATTGTTTTGAAGGATGCTTTGATTATGCTAGATCCATGACATTCGGATCTTTAAAGAGTGTTATGATGAGAATGAGAGGAGCTTTGAAAGGTGGACACGAACACCAATAAGATATGCCTAGTTAATAATGCGCGACTGACCTAAGCCCACTGACCCCCAGGCCGACAATAGAAGAACCGGAAAACGGAGAGAGTGTATTGTATTTTAGTCATGCCTTTATATATACATAAAATCAGAGCACACAGTGAACCAATCAAGAACGTAACGTTTGTACAGAATAGAGGGAAGGGTGGCAGTGAATGGTACAACTTGTACACAACTAAGTAAGCGTAGTTCGTAGTAATAAACAATATAATAAGAGTAAATATACTAAACGAGAGGACCGGGCAAGGGGAACATAACAGTTATAGAAATGAAATGATTACATTACTCATGAATAAAATAATGAGAATAGTCCTCCAAAATACAGTTCTAAAAGTCCGCTATTTTTTTTTTATCGCCCGGCGTAACAAAGAACCTCTCAAGCTTTTTGGGACAGCATTAATGCTACTGCTTGTTTGTGTGACGCATTTTCTTATTCGTTTCCGGAGTATAAAAACACTTCTCCCGAGGTTAATCTTTGCCGCATAGCTTGTAACCAATAGGCTTCACTTATTCCTACTGTCTCCATACCGTATCTTTTTATTTCATCAGTAATTTACGTGCAAACATTCCATTTACCTATAATTATTGATGCTCTGGTTGTCAGAGGGGACATTGACCTCGTTACTTATAAAGAAACTTGGTTTTCATCATGATGACTTTTAAACTCTCACGGCAGAGTTAAGGCGTTCTTTTCTGGTTAGTGTTTTTTTTTATCAAAGTTGATTTTTAGGATGTTGCTGCTAACCCGATATCTAACCCTTCTCCTTTGTCTGGGCCTAGGACCGGTAGTATCCCCAGGGTAGTTCCTGGCTGAGTTGCGACTTACCTTGAAGGACGATGATAACATCTAGGCTGCTAGCAAGACTATTTTCGAATAAGACATTATTCTGATTCACTCGTAGTTTGGAAGATTAGACCGATTAATGGGACATTTCCACTTACGTTTCAACTACCTTCCATCTAGTCTTTATTTACTCGTCTGAGTGGAACACTAATGTTCCCCTAACTCCATTCGGGGTTGAAAAGGGTATAAGTGATTTGATGCATAGAAAATTGACAGAACCTGATAGGTTTATCTCATATTTCTTTTCACTATGATGTTCCAGTTTTAGCGAATATGTTTAGCAAATATATAATAATAGAGCGAATGAAAGGGTTTATATGGAGGAAAAATAAAAATTAAAGTATAGAAAATAAAAAGTGAATGCACCTATGCTGATGGCACAGATTCTTAGACATACCAGCACCCAATATCCCCAACCTCTATTCACGATTACCACACAGACCGCTATCAGGTTATCCTTTTCCTACCAACATGGCTCATAGTAATAGTCAATGTCTTCCTTGACCGATACTGAATATTGTGTCGGTCGACTCTAGTCTTCTTTCATCCTACAGATGTGTTACTAGCCAACATTGTGTGTCGAGATTTACAGTGTTTTTTTTTCTTACGTAATACGTGTTTCAATCACTTCATTCTATAAAAATGATGCACAACCTTATATGGCCGTTCGTCATTACCTATTACTGATTGCCTGATGTCAGCATTTCTTATTCGGTTATTCATTGTTACTCCAGTGGTTCTTCGAATACTCACAACCTGAAACCTTAATTCTACTTTGTTTTCATAGTCCTGGTTTCACAGCCATAATTAAATACGAAACGGTCTCCTGTGTTGTAAACTCACCTCCCGTGGTTTTAAGAGGGGTGTATTGCTTATTCTACAAGCGACGTACGTTTAGAAAATCCGAGCGGATTTCAAATCGTTATCATAAACCGACTAATGAAAGTTAATGAGGTTTTTTAATATAAGTGAATTGTTTAATAAACATAACAACTTGGCTCCACTTGGATCATTCCTGGTGACAATGGTGACGTTGAAAAAATTTTGAATTCTGATGCAGAGAATTGCATGTTAATCATGCATTTATTGTTGCGCAATGTGTTTAAAATATTCGGCATAATGCCAGCGTTTTCATTGAATGTCGAGTTACTGCTGCAAATTGGAATGTTATTGTATCCTTGTATTCTGCTTATAGTAGGGTTTGTATTCCATGTGATTTTATCAACACGGAAGGAGGCTATATGGAAACGTATGACTACGTACGTTAATACACTTGATACAAGATGCAATATGCCGATTATTGATTGAGAACCGGATTTGGAATATAAAGAAATATACACACACTAATTACACATCGATCCCAGAGTGAAATTCGTAAAGTCACACAAAAAGGAAATGAAAATATTTAATTATTGGGTGTTGTGGAGATTGTTGAAAGTCTGTTTTGATATCATGGATTTGTCTGAATTAGACAACTGTTGACCACCAGGAAGCACTGGAAAGCTGTCTCATCCTAGTTTGGGACGGTTGGTATTTCTAATTCGGTCAGTGGTCTTATGGTAAATCGTTCACCTCAGAATTAGATGGGTTCAATACCTGGTGGGGGTCGTGGGTGCGCACACTGGAGTCTCATACTAAGACGTAACAGCTTTCCAGTGCTTCATGGTGGTCAATGGTTGCCTAATTTAGACAAATTCGTGATATCTAAGTAATATATTAGTTTACAGTTCTTTATTCACTCAATGGCAATACGTCACCTTTCAGTCTGCACTCTAGATCAACCACTCTTTCCAGGCAACATTATAATTCATTACAAATCTGAGGTAGAAGACTTTTTGAAGTAAAAAAATATTAATATCTTTTCAATATTTTTGTTTATTAAAATATCGGTGAAGTATTATGGGTTCATCAAGTGAATAGTTCTGAGTTTAGACGTAGACGCAAATATGATTTCTTATGTTCATCGACATGTACTAAGTATGATTAATCACCGCCTACCTCTGTTTGTGACGTTGTCTGGATTATAATCGGTTGTTAAGATATATAGTGCCTGTCAAATTAACATATGACGTCATTCCATGAATTTATTGACTTGCAATCCTGGTTGGTAGATACTGAGTATTTGTTGGAAACGTTGAGTGATACCCCTTAGAATCGACTGCAATTGTGTAAGTGCATTCACTTTTTGTTTTTACTAAGTTCCTGACTTTCAGGATTATACTATACATTTATTTTCACAGGTCGATACTTTCTTCTTGGGTCGTACTTTCTATATCTGATGTTCATGCACTACCAATCATCCTATTGCGATTTCTACTTGATTCATTATTTATCCTGCTTTTCTGATGTGATGTAGCATTATAAACAGTTGCAAATTTGTGCCAGATGTTGTGTTACTTTTGATGATTACAGTATTTGACTCATCTTTTCAACTTAGTGTTGTCTCATAATTAACCTTTAGACCTGCCAATTCTATATACTAATATTTATGCTACATTTTCTTTAGAAGGCTACCAAAATCGAAGTAGGTGTATAGAGGTTCTTTTACTTGTGACTCTAGTAATTGAAGCTGCGTTTTTGGGTCACCAATTCACTTCTACACTCTATTTTAGGTAGGCTGTTGTGAACCCTCTGTTTCAAGATTCTACTTCATTATTTTTTGTCAACACCTTATTTTCCTAATATTATCTCTACTGTTGGTTTCTCTGTTTATTTAATTAGACGATTTTCACCATCGAAAAAGCTTCCTGACACGAAAGGATGTCGATGTGCTAATGTTACACGTAATCCATTCAATGGTGCCAAATATTTATGTGCAGCTATGACAAATGAAATTTTAGTTATGGAATGGTTTAATCCTATATCATCATTTATTGAGATTAAAAGAGTATGCATTTTGTTAATCAGTTAAAATACTGGGTTTTCAACTGTTTTTGATCAGTATTTAAGACTTTTGGTTTTTCTAATTGTTTTTAAGTCAATCATTGGTGTCATTAGCCTGAAGCGTAACTTAGTATTGAATTCAAGAGCTTGTATTTAACTACCGAATGATATTTTGACTGTGGAAAATATATGATCGTTTGTTGACCTATATTGACGAAAAAATAGTTACTGAGAACCGGTGTACTTTCCGATTTTTTTACAATTCATGCTCTTAAAAATTGTTTTAAAAAGTTGTTTTATGCTGAGCTGGTTAACAAAATCCTCACATTTAGAGGCTGCCAGAGATATTTTATGCAACTTTTAGTCTTACATTAGAGATTGATGAGTTGCGTGCAAAAATTTAGTCACTTTCATATAGTCACTCATACTTTTGAACCATAACATTTATGGTAGCAGTATTACAAATCAGTCAGTGATGAATGAATGTTAGAGGTATGTGCATAGTCACCATATCCCGGTTGCCTTTACCGTTGGAGATTTCTTATTCTTGAGGTATATTGAAAGGCAACTGTATAGATAAAAATGGTCTAACCGTTTTATTGTCAATCAGTTATTAAAAATTAATGTAAATTCCAGCACAAATATGCATTAGCCTAAGTTGTCGTGCCATATTATCACAGAACCTTTCCACCTATAACGAGAAAAAAGCAACATTTCTCATTATTTTAAATGCAACTGTACAGTTTCCTTTGTTTATTTATTTATTTTTCTACATTTCTTCTCTACAAATAGATTTTTGTCCCAAATATGCCTTCACCTTTATTAAATTTTGATTTATTAATCAGTGAAAAATACTGGGTTTTCAACTGTTTTTGATCAGTATTTAAGACTTTTGGTTTTTCTAATTGTTTTTAAGTCAATCATTGGTGTCATTAGCCTGAAGCGTAACTTAGTATTGAATTCAAGAGCTTGTATTTAACTACCGAATGATATTTTGACTGTGGAAAATATATGATCGTTTGTTGACCTATATTGACGAAAAAATAGTTACTGAGAACCGGTGTACTTTCCGATTTTTTTACAATTCATGCTCTTAAAAATTGTTTTAAAAAGTTGTTTTATGCTGAGCTGGTTAACAAAATCCTCACATTTAGAGGCTGCCAGAGATATTTTATGCAACTTTTAGTCTTACATTAGAGATTGATGAGTTGCGTGCAAAAATTTAGTCACTTTCATATAGTCACTCATACTTTTGAACCATAACATTTATGGTAGCAGTATTACAAATCAGTCAGTGATGAATGAATGTTAGAGGTATGTGCATAGTCACCATATCCCGGTTGCCTTTACCGTTGGAGATTTCTTATTCTTGAGGTATATTGAAAGGCAACTGTATAGATAAAAATGGTCTAACCGTTTTATTGTCAATCAGTTATTAAAAATTAATGTAAATTCCAGCACAAATATGCATTAGCCTAAGTTGTCGTGCCATATTATCACAGAACCTTTCCACCTATAACGAGAAAAAAGCAACATTTCTCATTATTTTAAATGCAACTGTACAGTTTCCTTTGTTTATTTATTTATTTTTCTACATTTCTTCTCTACAAATAGATTTTTGTCCCAAATATGCCTTCACCTTTATTAAATTTTGATTTATTAATCGTGAAAAATCTCCCTCTACCACTTGCATGCCTTGGAGTCTACAGACATCATTCTCGTAAAGGTCGAGAAGGTCAACGTTTCCGTTTACATTTAATTGACTTGAATAGTTCGGGCCCAAATCCACCACAGATGCCTTCAGTGTCTGTTCCTCTTTCTATTTCACTATCCCCTGTTACCTCTGCTCCTTCTTCATTAACTGCTGCCACTACTGCTACTTGTGTGTCTCCAAGTCATTCCTGTTTGGTTTCTGATTCATCGTTATCTCCTCAGTCTGTCATGTCACAATCGAAAGATATTCGCAGACCAAATGAATCGGTTGATTTAAATGATAATAAACTGACTTATAAAGCGCATGTGATTGGTAAATCAGACCAAACAAAAGCGGAATTACAACGAAAGAATGCTATTTTTTTATGTGAGTTTAATTTTTTTCTTATAAATGTCGCTACTCATTTATATTATTTGTTTAAGTTAAAACTTTTTGTAATGTCACTCGTTCACCAAGTAAAAGGTCGTTTGCTCGGCTTTGAGCTACGTATTTTATCGTGTGAAGGTTAATCAATCTACCTATTCACCTTAACTGGAGTAAATTTTGGAACACGTTCAAACCTGCAAAGTAGTTAATATACATCAAACTCTTTAATCACTCAGATTCCAATACTATGATAGGTGGATTAGCTGATTACTTCTTTACAATTGAGATTGGTGGTACATATCTTTATTGATGATATATTATATAACTCCTTAAAGTTGAATCAGAAAGTGTAGTTGAAACTGATGCAGCTGTTGCATCTGATCGATAAGATCCTCAGGGTTGTATGTTTTATGTGGTTATCCCTCGATCAGTGAAATACATGACTTCAAAGTATTACATTCTAGACTCAAGCACTGTTCATTCCGTTTTGTTTTCCTTCGTCTTGATATATTAATAACATAATTGAATACTACATCAACGTTTACTCATTTTTCACAATTGTATCCGATTTCATGGGCTTCTATTGATTTACTTATTAGTAGTATACAATAATTATCCATTTGTTTAAGTTGTTTCTTGATTTATTAGTCAGAGTATTGAAATATTTTTGTTTTGAAGTAATTTATATATTAGATACTGTGGTGATTGATAAATTTTAAGTTTTACGTCACAAAATAACCTTAATTAGACAATTGTTGAAAAGTAAAATGCATTAGACAGCCATTTCCTCCTAAGAGTTCAGCTCTTGCCTCTTATGATTGATTCGATTCCTTGTCGAGCTGTAGGTGCGAGGAAATAAACGAGGAAACACTATCATAGTCAAAAAAGTTAGAGTTGATAAGTAAACAGGTAAATTACACAGAAGATATAGTTTGATGGAATATACAACGAAGAACATTCCATCAAAAGTTTCACTTGTTTTAGAAAATACATCAAATAAACTTACAAAAGAATTGCTGTTGACTTCTGTTTTTGAGCCTTATCTGGTAATTTTTTTATCCTGTTGAGTTACACTGTCTTTGGGTCCACAACCCAAGAGTTGTGATGGACCGACGGACGCCGATCATATATAGCTTTCTTTCATTTTGCGGTTTTATGCTACAAACTAAGTACTTCCGTTTTTTTCCTCCCAGTTCCAACATCAGTAAATAAATGCACTCTGTGGAAGCTGCTGGATTGATATTCGTAGAACATGACCTAGCCACTGGAGGGCACATTTCCAAAAGATAATGACTAAATTGTCGTCATTACTGTCAATATATACAACATAGGATCGGGCACATTTGCGCATCATTTCAAGTTACTATCCTTCAATAACTCATGCATACATGACTGAACCTAAGTTTTATTAATAATGTTTTGCTACTGGATGTCAGCCATCCTTAAGTAAAAACAATGATTGATCACAGAGGAGTTGTCGAACATCTGCTCTTGCCGAGGCATTGTAAATCCGACTTTTAACAGCAAACTACGGCCGAGTTTAATTTTCATTATTGTATATTGAGTTTATCTATCACGCCGTCACCTGCACCCACGATACTGCCTATATATCTCATATCTTTAAACTACACACTGTCACAAAATAGACTGTTGATGCAGGTTGCTACTAGTCTTGCGAAAATACTTTTACGTTCCCAAAGTTCAGATACATGCCACTAAATTCCAAATGATTAAGTACGATTCGCGTTGTCGTAGCTTTAGTGCCTATATACATAAATTGTTTTAAGATTGTCTTGTGTATTCTAGATCCATATAATTCTTTTGGTAAATACGTCGTTTTTGTGATTCATCTGTGGAAATTCGATATTTTCGTTTTCGCTCCAAAACGCGTCCATTTCACCATCAGTTTGTGTTTTTCACTTAGTAGGATGTTAAGCCTCATTGTTTATTTTACTACGCTATTTGTGACACTCCCAAGGACGTTTTTTTTTTTGTATATGTACTAATGGGTTGAGTGCTTGTTATTCGTCTGACGAGCTACCTGTAAAACTAAACGCTTCTTCCTTTAGTTAGCCAGGCTGGGCTGGGGTGCGGAGGAATAACTAGCTCCACCTGTTATTGTGTCGCTGGTCATACGTCCGTTAGCTGGTATCGAGGTGCCATCTTAATTCGCAAAACCTAGTAGATGGTAGAAAAATCCTGTAACTCTGTAATGGCGGTTTTGGTTTGATTGCATTCTCTCAGCTGGATGGTTTAATTGTGGCATTTTCGTCGTCATTCTGGACGACCTCATCAGTCGAAGCCGTACAGAATGACGACGAAAAGGCCACAATTAAACCATCCAGCCGAGAGAATGCAATAATATGTAATTCATTGTCATAAATTTAGTTTCCCATAACAAACATAATCAGAGTGTATATACACTATGAACTGACCAAGCATAATCTGATGATGAGATATTGGTTAGTTACTAGAAAATAATATAACTACATTACATGTTTATATAAATATACAGGTTACGGACATGATAGTGAAAATACTTGTTGACTTTACATGCATATATAAGTGTAAGCTATTTAAGTAGATCATGTATAATCAACAACGTTGAAGTAAATTGAATAAGATATAACGTGTGTTAAATGTACACAACAGTAGGATAAATAATGAAGCTTGACTACAATACTGATTTTTTTGTGCTTAAGGTTATTCGGAGTCTTTTCAATGTTGTATCCGATACAGTCGGTCTGCGTTTGGAGAAAGTACATTAAAATTTGCTAACACTATTTATTATGGTTTTTATTCCACTGATCTCAGCTTGCATTTAAACATCACGTCTCAAAACTGTCAATGACTTCATGTATTTTTGCTACTTTTCGGTTTATCTACCCAAAGTTTTTACTTAACCTAATCTCATCGGGGTTGGCGGTGGTTAGGTATACATATTTTGTGTCAAAGTCAATAAAACTTCAACACTTCATCTATAGTAACTTATGTATACATTAGCATTGTCCACTACTAACATGCGCAACTTATTATCCTATGATCAATATAGTACAGCCTACCAAAGTTTTCTGTCTTCACAGAATATATGCTACGACCAGAAAGTAATATAGTGCGAACTGTTGAGTAGGATTGTTTAACAGATGATATCTTGCATACATGACTTTATCAGACAATAACCTACTCGGACCGATAATGCTTTCAAGATTAGTGGACATGTGAAATCTCTCATAAAAATAAAGCAAGCGAAATTAGTGTGAATATGTGGTTTACTGGCTTAATGACTAAGTTGAAGTTACTTTGTAGAGATAGGCTGTAGTTTGTTGTTTGTATCCACCACAGATCTTCGTTGAGTACCACTAAAAACTACAAAGGATTGAACTACAGCTATTTTTTCATATTATGGGATTTCTTTTTGGAAGTGTTCATTCATGATTTTCACGTTTAACATTGAATGCTTAACCATCATCACCTAGTCTAGGTGATGTCTAGTGGTAGAGTTCTCACTGAGACCAATCTGTCACAAACGTAAACAACTAAGCTGATGATTAGCTCAAAACGCAATCCTCAACCTTGTACCTTTTCAGAAAACATCGCTATTTCTCTTTGTCTTAATGTTTCTAGCGTTGTTTTTTATATTCTTTCAGATTTCGTGTTTTTCTTAATTTATCGTTTCTTTATATTTCAAATAGCCGAGGATATTTTGCCAGTTGTAGAAACAGTTCAGTTGGAGCACAATACCATACTAATATGTTTTCAAGGTAAGTCTTGATTAGTTCAGTATTTATATTAATATTTATAATGATAATATGGATACTAGTAGTACCACCTATTTTGATTTGAGTTGTGGCCTCAAGAGTCTTTAGTTTTTGTTGGGTATAGTTTTCGTTTAGTTAGATTGTGCTACAGTCTAACTATTCATTTTGTTGTGAAAACAAGTATTCTGTTCAGCAAACAGTTTGTCTCGTTTCAGCGTATTAAGATTTGTAATTATGGGGGGTGGGAAACAATTGTACAATACTATTAGAATGTACTCTGAAGCGAATATTTCCTCATCTATAGAAAAGGAGTTAAATCCCGTACCACACAAGCTATTTAAATTGAAATCCTGACTTCATAGAAGAATTAAACTTCTTAAACAAAACGTAAATCAAAATTTGATATTCACTGAAGTCCGTTTACAACAGCATGTAGCTCAAGCATCTTAGAATATCAGTAACTTTTACACTAAAGATGATATTTGACATGAATAATTATTTCAGTGGTAACATATTGAAAAGAAAGATTTCTAACTCTCTTAACGGCATTTTTATTATCTGATCGTCCTATACTCAATAGTGGCTTGGAGGATAAGTTTGCACATCAGATCATTTTTATGAACGTTTTTCAATCCGCTTAGTCCTGAGGAGCTAGTTATACAGTTCTTTTTATGTGTATTCTATTCAAGAACATTCGAATACATTATCTATCGTTTATTGTCTCTACTTATTTGGTAAAAATTCTGTCTTTTCAGGTTGGTGTGAAATTTTTGAATATTAGATTAGTTCTTTTTGCTACCGATGTTGAAATGTGATACAGCCATTTTGAAACCTAATGTGCTATTTTAACTGACTTTTAACGTTCGAACATTGATGCGGATAGGACAACAGATAGACTTTGCTATGTCCTTAGAAATCCTTAACGTCTATATTTCTTGTTTATTTGAGACTTATACCCAGGACTCTGGTAACGTACTACGTGTTGCCTCCTACCCAATCTGTCGATTCGGAGAACGTGTTCCACATGCCTTTATCCAGAGATACTGTAGCATTGGCACCCGCTTTCGTCGGCGTCGGTGCCACGCTATGCACCAGAGTGGAGGGAAAGCTAATAGATTGGATCCCCACCGTCATTTGCTTATGTACTTTAAGATTACAAGGTTCCTTCAAAGTGAAACGAAACTACCTTTGGAAACAATGTCTCTTCGTAATCTCCGCCTACTCTCCGACTGATTACAGCCCAGATATAATTAGAGATGAGTTCTACCATCATTTAGATGATCTCAGAAAAACCCGTCGACAGATTTTGCAACAGTAGCTGAGGATTTAAATGTGCGGGCCGGGCGTCTTGACGCGGGAAGCAAATCAGTTTATCAAGATGTTCTTAAGTCAAGTAACGTTTATCAGTTAGTCAGTTATGGATAACGCAGAACTTGGCACATGTATGTGTAAGCTTAATTTTTAATATCGTATCAGAAACATGAAACAAAGTTCACAAAATGAATACTGTAATTGGAATTAACGATCTTGAGGAAGACAAAGAGTGAATTATCCAACGATTTTAAGGCGTTCCTGATGTCAAGAAACACAATGGCTGTTGTCCTGTAATAAGTATGTTGATGTTCGAGTACTTGGCTGAGGGTGAGAATAGTACCAATACATACTCGACCTGATCGAAAACCAGCCTGCTCCTCATGAGTCACATTTTACACCATCTTTATCTTCCTTGATATCTTTAATTCCAAGATTCTTTCATATATGCCTTTTCACTGATCCTCTGCTCAGCATCAGTCCATAAATGGAAACTATACAATTCATTATTGTTGGTTTATTATTTCTTTTTAATTACACTCATAGATTGTGCTAAAGTTGTCAGTTTAAATGGTCAGATTAAATCCAGTCGTCATCGTGCCACAACTTTAGACTTCAATGGAATTACAGTTGAATCTGTTGGTAAGTAGCGTCAAACTTCATTATCAGTATCTTTATCTTCATTTCTTTTGTTGTTATCAGTTAAAAATGAATTGTGTTTGTTTGAACTATCTAACCTCAACTGTTACTCTGTGCCAGCTTAATTTGAATGGATTCATCAAGCTGGATTATGACTGGCAAGTGGAATCCAGGATTTGCGTTTTGTCTTTATTATACTTGTTAGTTAAGTGTATTTGATACATCAGGGTTGGTGTTTACACTTAAACTCAAATTCATTTCATTTGTATGAAACTCAATCACGCTGTCCACTGAGTTGTGAAGTTCGGATATCGCGGTGTCATTTGATGCGAATGGACTTAGTTCAAGCCTTGATGCGAATAGTAACACTATTGTGTTGGGTACGTTTATATGATGATGGATTCCACTTGCCGGCCATAATTAAAATTTAAAAATACTTGTGAATCAACACTGTGTGTTATGTAGCCAAATTGTTATGAATTGGGATGTATGAGCAATTACGTAACGTGACTTCGTGCCCACGAAATCACAGTGACAAATATAATTTCGAATGCCTTAGATTTGCCCGGTGTCCACTCAATCCTAGGCCAGAATAGAAAGTACGCAATCGAATAAATCAACTAGACAAAATCATATTGTATATCAAGCACTCTTTCATATATACATAAAACCTGACCACACAGTCAACCAATTATTAAGCTAACATCAGTACAAAATAAGGGAGACAGTAGCAGTTAATTGACATAACATATACACAATTGATCAGCTACAATTCACAGATAGAAGATGACATACTAACAGTCAATAAGGTTGAATAGGAGGGTAGTGCGGTGGGGACATAATAATCATAGAAATAAAATGTTTATTTTACACATAGCTGAAGTAATTTAAATATATTTTTTTAAAAATAAGTTCGAAATCGAAATTCACGAAATTGCAACAATTGGTTTGAAGTATAAAAAATAGGTCCTTATTGTTAGCTCTGTTCTGCAATATATAAACATAGTTAGGGCAAGTAACTAAAACTATCGATTGTAGCACTTCCAACTATAGAAATACGCTGTACACAAAGGATCCAAATCGATTCAAAGAATACTACAGGAACTAATAAGCAACCGAAATTAAGAATTACGGTGAAATAGGTAGTTAGAATGAATGCTTAATACAGACTGGTTAAGTCTCCCAATATCTTTGTCATTCGATTATGAATAGAGAGCTCATAAAGAAGTAGATCAAATATTATGATGAATAAAAGGTTAGAAAATGCTAACAGAAAATATTAAACACAGGCAAACAAGGTGTGGAAAATGCAATTAATTGAATAAGGCTCATTGGTTCAAGATAATCACACAAAATAAAATATCCAGGTGGGGTATATTCAACAAATGCAATATCTCATTGAAGCTTTTAAATTGTTTCTTGAGTTTCTAGAAAGAATTCATATAATTCAATAAGATCAAGATCGATTCAGGTGTCACCAATGACACAGAGTGATCATCATAACTATATCGTAAACCTACGTAAAATTTTATAGTCCCATTTCGTAGTAACGTCTTGGTTTATACACTACTGTGGGGTTTCATACTAAAATGTAGTTGTGGTTCACTAGGTAAAGTCACTTCGTGATGGAAACCTTTTGAGCTGACTGTGAGCTGAATGAAATTCGGACATATATCTTGTGGTTTAAAAGTTGTGTGTCTAACCTATATGTTTCAAAGCTCCTTACACAAATAAATTAATGTTTACTTGCGTATATCTTTATTGTTGCTTTGAATTTCTGTGCATATTGTTATTATTTACGGTTTTATATCGTTTTTATTACTCACTTTCTCTATTTACATAGTTTGCCTTAGAGATAGCATACTTGCATTTCATCCACATGGTTTATTAGGAAAAAGTTTTACTGGAGAGGTTAGTCTCTTATTCACTTAATGGTTTTTTATGGACATTTTATTTTAGCATCCCTATTTATGTATTTAATGTTTGTGTACTTATTTCCATTTATAAGTAGTACAACACATAAACAAAAAATGTCTAGACATTTGGACAACAGTTTTCATGATATCATGCTCAGGTATATGCGTAAATTGGATAGTTAAGTTGACATGGTTTTGTGGAAGGACAGTTATTACCAGATGATATAATGGTAATAGCGATGATAATTAGATGGACTAAATATTATGTAGCTGTTTAGAGGTGAATGGATGGTTTATGTTTAAAAAATATTGAAATTTATGATCTACCTTAACTCACCTCTGACTAGTTTCGAGTGATGTCACTCACCGTCTGTAACCACTAATCACAATTATCTGGCGGATCTCAACCACATTAACTTCTAGAGTTTAAAAAATATGGTGTAAGCTCCGTAAAATCAGGAGTTCATCGCCACTATTTTTTAAATGCAACTTGTTTATAAGTAGTCTGAATTTTATCTCTCTTTGTAAGACAGATGGTCAATTATAAGATAAACGAACCATAAAATGTGTTGTGTGAATATGTACATGAATGGGTTGATAGAATTTATAACAGAACTAACGAATTAGCTGTCCTTATGTTTTCTTATGTCAGTTACGCAACCCGATTAATAGTTTCTATATAGCACCTTTTTAAATATGATATTGATATTAAATTCATTGTAAAATGACTACTAACTTATTTGACATCTCATACACTGTTTGTATTTGTTATTAGGTAGTTGCAAGTAGTCATCGTAACACTGAACCTAGATTTCGTCCTATTCAGTACTTTTTAGTCAGTCATATCTGGAAGTAAAGTACGTTATCTGTTATGACGTGAATAAAGAGAGGGTTTTGGTTGGTGGACGCGAACGTCAATGGAGTGTGCTTAGTTGATAATGCGCGACTGACCTAAGCCCACTGACCCCCAGGCCGACAATAGAAGAACTGGAAAACGGAGAGAGTGTATTGTATTTTAATCATGCCTTTATATATACATAAAATCAGAGCACACAGTGAACCAATCAAGAACGTAACGTTTGTACAGAATAGAGGGAAGGGTGGAAGTGAATGGTACAACTTGTACACAACTAAGTAAGCGTAGTTCATAGTAATAAACAATATAATAGGAGTAAATATACTAAACGAGAGGACCGGGCAAGGGGAACATAACAGTTATAGAAATGAAATGATTACATTGTCTACAGTTATAATAATTGGAATAGTGTTCTAAAACACAGTTCTCGAAGATAATCAATCTTCATCAGGTGCCCGGCATATCATTATCCAAATAGTTTTTTTAAAACGTTTTCTCGTGGTTTATATTTTGTGCTTTTGTTTTCCTTTTGTGCATCCGGTTTTGTTGTCAAATGGGAATACATTCCTCCCTTTCCGATCGACACACAAATCACGTCGGTATTCTAACATACTTTAATATACGTTAACCGGCAATTACATTTATATATTCTATCTTATCTTTTAATCCACCAACTACTAGTTAACTCAAGAAATTAATGACCAAGAGAATATCTATCGATTATTAGGATACAATAGGTTAGTTGTCCTTATATATTGTCGTTCTTCTTTTTATATTGTGGTTTTGACTTTGTTTTAATGAAGTTGCTTTCGCTAAAATAAACTAAAATGCTTTCACTAGTACTCTTTCAAAGCAACATCAGCACAAATGGTTATGTAGAAATAATTAGTTAGAATTTCTTTGCAAATATCTTACACGTTGCTCTGTCGACAAGTACCAACTCTACTGAAATTGCTATCGTCTGACTAGATTTTACTTGCCTGTGAAATTATAGTGGCTCATTATCTGAAGTCTGTAACAATATAAAAAAACAGCCATCAGAATAATTTCAGTAAATGTAGGTATATGTACTAGGGTTCTTTTCCAGCTACCGATGTAACTCGTTCACAAAGTTCATATTCACCTATTGTTATGACGTGAAGAAAGGAAGGAGAAGGGATGATTTTGGTTGGTGGACGCGAACACCAATGAGATGCGTGCCTAGTTGGGAATGTACGGTTGACCTACGCCCACTCACCCCCAGGCCGACAATAGGACAACCAGAACTGAGAACTGGGAGACTGAGAACATATTATATTTTGATCATGCCTTTATATACACATAAAATCAGACCACACAGTAAACCAATCATAAATTTAACATTGATACAGAACAAAAAAAATAGTGGCAGTGAATGGGGAGAACTTGTACACAATAAAGTAGACGTAGTTCATAGTTAATAAACAATATACCAAGAGCAAATATACAAGACGAGAGAACCGGGCAAGGGGAACGTAACAGTCATAGAAATAAAATGATTACATCACTCATGAATAAAATAACGAGAATAGTCCCTCAAAATACACTTCTGAAAGTTCGTTACTTTTCTTTAGTCGCCCGGCGTAACACCTATTGGTCTTTGAGTCACTGGTGGTTCAAATGAAAGTATATTTGATACTGTTTGAAGATCTAATGAAACCCCCCTTTGCAAACTGAGTTTTGCGTAAAGAAAATTTGCAATTCTGAAATATGTAGTAATTTTGCATAAGGTATCAGTGGGCACGCACATAACAATAACGAAAAACTTCCACTAAATAGTGTTTAAGAATTAGAGTACAGTTTCTACTAGAAACACCTACTTAAAATAAGCAGATTTGTAATTAAATATGCATCATTTATATAAGTTGTTTTGAAAACCTTTAAGGTTCTCAAGATACATATATTAATTTAGTTGTGGTTGATGTTTTGTTTATCTAGTTATTTGGCTCCGATCAGATTCGATCGATCAAGCAACAATGTTGTCACTACTTTAAGTGACTCGACATCACATGAACTATGTTTAGAAAACTCGTTTTAACCTTAAGTTTCGTGCCAGGTAGCACTAAACCCTAAAATTTACCTGCAGTTTTAAGGGAGCTTAAGCTTTCTTTGTAATTAAAACACAAGTCAGCTAGTATTCTTGTCTGAGACTTTGTTGCTGAGCTATTAAGAGTATGACTGACTTCCTGTCAAGATTTGTTTGATAACTGAGAAATGATCAGTGTTTATCTTAGTCAGTCAGTCAGTCACACACATTGTATAAACTTGCAAATATGAACATCGCCTCAAGCTGCTACATGTTATTAGCACATCAAGTTTAGGACCAAAGTAGTAGAATTAGTCGTAGTACCAGTAGTATTATGAAACTAATCAGATATAGAGGATTTAAGGAAAGTTAAAGAATGAATGCCTTTGCATCATCGCTGCCGATTTTGAGGCATATCACTCTAAGTTTCCAAATATTGACAGGTAGTTTGCACTTATCAGTAGTCAGCGACTTTATTGGATAGTTCCACGTTTTAGCTTTGCCACCCCTAGTTTTTCCCCATTCTACTCCCACACCATTTATCATAAACAGTGGTTAATTACACTTAATAAATTTCCAGTTAACATGTACAATCTGATCAGCTGATTTGCTACCATATCCTACTCCCTTGTATCTGACCTATCATTTTTTACTCGATGGTCCCGACTTCTGTGATCAAATACGATTAACTTACGAATGTCATCTGTTCTTACAGATGTCGTATAGCATCCATACACTGATCTTCTTTTGATTGGTAGGCTGCTATCTCCTCGGTGCCACATGATATGCAATATGCCAAAATTGAAACGGGTTTTGTGAATCTGTGTCGGGATCTTGTCTGTCATCGATTTACCAAGGCGAAATGGTCTATGCACCCAAAACTGTGTCACTCCATACTATTAACTCAAGTGTTGACATGAGCCACTCATATTTGTCTAATGGTAATTGAGTTGTATCAGCCACATGAAGTATTAATTCCTTTCAAATTGCAGGTATATATATGCTGGTAAATAGTGATTGACACTAATTGTAGGTTGAAACAGGGTTTCTTGCCAATTACTTTTAATCAATTTTTTTTACCTTTAAATAGTTATGCTTTCTTCATCCATCTCTTTGTTTTTTTATTCATTTCAATAGGAATATTGTCGTTGAAAGTCGACCAGCGAATAATCCAATGTCCGATTCCAATGTATACATCCTCTCCGATCATATGGAGAATATTCAATAAATTAATAAATATATATCAACGAATAATTGATAATCGTGATCATGTAGATATTAAGTGATGAAAATAATTATGAAGTTATTCATTTTTATACAAACAAACATTCTGTGTGTGTGTATATGTAACAAATGCTGAGATTTCTTTGTACTACAGTATACTGATTTATTCGATGTAGCCTAGGTACTTTGTTATTTTCTTGTTTTCTCTGCTTACTTGTCTGAAGTTCACTAATCATCATGTTTTCTAATCTGATCTTATGTGAATTTCCTCATATATATATATATATATATATATATATATATATATATATATATATATATATAGTTACTTATAGTCATTATGTTGTTTGCTAGCTTTACTAGTGATTTGTATATGTGTACACTTTTATTATCGGAACATACGTTATGAGCAATATGATTTATGCCTATAATGCATACATATAAGCCCACAAATGTTACTTTTTTTCCCACCACGAAGCCTGACATTCTAACGCATTTGTTCTGTAACGCTGACTTTACCTCTTCCTTTCCTTCTCAATTTAATCGAATGATGGAGGATTAAATGTCAAATATTTTGAGTATCTTCTAGAAACAATTTAATACAGATTTTTGCCTTTACTATTTTTTCGTGCTCACAGTTTGTTTTCTTAGCATTGATTTTCCAATTACTAATAGGTAGTATGCAGCCAACAACGCAAAAATTTACTCTTGTTTCTGGTTGTATACAAGAAAACTAGCTACATACTGTAAATATATTGATTATGGTCTGGTTTCCTCTCTTACTTGTTTGCATATTATTAGCTATAGTTTCTGTTTTAAACTGTGTAGTTGGTTTGGGTATTCCAGACAACGACTGCACAGTAGTATGACGCAATCACTTACCTTGCTGTAATAATCATTTTCAGTATTTTTTCATTAGGATAATTTCTTGTTTATTCTGTATATGCTCTCTTTCGCTTTGGTTGTTTTCACTTTTCTCAGTTTACTGTCTTCTCATTTTTGTCGTAAGGAAACTGCTTAGACTCATGTCATACTAAACCGAGTTTCAGGTTTTGCATACATAAGTATTCTCTAATTAATGCTGTGCACCTATGTGATAAATTTCTATCTTCATTACTTTCTCTACATTTGTCTTCATGATCTTTCTCAGATTTCTTTTAGTTGCTAACATATTTTATTTTTGGTTTATGTCAGGTGGTCCATATATACATGTGGTGATGATCAGTTGTGAAGATTTATATTACATCTAATCATTTCATCCTGAAATCTTACTTTTAAGATTGTTATATCTTTGACTCTTACCTTGCTTCTTCGTTCGTATTTAGTATAGTGCTTAGCTAGAAGATTATTAACAGTTGGTTATTGTCAATTTCTTCCCTCGGGTTATTTCCAAAATTATTGTCGTTGTTGCTAATAATTAATATAATGATTTTTCATATTGCTTTCTAACCAATTGTTGACTAGTGTACTATTGATTACGCAATTGTATTACTAAAATCGCTGATGATCAGATCCAAATTTTACTTTGTTTTCTTTTTTACCATGAACTTCTTACTATCTTAAAGTTACTCTATTCACTGAGTGCTAGTAATTAGAGTGGGTAGTTTTGGAACATATATGCACTCTGTTTATCACACATATATATATACACTGATTCACTGACACCCAAATTTCGTTAACAGAATGAATAGTTAATGGTTCCTAGATATACATAAATGCAGATATATATATCCACTGGTAATATATAAAATCATTCCTTGACAGCATTGTTTTGTTCACATTTACATAAATATATTTATTTGTAATTATGAAATTACTTATTGTCAATACTAATAATATTGTTATTATCATTATGCATATTACTCATTTCATTTCTGATTTCTTGTTTTTTTCTCTCTAAAATTACCCCACTACTTCAAATTCAATTATTCAACAGTTTATTCTTTCTTTGAAACGATTGTGTTTTTCTTTTCTTTGACATGATTGAATATGCGCATAAATTATTCTTTCTTTTTGTTAGACATTCATTTATTTTGTTTACTTTCCAAAATAATCTTCTAAATTGGTTTCAATTTCATCGAATTGACTCTTGATTCGGTATTATCAATGTAGTCTACTGCACTTGTTTCTTCCTATCCAACGTGGTATTGTTTCTTTTGCTTTTCATTTTTCTTTATGCACGTACATACATGCGTACGTGTGTTATTTATTAATAGTTGTTCTCCTTTTTTTTCTTTTCAACCACTTCTACAGCCAGTACTTGCTCTATTATCGATGTATACACATAAACTGTGTCATGTATCATTTAATGCATATAATATAATAATGATGAGTTATCTATTGTAAGATTGAATACGATTAGGCTAATATACTTATAATAATAGGAGATGATTAGTAGTTAGTTACTTTTGATTGCGTTATTTTTTTTCTTTCATTATGAATTGTTGAATAATGGTGTATACTTTTACTTTCCTGTTTTGTCTATTTTTCTCTCCGGTTGGGTTTTTTCCCTTCGTCTTGTTTATTTTATTCTTGTAGTTCACTATGCTAAACTTACATTTCGTGTATAAATCAGTATATGATGTAATTGTTTCTTTTTTTAAAAAAATTTAATCATGTCTATCATTTTATTTCTTATCTTTTTTTCTAACTCTTCCTACATGCTTTATTCTTCTTGATACGTTCCTATTTTGCCTGTATTCTCTTGTGTCACTTTTCCTATTACACTTCTTACCTCTAAATAAATATGAGAGGTATCACACACGCTGAAACATATACACTTTATACGCTGTATACCTTTGTCACAAACTGATCTTGGTTAAGTAACATTAAAAAGTATAGAGCACTGAAAAGTTGTTTCTTCTTAGCATAGGGCTCATTAGGACTGCATATTTATGACTGTTATATCTCGTGACCATACTAGTGATCATTGGTATGCTTACCACTCTAGTCAATTTGTAATATAATGCTATGATCATCTAATGCCATTGGTAGAAATTGTCTCACATAAATACCATCTTAATGACATTTATTGTTACTATTATTATATTAATTACTAGTTTATTACTGATTGATTGACGTTTAGTGTACTTTCATACATCAGTATTCTGCTACCTACCCTCTAAGTTAACGTTAAGTTATTGAGTTTGAAAATTATTTAACATTCAACAATATCTTTATGTGACATCCTAAAACAATATCATAAAAATCTATTTCAATATAAGTAAGCAAAAACGATTACTCATTATTAAATACAAAAGACCTGCAAGTAATTTATGAATAGTTACCTTCTCAATGAAGTCATTCTTCAATGTTGCTCAATCGCAAATATAGACATCACTTCATAAAAATAGTCAATATTATTTATTTGTTACAATAAATAAGGAAACCTAATAACAACTAAAGCATTTAAATGTTATTCTTATTAAGAAGCTAGAAATGTAGTTTGTAGAAAACACTATCGAATTATCAAGGAAGTTAGAAAAATTTAAATAATTACAAAATGAAAGTTTACATAATAAGATCAATGTTAAAATTGAAATGAAGTGTACTTATAAATGTATGTAGATACGTAAATTGAAAATAAGTCAAATTCAGAGTAAAACATATAGCAGAGGGGGGGAGAAAAGGGAAACAATTGTTTGTGGAAGAAATTACAGCTTAAGACCACAATAGGATTAGAAGATGAACAATTTTATTTTGACTACGCAGTTCTTGCTTTGCGAAGTCTATAGCAATGGCTTCAACAATGTTAAGTATGTGAGTGATCACTGGTCTTTGCCAGGTTCCTACTGATTCTGTAAATGAAATTGAACTTTGAGTCTTCGATCGAATGAGATGCATTCATGAGGTATTATTTCAACTATGTTGGGTAATTTTCTTAAATCTTGAGCAGAACGCATCAAATGAGCCGTATCACTTGCTCCACATGACCAAGTGACTTGAAGAATGCACATGAAAGTGATCAAATGCGAGAATTTATTCCTTAAGTTGTCGCACACGGAGGCTTTAGAGGTTGTACTTTACAACTATGAAGTTTCCGTTCTGGAGGAGCCTGTTAGAACCAATGCTTTTACATAGGCGGGAAGTGCAAATTACTTGGTTGTGCTTCGTGTGATTGTCGTAACCAGTAGTTGGAGTTGGTGATATGACTCAAAATTTGTCACACTGGCGAAGTTACATTCTCTCTTTCTTTCTGTAAATTTTGTGCTTAAAATTATTTATTTCTCATTTCACGAATTAATTATTCCTCGCTGTGTCACATTCTGTTTGTCCATAATTTTTATTTACTGTCACAGATGTAACTACTACTAATTCAGTATTCATTTAGTTGTGCTAATGCTGTTTGGCAACTTGGCCTGACACAGATGTGTAACTACTTTGTAAACGACGGACTGATTTGGAGGAGCTTTAGCGAAATTGCTTATATGACTTTTCTGAATGTATAATTAATTCATCCATGCTGTCTCACAAACATATTGAAAATTCATCAAGTTAAAAATATCAACCTATTAATGCCGCTCTAGAGGCCTAATGATTACATGTCCACCGCAAAGACTGAAGGTCCTTTGCCCGGTTTCCTGTTTGGGTCGTGAATGCACACTGCTGAACAGTCCCTTACTTGGATGTAACAGTTAATTGGTGTTTCCTGGTTTTCAGTGGTTGTATAAGTCAGACCACTTCGTGGTACGTAATTCAAAACGAAACAACGTTTCACTAGATTAAAAAACGAACAGTGCATTATAAGTGTATCTAACAAGACTGGCCTATATTAGCAAGAGCCCTTACATCGTAATCATTAAGACGTTTTGCTTTCATATGAAATGAAGCCTGTATTGGTTTAAGTTTCACAGGTGTTTCTGAAACATTTGTCTCTGAATTACGTTGGAGTTATCACTATTTTTGGGAGAAAAACACTTCTGGGGAATAATGAATGGGTATAAACACGAACGATATCGGGTACCCTTATTACTACTATGGTTTTATTGAGTGACGTGTGAAAAGTGATCTAGTGAACATTTTTATTTTAGCACTCATGTTGTTCTCCGCTTTAAAATTTTACCCTAGATGGTAGGAGAGGGGAGAGATAGATTGAGAATCTGAAGCCTTCACATGGTTTCTGCTCAAGAGTTCATGCATTATGACAGTGTGTCTACTCAGGTAGTAGTTAATATCACAGAATTTCCCACTCTTAATTCCATCACTCTGTGATTTCTTTTTCGTCTTCAACATATGAAATGTACACACTAAACGAGAAGGAATATGAAGAGTCTGACTTTGAAAAATTCTAGGAATGTTTTGAATAATAAAAACGGCTATATCGTAAGCCCATTGACTTAAACAAGAGAGTATTTTGATGCGAACTAATATTAATGTACCACTCTATCTCAAGGATTATGTATCTAAGAAGTGGCAAGTGATATCTTTAAGCTTTATCACTGATTCTTGTAATTAATAATGTGTACGAATCCGTATCTCATCGAAGTTAGCTAATAATAGAATTAATATCTTTCTTAATTATTTTCTCAAGTTCTTTAAAAATGTCATAGTTGGTTGAGTTCACTAATATGTTGAGCATAATACAAGTTAAGTAGATGTTATTGAATATTAAAAAAAATTGATTAAAATTGACTATAGAATCTTGAATTCGATGATTTAAATGTAGTACACTTATCTAGAGTGTTGAATAATCTTATGAAATTCAATCTCTTCTCAAGTCAACACTGACTATGGCTAAAAAACGTTAATCTATCAACAAGATAATTATTCACACCTATCTAAAATATTAGAATAAATTTTATGAAATAAAAATAATCTATTTACATGAATATGAATTAAATTTATAGATAATTTACTAGGAAAAAAATAGTGTTAACAACATATCCAAAAGAAGATAGTCTAAATGGTGTTCTTACTGAATTTTATTACTATTACTACTACTACTACTTATTATTATAATAATAGTACTATTAATAATAATAGAGTAATAAAATTTGATTATTAACTAATACTTCATCATTAAATTGTCGTCTTCCCAGATATACACTTTTTGAATCATAAATTACTTCCATTTTAGGAGAACTATTTAAATCATGAAAAATAGATTGAAAATGTACAATAGTATTTAATGTTTGAAAGCTAACAATGAAATAAATACGATATATTGTTGCATCATAATTACGATAAACACACAGTAGATTGTATGTACCTCTTGGAGTAAAGATTAATACATTGTTCTTATCAATTGGTGTATTCAGTAAAGTGATATACTGTAATTTCTCCCAGTATACTCTCCAATCATGTAATCGTTGTTTACCATTATGTGGTAGGTTAATATTAATTGGCCAATATGTTGTATAATCTAAATAATTATCAAATGACCATTTTAAAAGTTGTTTATTTCCAGTTACCTAAAAATATAATAAGAAATTAACTTTCTAATTTAGTATATTGACAATTTAAACAACCTTATATAATAATCAAAAGTCAAGAATATTGAAGTGGACTATTGATAATAATGCTCATAAGGTAAATTAAAACAGTACATATAAGCGCATATTATTGTTTTGAAGTAGATTACCATCAGGCTTTACTCTAATAAACAGTAATATTTATATGCAAAAATGTTAAACTAAACATGGAAATAATCGAATCAGTGTTAACAATGAGGTAGACTGATTACATAACTGTTGATCATAATTAGCGGTCAGTGTAAATTGATAGTAAGAGGATAGGTTTACTAGTAGTAATGATAAGAATAATGCAACAACTCGAATAATTCATTCATTTGCTAGAAATCAAAACTCGAGAGAATAAGCTGATTAAGATAAACTTAGTAAAGAAAAATAATAGAAAAATTACGTAATATAAAGTGCCTGAATAAAAGTTCCAGTGATATACGTACGGGAAAAACAATACACGAAAGGAGTGAGAATAAAATAATTAAAATATAATAAACACTAAACAAAAGGTATGTCGAGTTCACGAAAATATCTGATCAAGGTATATGGGTATCACAAATTTCCTATGGAAACATAGGCTACGATTGTTGGTCCGAATTCCGATAGCTTCTACTATTTGTAATAAATTAGTATGGACTCGATTAGGAAACTGATGGTATATGGCAAGTTGCTTCGTTTTCTCTACCATATGACGACTAATTAACAAATAAGACTGAGCTACGTATACTGTTCGTTTATCACTTACCGAGAAACGCTTTAACATGTTCATTCGTTAGTTGGATGAGTTTCTTGGTTGTACATACTATGTACTATTTTTCATTAGAGGAGCCTGATGAAAATCTACTTGAAAACAACATTGTTCGCTTATATGTGTTGTTCTAATTTAATAAATAACTCTACGAACAAAACGAATAGATTTGCAATAAAGTCACTACTAGTTCTCCTAACTAAGATAATCACTTAATGACAAATCTAAAAGGAACATATTGCTCTGATCTACAACCGACAGTTTCTATTTGTATAGAAGAGATATATGTGGATGAAAATATGGACCACAATAACAGTTGCTATGAACAAATTAACATCATGAGTTATAGAAGAACTTTCTAAGTTGAGTGGAAGATTGAACATAATCCACTTTACGTCTTAAAGAATCAAACGAATAAGAAGGAATAATACAATCCATGATGAACTATCCAAACTCTTATACATACCAAGTGAAAGGTGATTGTACTAGGCGGCAACCATAACTTGGACCGTCTCTCACTGTAGCACAATGGGCTCTTCGTGAAAATCAAACCTAACGAATATACGGCTGACCAGGAAGCCAGCTTATCAATTTATAATGTACGAATGACATAATCCTATTCAGTAAAGCTGGTCTGTAATATCACCTAGATTGGTCATAGGTAATAAAATTGTCGGGCATATTGACTATTTAGCTTAAATTAGAAGTTTCGTCACCCCTAGTGGTAGGCTATCTGGTGAAATCTTATCACTTATTTAGAAAGCCCTCCTAAGTTTTACCAACTTGCTTCATTTGTAGAGTAGGCAAATTTCCGTCTCTCAAAGGAAAGACGAGTATACTGTGCTGCACTTCGCTTAGTATTGACTTATGGTTACGAAATATGGGTTACTAAAACAGAAGATATACGTAGGCTAAAGTTGTTTGATCGTAGATGCCTTCGAAGCCATGCTCATCTATCCTGGAATGATCGAGTTAGTAGAATATATGTTGCAAACAGAGTGCTTGTAAAGATGGCAAATCGGTCGATTTGGTTGTAAACCCGGTTGAAGTTTGGGTGGTAATCGCTATCAGTGCCTTAAAACTGGATAACATGGCTCAGAACCGACCACAATGGTAAAAGTATATTCAATCTTAATCATTTTAGGGAGCTTAAGTTCCAGTAATCTTTGATACACACCTTTGTTTTATACCTTCTTTTAGAGATATGTTGTAGTATCAGCCATGTGACAAGATATTCTTTACGCATGATCATGTGTTCCAACTTCCACGCTGTATATGACTGACCGATATGTAAATCAAAATCCTCAGTGTGAACTAACACTAAACCTAAAATAACCGTACTAATAACTTTAACACCACCACAACTGTAAACCTCGACCATAGCTGCTACCTTGACATACTGTTTGGGCTTGCTTATCGTGATGACCCAACCAAGCTAATGTTGGCTAGAACGCTAGGTTCAACCATGCCAAGCAGGTCTGTTGGAGAGTGATAAGACAAAAGGCTCAAACCTAAGATCTGGATTCATTGGGGTGTGGAAGCTGTCAGGTGTTTCCCTCGGATAACCAACATCTGCAGCGATGCTGCCTTTTTAACAGAAAGAAGGGGTTTGAAAAGGTTGACTCTAAAAATGCCACACTTCACCTTAATTCATGGATTTTCGTGTCTGGCGATAAGGCCTTTTAAAGAACGGAGCTAACACTTCAAAAACTTCCCATAACGAGGTCGTAAGTGATCGGCCTTAAGTAGCTGTCCCTTGGGCTCTGCAGTCGCGCTCCCGGGTCACTATGACCAACATTAACCCAGTTTCATTTTCAGGTACCTCAAGACGTAATATCCCTCCATGGTATGGGCAGCCAGGAAGTGAAAACCGCCCTAATACCTCTAATAGCGAACAAGATCATCTTATTCGAGGTCAAATCCCACCTTCAAATCTAAATAATTCTCTTGTTCATGCGACTAACCCTTCTTGCATAACTTTATCAGCTCATGTATCTGACTGACATCTGTAAACCCCAACTAGAAGTAATTCTAGGGTACATCACAGGTAGGAGAACACAGGCGTTGTATAGATCTATAAATGAGTTAACATGTTATTGCATCAAAGCTTGGATAGCAACACTAAACATGAATGATCTGTATGCCAAACCTAATGCCATCTTTTATGCCGACAAAATATTCATGTACAGTATTTGCGATCTGATCGGATGAAATCAAGCATAAATTCATGAGACTCAGTGGTTTGTATGTATACTCAAATTGTTTTAAAAGTCTATACTGATTTACTTCAATGAATTTTGATTGTGAACAATTTTAAAATTTTCCAAGATCGTCTCTATACTACTTTGTAATCGGGATATTTACAAATATTAACTTGTTACATAACCAAATTATGTATTGTTATGCAAGTGTATTACATAAACTTGAACTTACTAAGTCAACTTCTTGTCCAGCTAACATTAAATAACTGCCTGGTAGAAAATAAGCTAATTTTTGGATTGTAGCAAAATCTTTATTGTCTTCGCTTAATTGATGCACTAACCAAATTGGACTACATTTCCTTAATTGTGTATTATTCATCGCTTTGTGGTAGAAAAATAAAAGCAAAAGGTAAGATATGCATAATCATGCATTACGTAATGTTTATCGATTAATAAAAAGTGAAAATTAACTTTACAATTATTGAATAATCAGTATTGTCTACAGTGATGTCTATCAAATCTTTTATAATGTTGACTGAATTACCTCAATCAACTTTCTACTTAGCCATTAGTTAACGTAAAAATCCCAGTCCTAAAAAAGGATTGAGTAACGCATTGGTAACAGTCACAAAGTGAGAAACAGGACGATCCTGAGACATCCAGTCCGTATAATATTTTGTATGCTAAATGTAAGTGAAGCAGAGATTCTTGTCAACTATTTGTAAGAGACTTTCAATTATTTCTTAGTATATCAAACAGGGATTTTAGTGATAGGTAAAGGCTGAATTAGAAATCGACAATTTAAATCATAGATTAATGTGGTAGACATTTTTTTATAATCCAAAAGTCAACAAAATATTTTTGCATGTTGTCATAGCAAATCTGTTGGGTATTCTATGTTGCTATCGGACTAATTAGTAGAGTCCATCCAATTCATGTATTTTCTCAATGTAATTTTCAGCTACATAAAAGTGATATATTTCTTAAATAGTAGTTTTGTTTACCAGTGTCAACTGAATAAACACACTGAACAGCGTCAGTACATTTGGGAAGACCACTCTAGTACATTAGAGACATTGATCTGTGTGAATGGTTTTCAACTACTGATTACTAAAAATATTTTATCTATTTGACAAGGGATATTAATTTTTGTGTATCTTGAGATTGACTGAGTTAAACGGGGAAAATAACAACAGCAAGATGTAAGCTCCATAATGTGTAAGTTAGTTGCACATCAAGAAAAGTAACCTTCTAAAATTCGATCTATGGTGCCACCAAGAATGCTCTCAGATGAATAATCAATAAGATAAACAAATGACTATTTGTTTTAAATCACTGCCTTAATAAATTAAATCCATGATGTTAAATATGAAAATAATCACGTGTCAAAAGAGATCAAGCAACTAACTCATTAATGCTACACAATGAAACTTCTTTATCAGCAGTATAAGATCACTTTGTGCTCCATTTTTTTCACTATATTAAAATGCCATTATTATGAGTTTTGTTGGAGTACAGACTGAGATCATTGAAATAAAAATCAAAGCTCATGGTTACTTTTGCTCTTATCTTATTTTTTTTATTTGCTTCACTTCTTTTTTTTCACAAACTGGAATGTAGTTTATGTCTAAGTGGATTGTGACTGGCAAGCGGAATTCAGGATACGCATTTCGTCCTATTTGGGACTAATCAGTTGGATGTACCTGCATCCGAATGTTGATGTTCACACAGAAAGTCGTATGACTTTTACACGTTTATGTGAACTATGATTTCTGTTGCAAAATATGGTGACAACTGACTTGAATTCTGTTTTACTGTATTTGCTCACCAGTTCAGGTAATGTTATTTAATACTTCACCTCATTTTGATCATTCTTAGTTCCTCGATTTCAAAATGAGTCAATGGATCTCACTTATTGAGATGAAGTCTATAGATCCAGCTAAGAATTATAAACTGTCAGAATATAAGTAAGCACCAGCAAAATTTATCTCACTGTTGCTATGCAATACGTTCATACTCAAAAAATCATCAGGTAAAAGTTTAACAGATACGATGGAGAGTTAGGCTATTAAAAATGCTACTACATACGTCAAGAAGGATTTACTATCTTCCCATTCAAGGAGTTTATTTGATTATTTGTATATAAATTTGAATGGTTGGTTGTAATCAAAACAGGGACCTAAACGTAACTTGCTTACCTGATGGTATTCCTGTAGTCGGTGCCACAGACTGGAGTTTTAATATAGCAGTAGAAGTTACATAAATGAATAAATAAATGATGGTGTCAATAAATTCACTAGTTTTCATTTTACCGTGATTGAAAAGTAGACCTTGATAGTTTTTGCTTACTCTATTCTGCATGAAAGATCTTTTCGTTTTAATCTTTAGAAGGATTCGCCTATTGTTGTTGTATGTATGGGTACACGGCAATTCTGATTCATAACAACAATAAGAAATTATAAACACTTAAGCCTAATGAAGGCGACTACGTACATATGGTGGTTAACATTATGATCAGCTGATGACACATTACACAATTCCTGATTAGAGAATTAGTTAAAAAAAGGATGATGATAATGATGATGTGGGTAGTGGTGTATTCATCATAGAACGATGTTTGTTGGGAACCACTGGAAAGCAGAGAGCACTAGACACTTCTGTCGTTCTATCTCCCCAAATCTACATCAATTCTATTACAATAATTAGCTAACTACTGACTAATTTCACCACTTTCACCAAGTTTTAGTGAGAAGTCGTGACTGGTGGAGTACATATTTGTCGGGAGAGAGTCACCACCAGTGACATTGAACGATTGTCGTGCTATATCACAAATTATTGGAGATGATAATTCTACTATTAGGTGTGGGCCGGCACAATAGTGTAAATGGTTAAGCATATACTGATGAATTATCTAGCGAAATCTAGCCTACACATTGTTGGGGAGGATCCCATAGTATGATAAAGCAACTGTCTATTACTTTCTAGTTTTCAGTGTGTTGAGCACAAAAATGCTTACAAACATATGTTTTACCTGCTAATAAATAGTAGAAAATAACATTTAATGTGTTGTATACAGTTGCATAATAACAGTGTTAGTATTCTGTACATCACTAACTTACCTTGTTGAATCTGTGAGTCTAAATCATTACGTCTTGTTGGTACTCTAATGTTAATCATAAGTGTCTGTAAACACACCTTTTCTTCAGTATTCACTACAGCGTCAATTTTTGGTTCATCAGCAAACCATATGAATTCATCTGAGTGGTGATTGTGGTGGGGAAGGGATACAAGAATTAAATCATGCGGAAAGTAAATAAAGAATGTTAAAGCTATCTTATTTAAATACAGTACAGCATAAAATTAGAATAGAATCTTTAAGTAACATTGTTCTTTGATTTCAATGATAGCTACAAAATTTCTATTATAACTCAAGACATCACCACCATATTCTTTATTTCAGTATGTCTTGATTGTCTTATTTATATGATAGTTTATCTTAGTAGGTCTTGTTGATTCAATTTGCTAATCTATTTCTGTTGACTTTTGTTTACCTGACGATTGAGTAGTGGTTAATCATTGACTGAATGTGATGTCAATGTGTACATTAATTGCCTACTGATGTCAATGCTGTTTTTCCGAAAAAAAACGTTTTGTCACTCTACTGGTTCCTTCCTACTTACAATCAACTATTAGTATAACTTACAGGCTTTAAGAATATTTAGTTAGTCTTTCAACTCATTGTATCAATCGATTACCTATAAAGGTTCTGTGTTCATTGGATAATTTAAATTACGCAGTCAGTAATTGTTCACCTCAGAGTCAGGTTACTTTGATCAGTCAGTTGATGAGAAAATAAAATAAATTCCATGATAGGATGTTATTTTATTCTATGCAATACACTAGTAACATTTTAGTCGTACATTGTACCAAGATTTCATTTGCAAATATTGAATGTACAGCCTTCCCATTGATTATGCTCGACTGGTAATTTTGATAAAAATAGAACACTAACTTCTTTAAATCAACTAACTTAAAATTCTGATTAAGTTACTGACTTTACTAACTGTGAAAGATTTCTCCTCACTATACTTCGATACAGATAAGACAATGTTAATACAGACCTTAGTATACATATTACTGCAAATGTCTTCATAAACTGGACGTTTTATGCTTTTCATGAAGTACGACGTCCCAGAATATGGTTTCCGATGGGGTAATGTGTCAACAATGTTGAAAAATTTTATCCTAGAAATAAAATATATCCAGTTGGTGATGCAGGAAGCAAAACTTACCACTAACTTCTTAAAACTTGTTTGTCACTGAACAGTTAGATAACATTACCACAGTTACATGAAACAATAATAATGATTTTAAAATGTAGTCGCTTTTTAAAGATCATATTGAATTCACTACAAAACTTACAGTGGCATTTTAGTCTACGCCTTCAATGTATGAAACAAATGTAGGCAAGCTAACATTTTATATTTTAAAAAATTAAAGTATGTGGATACAACGTAACAAAAATAACCTGTAATAGACCAAATATAGTAATGAATACACCTCTTAAACCTCCTTTATTGATGTCACTTTATTTGCTCACCGTATTACGATATTATATTATAAATTCCTTACCAAATATCTGATAAATTCCAAGCTTTGTCCTACTCATTACACTCACTTCATTAGTTTTACGAAACTTTTATTGTGTTAAGTTCGATTGTGGCTAGTAAGTGGAACTCAGGACGCACGTGTCATCCTGTATGACACTTGTCAAAGTATTAATATTCACAGTAACTCAGTGAAAAACGTGATGGTGCTTGATGGGAATCGAATGAGCTCAAGTAGCAGTGTGAACTTCAACATGGGCACATATACTAATAGCTCACAACTCTCGAATAGGATTAAATGGGCGTTCAATCTTTCACTTATCAATCGTATTCCAACTTTAATCAAACTGGCAAATTAACGCTCAATTGAACGAATCTTTCCAGGATGTATATATTTCAATAGACATTGATCAATTGTTGTCAGGAACACTAACGATTGAGAGATATAAAACTGTACAAATTATTTTAATTGTTACTCTGCGTTTACTGTTTTCATTTTATTTGTTATATTTGCAGATAATGAAACCTACTTTGTAAGGAACCAGAATCGTCAAAAACACTACACTATTTGATCTTTCCTCTTCGTGAAGATAACAACTTGGAAATTTTAACAATGAAATACTAGTTCAAAATTACTACCCAAGGGCTCATAACGCTGTAGATCTGTGAACTATATCTTTTAAAGAAAACGAACCATAACTTTTCGAAGCGCTTCATTCATTTCATATCATATTTGTAAAATAGTGTTGACTCTGTAACTATTTTCAGCATATACTAATAATAATAATAATAATAATAATAATAATATGACTTACCGTCAGTGTCTGTATTTAAAATTTTTTTAATACCTGGGACCATTTCATCCAGTAAATTACTTGAGTTTGTTATCATAACACCACTGATTTCAAGGTTTCGCTTCCAAAATTTAATGACATGAATCATTTTTGTTTGTACCTATATGTAGTATATGACGAGATGTAATTCAAGCATGAAGATGAGGAAACGTTACACCTAACTAATTAGTATATAATTAGTTAGGTCTGTGAACATACACGAATTGAGATAAGCAGACTATGCTTCAAGTGCAACTTTAGTATATGCCGCCCACTTACCTATAATGTGAGCGGGAAGAAGTGATAAGGACGTTCTTATCACGTCTGCAACAGCGCACTGAATAATTTATTTGAATTTTAGGGGATCTTCAGCATTATACACATGTATAACGCCATCACGTACCGAACCCAGGAAGGTCAGTGGTCACAACGAATTAATCACTATGAAACTACCAGTTATGACCAAAATGTCTGCTTTAGTAACTCCCATCACTTGGAAACATAGTGAAATGAACATTAGATGGATTTATTAAAATTGACTAAAACAAGAAATGCTACGCTTGCATAAAGTGAATATCTGCTAGTCCTGTTTTGAATCATTAAGATGTTTGTCCGTCTATGCGATATGGTTTAGAATCAACTGTAATGGTCATGATGCGGTTATTCTATACTCATTGTTATATCTTGAATATGCTTTTACTTTATATAGAACTTTTACAGTTTTTCTTGCCAACGGTTTAGTCGTAATTTTCAATTTCTTTCGTAAACTTCATAACCTGAATATGTAAGATATTTCTCCTAAATAAACAATCCCAATAATTAGGCTTTAAGCACCTAACTATTATTATCTTAAGTGACTTTAAGTTTCGATTATTGTTTGTTTTATGCGGGGACTATCAGTTCATCAGTGTTAACAATTCTATTCTGTTTACTTATATATGTAACTGTTAATCACACCCCATTCATTTAATTAGTTACACTACATTGTACAGTGTGCGAGGTAGTTGAACGTAATCGAAAGAAAACTTCGTCTGATCTAGGTTTCGTTGTAGTTGGCATTTGTTAAAGAGGGGACTGAAATCTTAAGTGAATAAATGATCTCTTCAGGGTTCAAATCATCATCAATCAGCCTCAGCGTCTCTGATGCTATAATGGGTCAGTTCAAGAGACAATTGAACTAACGGAATGAGATATTGGCATTGGCATTATGTGAATATTTTCTTTGTAATTCCTATACACATGAATGCAGTGTAATGTCTATAATTCCTTGAAGATTGAAATCAGCAAGCATTGAATGAAATTGTTCTGTTAATTCATGCTACTCAATTCCTTAATGATGCCTTATAAGTTTGCATAAACGAGTCTTAGCTTTTATATTGCTCTTAGTGTAAATATAAAGGAATATAATCCAGAACTGGGCATTAAAAGCACTTAATTAAGAATTTCTAGTTCACAAATTACCTCTTGTGTCACAGTCTCTCTATAGTTAACCAAAGTGTGCTAATGCACTTTGCCTTATAGTAACGACTATTTTGAGATCATGTATAATCTAAAACAAGTAAATTTTAACACATTTCTACTTCATTGGATGATATCAACTTTAAAAAATCTCATAACATTCATAAAATAAACAATCTAGAAAAGGCATTATAAGTCACATGATGTAAGTGAACACCAGTGATAAATAATATTGTACTATTGTAACAACAGCACTAACCAAGTATCCAACGTCTGGGTCATATATAAATACATATGAATCTATCATACCATTTAATAGATCATAGGTGTCTACACAGTCTTTTCTCTCCATCTTTATAGTTAGGTTTATGATTAGTTCAGAGGGTGAGGTAAGAATCATATCAAGCTACAGTGTTCAAGAGATGTTTGATTGACGTTATCCGCAACGTTTTCAATATTCATTATATGTCAAATATCCAGTATTTTACAGTCAATACTGTCCATTCAGTAACTAATGTATGTATGGAGTGCCACTATCATTAGAAGAATCATTTCAAGTTTTAGCTTTTTTTATATTTAGTTGTTCATCCAGAGGAATTTGGCGGATAACTTCAGACACTTGAAATGTTTTACAGTCTAATATGTAGGACGAACCTATTAAGTGAATGGAAAAATCTTCTCAGCTACTGAATACAATACATTTAGTGAATGCCAAAAATGTTGTGAATAGCTTCAATGAAATTTGAATAAAATAATCATTTCTTGACCAATGGAATTAAAGAAGTGGTAGATATGTTTGACTCCTGTGATTTGTAACTGAGTGTATGCAACATCAATTTGTTTGAAATATTCTAATAGCATTAGTGTCTTGTAAAATCGGATTGTGGGTAGGAGTGCAATGCTAGATCAATGTTTCTCCTCGTTGACCATCTTCGATTGTATGTATCTGTATCTCTCTCTCTTCCTACTTTATGTTCACTTCCGAGATTCGAAACCAATGACTGTCACTCCAAACTCTATTGAAATGACGTGAACATTGAGATAAACATAAATCTACTTGACAAATTCTAAATATGATGAAACATACACACGGAACTTGACTGGTAATCGTAATCCAAAGGGACTTAAACTTCTAAGTGAATGATATTATCTAGGTAATTTGAACAGGATCCATAAATCTCAAGAAATTGATCAACTGCAGTCTTTAATATCAACAATAGGAAAATACAAATTGTACAAAATAATTATTTTTCATTTTAATGATAACTATGGTGTAACTTAATTTTTAGATATTGGTCTTAATCTGTAAATTCTTTACGAGATCAGCTGGAAACGTATCGATGACAAAACCAGAGAATACTGGACAGATATTTTGTTTTTGTTTGTGACTCTTCAGTAGTGTTCATCATAGCTTCAAATGCCATTGAAACAATCAATTAAAACAGATCTTGGCTAATAAAATCAGAATCCAATGATCCTTATTTACAACTTCAATCAATTCTCAATATAATGAATTTGTGAAATTCGATAATAAATGGTCATGGCTACTGTGAAACATACTTTTCATTCTAGATTTTGATTCATCATTTAATTATTTTTGTGTCTACTAATTATTTGAATTGGCCAAGAATATCCATGTCTCCCATTAACATGTCTAAATTGTGTAAGATTTCATTACTATTAACTACCACATATTGGTAAACTAGGTTAAGTGAATCCCATCACATAAAAACAAGTCTGAAGGTCTATGAAATTTGATAAAATTCGGTTGCTCAAAAGGATGGAATTAGTTCATTCTCCATATCTATACTTTATTGTCAAGTGAATAAGCCCTAAAGACATAGACAATGATGAATTGAATCGACTTAAAATTATATTTATCAAAGACTACTATACATGAGGGTTCAGTAAATTAGAAACTAAACGGCAAACTATGAAATGTCCCACTGTACAAATAACTATTTTATCAATAGATGTTGAATTTCGTCAAAAATTGTTACAAATTCGCAGTAAGAAATGTTAGTCGAACAATCGAACAAGCCATATTTTGATAAGATTCAGATTATCTGACCTGATCTTCATCTACCTCATGAATGTATTAAGGACAAACAGCCTACCTGAAATACTTCAGTCCGTATCTATTAGTTTATTTGTTCTTGTTGAACAGGTTATATCGACTACAGACCTACGAACAATACCCTATCTAGTTACCGAAAGGAAATACCAAACCGGTTAGTAGATCGATTCTTGAATATCTCATCAATTCTGGTTACGTTGTTCTGTAAAATTAATCATTCAGAGAAATCTACAAATGCAGCTTAAATGTACGTACAAATTACATACTTTAGTCATTCACTGTTTCAGAAGTGACATACTGAAGCTTTTATCTTACCACTGCATGTATCCGGCGACCTATTTGAAAACCACCACTATGTCCAAGACCTGATGACTTTCCGTACCTTCTCTCTAAGAAATATACTAATGTTTTGTATCAGCCACTGATTAGTGTCTTTAATGAATCTTTCCCAACATATGTTACACCAAAAGAAAATAAAAATAACACGTATACTGAAAAGTGTGTCTACTGATGTTAATGTTAAGCTTAAACTCATATACATAACTTCTCCCTTCGTCAAAACTATGGAAAACGTCTACGACGTAAACTTCAGCTTGCAATGAAAGAGCATATCGACCCATATCAGTTTGTAAATAGATGTAATAGGAGTACACTGGACTCAATGGTTGTCTTGTATCATAATATGGTGTTCAGCCTAGAAGAGGGTAAAAAGTATATCCGAAGTACGTTTCTTGATTATACTTTCACCTTCGATCCCGTTCCTAGGCCTATATTACTAAATAAACCTGAGAATATAAACTGCTCAGTAGAACCAGAAAATCCCTTGGAAGCAAGCTCAAGAAGGCATAGAAATAAATAGGAAACACTGTGTCCAACCAGCACATAGATAGTTGTTTATCAGAAACTTCTAGACAATGAGAAGTCACGCGATCTCTGTGATTGGACAATTATCTTACTACTACAGTGTTTAGTAGGTTACAGAGATCCCTAGAACCCCAACAGGACATTTATGATAATATAAATACCCTAGTTCTTTGTATATAATTGAACCCTTGCAGTAGTGTTTTTTTCAGTAATTCCTAGCTTCTCTCTCGTATTCCTGCTGACGAGTAGCTTTAGACTGGGGGTCGTATCATAGCTCAGGAGTAGAATCGAACGGTCAACCTAAACAAGATAACAAGTGACGACAGAGATTTCCCGGTCGATAAAGAAAATCAAAACCAAGCGTCACAAGATAAACATAGAAAGCTGTATAATCAACTAGCTGTATTCCTATTTCTCCGGAAGAGAACAATCTAATATATACAAAGGAAAGTGCTCCATTCATCTATTAACTGAAGTTGGTGTACCATAAGTTGCTGTTCTTCCCACTTTTCTCATATTTTTCAATAACTTGCCCTCTTCTACGAAAAATACCTTTGTTGAGTACGCAGATGGTCTAGTTATTTGCATGCCTGTTTCTTCTTGCTTAAATTGTGGTGATATGAATTGCTTCTTAGCGATTGTTGAACGATGGTCTCGTCTGGATGGTCTTTAGTTCAATCCCTCTAAATGTCAAAAGGTCAGTTTCAGCCTAAACATGAAAAAGATCTAAGTGCCCATGTCAATTTGCACGATGTTTGTAAAATTGGCGACTCTATTATTAAGACTATGTCGAATGTTACTCATATTGGTGTAACTTTTACTGCTGATCTATCTTGGTCTTAGCTTGTTTTGCTAATATCAAAGGGAGCTTTCGTTTAATATATTACGTGAACCGATTACTTAGTTTTAGTATTACCAAGCACTTATTATTACAATCTGTCAGTTATTGCATACTATAGATTATTTTATATTGTTCCCCATTATTTTATTCCCGAACTTTTGAGAAAAGACTATGTAGTGTTGTGTAGTGTTGAAAGCTATTAGTAGAGCGTGTGGTAAGAACTACGACATAATAAGGAACACAGTTGTAGACAGGCATTTGGAATACTGCAAACAACTATCTGGTTCTATTGTATCAGGTACGAACCACTCCCTTCAGTCACATCTTTCACCTTTGAACGTGACACCGCTACATTAGGATTCATGCACGCAAAGAAAAATTTGAATGCCCCACTGTTTCATAGTTTAGGATAAAGCCAGTTGGATTGACTTCGAAACTGTCACTGTCGTTGTTGGTGCCAATATCAGCACTGATGACGTTGTCTAGAACGACATTGAGAGCCTAGAAATAGGTTTGTCTAATTAAGGAAACTCAACTAAATAAATATCATACACACAAGCTGAAAGTCTTCAATAACATTACACATGACAAAACAAATTACGAAATGAACTACCACTTACGTTAGGATTAGTTAAATTCAGCAAAGGACTATTAGGATTACCATGTACATGTCTATAGTATGCACGACGAATAGAATCATAGGCATAGTGTCGTTTTTGTTGATCAGTGGAAGGCTAGAAACATGAATGACGTTTATGATTAATACATTATCAAATTGTAAATAACACTATCTCCAGTAAACAGTTAAGAAGATAGATAATGACTTATAATTTCACCTGCAATAAACGTCGCAACAGGAAAACTACTCTGTCAATACGCGTTAGTTCTAGTTATAGCCAATTGTAATAGTCACTTTTGTTCGTCACCAATTTCTTAAACTTCGTGTGTTATGTTGGCCTCATCAAAATTACTAGGTTGATGAGGGAAATATAGTGAATAGATATCAAGCTACAGATATCTTGTTTACAATCAACCGGTGCTGATAAAGAAGAAGACAGTTATAATTAAACGAAGAATACACGGATCAATAAGTGTTCTCAGTGATATGACATAGCTAACTTTTCAAAAGAAATCCATCACTTATACAACCCTGAACAGTTTACAAACAGTGATATGATATATTCGAAGTCACCGTCATATCAAATTCAGTCACATCATTGCAGTCAGAATTTCTTGAGAACTTTTTAGGTCTTATAGTACACAGTTGAGTCTATAATATAAGCACCAGCTGCGACCCTACAAACTACACACTAAATAAACTCATTTTAACTATCGGTATACTTAGTCACAATACAAAAATCATTTTAGGTGTTTATGACACTAAAGTTCAGGTTGTGTGACAAATGTTCAAATTAAACAGGAGAAAAAAAGTAACAACAGCAGAAGAATATCTTAAATTTCACCTCAACATCGTGGTTTTATTCTATAGGTGGATCAGAAACGTGACTTCAATGAAAATTGAAGAATAAACGAAAAGTTAAGATTATCTCATTTTCATCAGTGTTGTCACAGAAAGATCCTTCATCATTTTACAGAGAAAGACCTGATAGTTTGGCTTAATTCTGACAAGGTATATTCAGTCCAATAAGAATAATTAAATTTATTTGGAGGCAGAGGTAAACTAGGATAGCATGTAGTCTGGTAGACTGGTACATATGCATTATATGCTGCAAAATTTGTGTAGTCGTATCAGCAATAAGTACTTTCAATTAATTATAACAAACGCAATCAAACTGAAATGTTGTCTATTTATTACATTTTTTATTTCGGGTGATAATCTGTAACCTCAGATTCGTAATGTTCGTCATTGATTATATAACTACAACAGTTACGGATTCGGCTGGAACCAGAATACCAAACAAGTGACTTATTTACAATGGATAAGATCGAGTACACAACTTTATTGTCTATTGATAGAGCTTTTTTCTATATTTTCGATCTCCTTCACTTGTAATTAGTAGAAAATCTATCCTATCAGTATGTACTTTTTGGTTCACGAACTGAATTAGACTAGTAGAGCACAATTATGTTTTCCTTGTGTTCACGTGTTTCATGGATATTTTTGTAACTTGAAATTATCGTCTTTTCAGTTGAATAAGAAATATCTACTTAACTGTTGATATATTGCAACTCAATACTACTAAGCACACCGAATGTACTTATAAGTTATTCTCAACAAATAATGGACTAGAAATATCCAAGACTAAACAGAATCATATGAAAATTTCATTTACTGTATGTATACCTGTCAACAAAGTACCCTATGCAGGTACATACAGTCTAGATTACTTTGAATATCTAATTCTTAATCATTTGAATTTGATACTACACTGGTTAGACAGATATTGGAAGACCAGGAAATACAGGACATCTGTTTCTTTTCATTAGGGCATCTCTCAGTAATGTAAATCCATGTCCTCACCGGGTGACCAAGCTCAAAACATTCAGGATTTGTTGGGGTTGATTGGACTTTAAATTAATCAGTCAATAACAATTAGTAAACATTTCATGGTGTATAAAGTAACGTATGTAAGTTTTTTTATTTGACACTTTATGGATTGTTTGTTCTTTTGGATTCATCATGACTATCAAAGCCTAGACACATAAAAACATTGTCGATTTGAATAATATTAAATGTTTCTACACGTTTATGTAATACTAAAATACACAGCTACTCTATCATATTATATCAGATTATTGTACAATTTATAAAAGTTTACTTAATCGTCATATCAGTTTTGTCAAATACTTTGAGAATAACTAAAGAAAATTAATTGAATTAAAGTAGTTTATATATTTTCAGTTTTATTGCATGAATCTTATTCAAAGTTTGTAGGTTAATTATAATAATCTCTTCATTAAGTCCGTAAACATAAATCAACTAAAATCATGTAGGAAATAAATCTAACTACTTTATAAAATGGTCATTTATGGAAGGTGATCAAAAGTATTGAGGAGATAGAGCCAAACCAAGGTTAAGTGGTAGTCAACACTCATAGAAAAACTGACGTTTCTCGAAGATTCTGAACACTCCCCCCCCCAAGCTTCACAGTCTATGACGATTGGCGCTAAGTTATACGGATAGCGGCCACGTCCCTGTAGGACTAAAGTATTGACTGATCACTGAGTAGATGCTGACGCCATATTTGTCTAACACTATGGCGATGATCGAATCCTAGGATCAAACAAAATACTCTTCTATTCATATTTTCTTAGATCGTAATTAATGACCACTTACCGAGGTGGATGGCCATCAGCATCAGATGGAATGGCAGGACGGTGACTTAGTAAATGAGTAGATCACTACTATTTCCAACACCTCACTTGATTTAGTACGTTTTTACTAAGCCTATTGTTTACTGCCATAAAAGGTTTCGATAACTCAACTTTCCACTTAGTTTTCGTATTAAACGTACAATTTCCCTGAATATATCTACTACCTGAAATCTTCAACTAGGCGTGAATTGACTATCTGTTAGTAATATTACCAATATACTTGAAATGTATATCAGATCTTACGTGAAAAATTCAAAGTAACATAAGATGCAGGATCATCTGTATGATTTAATTATCGTCTGATGAAAAGCTTCGAGATTAAAATATGTCCACATTATCCTGTATTTGATTAATTGGTTACACTTTATCACGATATAATAAACAGTATAAGATAGTTTAGATCTTGTACTTTTATTTTAAGAAGTACCAGAGTTTCAAAGCTAAACATGAAACTTATTTGATTCGAGTTAGAGGTTTTGTATTGACCAATCTTATCTTGTAACTTACTAATGAATGAAGTGATATTCAATCTTTTAAAAAATGTTTGACCACGCAGAATAAACACTGGTAATCAACTTCCTATTCTCAAACTTAGTAAGTAGACGGGTAAATTCTGACAAATCAAAATGTTATTAGAATAGCTGGAAGGGTAGTGTGCCATAACAAATCTACATGGTAGGTGAGAAACACAGACTTGGATATGGCATTATGAGGTCCAATGTTATCGCCTAAATGCTTCTACGTAGGTTACCATATGAGATCTGTATTTACAAACAATATCCTAAAATTAATGAATGTTTTGTTTATTTCATGCAACTCATAAAATGTTGGCACAAAGTAGTACTAAAAATTCTATGCATCCATCGGAGATTCATGATGATTCGTTACAGGCCTATCTTATAAAGTTTTCTTTCATACTATGGCTCTATATTATGTACTGACCAACTCCTCACATTTAACATCCAATTCAAACGGCAGTAAATATTTTTTGACATAGATGACATTAGTAAAGCACGACTTAGTCAACAAAGTGAATATACCAAGATGGTGACACCAAGTGGATTGTAGCCACTAAGTTCCTGCACATATTGCCGACCCTCAGTTTTATTAGTACAGTGTTGCCACTGGTGGTAGTAGTCTTTCAGCGATAGAGGTAGTCGAACACACATCTTTAAATCACAAGGGTCAGGTTTTACATAACCAGACCAGAACCCAATAATTAACAGTCAGACTAACGTAACAAAAGCATATATAACGGTCCACATTAGTATGAGTAGCTGTAGTATTCACTACAAGCAGATTAGTTTTATATGTCACCCTATCATAAGCAATCGCAACTAGATAGATATACCAAATTTAATGGTTACTTTTGACTTATCAATACCATAAGTACGTGTAGGTTCATGTTGCTTTGTATTGTAAAAGTATGTTGTATTTTAAAAGTGCAAAGTACATGCCATGTTGACAAACACTAAATGCCAACTTATTTATTGCAATCTGGATAGCCTGTGTATCATCATACCAAAAATTGAAAAGGATCTTTGAAATTTACAGGTCAGAATCACCACCTCCATGTACTTTTGTTAGAGCTGTCTCCAGAATTGAAATATTTAGATTAGTAAGTCAGCGTCATATCACTTCTAGACTAGTAAAATAGAGAAAAGTGATTGTATGCTTGTAATGTCCTTCATTGTTTAATAAATTTTTCAGGCACATCATTTGTCAACAGATAATTACACAAGTGAATATTTGCATCAAAAATGTATGAACTCACTTCAACATTAGTCCACATATAGAATGAAGTGAATACATCATTATTATTTGATTGACTGGAACGAAACCATTCATGTCGATTACTTGTTGCATAAATTGGCAAACCAATCATAATTTTAATTGGTTTACTAGATTTTAGCTTACCTAATGGAGATTTTGCTTTTTGTAGAAGTTGAGGCAGAAAATTACTGAATGCTTCTTCAGTTGGATCAATAGATTGATTAATTGTTTCCCAATCAATAATACCATTTACATCAGAATTTAATAGATGAGTAAGAAGGATACTTGTTGCTCCAATCTAGATATTATTGAAATGAAAATATATTGGGTAAAAGTATATATTAGTATTCTTCAACTAAGAAAGACTAGACACTTCAGTGAAGAAAATATTCTTTTCAACCAATTTCATATCAATCTACTTTTAAAGAATAAGATTATATGGGTAAGTAATAAATTAGAAATTCTTATATAGAATATTGAATAGATATTTAATAATTGACAATATGATCAGATTACAATAATTAGTAAGTGTAAATCTAGGAAACTCATATTAATAAATTGAGGTGATTAATGTTGCACTTGAACTTAGGCTATTGATTGCTAGTCTAGATACTCGTTTTTTCAATTTTCAATTCACATACCTCTAAAGTCTCAAACTAAAAGACAGGAAAAAATGAATTTATATTTGTGTCTAATAGGTACAAGAAGTATGTATATTTATAAGTTTTAGGTGGCTAAACATCACTTTTGATCATCCAATCTAAAAGTAACAAGACATTAAGCTAAAGCTTCTAGAATCTCTATCAAAAGTATTTTGATTTGAAGGAATGCTTTAGCTATTTCAAGGTTTCTGGAGTTTCTTCAAAGTTACTGTTAGTTATTTCAACAAAAGCAAAAGTTACCAAACACCAATTTATAATTCGATCATACAAAGTTATACCAAAGCTAATTTATCTTCACTGAGCTAAATGAAATGAATTGGCTAATTTATAAATGTAAACTTTTAAGCACCAGCTCAGTGGCTTGAATTCCATACCGCATGAGAATCCCGGTAGAGACTTGAATGTATACTGCTGAGAAGTTTCGCACTAGAACGAAACATCAAAGTGTTTTCTTGGCTTTTTACGGCTGTCGTTCAGTTAAATTTTCAATTATTAAAATTACCAAATCTCACTCTTTACAACACAGATGAGGTGAAGTCGACTTACTTGACGAGATAAATATTCCATACGTGGTATTACGTCCTGTAAGCGTCCAACAGGTCCCTGTGCATCGTTTGCCCATGTTTCAACATTAATTTGATAAATTTGTGTACGACGCCACCATGGAGATGCACCTGGTAAATCCGGTGTAATTACTTTATATGCATAGATAATTCCAATTGTTAATACAATTATAGTCAATGGTAACAACAATGCAATTATTATGATTAAAGTAATGAAAGTTTTTATACTTAAACCTCCAGGTGGCTGAAATTTCCTGTATATTAAAATAGGGATAAGAATAATTAAAAGAAATTAACATTTTCTACTGAGTGACAAAAAATGTTAAGTAGAATCCAAGATGCATATATCAAGTGTCTAGTGCTTAGCTTAGTTAGCATTGAGAAATGGACAGTTTTAATTTCGATCTGTTTAATCTGCTACTGTAAAGCTGAGATATTTTCCTTAATTGATCAAGTAATAGCGATCAATGTCATCTTTGTCCAGTCACGATGGAATGCTACCTATGTGGTTATATGTCTAAGTGACTAAGCAATGCGTGCCTTATGTTTTAATGTTAAACGATTGCAGTTAACTGACAAACAACTCTCGCATTTCTCAATTTCTGTTTTCATTGTTGAAAGTAAAAGTAGGATATTGAGAGAAAATAGAGAATCAGTAGTAAACGGTGTGATTTCTGGTCGATTGAGGAGGTTGGGTCATGGATTGGGTACTCCCAGCCACTGCCTATTTTTCAGTGCAATGTTAACTTTAATCATAGTTAAGTGGAAGAAAGATATAGGCGGTAAAATCGAAATGGAGTTTCAGTCATGTTACTTACTTTCAAGTTCATTAGTGCCTAATACTTTATTATCAGTGGTTTTTGATTCATTTCATGTGTCTTCCACATCCACTACTGGTTCACTTTATGTGTGTAACAATGCCTCACTACAAATAAATGATTTATTTTCACCTGGGCTTGCGAAGTCAGTTATTGATTCTAACTCTATATGCCCACAAGTGCCCTATTCTAATAATTTTCTCTCTAATGCATCACGTGCGACTACACAATCGCTGACGCAGAAAGTATAGATCTGTTCTTCAGAACACATCGGGTTCCTGCAAACTTGCTCAAACCTTTTTTTCATCAAAACCAAATGTTAAACCTGTTTTCAGCTAAAGCGTTTAATTTTTTATGCTTCCCTGTCTCTCGTTGACCAAGAACTCAATAGATTACAGATGTTTAGTTTCACTCACTTATCATGTGCTGCTCTCGTGGTAGTTGTTAAAAAGTATGTTTCCTCCTACTTAAATTCAGATTTGTCTACCTGAGGCTTAGAAGGATCATGCTTATACATTACCCATTCAGGAGTATTTATTTGTAAAACATAATGAGGAGGGGGGTTGTGACATATTTTGCTACAATTAACTTTGCTGATGCATGTCTTTAGATAGAAGTCGACCCATTTTTCAGAAAATTATTACCGATTAATACCCATGGAGATCTTTACCAGTATGCACTTTTGCCTTTCCGTTCAAAAACCACTGTCTTCCAGTTTCTAACAAATAATATTTACCATATTATGAAACCTACCTGGAGCTGCTATGTACTTAGGTGACAACAGACCGTAGTAAGTCCGCATTGTTTTACCGTTTACATACTATCCTATTCACGATATATGGATTAAAATTTTAATTAAAATAAGACAAATGTACATTTTTCATGGATTCAATAAAATACCTTGGCTTTATTTTTGATAAAAATGACTGGAAACATTTCTTACTATAGTATTGGTGCTGCAATATCATATCGTGTTGCAGATAGTAAGGGAAAAGCTGTCGTAGATGTCTTGCGAACTTTAACTGTAACAGAACTCAGTTGCAGTCAGATAAAAAAGGAAGGGCTTGTACTAATCTTCGTGGCTAAAGTTTCATTAAATGCTACAAAAGGAGGAATTTACCTAAATTACTGACCATAAAGCTTTACTGCAAGTATTTGCCTCTAAAAAGGGCATTGCACTTTACACCGCTAATTGTTGTCAGCGGTGGGTCATGATGTTGTTGTAGCATGACTGTACGATACAGCATAAAGTACTGCCGACTTCGGTCATGCAAACGCGTTATCAAGGTTGATAACCTATTACAGGCCGGAAAACGAGAGTGTTACCATTGTTTCAACTTCTGTCGAAGATGTTACCAAAGTATTGGTGCATGCTTCCAGTGACGGCTACTTAAATTGCTAACCATGTTGTTCTCAATCATGTTCTGCAGAAAGTACCAGAATTTATTCAGAAACGATGCCTCTACATATTATATCTCTTGAATTGAAGTAGTACTAACAACATAGCAGTTATCCGTCGGTTTCTCCAGTACATTCTATGGTATCTATTCTTGATACGTGTCGACGCTTATTCTAAGTGGTAGGAAATAATTCCCGAGAACTTCATTACTACACATGCCACTGTGTCTCACCTTTGAAAGCTGTTTAGCTGTTTGGATTTCCCACATATATTAGTCTCTGACAATGGCACTCAGTTCGTTTCGTCAGTGTTTGTTAATTTCTGCGAAAGACCCGCTGTCACATATAATCACTCACACCATCACCACTACCATATCAATCTCATTCAAATGAACAGGTTGGAAAGTTTGTGAATACTTTAAAAAATGTTCTTATATAATCAAAAGAAGAAGGAACGAGAGAGGGAATCCCAGATGATTTTTTTCTACTATATCGCACAACCTCTAATCCATCAGCACCAGAACAGCTGTCCAATTCAGATATCAATTTTGATATTAAGGTTAGAATTACGTTGGATGCGATCAAACCGAAACAGGAAGTCAACGAAAATGGGATAGTAGTCTATTTAAGTTGCCCTGACTGGGTATGACATTGTTCATTAAGCATAATCCAGTAGGTGAATGCTCGCGATTTTCGATATTCACCTAGGCAATTGGCGAGCAGAAGCATGCTAAAACGAATGTTTTGTATGAAGTCGACGTGAAAAGCATGAAATAGATTCACTATGCAAACCATATACGCGAGGCTGAAGAGGCAACACGAAAGAGGGACGGGAAGTTAATGCTAAAAAATTTCCTGTACACTGTTTCCCATAGAAAAGCCTACGATGCAGGAAGCATTTAAATCAGATCAAAATTCGCTTTGAAGATAGATTCGGAAAGACGGAAACCAGCGAGTCTTCAGAGTGACCCGAAAAAGGTCTTACGAAGGCATCGGTGGTATTCTCAAAGGAGAAACAAATATCATTTAACTGATTTTTCTTAATCATTGGATTTATACAAAACCTAATGGACATATCTGAGCATCCATGTAATTGAATAACCTCTGAGATTCACATGAACAACTTTTATTTACACAAAAGGGGAGGTTCTAATACGAAGCAATTAGTAGTGGATTGCAACCTGTGAAGTTTATTCTCCATGTCAACAGGACTCCTGCTGCTAAGCAGCATTTGTTAATCATTTAGTAACTATGATATCAATAGGCTTTCTATAAATCCATAATTGACTGTGGTATATATTTTCCTTCCTGAGGCATTGTAATTTTACTAGGAACCTATTATCAGTTTTCTGTACGAAACTCCTCCTCAGTTCAGTCTTCAGTGTACTTTGCACTACTTGTTACTGACTGGTCCAGAATGTGCTACATGAAGGTCACTGTTCATATGCAATAAGACGACTATGTGCAATCACTTCTTTGCAGGTGTTTTCTTTTATCACTCTACTTTTGGACAAGTTTAGTCATACTGACACCAATCCAACCAATCAATGTCTATGTAATCAAATCGTATAGATTATGGGAGCAGATTTAATAAATTCGTTCACGACACAAGGTCAGTGTTACTCCTATCTCGGTCGTCTCGCATCTTGCCTTCATACCATCAACCTCCAAGTTCGTTTCATCTAGAACCCAGTGTTGGTGTTTACACTGAAACACAAACTCAGTTCAGTCGACATTATTCCTTGAATTATTGAACCCAAATGGCAAACCACCTACTTTTGCAACAGTTATGAATCCTTCAAAAAGATGTACAATTGTCAATAGAGACTAATCGATTTCGTTTGCTTAATATTAACAATGGGAAGATACAAACTTTTACAAAAAACAAATAAACATACTTTTGAACATTTCTATCCAATGCAGCTTTTTTAAGCATAGCTATTTTATTGACAACAGCTCCATCATCCATTACTACATTATGCTTTTGAACGAATCCAATTAATTCTGGTTCCATACCATAAAGTGGACTAAGTGGATCATAAATATGAGATTTATAATTTGTTTCATTTCCTTCAAAATCTATTACATCATTTGTATATGCACTGACATCATTTACAGGACCACTTTTTATTTTTTCATTATAATCACTATCATCATTACGCATCTTATCTCTATCATTAGTCTGTGATTGAATATTACGATTTACATGTTCAGCATAATAATCATTACTGACATTACTCACATCATCATGATCAGAATTTGTTTGTTGATAATTTACATTTGGATAATTTAATCTGTAATTTGTAACTGACATTCTTTTTGTGTATTAAAATCCTATCTGATTAATGTTTCATATTAAAAGACTTTACAATGTTCAATTGTATACGAATGAGTGTAAAATCTATGTTAATACCAAAACAACGCTCGATTCTGATTGGTCTATTTGTGTATTGTACTACTTATCAAGGTCTGCCCGTAACTATGACTACAAGCTTTATGAGAAAGAAAATCAAATGATTATCTATTGACTATATTTTAAGACAATGGTCAATAGTGAGTCATGTATGTTGCTTACTTTACAATATATTTTAAAACAGGGGTCAAATGGTGTTTAATTTCTCGTGGATTTACGTAGTTACATAAATTGATAACAATGAAATACAAACAAACATGTGCATAAAAAGTTGTTGTAATTTACATTAAGGATTGTAGATAGATAATCATCGAAAACCGATGGACTCAATACCTTTTTCTTGCAGCTGTGGGACACCTCAGAAACGATCATCCATGACCTCAAGGAATATGCATATCTTTTACTTTGGTATTGATTAACTTGTATTTCTAACTTCAGTTAATCAACTATCATATATAGGTCAAGTCTACTACTCCTTATGATTTTAGAGAAATCGAATGAATGATTTATGTACTAGTGAAACTACATGATACTACTAGTCAGGCTTCAGATATCGATTTACTGGATTTTGTTGCTAAATCGATGAATATTCAGCCAAATTAAGAGTCTAAATAAAAACAAGATATTACAATAGTTCAGTGATGTTGATCTGATGAGATGGAGTTTATTGTGTTATAATGCAGCATCAGTGTCGTGTGGATGTTTTGAAGATAATAATAATAATTTTGTGATACAAACTATGCTGCTATCATGAGTTACCTCCGAAAAACCAGTTTTAATAGTAGGTGGGTTTATAAGCATGATTATTTGGTGCAGATATCTAAAAGTATCTGAATATAATCTACAATCTGATGCTTATCATTGTCAAGTTGGGTGCTTAGTAACAAATGAACATATAAGCAAACAGTGTGAGGTAAATGTGATCGCCAACAGTCCTATTTACCATTCTGAGTAAAGGTCGTCTTCAAACTGTTCAGTTTCTTCAGACTTTAAGCATTTACTTTTCGTAAATAAGAGATAACAAATGAATTCTGAATGACTAGTTCACTGAACAGATGTCACCACCACGTTACCTAATCAGCAGTTGTAGTGGTTGTCCGTGTTACACTCACTGGACAATCAGGGTAGCACAACTAAAGATGGTTGTGGAATAAATTATCTCATTTCTTGATAATTAGATATTTATCAAGGGACATCATTAAATACTAGAGATAGTCATCTTATGTAAAGTTCCAGCGATAATCGGAGAACAACATATGATCAAAGAAGGTCGAGAAAGTTCTTGATTAAGACTTTATATTTAATGTCTCCAGTCTAACTCCAACTTAATCAAAAGACTACTTGCTAGTTTGGTTTCACTGAATGTCTACCATCTCTTAAGTATACATATGATGTCAACTTCATTCATCCTAATATCCAAACAAATACAATCTAAATATCAATTTTCTGAAATCATTTCCGACTACTAGCTTTAATGAGTATTGTGTACTAGCAGTCAAAAGTTTAACTTTCGCTTAACATGATACGCAATATCATAGACTAGTATTACTAACTTCGAAAATAAGTTGACATTATAAATATTAGGAGGTAAACCAGTTTGCAGTGGACCATAGTTTAGATTACAAAGAACTCATTAACCTCGCATAATCACAACCAACTTGTTTGAGCATACTGAAGCTGTATTATAATTTAACCAATTCGAGTTTTAATTACATCGATAACTGTTAAACTTTTATTGGTGTACAACGAATCCTTAACTACTTCTGTCATGATTGTTCTGAAAAATAACATGTATTCATCATTTTATAGATTATGATGAACGAATTTGATAAGAATGACCTGAAAATATCTTGCTTTTTTATTAATAAAGACACCTACACTCTGATTCAAATGTTCGAATTAAACATGACCTAATGAAAACTATGCTTATTGTAACTAGCTGTACATATGCCTTATACTTTTCAAATTAGTAGTATGAGACATAACACAAAAAAGTTACAGTTGCACCAAACAGGTATTATTTATATTATTTTGTAATAATCAACAATCAATTCATTAATAAAAGCTTCTTTAAAATAATGAAGTACATTGATATAACATTGTTATGAAATCATTTTATGCATTAGTGTGATTATTTCTGCCGAAATGTTATTATACTGTGATTTTGAAGATGAGTAATATACTTCGAATACTTTTGAATTAAGGTTGAATTGCCTACTAATGGAATTGGACCTATAGTTATTTCACCAAAATATACAGAACAAAATATGTAACAAAAGATACTCAAGGATATTACACCAAATAATCCAATTAATAATCCGAATTTCGCTCGAGGATCCTCTCGAAGACTGGTTATATTATCCAATCTAGCCTTAATAATTGCTTCTTCTTTACGCATAATATGAAGTTTCCTAGATTCATCAATTTTGTCAGTCATCTCAGAAAATCTTGAGCAAGGTAAATTCTCCATACCAAATAACCATGAACAGATAGATTTGAACGTGCTTTTTGAATTTGACTTATCAACATTAGTCTCTAGAATAGATAATCGTTATCGTGAAAATAACAATTTCAAAACAAAACAAGGGTAGACATCTTGAATAACAACATTGTCATATTTCCTTGATACAACGACCCAATTACTCCTATTGCTTAGTAATCTTAGACACCGAACACTCGACATGATCCCAAATCAGAACACGTTTGAACAGGAACGAAATTATATTCCAAATAACAAGGATAGACAGAAGTAGGAATCAGATTCAGATTATATTTTATACATTTCCTTATATATACAAAATAATCATAGTGATTATAAAATAAGTGATAAATATTTGTAAAATTCGAATGAGTAAAAATTAAGATTTCTGACATTTCGCGGCTTAGTGCAAGTCGCTTCATCAGAGAAATAAATAACCGAATTGCATTGACACAAGATTAAATGATAATACAATGGAACAAATCAAAAACAAAATAAACTCGTACAACCAAAATGCTAGTTTGATAGTGTTATGATATCAAGTCATATAGGTCAAGGTGGTTTGAATTGTGACATGTATGTAAATGTTAGTGTGATGTGTGAGGAAAATATGTGAAAATAAAATTGTATGTATGTTCATGTGTATGAAATTCGATGTACTTTAATCGTGGCTAGTTGGGTAGATAGTCCATGTTGGGTGGATAGAAAGGCCTTCCCTTTTGTTAAGTGCAGTTGGATTTAACAAAATGTGAAGCGCCTCAGCTATTCGTCTTTCCTTATAATTGGAAAAGCCTTTTTGAATAATTCGGATATTTACAATATCGATTTAATGGTTGTGACAGATAGCATGTACTGCTATTGCTGATTTAATTTGTAATTTTTCAAGTTCAACAGGATTATTAAGAGGTCGTTTAGTGTAGCTTTCATGTTCTTTGGCACGAGTTTTGATTTCTCGTGAAGACTCTCCAATATAGGAAGCATCACAGTTGACACAACCTAGCCTGTAGACATAATTCTGTGTTGAGGTGAAAAGGATGTTGTCCTTTATTTTAACTAATGCACCTCGAATAGTGTTCGTAGTTTTGTAGAAAGTTTGGATTCCGTGCTGTTTTAGAATTCTTTATAATTCATCTGTTGTGTCTTGGCGGTAAGGTAGAACAGCTGTACCAATCCAAGATATTTTAACCAATTTACTATTAGTTAGTAATAAATTGTTATGTTTTTGCAAATTTTTAATAATATTCATTAGAAAATTACTAAGCCGTAGGATGTTGACTATATTTTTGTATTCGTATTGCTTGTCGTCTTCAGTTGTAATGAGTCTACTGGCTCTTCTGAATGAATTTAGAGCCAGTGATATCTTTGCACTGAGTAGATGTGCTGAGTTGAAATCGATATATCGATTTGAATGTGTAGGCTTGCGGTAAATTCTCAGATTAAGAGTTCCATTTAAATTTCTTTTAACTAAGCAGTTTAAAAATGGTAACTCATTGTGTTCATTTTCACTTTCTAAAGTGAATTTGATATTCTGAGATACGTTTTTGATTCGTTTGGAGAATGATCTTAGAAAAGTCTTTTTGATGATGACAGAAGTGTCGTCAACATATCTTAGCCGAACCCTTGGTCTAATGACATTATTGAAAATGTTAGATTCAAATATGGGTCATGAAAAGATTTGCTACATTGGTGAAACGGAGGAGCCCATTGCTACTCCGTTGGCTTGTTTGTAGAGAATCTCTTTGAACGTGAAAAAAGTTGAATTCAATCATAGGCTTAGGGATTTCATGATTAAACTGATGCTTAATGGGCACCGGCTAGATAGTGTATGATCATTTTCTAGTAATCCATTAATAAATTCTAGGCATATATCAATTGGAATACTAGTATATAAAGATACAACATCATAGGTTGCCATTGTTTCAATATACTCAACTATCAAATCTGATAGTTTTGATTTGAAATCATGTGTGTCTTTAACAATATTGTGTAAATTTTGTTGTAGTAGTTTTAAAATGTTGCTTAGATTTCTAGCAAGTGCATAAGTTGGAGTGTTGGTGAAATCTACTAATGGTCTCAGTGGGACACCAGATTTATGAATTTTTGGTAAACCATAGAAACGAGAAGTTGTGCATGATTTAGGATATAAAGTAAACCAAAGAGAAGTTGACCCGTCTCCGATTTCACTTTGTTTTTTGTCGTTGAATGATTTTTTGAATCAATCATTAGATATGGTCCTGTGGATAAATGCTCAAAGGCTTTTTCTTCATAATCTGTTTTATTCATTGAAACTGTGGTATTACTTTTATCGGCCTTGGTAAGTATTATTGATTTATCTTTTTGTAGTGAATACAGAACTTTTAATTCTCCCTTTGACAACTTTGAAGGAAGATGATTTTGTTTAGTCAAAATGTGGGAAGTTTTTGACGTAAAATATGAGCATCTTTATCAGGTAACTTTTCTAGTAATGGCTCTAGAATTGCTGCTATTTCTAATGTGGTGAGAGGCTTTCTGTGAATATTATAGTTATGTCCTCTTTCGAGTACAGCGATTTCATGTTTATCTAGAATTCTATTTGATATATTGTGAACTGTTCTTAATTTGGTCAGTTTCGGTGTAGTTGTTGGAGTTGTTCTTTCTGCTGTTCTTCCTTTCATTCCCTCATATTTTCTAATTTGTTTGAATTTCGACGACTTTAAATAGCTATTTTCGCTTTCATTGAAAAGCTGAAATGAGGCGACTGTAATTCGATTAGAGTTAGGTATTTTATTGCATCATCAAGATTATTGATACGATTTCGGAATTTCTCTAGCAATAATGTGCATTTGTGAATACGTTCTCTCAAGAAGATGCGCGATACGTGTTGACCATAGTGATTATTTATCAAACTGAAATTATCAACATTATCAAATGTGTTCACATAAGAGTGATGAAAGTTTACAAATCATGCGTACAAAAAATCAATACAACTTGATAAAATGAACAATTGTATTTCTAGGGATTTCGAATCCCTAACAAACATCAATAAATTAATGAAATTAAACACTATACCTTAAAATCATTCAGTAATATATTGAAATTATTTCAGGTTTGTTTTTACAAAGAAAGTAAATGATGACCCATTTAGACCACTTTTTTATTTATGGCCTTATTCACTTACAATTGCGTACTTACATGAAAAGATACTTGATTTCTTCATCTTGCTGTAAAATCTTACCGTCAGTACATGTGAGTTTTTGTTACATTCAACGAAATCTGTATTCATCAGTCTCTTAATTTCTAAATGATTTTATCAGTTTCCATAAGACGACAAATCGAAACATTTAGTCGAAACATTAAAAACTAAGGAAAGAATAGATTGTTTCTTTGCATATCAAAATAAGTGTTTGCAGGACTTCCTTCTGAGAACAGTATATCATACGTATATGATGCACAATTAATAAATGCTTGCAAGGCTTACTGCGAAAAAAAAATAATGTAAAGAATCAGTAGAGAATAAAACAAGTAAGACGATTATTAAAGGAGTAAATAATCTTCAATTTTAGCTTTAAGCCTTTAGTCTCTAAAAAGAGAAAAGCTTACAAGGTAACCTACCAACTCTACTTTATTACATTAAGATGCACTATAACAATCCTGGAGTGAAATAGAAATTTTTGTTTCACAATACACTGGCACAGGAGGTAATAAGTGACAGGACTTTAGCGTATTACTCTACAAAATGTTCAGTTACATAAAATCCTTGACAAACAAGGTAGTTAATTAAAAAGTTGTAGACTGAGTGGCGATAGAACTAAATTATTGTGAAATCCTCCGGATATGAAACGAGATTTGTATGAACTAGATAGATAGGACAACCAATTTATAAGAATTGTTCAACGTTAGAACTTTTCACACGAATGACACAAAAGTCATAGCATTCAAAAACATTGCAAACCTCAAGCAAAGACGAACACAAATTTTCAAAATTTATGTCACGTGAATTACGTTCCACACAAAACATAACGTTCAGAATCAAATACCGGGTATTCAGCTGACCGATTTAGATTACGCAGATGATATAGTCCTGTTTGGAGAAGACTCTGGTCTAATACAGAGTTCTATGGTAGCAATATCACCGAAGCAGGCTGTTAAGGAGTCCCGAAATACTTCTCATGAAAGTCTATGGAGGTCCAGAAACGCCAGAATACGTTAAATCCAGTCAGCATTACATGGAACCATAGCAGAAACATCTGAAAAATGCAGAATCACGTGCCACTATTCTGACTGGATATTTGGTTATACTGCTAACATATTTAGTAGGGTCCCTGAACTCTCCAGAAACTCAAGGTCATTTGTAATTCTATGAATACCCTCATTTTTCTAAACAGAAAAGTTACCTCGGAATAAATTGTTCATTTTGTGCTTTGTGCCTTTTCTGTGTATTCAAGTCACAGTGTAGATTCAGACTGGGGTTATCTGAAGCAGATAAGAATAGGATTTTGTGTCTAGTTAGCAAACTAACCACAAAAGCTTTCGAAATGCGTTTCTCCCCCCCCTTCTAAATGTAAACTTTAACTTCCAAACTGGTCTTCGTCAACGTTTGAGCTAAAGATAAGAAGTGAAGTAGTTAAGTACGTCGAACATTTCACTTAGAAGTCTGATTAACCCTGATGGGTTGGTCTCTGATGAAATATCCGTACGAACCCAAAAAGCTCGTCTGGCTTTTGTCAATCTACATCACCTATAGCTTAGGTGAGATATTCTTCTCTCAACAAAAGAAAGAGTATACTACACAGTGGTCTGCCCAATCTTACTGTATGGATGTAAGACGTATCCACTAAGAGTAAACAACACTAGTAGATTATTGGTATTTGGCGATTGATGTTCCTGAAACATCGGTCGCGTTAACTGGGATCACTGGGCAGGCAGTGACGAGGCTAGGCGCCGGATATTATGGAAAGGTCGTAAGTCAGCCAATGGAGTTGTAAATCCTTATCGACTAAGTAGGTTAGGACACGTATTACATATGCCTAACCACCGACTGCTTCGATGCCTGATAATGACAGATATACGGGTAAGATGGAACAAAGTTAGGGGCGGCCAAACCAAAACGTAGTATCGGTCCATGAAGTCACTGACTGCTGGTATAGGTAGATGCAAACTATCTAGTTGGGGTCCGTGCGAATGCTGTAACCAATCGTTGGAAACTTTAGGTGACATGGCTCAGAATTGGTCACAGTGGCGCAGGTGTATTTACTCTTTGTCCCCTCTTAAGTCGTGAGCTTAAAATTATTTTTGATATGACGCCTACTAATATAACAACGCCAACCCTATACCTCGGCAGCACTAACCGCAACTTCAACTAGCTGATTTCCTACGCGAACAGATACTCGAAACTTCGACCAACAACTCGAACAACTATTACTCGCCCAAGCCAAAACCAAGAAGACACGAACGCAGTGCTGAGAAGATTCGATTCTATTTTGTCCCAACTCAGTATATATAGTTACAATAACGACCTTGTAACAATTAGGAATATTAGCACACTAAAAGGCAGTACAACCAATCGGAAGATACAAGGTCAATGCGGAGAATATAAACGGCGATATCGAATATCGCACATTTTACGATTAATAAAAATAATAGCAAAAATAAGAATAATTACATGAAAAATAACTAGTTCTGTCTCTTCCTAGCAATTTTATAGCTCTTTCCACGTACCAATTCTTTCTCCTTGAATCATACTCGATATTTCCACTCTTTTTTATCCTTATAATTGAAGTAACTTCTACTTCTACTGATTTGATTTTAGTCTTTTTGTGCTTTTGAGGTATGGCGACTTGGATGGACACATGTACTAGGCTCTATGTTGTTCATACATACATAAAAGATAACCAGTTGAGTAAAAAATAATAACTTCTTTACCTGAGTCACATTTTTCTCAATTTGGTTCTTAAAATTATTTGCGCCATTTTACTTTACACTCCATAAGATGAACCATTATGTGAATATAGGAGATGTGATATAGGAGAACTGTTTTGTATATTACAGTTATCGTATTGAAACTGAACCTTCCCTGGTTGTGTTTAACTTTCATATTCCATTTAAAGCTATTAAATTTATTATAAATTTCATGGGAGATGGAATACATTTTCAAGTTAATCAGAATCCAGGAGTGATAATGGTTTATTTATTCTTACAATAAGACTTTGTATTAATCTACATCGATTTTAAGACTTCACACCGATATGATCTTCTACATTGTCAGCCACATTTTTATTTCAACTGTTAACATAATACGTACCAGTGACTACAGCTAAAGATCTTTAGAAGTTGAAAAGTCTAAACTGTTTGGAATCGCTGAGAATTTTAACACTACTGTATTAATATAAGAAAAGTTTGGTTTAGATGTTGATATATCACCTCCATTGTCGTAATTTGTCTAATGAGAGCCCAGAGAGGTATGTAGCCTATTATAATTAAGTGAATAGAGATATAACTTTTATATTCTTCCTTTTCATTTGTATATGCGAATTTTCCATATAAGACTGCTTATGATAACATTAATATGATGTGTATGTATCGCGTCTCATTTGGTTTTTGATCATTCTGGCTAATTATTGTGAAACTGAGTGGGACTACTACTAAGGCACGGGTATGATAAGCTGTTAGTTTATCAAACGACGTGAGAAAGTAGTCCAAATGCAACTGGCAACTGGGTAAATTGAACTTATTTTGAAATTAATAATGAAATGCATCATTGGATTGATTGCATAGAAAAAACGAATAAACAGCCATGATGAAACCGAGAGATAATTGAAAGAAAAGAAGCCTACATTAGTTCGAGTAATGACCTTTTAAGTTATAAGTAACATCAGTGAAAGTTATAAAAGTATTTATACATATATTTTTGCCCTAGTGACAAAGATGTCATCATTATACCACTTCTCATTGATTCAGCACTTGATATACATATCTAAGTAGGACAAAAAAGATAAGCAAATAAAACGTAAGAAAGATTGCTAATATAACGATTATATATATATATATATATATATATATATATATATATCTTGAACACACAGATTGAATATGCATCCAATCAGTATTACGGTGGCTGGCTAATATTTGCTTAGAAGTTTTGATATCTTCTGTAGTGCTCTTCAAGCAATTTTTTTAACCTATTTCTCCAAAACAAAAGAAGGTTGATGCCATTTACAAACATATATGGACAAAGCAATCAGTTAACTTGACAGATGTCAATAACGTTCACTTGAGCGATTAAAAAATATTGAAAAATGTCGATTACTAGAGAAACGTCAACATATACGCTAATATACGTCAATTATAGTCAGTTAAGCGTAAAGACTTCTACTCATTTTTCTAGTAGTAAATTAGGTTTTTCTCAGTTTTAGATTTTAAGATAGAGATTAACAGTGCAGTAGTCGATGAAAAATAAGTTGAAACTGTCATAAATGTAGTCAAACAAAAAATGTATTGATTCCAACCTACCGAAATTTATAGGAGAAACGAATTCAGGCACATTATGCTGTACTTACTTACTTACTTATTCCCGTTACTCCTCGCTGAGTAGCATAGGCCACTCACCAGTGTTCTCCATTTAACTCTGTCCTGAGCAATCCTTTCCAATTGTTTCCAGTTGCTGCTCATCCTTTTAATGTCTGCTTCCAATTCTCGACGCAGCGTGTTCTTTGGCCTTCCTCTTTTCCGCTTCCCAGCAGGATTCCATGTTAATGCTTGTCTTGTGATGCAGTCTGATGGTTTGCGTAGTGTATGTCCTATCCATTTCCACCGTCTTTTCCTAATTTCCTCTTCAGCTACTGGAAGTTGGTTTGTCCTCTCCCATAGTAGGCTGTTGCTGATGATTTCCGGCCAACGGACATTCAGTATCTTGCGTAGGCAGTCGTTTATAAATACTTGTATCCGTCTGAGGATGTTTGCAGTAATTATCCAATTTTCAGCTCCATACAGCAGGACTGTCTTCACTTTCGAATTGAAGAGTCTGACTTTGAGGTTAGTTGATATTTGTTTTGAGTTCCAGATGTTTTTCAACTGCAGGAATGCTGCCCTTGCCTTGCCAATCCTTGTCTTTACATCTGCATCAGACCCTCCTTTTTCATCGATGATGCTCCCCAGATATGTGAAAGTATCCACCTCTTCCAGAGTTTCCCCATCAAGTTGAATTGGGTTGGTGCTCCCTGTGTTGTATTTGAGAATCTTGCTCTTACCCTTATGTATGTTCAAGCCTACTGATGCTGAAGTTGCTGCTACACTGATTGTCTTCGCTTGCATTTGTTGGTGTGCATGTGCTAAAAGAGCTAAATCATCTGCGAAGTCCAAATCATCGAGTTGCATCCTACTTGTCCATTGAATCCCGTACATTCCCTCAGATGTGGAGGTCTTCATGATCCAGTCGACCACTAGGAGGAAGAGAAAAGGTGACAGCAAGCAACCTTGTCTGACTCCGGTCCTCACTGAAAATGCATTTGTCAGTTGTCCTCCATGCACAATTTTGCACTGTGTTCCGTCGGAAGAGTTCCGGATGATGTTGACGAGTTTCTCTGGTACGCCACATTATGCTGTACAGCTAAATAATCATCAGTGTGTAAGTGGGAATCAATAGAAACAGATGATTTTTTATTCGATCGTTACTATCTTCTTTGCTTGAATCCCAAGCTGTCCAGTAAGTAAGTTAAACGGTACAACTGGCTTAGCGTTGGTGGTGCATTAAAAGGTGACACTACAATAACTAAAATACCTGTAGATGTAAATGAGAATACAGCAAAATATATATGGTGAATATTTTTTTTATGAGCCACGGTTGTGTATCAGCTTCACCACAGATTGGATCAGAATAAACTAGTGTAAGACTCATTCGAATTAGACCAATAATTAATCCATATATTAGACCTGCAAAAGCACCCTTAAAAATTAATTAATTCATTAGTGAAGCTCAAAGTGAAATTAATAAACAAACGAATGACAAATCCATAGTGGTTAATAATTCGAAACAAACGAAGACAATATTAACATGATTCAAACGAAAAATTGAGAAATAGACGGTAGTTTACTTCATAGATTTTAATCAGCAGACAATATCTATTGCATAGAAACTTTACGTAGCTCAGAAAGTAATAATTTCATTTTCAGATTTCATATAACTAAGCTATGAAGCTCACTGATTGCATTACAATTAACTTCGGATTAGAAAATTAATCTACTCAGTTCCCTCAACAATAAGAACATGCGATTATATTAATCACCAATCAGTAAAATGTCATTTTATTTACTACTTTGTACTAAAAATGACTTTTAAGCTAGTTACAATTGCGTAAGTATGCATCAAGACGTTTAGATTTTCCACCAACTGATCAGAAGAAATATAATAAATAACCATTGTGGCATTGCAAGACAAACTGCGGAACGTGATGACACACTAAACCTTATTTTTAAGAAATGCTCTAATGTTACGTGTTTACCAGTAACTGGTATCTTTAAGAAATCTCTTTCTTTGAATGTTATACCAAAAGCATGGAAGAAAATAAAATCATTACCTATACCAAAATAACGTGTCCAATGGTGAGAATCTCACGCTTAAACTAATAGCAATAACCTTGCTTTTACTCAAAATGATAAGTAAGCAATGACTACGTAAGTTTTAGCCTGTACTGAAAAAGAATATTCACTCATATCGGCTTTCATGCAGATGGAATAGAAGCACCCTAGATACGACAGCTACCTTAGTTCAGAAAAAGGCAAGAAATATGTCCGAAATAAGTTCCTCGTCTATACTTCTGTCTTTGATTCCACTACTACACTCCGTCAATCCCTGAATATTTGTCACATCATTATGTATTTAGTGGACTTTTGAGGAAAAACAACATGGTGTTGCGTAGAGTTTGGAATCCTATCAGTAGAGTATGAGATGAGGATCTATATGTTATTATGAGTATGGTTGTGGTTAAACATTGACTAGTATTATTCTATCAAATGAAAACAACCAACTTCGTTTACATCTTTCACTATGTAAATCTTCTCACAGCACAAGATGTAGCTAGATTAGAATTCATGCACGCAAAGAAAAGTATAAAACGTCAAATATTCCGTACCTAGCACACGTTCTATTTGAAGGCTGATCTGATTAGGAATTTACGTTCTTGAAAATATAACTTATTACCTATTGCAAGGAATCCTATTTCGCATGAAACTTTCATCTATATATATATATATATATATATATATATATATATATATATATATATATATATATATATATATATATGTATATATATATATCACTTGTTACGAAAACAATGTCTGAATTAGCTCGTGTGTGGTCTATTTACATAATTTCAAAGTCCTAAATATATAGTCAAAAATGGTTTCCCGTCCCTTAATTTTTAATGATTCGCCAAATGATATCAGAAAAAACGAAAATAAATGTGACATCATGAACTATTTTGAAGATTAACCTGATTAGGAAGTCAACTTACCTTCACATTACATCGCTTCCACAGTATGGCGCATACATATACTGAAGCTATAGGAGGTGTAAGATAAGCAGCAATTGCTTGAATATAGATATATAAAAATTATCGCCTTGAAAATGTTGTATTATCGGAATCCATGCAATACTCAACCTGACTAGTAATATAACAAACGCGCTTAAATTAAGTAGATAAATAAACATAATACACACAATTTCGGAAGTTTTGAGACTGGTAAACAGTAAATATATATAACTAAATGCCTTAATGGATGAAATCACATTCAATGAATTAAACAATGCACGTCACGGTATACGATCAAAGTCATGTTCATTTACAGTATGACTCGATGAATGAATGTGAATAATGTTGTAGGATGTGATAATACTCAACTTTCTCTGCAATGAAACTTCTACATTTAGAAACTTAAATTAGTGCTTACGTTTTCATTAAAATGGTTTGTATATTTCATATCGATGGGACTCTTCAACTATTCACCAACGTCATTATCATTCTCATTTCTATAGTTAAAGAAAATTAACGAGCTTTTAAGCTATTGATAAATAGTGCTTACGTCAACCAGCCAATCACGAAAATGTCACTCACCTCCGAAATCTACACTATACGTATAGAGAATCCTAATTAGATAATTAATTTGTTTTATGCATATGTGAGACGATCAGAAATATCTGCATAAATTAACATATCTATCATTCATTCCAGATGGCAGTGGGTAAAATGACATGATTTTCAAATATTAAAAACCAAGCTTATCTCATCAATACACAAAAAAGAAACTGTTGCCAATGCTCATAACTTCTGGATACAATATTATAAGCTTTAGACAACTGCAAAATGCAAATAGTGATTTCAATATTCTTGAAAGCGAACATGATCATGACTTCTAAATGATCTCTAAATATGTAACTGACAGATGATTACGCCACAGGCTTCCTATGAATATGCACCTAACTCCAGGAAGTATCATAAATGTAGGTGTGGCTATGTATATCAAGCATATCAAAAATATTGTTTTCAATAACAAACACCATTGTGTCAATTATTCACTGACCAATTCAGTATTTTGAGAATTACTTCTCTATTTTTGATATACATCCACTGTGAATAGTGTACTTTCAGAGTTAAAAATTGACGTCAAATCAGAAATTAAAGCAGCAAGCATTACAGTTAACATTAGACCTCTGAGACTTAGAAGTAGTCGTTGTGCAAAATCAAAATAATTAACAAAATTTCTTGCAAAGTTTGATGAGATATGATCATACTAAAAGTAAAAGTTTCAATGAATCATCATTATAAAGAAATTTAACCGTGGAAGTAGTGAATGTACTGTTGTTTTTTCTTTCAAAGCAGTAAGTTAACGATTCACAGATGACAATCAAAACTTTGTTCTCTTGTTATTTTGCATCGTTTGATGGCACGAGAATATATTTTAAATTGAAGATCTTATACACTTAACAATAAGGGACAGACTTTTAACGTAATTAGACAATAAACGAAATGGAAATATCATTTATCGAATTAGAATACTCTCATTTTACACATCAATCAAATCTTCAAGTGAAGTTTGTGATGATGTAATTATAAATCGGTGATAGGCAATTCATGAACTATATTTAGGCACAGATCTCAACAAGAATAAGTTTTTTGGTTTTAGATTGAAATGTTTACTATCATTCCATACAGTTTCAACATTCACTTGATAGTTCTATAACTCGTGAAAACGCAGCATAAAAACACCTACGATCAAATGACTACATCATATGTGTACCGTAACAATTTACTAATTGCTTAGTAGTCTTACAGTATACTAGGGTAAACACTAGGTGGAATAAGTAAGTAAAACCTAAATTTGCTTAAAATAACTGCAAACATTTTTTCAGTTAACAGTCATCTGAGAATGATTTGTATTATTAAGTGAGTAGATTGACTTTTAAGCTCAATGAAACAGTCAGTTATAGAAATTAAAGACATCTTGTAAAAATTACTATAACTTGCTTACTAAAATTACTAGTTAACACTGGCTCTGATAGGATACTGGCTGAAACAATCCATGGATTTAATGAAAATCAAATAGGACGCCGAGAGTTTTCCTTCAATTAGTTTTCTTATTATAGCTCCGCAGTAGCATGATGATAGCTATATTATACTGTACTAACGTTACATTACTTTGTCCAAAAGAGAAAAACCAGATCATTTTACAATAGCGGCTTAAAATCTTTATTTCACAGTATTCATGAACTATTGAGCTAGATCAATTCCTAAAGACTGATTTCTCATAGAAATCGGCTCTCAAATGACAACTAATACCATGTTCGATGCCAATCTGAATTGATAAGTGACTGCTTACTGAGTGATCAAGAGTTTGCATCTGGCTGCTGATACCTTTCGTTCAGGAGTTAATAACTTCGGAACCAAGGTAAAAGTCACCATCTATAGCTATCTTTGACTACAGATATCCTCAAAGAACTGATAACTTGTAAGATAATAACCAAATGAGCTATTCTAAAGTTTATTTCAGATATTTTAAGGAGATTGCTCGATGTAGTCTGCAAACCATGAATGTATTATAATGCTTACATGATGTTCAAAGAAACTAAGTTGTGTTAAGAGACCCTTTGATAAACAAACAACAAACAGATGACAGAATCGCTCGTTGAAAACTATAGGACGTTTAGTACACGTGTCATACTTGATCAAGATAACTTACTCACTTTTGAACTAAATAACATGAAATGAATACATAGACAACATTTACACCAGCCTTCCACAAATCAGAAGTACCTAGGTAAAAATGGAAATTTCAGAAAATAAAGGAATCGTTTCTATTTAGATTCATTAAATTCAGTTGTTGACAGAATTCACTTTTTCACCTCAAGAGTTCTGTATTCACTCACCAACCTAACTCCATATAAACAAAAAATTGCCGTAGTTACATGGTAAATAATCAATACATACACTTAATTGCTTCGGATAATTACAAACTAAACGTACCTGAAGGCATTAGATCAATCACAAGCTTTGGGTTAGCCATATTAGAACAACCATTACGATGTCCACAAACTGCAAGACAACCAGAACCAGGGAAGCAACCGATCTCATCTAAAAAGAATGAGGTTAGAAGTCAATGAATTATAGGAAACGAGACATTTACAACATTATAACAATTGACTACTTTTGTATTAAAGGCCTTTGTACAAGACGCTAGCTTTCAATAGATAAAACAATGATTCCGACAAATAACTGGTTTCGAAATGTATATCCTACTGCGTTTGCTTTAGTTTGGACAGCTGGACAAATTCCTGTACCTAGATAAGCAAATTTGGGCTGTACAAGATGTTTTATGAACTTCTGTTGTACTTGCCTACACTTTACAAAACAAAATCAGAAAGCATTTTATTTGTAAAAGCAGAGGTTTAACAAGAATATGCTGAAGATGATACTATACAGACTAGACATTGAAGTCAAATACCTGAAGACTTTCTTGAAGTTCTACTAAGAAGTCGTAACTGACAATGCTCGGACAAACAGGGAGTTAAATTTCAAAGCAAAGTCCTTATCACTGTAACCCAGAAGAGTCAATCGTTAACCATCAATTAGAATGATATCAGGAATTCAGTTAAGATCTTATCTTTATTTTGATTTTTCCAGCATAATTCAGTGAATTCAATTCTGACATATGTTCCCAATAAATCACTGTTATAACTACCTATCTACCTAAAACCAATACTTAATTATACCCATAATATGTAGTCAAGATGCTCCCAATAATTTCTAGAATTATTATTTAATTTCTATACAAATGCTCAAATTCATCGTTTTCACTGCCCCATCTTCCAAACGATTTAAAGTTATTTGATGAACATTTCAGTTCTTGATGCACAAGTATTTTAGTAACATATTAAATTATTTAAAACGCAAAAGCCTGTAGTATGCAGCTGATGAGGATGGATTTAGGAAAATACATTGAATCCAACCTATTATAGGAATATCATCGTTCCTGGTCTATATGCATTTATTTTTTTCATACAAGCTTTCCATTGACTTTATTTGGCACCACTGAAAACAAGAGTTTCGTCTTAGTATGAGACACTTTAGTAGTGTGTATCAATTGCATTATCACTAAATCAAGTCAAAAACCTTCAAGCTTCGCAGAAGACTCTTAATAGTTAGACCACTGAGCCACCATCCAACGGTCGATATTCCCGACTTCAGTCAATTTGTGATACATATAAACGGCCGCATCCGTTGCCATTGGTGGGCAGCCGCTTCATATTAGACACTGCTGAATTTCACTGGTCACTGTAACATGTAGGACGATAATAACGTTGAAGTTTCCTGGTGACCGGTCAGTGCCATAAAATATCATCCAGGTATGATGGTTTGTATTAAAAGAGACCATTGAAATAAGAAGCAAAACCATTTAAAACCATTTTCCAAATGTTTCATTTCATTTTTATCAAATATTTTATATCTATTATTTATGCGTTGGCCATATTTAAAATCACTATTTAAATTGTAAATTCTTATTATAGTATTTTCCATTTACCATTGAGAACTAATTATTTTTATACTCATTACCTCATTTTTCCCATAATAAATGTCGTTGTTTTGCACTGGTATTATTATTCTAATTGGTCTGCTGCTTCAAAGTCTAGTTCTGAAAGCAGATAAACGGGTTCTCGATATGTAGTCCGGGATTTTTGACTGGTTGGATCAGTAGTCTTGTATTCTTCCTATTCCAGTTTGGAGCTTCATTGCATAGCTAGAATACTGGTTCTTTGCTGTCCCCAATCTCTGTATTAGTCCTGAAAAGGCTGTTGTTGCAAATCAATCAGAGTAAAGACATACTACTTTACAACTTGAAAATTTTACTTGCTATTATAGATGGGTGTTGAACGGTAAGATAGGTACGGATCGCATTGTATAATAAGATTTTCACACAACAAACTTCGCAGGAAAGCTATAAATAGTACATTGCAACTGTAACACAAAAGTTTGGAGAGAGACATTATATCAAACGTATAAGACGCAAAATCACATTATATATTATCGACAAAAAAATTAGTACGCTTTTACTCATGGAATGTATGTCGGGCCACAAATACCTAGAATGATAGTGAATAACAGTTTGTCACATAACTAGGCTAAAGGAAGATCAATGAGAAGGACTCAACTGAAATATAAAACATTGAAAAGTTATGGCTGTCAGGATGCTGTTATATCATTAACTACGCTTTGCTTTTAAATGCATATATCAGGTATGCAAAAGGAATAACCTGGATGGTATTTATTTCATTTCTACTATTCAACAAGTGTTCGATGACTACATCTGTTAAGTATGTAATTGACTTAAATCATATAATTTGAGTAATACAGCCCACGTCCCCTAATTTCTAAATCAATTTACGAGTAAATGCTTGACCTCATCGAAGTTATCTGTGACTATTAGTTACAAAAAAAATTTATAACAGGTAAATGCATGTTCTTACTTGGATATAACACACGACTTATCATTCCCGAAATTACCATAATAAAAAGTGGGAATTATTTTATTATGCTAGTCATAAGTGTTGCACCCTGTGCATACGACAGACTCTTTGTTGCTAATGTACGTTGAACCATCATTTAAATAAAACATTATGCCGTAAAATGTATCATACTGTGATTGTATCGAACAAATAAAGTGTTGAAAGTATTTCACAAAAACCAACAGTTTTATTTGATCCTCAAATGTTAAAATTACATATTTTCATTATATAAGTGATATGCCAGGCACCTAATGAAGATTGACTATCTTCGGTAACTATGTTTAGAACATTATTCTAATTATTATGACTGTGGACAGTGTAAACATTTTATTTCTATGACTGCTATGTTTCCCTTGCCAGGTTCTCTCGTTTTGTATATTTACTCTTAGTATATTGGTTATTTACTATGGACTACGCTTACTTGATTGTGTACAAGTTGTATCATTCACTGACACTCTTCCCTTTGTTCTGTACAAATGTTAGATTTATGATTGGTTTACCGTGTGGTCTGATTTTATGTATATATAAAGGCATGATTAAAATACAATACGTTCTCAGTTCTCGGCTCTGGCTGTTCTATTGTCGGCCTGGAGGTGAGTGGGCTTAGGTCAGTCGCACATCAACTAGACACGCATCTCATTGGTGTTCTCGTCCACCGACCAATCCATCCTCCCTTTCTCTCTTCACGGCATAACAATAAGGCAAATTACTTATCGATTATAACAATGTTTTAGAAATACATAAAAGTATCTTTATGGATGCTTTGTACAGTAAATGAATCAATTCGTTAATGTTTAAGGTATTTCTGTAAGTTAATGATGTTTAATATTATAGATTGGTATTGTCCATAAAACCACTAGCAACCAGAATGCATAAAACACTTCATTTATACGAATTTACTACACTTCTACAAGTCGAGTAGTTTCTGGTTTTTTTAAAGGTCATTAGACAATAACTCATAATAAGAACAATATGTGAATCTTCAACGCTGATACACTATTGCATTCAGCGTCATCATCAACTACCTCCTAATTCATTTAATCAATTATCTACATATTCTCCTTCGCTAATACAAATACAGTTAATACTATATGTAACATAGTGTTTCTATATAGCTAAGAAGGGTGAAAAGTAGAATTTTCTTAACAGTATTCTTCTATCTCTATCGATAATTCATACTTTGTTAATGTGACAAAATATTTTAAAACTTTTTCTTTGAAGTTATTACCACCATTCCTTGAAATTCAATTACTTCAACCATTAATAAATATTCACTTTGTTCGGATTAGTTGAATAGGTGGTTTGAAATTGTGAAAGTCACTACTTTGAGGATCACTATACACACATGTATAACTAATGCAGATTCCCTAAACAACTGATTTCCCGTGTATTTATATTGTAAGAATTGTAAGCTTTTACTTCACGTATTAATTACTGTTGTACCTTCAACAGTTCATAAATTACAGTTGTTTTAACTTGTTCCTGAGATTTATTTCGTAAATATTCTGATTATGTATATACATAAATTTTTTTATTGACGACAAATTATTTATAAAATGTCGACAATAAAACTTATTTTTATTGTATACCTTGAGAGTTATTCATTGGAATCCTCATGAATTCCAATATTTACTTTTTTCTGCTATTTACCATTAAACTAGCTACAAAGTCCTTTATTGTACCATTAATATAACTACAGTAAAACATGGTTTTTCCATCACCTTCAGAGGCTTGTTTTATAATTTTACTAGAGACAAATCAGCTTAAATTGGGCCTAAATATAAGCACATGGCTATACTATCAAGTTGTCGATGTTATTCGTTTATATACACCAGTTTATCATGCATATTGCATTTTATGCGCTGACCAGGTATTTGAATGGATTCCTTCCGAGAAGGAAGGCGTTTGAATTAAACGAGAATCAACTGTCGGTTCACTAGACAACTGCATAAATGACGTAATGTTTTCGCTTCTGCTGTTCGTATCATTGTACTTAATAGGTGTTCACCCTAGATGAAATATTAACTTCGGCAATAGCTCCTCCATATGCAGTGGGAAGTCTTTGAAAGCCACCGATCTTGATGAAACCTGAAATAAATATTTGTTACTACTACGTAAAAATAAGTAAAACACTTTAAATGACTGTACTAGTTACCTAAAATGTTTACTATTTTCCTAGCTTCAAAGTTGACTAGGGACGTTAAGTTATCAACCTACATGGCATAACTGGGACTAAATTCAATATGAAATAAAGTACGTAGTTCACAGCAATAGAATAACAGATTAAATAGCAATAATAAAATATATTAAGAACCAGTAACCCACTAAAATTTTTATAGCATTGTTTTAAAAACCCATTTTCCTTACTTAATATCGTTAGTACAGTTGCACCTGCAATCATGACGAAGAACTGAAGGGTATCAGTGTATAATGCAGCCGAAAGTGTCCCTTAGACAGAAAAACGACAGAAAGAAAAGTGTTCCTAGCATTTTATGGTTATGTAATACGCTCATTAGTGAATTTTCGTAAACAAGTAATTCAATAATTACCAGAACAAAACTTACATTTCTGTAGCCAGCTTTATAACAACTAATGTTGAAATCTAAACGTTTGTCATATGGGTTAAATTGTATGATATATTGAAGGAATTTACTGAGCAAATCAGAACACATGGGATTGAACTACAGCGGTTGATGACGGTGAAAAGACATACCTATGAAGTGCCCACTTGAGGTAACTTACGAAGCTATGAATCATTCATGAAATTAGGTAGCATGCAGCTTACATAACATTTGACCCTGTGATATAACTTGATTTACATATTCCTTCAACCACTAAAAGCATTGACGAAACACTCATTAGGGAAAATCCAACGTAAATTTATTCTTAACAGATTAGTTCGTTTCGATGCTTCAATCGACCTACAACCTACAATTTATGGTTGTATTATATTCTAAAATTAAACTTGTGCAGTGAATGAATTGCTTTATGTACCTTTCTTAAAACCTACAACCGTGATTTTCTGAATCTAGGGATGTTGACAGATCTGTGCGTTTTTGTTTACATCTTGTCTACAAAGTCGGGTGATGATAAGTGTGACTTCATAGTAAACAGTTTTCAAACGTGGTAATAATAAGTAGCATGGCGCAGTTTGCTATTAAGGTTTTCTTCAACATTTGACTGTAGGATTGTTAAACTAACAGATTAAATGCGTTCATGATAATGTTTTGACAGTTTTCGGAATAACGTCAATATTTTTTATCTATTTATGCATAAGTTGAACTTTCGAGAAAACATTTTCGTTTTGGAATGTTTCCTGTATAAATTGAGCCTAGCATTTCTGCTGATTGTTTCCATATAATGTTGATCCATTTATTTGTATTTGAAACTTATCATCACAGACCATAAATGTGAACACCATTTAAAATAGTTGTACCAACACTAGACTCATACATTACATACTACTAGTATAATTGGCTTAATATTATATCAGGTAGCATAAGTCACTGCTACCTGACGCATTATAAGATTCAGTGTAGCCGCTTTAAACAAATAATTCGCTGCTTTAGTTGATTAGTTTAACTTTAATTGTAAGTTGAAAACGAAGGTAAAACATTTCATTTTACTCTATCTTTAGATTGAAAGATGTTACAATAGTCTCGATCTCCAGGATAAATGTCAAATTTCTGTTAAATATTTTGGGTCATTTGATACATTTCCAAACACAGCACATAATAGAAGCATGTTGAGTTGTTTCAGAAACTGAAATTTAACTGTTTTGTTTTACAGCTTGAGCAACAGAATGTTATTATATGATGGGAAAGAAAAATTAGAAATCCTCCAACCATGAAACAGTCTAACCAACCCATCTAAGAAGACCAAACCGATGTTCTCAGTGATAATATAAATAATCCACACTATAGGACTTTCGACATTTTATATGATACTCACCACCATATAGATCGTAACAGATATGATATACTATCGCTACAAAAATCCCTAGTTGAAATGACATCTAAGCTCAACTAATTGACACCACTCACAAATATATGGAATCGTAATAACGATAAAAATATTAAAAGCTTTGCATAGGTGGTATCTGATTAACCTTGTAGCAACAGATTAGGTAAAATGGATAGTCTTCTCATGTAATGTGGTGAAACATAATATTCCCGAGCACACACCTCTCGTAGAAATGTGGGATACATGTTTAAAAGTAAATGGTATGCTAAAGATCCAATGCCAAGTTATAAGATTTTGATAAAAGTCAAATAAAGAAAATCTCCTATAATTTTTTAAATCCAACTGCCCTGGAGATGCAAAACTATGGAAGTATAAGAGTCATCAAAGACCTAACCCCCCCACATAAAGAGACGTGAGGCATTGACATCTAGTAATTGCACTACAAGCACCAACCAACGAAAAATATCCTCTACTAAAATAAATGAAACTCATTACACATTTCAGGATGCAAATCCACCACCACTTGACACCCCTTTAAGTGGTAAATTGAGGGCGACATAAATTGCTGACCTCAGTGTGTCTCTAGAGGTAACATCGTGTAGCGGCAAACACCTTCCTATGGATGCTAATAAATATATGTATAATAATAATCTTACCCCAGGTTGTTCATACACAGTGAAACCAATATCAAATCAATTAAATGACTTGAATATGAATATTCTTAGCCCAGTGCTCAGTGCTTGACGAGTTTTTCCGAAAGATCACCTAACAAGACCTGAATTTGAAACTAAACAGGAGGTTAATATTTTAAAAAGCTATATTTAGTAGCCTACAAAATAGTGGGAGGTTGTCTGCCATGCGCACTTCTGTTGACAGTTTTTTCTATATTTGCTCATACTTAGCCAAATAAAAGTTCGTGCTAGCTTTTGCTTTGTATTTTTAAATTTTGATTTAAGAGAGTGCATCTATTAGGTATTTAGCTTCGAGTATGGGTACGGTAGGCAATGCTAGTTGAAGTGTGGGTTAGATTACTGAGCAATTTATAGAAGAGAACTAATTTTTTTCTTGGTTTCCTTCTGCATAGTGGTCCAGGTTCCAGCATTTGCACCTAGTTCAGTATGTATAGGTCTTACACATATTTTATATAGAGCCAGTCTTGATCCATTTTGTTGAAAGTTCCTCACTTTGCGTGAAGTTCCTGACTAACGCTGTGTGCTGTGGTTTATTGATCTTCTCTGCCTGTCGATAACTGCTAATAACACGTGTTACACCTTGTGTGAACAGCACCTCGTAGGTGGACCACGGAGATTAGAAGTATCACATTAAAGTATCATGAATAGATCACAAGGATGCACTTTCCTTTTCAGCATGGATTCTGGGTGATATTTTCAACGTGATACAATAGTTGGGAACTGAAAAGATGAAGAAAACGAACAAGCAACACGGAGAGAGGACACAGATAACCAATTAAGTACATCCGATTCCAGTAAAACCCAAAGTGTACATATTACATTAATTGAAGCTCATTTGCTATTCCAATTTTCTATTCTGGGAAACGTCGACTAATACTAGAGATAACTATCGGATAAAGTATAGGAAAATAAAGGCATACTGCATCACCTCTAAGAAATACATAGGTATTACGAGATTCCAAAGCACTATCTGCTAGGAAGGAAAACGTTCTATGGGCGACTAGTCAAAAAGCTCTTAAGACCTGGAAGTAAATTTTTTTGGAAGTGTCATAAAGTAAAAACAAAATGTCGGGAGGTCCGCTGATAAATGTACCCTAATATATATAAGTTGTGTTAAGTAAGTTGCTCGTCCATGTGGAATAGGTTGTTTTTCCATAGGTTCCTTTATCTTAGTGAAGATAATTTTTTAACTTAGATCACACGGTTTCTATGTTATTCGTGTGAGTTTCTATAAACTGTCTCAGCTGTTATTTGGCTAAAGCGTTCTTACAGCTTCATTGATATCTTTTAATCTGGTTTGCGTTTAATTGGCAAGGCAAGGGCAGCATTCCTGCAGTTGAAAAACATCTGGAACTCAAAACAAATATCAACTAACCTCAAAGTCAGACTCTTCAATTCGAACGTGAAGACAGTCCTGCTGTATGGAGCTGAAACCTGGAGAATTACTGCAAACATCCTCAGACGGATACAGGTATTTATAAACAACTGCCTACGCAAGATACTGAATATCCGTTGGCTGGAAACCATCAGCAACAACTTACTATGGGAGAGGACAAACCAACTTCCAGTAGCTGAAGAGGAAATTAGGAAAAGACGGTGGAAATGGATAGGACATACACTACGCAAACCATCAGACTGCATCATAAGACAAGCATTAACATGGAATCCTGCTGGGAAGCGGAAAAGAGGAAGGCCAAAGAACACGCTGCGTCGAGAATTGGAAGCAGACATTAAAAGGATGAGGAGCAACTGGAAACAATTGGAAAGGATTGCTCAGGACAGAGTTAAATGGAGAACCCTGGTGAGCGGCCTATGCTCCTCAGCGAGGAGTAACGGGCATAAGTAAGTAAGTAAGTAAGATATCTTTTAAGCTAAGCCTGATAGTACTTAACGTTGTATTGTAAATGCATTTTAAATTGATGTCCAGTGTTTGTTTTGTTCTCTCTTTTCGAAAACTCTTTACTGAGGAGTTCACTTTTAACTTGTGGACCAAGTAAGAGCTGAGACTGATAATATCTCATCACGTTTTGGCGGGTCCCAAACAACCAACTATGTGTAAATAAAGGCGAACTCGGTGTAAATAAAGGCGAACAGAGTGTGAATTTTTGATAATTCGCCTCTAGATAGACTATTTAGGCGTACGTCTACAAATTCACACTTTAGGTAGATTATTTAGGTGAACTTTGTAGACAGGTGACGCATCAACTTAGCCCAGGTCACGACCTTGAAATGTACCGCTTTCTCGACATCACGTGCAGAGATAAATCACAAATGAATACCCAAATTTCTTTCCGCAGTAGGCTGCATATGACGGAATCTATTATGCCGACTGAAACCGTCATAACTTTTGACTGTAAGAAACAGGTTGCTAAGTACAGAAATACTTTTATAACTTCTTATCCATCCAACAATGTAGTCATTGTTAAGGGTAGACCTGGATTAATAACAGAAATTAGGGAAGATGGATTACTGAGATTTAGGCCGTACTTGGATGCGACCGACTTCTTCACCACACCGTTCTCGTCTAGTGACATTGGTATTTTTATGTGCTCAGTTGTTAGTAGTGAATATATTTATATACATTTAACAGAAGTCTTATGTAAGTGCATTTCTGTAAGTCATGTAAACAGTGAAGTGATTATACCACTTCTGCATACGTTTATTTGATTTCTTAGCCTCAACAGACGTCATATGTTATTGTCAACGCCGTCATGGAGAAGAAGATTATTGCTGTACAGTCGCATTGGCTGATCAACGAGAAGGTATGCATGTATCCTAATAACATCCTTGATATGGACATGGCAAAAAAACATTATGCAGACGAAAATTGGCGTCCTATTAAATGCACCGTACTTCACCGTTTTGACGACATTGTAGCTGCTAGTGAATTAATTTCGTCTTTCACGAAATCATTTGGTTACCAGCAATCTATTGATGATGATACACTTCCCCAGTTTACGCAGAAGCGTCGACGGTAAGTTAAACATTTTCTAAAATGATTAGCAGGGAAACAATGAAACGCAAGGCTGATTACATTTCTGATTCCGTCGATATAGGCGTAGCAGAAATGCAAGCTGGGTGCAGCTACGTTCAATATCCCAAGCTCAGTATCTTCGAGAAGTCACTGTCGCCGATCGCAAAGTAACTTCATTATGTAGATTAATGTTTTTATATGTTTCTATCAGTTCGACAAAGGTGGAATCGACACCACGTAGTTCGGCTTCGTCACCGAAGGAAAAGTCAACTGTTGAGTAAACACTTTTCTATCATGATCGCCATTATAGTTTCGCAAAAATGGATTCCAATATACAGAAGATCCTCAACGTATTGACGGATTTGTCTGGAAACATTGTTAAAGTAATGGGGCTTCTGAAAACATCAGTCAAAGAATCAGGGACGAACCAATTTCAAACTGGGTTCACGAATCTACAATTTCCCCTGTCAACGGAAGATGAAGTTGAATTACTAGAGGCCTCCCTAGTTCAAGAAAATCGAAGAGATAGTTTCGAAAGAGTTTATTATGTTGTAATGCAATTTTGTTGCAGATGTCATTGGTCAACAGATTAATGTTTGAAGACTGCAATACTTCGATTAAGTACATTCTGGGATACATTCTACAGCCCGAACTTGCCGTAAAGTTTACTTTATTTGGCACTACACAAAAGAGATCTATTTTGACTTATAAGTTTTATAGATCTATCAGAAGTAACACGACTGTTGCATAATCCTAAGTTACTAGATGCTCTGACGTGGAAGTTCTTGTCGTGGACAATGACTGAGAAGAGTCTCGTCAGAATTTACGATGCAGCGACACAGGGTTTCTTTCATGACATGAAAGACAAACTCAACAAACGTTATGCCCGTCACTTGGAATCCGTAAGTTGCTTTTTAGACTCTTAAGAAATTGACTGTATTTTGTAGAAGGACAAATCAACCCTAGCATCGGCCTCGGTATGTTTAACGTTTGGCTGTTTTATTTATACACTTAATAAACATATCATGTATGCTTTAAATGAAAATCAGACAAAGTACTTGCTTACATTATTTGCTTACTTTCATGCATCTACAGATATTAAAAGAAAATGACGATAACGGACAACGGGACTTGCACTAATTTGTTATTATAAATAGTCAAATAAATATCTTCCGTATAACGATTATCTTTTACCTAAATGTTTTCTTACAATATTACGTTTGTGTAAAGTAGCATGCAATGAGGATAGAGCTTAGCAATTAATACTTACATAATGATATTCACTATATTTATTTTCATTGCAGGTTGTCGTGGAGCGCAGTAATTACTTATGAATACGATAACAAATTCGATTATTGACAATGGACGGATGTTTATTTGAATCGTGTATATTTGCAATTAAACTGTTTGCTAATACATACTATACAGACAAACTTGTGCATTTCCATTTTCGTTTAGTGATTTGTGAACGTATGCTGTTTAAGTAGCCGTTCACAGCAGTTGACGGAAACATTCTGTTTATGCAAAAAGTAAACTATATAATGCCTGTAGATGAATATCAGGTTGAGCTATGCAAAACGTAGTTTGTAATGCGTAAATTTAGGCGAGAGGTTGACCAGAATGCGTAAATTTAGGCGACGAATAGACTATAATGCGTAAATTTAGCCGAAAAGTAGACCATAGTGCGTAAATAAAGGCGAAAAATAGACTATTGATTCCTCAATGAAGTGTGAATTTGTAGACACATTTATTCGAACCAGACAAATTATTAGAGGTCAAAGTGTAAATAAGTAGACATGTCTAGTTATTTACACCTGATAGGCGAAAAAGGCGGAAAGTGTCGCATTGTCGCCTTTATTCACACTTTGTTCACCATTAAGTTTTCGCCTTTATTTACACTTTACTGGTTGCTTGGGGTGTGCTGGGTCTGGCGTGCCTAATCTCCTACTTATAATGTTTACACTTTCATCGTAAGTAGATACTTATCCTGAAACCTGGGGAGCCACCTAAGTACAATAGCACGAAACCTGACCCAGAACTGCCGACCAATTAATCTCATACCAGCGACCTCACAAGTGATGGTGAAGGTCATTGAAGGTCAAACATCTGACCACCTTCTAAGTGAAGGCTTGAGTAGTGCTTCCAAGCATGGCTTTTTTGAAGTGGGGTCAAGTGTCACATGTCCCATTGATTTCTTTAACGAGGTTACATGAAACCGTAATCACGAGAGATTCGTGGCAATACAATAAATCGATATAAAATGCCCTCGACATGATACCGTACAATGTACTAATCTGCGAGCTGTATTTCGTCAGAATCATTAATCCTCTCCTAGGGTGGCTGAAACCATTTCTCACGAACCGATATCAGATAACGAGAGTAAGCACTGCAACGTCAATATCAGGACTTACAACCGGCAGTGTTGTGCAAGGTGAAGTCTTCTTCACATAAGTACTCTCCACGAGAGTCGCGTTATCCTGACTACATTTCCCAGTTCTCTACTGATATACGACACGAATCTGGAGTTAACAATGTAGTTGCCAACGCCTTATCACGATTACATTCCTTCGAATCGTGTCCAAGGCATCTACCTTGCTAAACTAGCTCGACTTCAAAATGAAGACAATGATCTTCATTACGAGTTATCCACAACAACGCTCAAACTCCAAACAAAGACGATTGGAAAAGGTAAGAACACTTTAATTTGTACAGCCCGTCCAATCGTCCCCAGGTGTTATCGATGAATTATCTTCGACAAATCGTACAACCTCTCTCATCCTGGAGTTCGTGCTACGTCTAAACTGATTGCTCAGAAATTCTGCTGGTCAAGGATGAATAAAGGCATCAAAAAATGGTCACTCTCCTGTGTGGCCTGCCAAAAGAACGAAGTAATTCGGCATGATAAATGCCCTCTTGGTACTTTGCACACAGCTGACGCTCCATTCGACCACGTCAACTTTGATCTGGTAGGGTCTTTACCAGAATCATATGGACTCTCTTATCTTCTGACATGCGTGGACCGTTTAACACGCTGGCCAGGATCGATTCCACTGAAGGACATCACTAGCGAAACAATTGCTCTCGCTTTCGTCTAACGATGGTTAGCAAATTTTGGTTGTCCATCTACAATAACGATAGACCGTGAACGTCAATTTGAATCTAGACTGTTTTACTGTCTGACCAAACTGCTTGGAGCAACGCGCTTCCGAACAACCGGCTACCACCCACAATCTAACGATTTGGCAGGAAGATTCCATCAACAGCTGAAAGCATCACTTTCGGCTACGAACATCTTACAGTAGACCGACGCTTTGCCATTAGTCTTGCTCAGAATTCGCAGTACTATAAAATAAGATGTTGGGCGAAGTGTTGTTGAATTGGTATATGAAACGACTCTTCGACTACCAGGCGATTTTGTGGAAACCGCTTCCACCTCGACAAACCTGGGTCTGAATTCTTACGTGAACCGGCTTACAAATGCTATGCGTTCAGTTAAGCCAGTCTAAACTCGACAACAATCGACAGGCACTTTTATTCAGCTCGCCTTAGAATATTGTCCACACGTTTTGGTACGTCATGATGCTCTACGCCGACCTTTCAACTCAATTTACGAAGACATACATGGTCTTGATACTAGAAACAAAGTACTTTACGACCGAGAAGAATGGCCACGAGGAGAACGTCAGCAATGACCACCTCAAAACAGCCTACCTAGAAGGTAAACCTTTTGATGTCGAACTCGTCACAATACCCTTCGAAACTTGACATGAATGAAGTCACCACTCCTCAAGCAACGACCAACAACCAAGCGAAAATTTCGAATGGCTCCATATCTCCGAGAGGGACACTTTCCAGCAAAAGTGTACGATTTTCAGAAGGAATATTATGTCTGTTAATTTTTTCTTAACCTCCTACTCTCTATGTATTGTAATATTCTTCCTTTTCAAAAAATGTGATGGACTAACATTTTTATCTTGCGGTATGAATTTTACACATTTTCGTACGTTAAAAAATATTGATAAACCTTTTTTTATTTAATATTAGAGTTGTTGATATTTTACACCTTTTTGTAGCCGCATTGAGCTGCCAAATCGTTTCCTTGTGTATACGAAATGCACAGATTCAAAAATCTACTTTTTGGGATCTTCATGTTGTCTGAAAATTAACAAAAGAACGCGTAAGAAAAATAACGTATTTTGTACAAATGTTTTATTTAATGGCACTCTAGCGTAGGCATTGACGTCCAGAAGCTGCTCAACATCGCAAGCTAACAGAGGAACGTTTATCAACGTCTAACACATTGAGTTTTTCCTTCGACTAATACTTCTTAGGTTCCTGAAGAACCAATTGAAAGGAGGGGGTGAGCTGTAGCGGTAAATAATCCCCAAGATAAATAGTTGTGTAGGCTGTCGACACCGATTCTAACCACGTTTGTTCAAGCGGATACGACTAGCTGAAGGCGCTCGGTCACGCATCATCACCAGATCACAACACGACGCACCGTGCAAAGCATCTCTCTCTAGTTTGCCAGCTTAGACGTTGCTATCCCATCGACACTCTATTTACGATCAAATAAAAATTTTTTTCCATCCTTAATTGCCTTCTGATTTATTCTCACTCGTAAGAGTGGGTTTAACCATTAGAATTTGCTCTGGTTGTACGACAAACGTAACCTGGTCATATACCGGGTGCACTTCAGTCGAGTGCTGTGTCCGGTCACGTCACTCTAAGATGATGAAAATAAATAAACGTATAAGCTGTAACAAGAGATCACGAAATAGTCCAACCAACTTATCTAAGAAGACCAAACCGATATCCGATGTTTCCAAATAGCCCTCAGGTTAAGACCTATGATATCTTATATGATATTTACTGTGACACAGTCCGCAACAGCAATGATATACTGTCACTACAAAAATCCCTCGCTGATCTGTCATCTAAACTCAATCAACTAGCACCTCTCATATATATATGGGAACATAATAACGACGAAAGTGTTGAAAACTTTGCAAAGGCTGAGTGTCTGATTGACTTTGTAGCAACGGAAGCGGTAAAAAGGGTTATCTCCTCATGCAATGTGGTGGTATATAATATTCCCGACCGCACATCTCTTTCAGAAATAAGGGATACATGCTTAAAAGCATGTGGTATGATAGAATATCAATGTCAAATTATAAGACTCAGAAAAAAGTCAAATAGACAAAACTGTCCATTATTATTTAAATTTAACTGTCTTAGAGATGCGAAACTATCTATTGTGTCATGTAAAAAAGCTATGGACCTAATACCCTGTAAAAATATAATAGTCACCAAAGATCTAACCTCCTCCCAACGTCGCATAAAAAGACGTGGAGTACCCACACCCAATGATTGCACTACAAGTAACCAGCAAGTATCCCCTACTAAAAAGAAAGAAACTTATTACGTGTCTCAGAATACAAACCCATCATCACTCGACACCCCCTTAAGTGGCAAATTAAAGTCAACCGATAATGTTGACCTCGATGGGTCTCCAGGGGAACACCATACGACAACGAACAACTTCATATGGATGCTAATAAGTATACGTGTACTATAAATCCCACCTCGGGTTGTTCCTACCCACAGACCCTCTCAGACCCTTTAAACGACTCAAATATTGATATTCTAAGCCAACCAAAGCCCATTTCTCAATGGGCTACTCCAAAAGACGACATAACTAAACATAGATCTAAAATTGAACAATTCCAAGCGAACCAACAACAAGTTCCGGTCCGTGCCAATAACCACACGCGGACTAAAGATCATACTCCAAGTAGACAAAACACTAAGATTATATTAACCTCCTTAAATACATTCTTCCTACTAGCTTGCAGCAAATTCATGAGTACTCAAGATAATGAATAAAACAATAAGCCTCAGTTCACTCAACTTTTAGATAAAAAAAGCGACATAAAGAATGATAGACGACGTAACAAAGGACACCTGTACTAGCGTCCTCTAAAATTTAACAGTCAACCTATCGAGAAGCGGCCCCTCACCCCTCATCTAGTACAACACCCTACTTACTATATAGTAGACGCACTTAGGAAAATAACACTAGACACTTTAGGGCATTAACCCAACAACCAATTATAAGCTCTCTTAATGCATATACGCATAACAACACGCTTTCACCACTTCTAAACCCTTCTTATAGTGACACAAATAAGAACGGTTTAAACCTCATATAAATCCCAACTTTCATCGTTATCATAACATAATAGACGGGAATGAGAATTTTTTTGGGATACAGGACATAGTAGCACCACTAGCGTAACAACTGGTCGACGTAATCTCCAACCATATGGTATATGCAACCTCCGTAATCCCATACAATCTCAGTCAGTTAAAATTCTCACCCTATCTCCCGGGCTAACAAGTTCGTATACACTTAACAGCTCCTATAATAAATCCAGTCGTAACCTCGACTATCAATATAAGCTGTTCGAAAACCAACAACTACCTATACACCACTTAAACTACACCCCTGACATTAACTATGGTTCTTATATGGATGATACCCTTAATCAGTTTTACTTATATAGCCACGCATTTACCTTATGTCTAATAAATGCTAGGTCGATATGTAACAAAATTACTGACTTGATCATACTAGCGCCACTCTGCAAACCATCGCTCATTATGATTACTGAAGCATGGACTAATTCAAGCATTCCTGATATAAATATATCTCTTAATAATTACAACCTATACCGTAGTGATAGATTACATAGACGAGGTGGAGGTTGCATAATATATGTCCATTCAAAGCTGAAGTCGCTCCTATGTGATATTCCAGGGCTAAATGCAACACGAGATTCTGTGTGAGTTGTCCTGAAACTTACAAGGACTACATCGATCTTGCTCGGTTGTATGTACCAGCCTCCCAACGCCCCGTTAAAGAATATAGATCTACTAACAGGAATTTTCATACTAGCATCCTCTCTATCCTTCACTAGCAAGCTTATATGTGGAGATTTTAACATGCCCGAAATTTCATGGTCCCCACCTAAAGTACCAAAGCGCTACGACCCCGTTTATCGAATGTTTAGAACTCGGTGGTTGGACTCAGTGCGTTCGTAACCCTACTAGACTCCAAAATATCCTAGACATAGTTTTCACAAACGGCCTCTGCCCATACGCTGTGCATACCGGGAAAAAATTCCCTGGTAGCGACCATAACATTGTTATATGCAGCTTTGATATAAACATTACGGCAACTAAGCATCAAATAAGTTCACTCAGTCGACACTTTCACAAAGCCGACTGGATGAACTTCCAAAACTACATAGGCAGTCTCAATTGGCAAAGTTACTTTGCTGAAAACAACGCTAACAAATCGACAGAAATTCTCTATCATAACAAATGATGCCTTGGATAAGATTGCAGCATTACGATAACCAAAACCTAGAATTCCCAAAGATTTGCTCATCCCAACGCAAATACGAAGACGCTTCCGAAGACATGCTTCCCAATTTCATAGATCCAGAGACTTTTCATCGCTAGTCACAATGAAAGAAATATATGTAATGACTGTAGGGATACGCATGGAAAAAGCCATTGTAGGAGAGAAACAAGCTATCATAAACAAAATCCCTCTGTTCTCCTATATAAACACGCGCGCGCTACGAATCTGACGGAGCTTAATCCCAAGATCCTTCAAAATAACTAAAGACAGTCACCGTCGAAAATTGCTCTCAAATTCTATTTTGATTCCTATTGGTTGGTTTCTTTAGGTAGTTGGAGGCAAATTCAAGGAATATGCCACTCAATGTCAAGCCCTGTTAACAAAGTACGACACTACCCAAACAACCAGTTAAGTGTAAATAAAGGCCAATTTCAGTGGTGAATATAAGGTAAATAAATACGACAATGTAACATTTTACGCCTTTCTGGTGTAATAAATAGACATGTGTATTTATTTACTAATTGACCTACCATAATTTGTCTGGTTTGACAGCAGTACATTTCAGAGTCGTGACCTGGGCATACTTTGATGCGTCACCTGTCTATAAAGTCAGCCTAAATAGTCTACTTAAAGTGTAAATTTGTAGGCATACGCCTAAATAGTCTATCTAAAGGCAAATTAACCATAATTCACACTTTGTTAGCCTTGATTTACACTGAGCTCGCCTTTATTTATACACAGTTGGTTGTTTGGCTTTGGTACATGTAAATTTTTGCCTTTAATTCTTGTCTGTTAAACCGATAGTATGACACTTGGATACTTTTGGACGGTTTGAAATGTCATTTCTTCATAACTACTATAACTAATGTGTATTCCTGCAGTTGAATACATCTACACTGTTTGACATGTCCTTTTCATACAGCTGTGTGCTAGCATTAATATTTTTTAGACAGTACATAGCTTTATGAAACAATGGAGTGAAATGTCTGTTTGGTGACATCCAGATGATCAATTATGTAACTTATAAATATCATCTCTAAATGCAGCCTTGCTGAACCTCAGATTTTTGACTTTACCTTTATGTGCACAATGCCAAATGTTGCCCAGTATTTTGGTTTACTGGATCAAGAACCAATCAATTGATGTTAAGTGTGCCTGATAGTGCTTTGTCTAAGCATGGTATAAATTCAACTGGTTTATAATGACTTCCATCATTAAGTATTGTTATAATTTGGCTGGATGTTGCCTGAAAACAACTTGCCGAGTGCTAGCTCTAGTATTGTTGTGGGCGGATCGTCCAGCGTAGGTGAACTTTTCCAACGAATTATTCTGTCTCGAACTTTTTCTACTTGGATACAGTTTCATCAGGTACTGGAGGAGTTCATGAGTGTAAGTGCTATTAAAATTAAGTAATCTGTTTCAGGAGTCAAACATTTACTACGTTGTCACTTCAAGTCGTTACCTAGACAAGTCCGGTGACATGAAGTACCAGTATGCGCTATACCAATGCACGTTCAGTATCTCACGTCCTCCTCGGGGTGCTGGACTTCGTAATAAGGAGCGAGTTTGTTTGCTCTTATGATACTAATGCTCTATTAGGTGTAAGTATGTAGGTTGCCAGTCAAAAATAAGAGTGCGGTACTCTCCAGCTGGATATGAAATATCACACTTCCAGACAGAGCATAACCATCCATGCACTACCACCTTTATGGTAACAGATTGCTCGAGACGTAGATTGTGCGATTCTGAGCGTTGTGTTATTCAACCTTTTGTCGAGAGGAACACGGATCCTCTCGAAGTTATGGATCTGGCGCATTCAGAACTTGGCAAGGTCCTCCTTTACAGTGATATCAGAAATATGAGGATATAGGTCTACGAACGTAAGATTTATGTATGTGTAAATTGTCCAGGTATTGGTAATCTTAATGACCTTATACGACGTTCAAGTACAATTGGGAAGGTTGAGGTCCTTCGGGACAGTGGTGGTAATGTTTCAAAAATCATTTTGCACGGAACGACATGGTTAGTCTTTATGGAAAGTTCCCAGAGATTGTTGGTATAGACTCCACATATAAAACCAAGAAAAAGGGGTATGTCTTATCTAGTATTTTTTACGTAAACTTATAGGTGACCTTTTTATCAATTTGTAATAACTGATGGTTTTGGCAGAGGACGAACTGTATTATTCGCATTGACGCGAACCGAAAAACGAACAGACATAAAGCAGATTCTCCAGTCGTTCAAAAATATAATGGGTGACACATCGAAAACAATCACTTTTACTGTTGACTGTGAACCTGGACAACTTCGTGCTCTGAACGAAGAGTTCCCAAGAGCCTCGATCATTCTATGCTTGTTTCACGTATGCCAAAGCTTCCGGAAGAAAGTAAGTTCATTATATGGACAAAAGCTACCGTTTAGTTTTCAAACCCACTTGTCAAAAAATGGTTGTATCGAATGGCTCATACGCGTAGTTACGCCACGTATGTTACGTAATGTTAAATTATTGTTTAGATTTTGGCATTGCGTCCGGATTATAGACCTTATTGATCGGGCTGCTGGCGCATATATACGTTCATATTGGTTGAGGTCACGGTCATACTGGGCTGCTTCTCACAATAGATTCACCCTATCGATGGGTAACAATACCAACAACCGGGTGGAAAACTCTCATCGACAACTGAAGCGTTACTTGAGGAAAAACGACCCCATAGAAATGACAGTCTGGAAAATTTGGAGATGGATTGACTATGACACACAAAGAAAACATATGCAAGGCACGTTTATGCTTTCTAAATATTACAGATACGATGTAAGTCCTATCCAGATACCGTTATTCCATTTAGATTCCTGAAAGCCTTAAGGTTATATTAAGGCGCCTGACACCCTTTGCAGAAAGAAAGGTTGTTAAAGACTACGAGCGTCATCGGCTTGACGATTTCTTTGCGAACGTAACTACCGCAAAGTTTAAGGAAGGCTACCACAGATTTTTCGTCGGTCTCCATCTTGTTACTTGCACGTGTTGGTTTTATTGTGCATACAGACTTCCGTGTAGACACATCGTGTCCACGTTCTTATCCTCACTATTGCATTCCGGTACTTTAGTTTGTTACAGTTTTTATTTCTAGATATATTATGCAATAGTGAACGCTGGACCAGAAGTTATAATGTTTTTCATGAGTTGCCACGAGTTGTCCGTCAAGTACCGGAAGCGAGTGTTGAATTCCGAAATAAGTATCAGCGTCTTCGTGCACGCATCGCACACCTAAACAAAATAGACCCAACGCGAGCAATCCAAGCAATCGATGGATCACAACGAATCGTCGACAGCTTGTTCCATGAAGCTACCAACAATGTTGTAAGGTTAAGTCATGCCCCAACACAACGCCGCTCGCGATAAAACGTTCCTTCGCTTATGGAATTAAAGACCTTTAGTTCCAATTTTTTCCTTTACGTATTTTTACTAATTTGTAATACCTTTCAAATAAACTACCTCGTCACATAATGTTGTCCTTAACTTCTCTAATGGCTGACTGCCATATTGGAATGCACATAATCAGATTTCCAGGAAGTATCTTATTTTAAGTGGTGCTTGGTACAGTGGGGTTATGTCGTTTAAATATCATTGACTCGTAGTGTTGTGTTTTCGATAATCAGTATTTTTCGACAGCACCACCAAATAAGTTAAAGTCAAGTTTTCTTCAGACTGCATTTATTACAAGGCCGTAGACTGTTTAGAAGATAGCCACTTACAGCTATTACAACCGAGACGGAAAATATGCGTGATAAACTGTGCTAAGGAAAACTAATCGAAGGCCTAGCTGATATCACATCTTTTGAACAATCTTATGTGCATATAGAGTTCCATTACCATATTTTAAGTGCGAAATACCGATAGCTAAGTGACCTTTGCTTTCCAAAAGTTATTCATAGACACGATAGGCGGTATTCATTATAGTCAGCAAGTTTATCACCGTGAAGCATATGGCAACGTATGTTAGTTATCATTATCTCCTATGACGCTCGTTACTTCTCTAAATTACTAACTAGATTAAGCCTGGCCAGTATCCATTAAATTGACTGTAGTCAAACTAACTTGAATTTTATAGTTATAATACAACCTTAAATGATAATATGGTGGTCTTACTACGCGAAATTCATCGACATTTCGAGGTGGTGAGGATTCTGTTATATTTATCACTTGTACTGCGAGTTGTAGTAGGAGGATTTTTTACGTCTGTCCTTTTAAATTGTAGAATTTTTTTCTATATCCTCATCAATCAAAACAAAGGTTTATTTTGCAGTCCTTGAGACAACTTAGTGACGTATGTTTGGATGAAGCGAACTAGTAACCTCATTGTTATCAATAAATCCGTAGGTGGTTACATTGGGGAACTCTTGATTTAAGATACTTGAAGTTGGTTTCTTGGCTTTCATGAAAGATGTGGTTATTTTCAAATCAAAGTTTCTATAAATAATATTACACTTTGCTTCTTGCCTGTAATAAACAAGTAAGGGACTTAATAGTTCAATGATCTCTTGAGTTTCCCAGTTGAAACACTTTTTAAAGGTTTCTTATCCTAAAACTCTACGGGAACGTTTAATAATGTTCGTGTAATTGTCAAACTTACGAACAAGAAAATATATGGCGCGCAATTATAGCATACCACTACACTCTATTTATTTCAAACCTACCAGATAAAGTGACACTAGCTTCTGTTTTGTTCAGAGCTCCCTAATCAGTTATATATTTTATTAGAGCAGAGGCAATATAGTTATAATTAGCTCAACTCAACGATTTGTTTGCGTAGTAATCATAATGACTGGACAAAGCATAAAACAGGATCCAAAGTAAGCATAAAGAATGGTTTGCTTCTAATTAGTTTGTGTTTACTTAACGATAATACTTGTGAAAATCCTTCAGTAGGCTTAACTGCTGGACCCGGTTTTAATATATCTTTGAAGACTTACTCGGACCGTCAGCACTCACTTTACGTAAGCTCACCACTGATCTTAGCCATCAACCATCGACTGACATTAGTAAATCTGCACTACGAGAAACTTAACGATATTCATAGTCATCTAATAAGGTATCCGTAAGTTCAGCTTCCTTTTCTGTTTGCAAACCTTTTACGACACACTTGACGGCAAAATTAATTTCTGCACTTTGGTGACCTTGGCTCATCGCACTGTGATCGTACTCATGGTTGTTTTGTCTTATTTTTTGATATGCCGAGCACCTAAAGAAGATTGATTATCTTCGACAGCTATTTATCTGCAGACTATTTCGGTATTTTTAGTTATATTTAAGGTAACCAACTTATTTCTATTACCATTCAGTTCCCTTTGCCCTGTCCTCTCATTTGACACATTAACCATTGTTATATCGCTTGTCGTTTATGAACTATGGTTAATTGATTGTGTATACGTTACTCCAGTTCACATCCACCATTGCTCCTATTTTGTATTGATGCTAGTTACCTAATTGGTTGACTGTGTGGTCAGGTTTTGTGTATATGTTGAGGGATGTGTGAAATATAATACGATTTAGCCCGGTTGGTCTGTCGTCTTGTGTTTTATCTCCGGATTTGGACCGAGTGGGCATATAGCAGACGTGCATATATCGACTAGACACCCCAATCACGTTGAGATATCAACGGTTTTTCCATGCGTTATAGCATTTTTATATTGCAAACTGTTTGTCTCTGGCCTAGGTATCATTTCTCGAGTTGCTGACTGAATTTATTATCTAATTTTATATCGACGAGACTGAACTTCCGAAGCATTTGAACGCATTAAACGCTCTAACAATGTTATAATCTTAAATGCTTCCGATGCCTGTCCTCTGGAAACTATGAAATGTAACCTTCTTAAAGCTAGCAATATGACTAACGCCCCATGCTCATGTACAAGACTGAATAAAGGCCCCCATGGCCTAAGTACACCGGTAATATTCAGATTCAACACACCAACGGAAGCAAAAGAATTTCTAAATTCATCCAGTATGATTCGACTAGACCCTGTGTTCAAAAACATAAAGTTAGTACCAGATAGGACTCCCTGTCAACGTATGTCGGGCAAGTCCAGCAAGAAACATCTATTATTATTTAAGCGTCACGATAAATCTAACATCGATAGCTTAAAAAGTTTACTTGACAAGAAGATTATAAAACCACATCCCTCAAAAGCATCGGTTGTACCCATTAAAAGTCGAAATACTGTAAAAGCTATTGAGGAAGATATCAATAATACGCCTAGTACCCACGTTATTGACTTGGATTTACCAGTTCCAAAAAGCAGCACTCTGCGTAATAATGTTGGCAGGAAACTCAAGATGAGCTCAGTAACACCAGTTTTACGCTCATCAGATAAAACTACTAATAGCTGGGATGCTGCAAGAAACATTAAAAATAATAATGGTAGCTACACACTAAACACCCAAGCAGTTGACTTGGATTCATTGGAAACAATAAGCAATGAGTTGGCCCCTGCCGTTAGCTACAGCACTTATACTAAGCCACAAACCCAGACATCTGACGACGATTTCAGTATCGAACACTTTATTCAGCCTGAAGGGCAAACAATAAATGGTAAGCCACAGGCTTCCCAAATATCATCACAACATCCATGGACAAGTAAAGAAAACGCACCCTCCAGAAAAACCTCTATAACACAAAATATACATAAATTCGACTATACAATATTGATAAACTGTCCTCGCAGGTGTGAGGGCATTCTTGGGCCTGCCCCACACATACCTAGACTCTGCTCGGCCGGCCAAAGAAACCGTATGAGACAGAACAATTTTTTTGCAATCACGCCGGTTCCCCAACCGGCAACCTCATCCACACTAGGATTCACTACAAATATTATAAAACTGCTTCCACTGCTTGCGGCTACTTTACTACTCCAGACGCAACTTTGATAGACGAGACAACCCAAGATACACCATCAAAGATCCACTCGGAGACACAAACATCGGCCAACCTATCAATAAACCGACTGGCTGTATCGATTAAAACATCAGGTACCCAACCCGATGACAGTTCAAAGTCATTCATCTCAATTAATGCTATGACACCCAACTCGTTCAAAACACGTGTAGCGGTAAATAATCCCCAAAATAAATAGTTACATAGGTTTCGACATTGATGCTGACCATGTTTGTTTTAGCCGACACTACTAAGTTGAAGGCGCTCGGTCACGCATCACGACCAGATCTCGCCACGCCGTACCGAAACAAGCAACCCTCTCTAGTTTGCCAGCCTAGACTTTGCTAACCCATTGCCGCTCCATTCCCGATCAAATATAACTTCTCTTCCATCCTTCATTGCCTTCTGATTTCTTCTCATTCGTAAGAGTGGGTTCAATTGTTAGAAGTTGCTCTGGTAATAATCCAAACGTAACTTGGTCATATACCGTGTGCAACTTCATTGGTGAGCCCGACGTGATCTGGACACGTTCAAAACTGTGAGTTCGTTCCTGTTTGTCGTTTTTAACAGTATTTTTGGTGTGATTATCATTTTTTTTGGCACGTTTTAATCGCATTTATTTTTATATTTTTATATATTGCATTTATAGCATGACTGATCAGACTCCTAAGATCATTAAGATTAAAACTCCCACACCCCCGAACTTCCAGCTCATTCCTTTCTGGACAGAAAACATAGAAGCTTGGTTCTGCTACGCAGAAGCCGAGTTTCGAGACCACGCTGTGACAGATCCACGTGTTCAATTCCTTGCCGTCGTAAGGTCACTTCCGCGTGAATTGAACAGGTACGTTCTCCCTTCCTTTTTCAGCCCTGACTGCCTAGAACCTTATGACCAACTCAAAAGATCGATTCTCAAACGCGGAGACTTGTCCGATAGACAACGGCTTGATGAGTTGTTCCACACCATCGAGCTAGGTAGTGGTTCAGCAACGGAAATGTTGACGCGCATGCGAGAGGTAATTGGTCAACGCACCTTCGACGAAGGTCTTTTCCGTCAACTCTTTTTATCAAAACTGCCACAACAAGTGCAAGCAGTTCTGGTAACGTTTAATAACAACCCAGTAGATGAACTAGCCTCATCTGCTGATCGAATTCTGGAGATCACCAGAACTCGCGACAATCAGGTTTATTCCATTACCGAAAAACCTCAGGCCACCGAAAACGAAGTAACGAAATTGTGTAATGCTCTTTCGCGTTTTCTTGACCTGAAGGAAAGACACCGACCGGACGATTCTCGTCGACGAAGTACGTCACGGAGAAGGTCGTCGTCTCGACCTCGACGAAACGAAAATTCACATTGGTGTTGGTACCACAACACCTATGGAAAAAATTCCAAGAAGTGTAGAGACCCCTGTTGTTTCCCTAGACATAAACCGATTGTTGACGCATCGGGAAACTACCCCGCCGGCACGCGTTAGCGGCAACCGTAGCCGGTGGAAGCAGCCGCCTGTTATTTATCACTGATGTGATAACGAAGGTTCGCTACCTCGTCGATACTGGCGCAGAAGTTATCGTTCTTCCTGCAGCTCCATCTGATCGCCACCATGAAGCTGCGTTCGATTTACAGGCAGCCGATGGAAAACACATAGCTACGTATGGCAAACGTTACGTCTACTTAAACGTGGGTTTACGAAAACCCATACACTGGATTTTCACCATCGCCGATGTGAAAATACCCATCATAGGCATGGATTTACTTAGCCACCACAACTTGCTTGTGGACCCTAGTAAAAAGAGATTAGTGGATAGTAACACAAATCTATACGTTAGTGGAACCGTGGCTACAGGTTGTAGCTTATGTCCTCTTCGTTTTAAACATTTAATTAACCCTTATTTTCAGCCGATACTCGACAAGTATCCAGATCTGAATAAGACGTCATCGAAATTATCATGTGTAACCAGCAATGTTACACATCACATCACGACTACAGGTCAACCTGTATTCTCCAAAGCACGCCGACTCGCGCCTGAAAAACTAAGGATTGCGAAAAACGAATTCGATCATATGATTGACTCGGGAATAATTCGACCTTCCAGTAGTCCATGGTCATCTCCATTACATATGGTTCCGAAGAAAGATAGCAATGACTGGCGTCCCACCGGTGATTACCGACGTCTTAACGCCCAAACTACGCCTGATCGTTACCCTTTACCGCATATCCACGACTTAACGGCCACTCTGAAGGGAATGACAATATTTTCAAAACTCGACTTGGTAAAGGCGTACAACCAAATACCGATGTCTGAAAATGATATCCCGAAAACCGCTATCGTAACTCCATTTGGCCTTTACGAATTCCTCCGAATGCCTTTTGGGTTGAGGAACGCAGCACAAACATTCCAACGCTTCATTGATGACGTGTTCCGCGGGCTTGACTATGTCCATACATACGTCGACGACTGCCTGATAGCAAGTCCAGACGAGGTAACACATATGAAACACTTGGACACAGTCTTTAGTAGACTGCAACAATATGGAGTAACCATAAACATACAGAAATGCCAAGTCGGAACAACCTCGTTGGACTTCCTGGGGCATACTATAAATGCGAATGGTATACAACCCCAAAAACACAAGGTGGCGGCTATTCTGGAATACCCGGAACCAACCACCATCAAGCAGTTGCGAGCTTTCAATGGATTGGTAAGTTTCTACAGACGGTTTATACCGAACTGTGCATCTGTCATAAAACCACTAACGGATCAGCTTCGTGGAAATAAAAAAGTGGTCACAATGGATGCAGACTCAAAGAAAGCCTTTACTGCGACTAAAGAAGCAATAGCCAATGTGACTATGCTGGCACATCACAATACCGAAGCCCCTGTCAGCATCGCGGTTGACGCATCTGACTCAGCGATTGGCGCAGTTCTGCAACAATGGACTGACAAAGCTTGGCAACCTTTAGCATTCTTCTCAAGACGACTAAACGATACCGAATCTAGATACAGCACTTTTGGTCGTGAACTGCTAGCCATGTACTGTGCTGTGCGACATTTTCAACATTTCATCGAAGGCCGGGAATTTACAATATTCACCGACCATAAACCACTGACGTTTTCTATGAAGTCATCTTCAGATAAGTACTCTCCGCGAGAGTCGCGTCATCTAGACTACATTTCCCAGTTCTCTACTGACATACGACATATATCTGGGGCTAACAATGTAGTTACCGACGCCTTATCACGAATACATGCCTTGAATCGTATCCAAGGCATCGACCTTGTTGAACTAGCTCGACTTCAAAATGAAGACAATGATCTTCATCACGAGTTATCCACAACAACGCTTAAACTCCAAACAAAGACGATTGGAAAAGGTAAGAACACTTTAATTTGTGATTATTCTACAGGTACAGCCCGTCCAATCGTTCCCAAGAGTTATCGACGAATCATCTTCGACACATTGCACAACTTCTCTCATCCTGGAGTTCGTGCTACGTCTAAACTAATTGCTCAGAGATTCTGCTGGCCAAGGATGAATAAAGACATCAAAGAATGGGCACGCTCCTGTGTGGCATGTCAAAAGAGCAAAGTAATTCAGCACAATAAATGTCCTCTAGGCACTTTTCCAACTCCCGACGCTCGATTCAACCACGTCCACCTTGATTTGGTAGGACCCTTACCTGAATCAAATGGATTTTCTTATCTTTTGACATGCGTGGACCGTTTTACACGCTGGCCAGAAGCGATTCCCTTAAAAGACATCACTACTGAAACGATTGCTCGTGCTTTCGTCGAACGATGGATAGCGAACTTTGGTTGTCCATCTACAATTACGACAGACCGTGGACGTCAGTTTGAATCTGGATTGTTCCACTCTCTGACAAAACTTCTTGGAGCGACGCGCTTCCGAACAACAGCCTACCATCCACAATCTAACGGTTTGGTAGAAAGATTTCATCGACAGCTGAAAGCATCACTTTCAGCTACAAACATGCCGCAGTGGACAGAGGCTTTGCCACTAGTCTTACTCGGTATCCGAAGCATGGTAAAAGAAGATGTCGGGTGCAGCGTGTCTGAACTAGTTTACGGAACGACTCTTCGATTACCAGGTGAGTTTGTGGAAACCGCTTCCACCTCGACAAACTTCGATATAAATTCTTACGTGAACCGGCTTACAAATGCTATGCGTTCAGTTAAGCCAGTTCAAACTCGACGACAATCGACAGACACTTTCATCCAACCCGCCTTAATATATAGTACACACGTCTTTGTACGTCGTGACGCTCTACGCCGACCTCTTGATGCGACTTACGAAGGACCATACAAGGTTTTGAAACGTGAAACAAAGTACTATACGATCGATAAGAATGGACACGAAGAGAACGTCAGCATTGACCGCCTCAAAGCAGCTTACCTAGAAGGTAAACCCTTCGATGTCCAACTCGCCACAACACCGCCGAAACTCGACATGAGCAAAGTCACCATGCCTCAAGCAACAACCAACGAGCAAGTGGAAATTCAGAAGAGCTCCATAACGCCGAGAGCTACACGTTCTGGTAGAAATGTACGATTTCCAGAACACTTAAATGAATATTACGTCTATTAATTTTCTTTTCTAATTTTCCACTGTGTGTATTGTGAATATCTATATATACAAAATAAAAAAAATTGAATAAAAATATTTTGTTTTTACTTTATGGTATGCATTTTTGTTTACACATTTTCGTATGCTTAAAAAAAAAACATATCAAAAAAAAAAAAATTTTTTTTATTTATTCATGTTAGCGTTGCCGACATTTTATGCGTTTTTGTAGCTGTATTTAGCCGCTAAATTGCTTTTAAATATATATACATATATATATATATATATATATATATATTAATGAAATGCATATATCTAAATTTTTTTTTTCTTTTGGTTTTCCAGGACGCCTGGAAACGACCAGAAGAAAACGGAAGAGAACGATAACATTTTGTACATTTTTTTTACGTAACGACACTTTAGCATAGGCACTGACGGCCAGAAGCTGCACAACATCCAAGCTATCAAAGGAACGTTTACCAATGCTTAACGCATTGGGTTTTATCCTTTGGCTGGTACGTCATAGGGTCCTCACGAACCCATTAGGGGGGGAGTGAGCTGTAGCGGTAAATAATCCCCAAAATAAATAGTTACATAGGTTTCGACATTGATGCTGACCATGTTTGTTTTAGCCGACACTACTAAGTTGAAGGCGCTCGGTCACGCATCACGACCAGATCTCGCCACGCCGTACCGAAACAAGCAACCCTCTCTAGTTTGCCAGCCTAGACGTTGCTAACCCATTGTCGCTCCATTCACGATCAAATATAACTTCTCTTCCATCCTTCATTGCCTTCTGATTTCTTCTCATTCGTAAGAGTGGGTTCAATCGTTAGAAGTTGCTCTGGTAATAATCCAAACGTAACTTGGTCACATACCGGGTGTAACTTCAACCTCAAATCTATTATGATCATTACTAAACCCAGTGTGGTATTGATTACCGAAACCAACTATATTAGACGACACAATTAATATCGATAATTATACCCTCTTCCGAACTGATAGGCAAAACACTAGTGGAGGTGGTACCATAATCTACACGCGTTCCGATCTGAAGGCCTGTAGGTTCAAAAACGAACAACTAGGTGACACAGGGGATTCAACATGGGTAAGTATAGCCATTGGCTATCAAAAGTACCTATTTGTAGGATGTATATACAGACCACCCAACGCAGACAGCATCTATGACAAAAATCTAAGCACTCTGTTCTTCCTGGCCTCACAGCAACCCCACGTATCCAAACTAATCGGTGGAGACTTTAATTTGCCGAACATCGACTGGATGTCGCCACACACTTCACAACGATTCTCAAAATTGATAGAGATGATAGAATTCAGTGGTTGGACACAACAGGTTCAAATCCCAACTAGGAGCAACAATACCCTTGATCTCCTTTTTACTATTAACTTTAACCCAACCTCAGTTGATGTCAGCTCGGAATTTCACAATAGCGACCATAAAGTAGTAATAAGCACGTTTAATTACCAACCCACAAATAATCTCAACCCGAATGGACTTAAAAAATACAAATAATAATAATATCGAAGGTACACCAATGAAACGTGGAAGCATATCGAGGCACTCATTCGATGCATAAGATGGGACTCTTATCTCACTACTGGAAACATCGACACAGCCATCTCAGTCTTCTACAGCAATCTGATCAGTTGCTTAGACTGCATAGCCCCATACGTAGAACGAGTGTCTGATATTAACAATGCACGCTCACATATCCCGAAATGCCTTAGGAGAAAATTGAGGCACCTGAGGCTTCGATACTATAAGCATCATGACATAACCGCATTATATAATGTATTCAAAATAGTCGAAAATCTCGACAGTGCCCAGCACAAATACTTACTCAATATGGAAACAACAGCACTGAATAGTATCAACCCAATTTCATCAATGATCAAGCTATTTAAATCTCGCCTTGATTCAAAATCTAATAAACCTCCCACTCTATTCATCACAAAAGACGTTATCGACGACGACCCAGCTTCCATTAGCGAACAATTTAGTAGCTACTTCTCCTCATGCTGTTCCACAGAACCTGGAGCCACCGCAAACCCCGTATCCATGATGACATCTAAGTGTCTTTCTACAGTTGAATTTACCAGCACAAATATAAAGAGAGCCATAGCCACGCTAAAAAAGTCGAATGACAATGGGCCTGATGGCATTCCTGCTTCCCTCATGAAATATGGTGGAAAACATTTACCACTTCTCTGCCTGAAACTTTTTACTCTATCTATGGACAAAGGGCATTATCCAGCCATGTGGAAAACATCGTTCATAACTCCGCGATTCAAAAATGGATCACGCAACGTTATAGAAAATTACAGACCAATTAATACGACATCCGTGCTGTCCAGAATCATGGAGAAAGTCATTCATAAGCAGTTGTCATCATTCTTACTTTCGGAAAATCTGATCAATCCATCTCAACATGGGTTCATGGAAAAACGCTCTTGTGCTACATGCCACTTGGAAATTTTTGATTGTATAACACTTGGAAGAGACAAAGGTTTCTCAACTATTGTACTTTATTTTGACTTCAGTAAAGCATTTGATTGTGTCCCCCACAACCTTCTCTCAAAACTACACTCCTATGGCATACGAAATCCACTATTAATTTGGTTTAAATCATTCCTCACAGGGCGCCGCCAAATTGTAAGAATCGGCTCTAGCTACTCAAAGCCAGTGAATGTATCTAGCGGAGTTGTACAAGGAAGCGTAATTGGACCATTGCTCTTTCTTCTCTTCATCAACGATGTGTTCCAGCAATTTGTGCATGGCAAAATCTTCCTCTTTGCAGATAATCTAAAGGTTGCCTATTTATTCCCACCCACTACAAATGAAAACACTATTACTAAAATAATACAAAAGGAAATTGATAACTTATCAGAATGGACCAAAATATGGCATCTCCCCCCTAAACGTGCACAAAAGTGGATATGTTTCTACTGGTCGCAGATGGAACCTCAGTCTCCACCTATGCGAAGTGCAAATAAAACCTCTAAGCGTCGTTCAAGATTTGGGGCTAAGATATTCTGATAGCATTAACTTCTCGGAGCATGTTGCATTTCAAGCTTCCAAAGCGAGGAAGTTAACTGGGTTTATAAGAAAAAATTTTCTCAATTTACACTCAAAAATATTACTATACACAAAGTGTGTTCGTCCAATATTAGACTACGGTTGTCTACTCTACAGCAACTGTAGACGTTTAGATTTGATGAAAATCGAACGAATTCAACGAACATTTACTAAGAGCTTATTAGGTGACTACAGTACACAAACTTATCTCCAACGATGCGATAAACTAAAGCTAGTACCCCTTTGGCTCCGACGCTTAGAACTAAACCTTACTCTCATGTACCGCCTTATTAGTGGCGCAACTTACGCGCCGACATCACAGCCCATCCTCTACGCCTCCACACATAACCTACGTAATAAGGAAAATACTATTACTATCCAGCGATGTCTCACTCAGCTACGCCAGAGCGTTATCACAGTGAGATATGCGACTCTATGGAATAAACTTCCCAAGCATATTCGCTGCAGCAAGTCGTTAGCCGCGTTCAAAACATTACTTCAAGAATACCTCTCAGGTGAAGGTCTATGTAACCTCCTTAACTACCCTAAAATAACTGATCATATATATAAACATGGTCCCAGCTCCGTATAAACAGTTAAAATTTATCAAATATATTCATAATACACCATATGCCTAAGGACTCATAATTAATAATGCATATTTTCATATTGTTCCAATCTACACGCATACACCTTAATTCACTTATGTGAAAACTGATAATTTGATTACACCGACAATTAATCTTATCCATCTTTATATCATCAATTATACACCAATTCACTACTTCGATTACAATTTGACCTTTTAATTATGTTGGGTTCAATAGTTGTCTAATAATCCTATACACATTGATTTCATACTGTAATTATCCATTGATTTTCAACACCATATACTTATTCATGTACACACACACAAGCACACTTCTTTATTCAGAAATTTCACCCCTTTAATATCACTTGAGTGAAAATTCACAATTTCATCACACTCGTAATTGCACTGTATGACCTCTCCATTAATATAACTCTATATGTATTTTATATGGTTAATAGTGCATACTTTCACTGTGTCCCAATCTACTTTATTATTAGTATTATAATTATTATGTCTACTTTATTATTATCATTGTTAATAACATTATTATTATCTGTCTACTTTATTATTACTATTATTATTATTCACCCTTCCAATATCACCTGAGTGACAATACACAATTTCACCACACTGTTAATTGCACTGTTTGATCTCTCCATTACTATAATTCTCTATATATTTTACATGGTTATTAGTGCATATTTTCGCTCTGTTCCAATCTACTTTATTATTATTATTATTATCTGTCTTCTGTCATCACTTATAAACTGATTCTAAATTTTGATTACAACTTGACCTTTTAATTATATTGGGTTTATTAGTTGGCTAACAAACCTATTTATGCAAAGTCTAAGCTACGGCTACGCATTGAACTCTTTAGAATTATTCTTTATTTTTTTCTTTTTCTTCTTTTTTCATTTTCGTTTTTTTCTTTTTTTATTTACACGTCCTACATTACATTAGCGTTTATACTCTTAATACTACTTCGCTAATTTGATTTATTGAATTATCATACTCAACTGATGAAGCCCAAAATGGTTTCTTCACAACGCTTATTGTAAATGAGTAGTATGTGATTAAAATAAATGAATAAAAATTTTTAGAAACAAAAACAAGGGTTCTAAAACAAAAGGAAATCTGTTTATTAGTAAAAATCGAATATACGACAACCCTAAACTCATAGCCGAACTATTCACAGAACACTTTAGTACCACATTAACAATCCGAAATTATGAAGATGACTACGAGTTCACTGCAACGCCATCATGTGAACTCACAAATGTAGTCTTCACTAGGCAAAACATTGATAAAGCCATAAATATGCTAAAGTACTCAAACACCGAAAGGCCTGATGGTATCCCAGCAAGCATGCTTAGAAGGGGTGACGAAAATCTCCATCTACTACTTCTTAAATTGTTTACGATATCACCCTCTACTGCATGCTACCCATCAATCTGGAAAACCACATACATTATCCCCAAACTCAAAAGTGGACCGGTTGCAAATGTAGAAAACTACCGACCAATTAACCTAACGTCTGTTAACTCTAGAGTGATGGAAAAAGTAGTTAAGGTTGAAGTATCCCAGTACCTCCAGAAACATAATCTGGTCTCTACCTCACAACACGGGTTCCTAAAAACTAGGCCATGTGACACGTGCCTACTAGACTATCTTAACGATATAACTATTCAACGCGATAAGGGAATGGTAGTATCGACCGTTTTCTTTGACTTCAAGGAAGCTTTTGATAAAGTCCTACATTATAAACTTCTCCATAAACTAAAGTCGTTCGGAATCAAAGACCCATTACACTTTTGGCTTAGTTCATTTATCACAGGAAGAAGCCAGGTCGTTAAATATAATGACCACCTTTCGTCAACCAAACTAATCACAAGTGGGGTTGTTCAGGGCAGTGTCCTAGGTCCTCTTCTCTTTCTTATGTATATAAATGATATATGTGAAGTCATACACTTTGGTAGACCATACCTGTATGCGGATGACCTGAAAATAGTGTACAGCTTTAAGACTGGTATAACTAATGAAGGCACATCCGATATCCAGAAAGATCTAGATAACCTATCGATTTGGAGCCAGAAATGGCAACTACTATTCAACCACAGTAAGTGTGGGATTATACAATTCGCAAAATATATTTTGCGAATTGTATAATTGTTCTTGTTGAACATCATATATATGATGCTCAACAAGAACTCCATTTGAATAAATGTAAAATTCAAACACTGAGCTCTATATGTGACTTGGGTATATGCTACATCAAGACCCTTAAGTTTACCGAACATGTATCGTCAGTCATATCCAAATGAAAACGACGAATTGGCTTAATTCTTCGAAATTTTTACACCAGGGAAGCCAAACCTGGAATATACAGGATGTGCGTACGTCCTACCCTAGAATACTGCTCGCTTGTCTTCTCTAATATGAACCATACAGACACAATTCGAATTGAAAATCTCCAGAGAACTTTCACCCGACGATTACTGGAGTATAACTGCAACAAAACTTATGTAGAAAGATGTAGGTTACTTTCCCTAGAACCCTAATGGAGACGCCGTCTAAAAACTAACCTAATTTATTTTCATAAAATAATTCACGGTCTTACTTTCTCAACCTTGTATCCCTCCTTGAAGACTGCTCTCAAATATAACCTAAGGAATCTGGCCCGAACACTGTATACCGAAAAATGCAAACACAAATCACGAAATAACTTTTTTATAAGATTGTACAGTTTACTACCACTTTCTATCCGCTCCTGTGATAATTTACTACAATTTAAACGCATGATAAGCTTGTTTTTTAATACCAATGGGACCCAGCAACTCTTTCCTGAACTATCTAGAAATCCAGACATGATAAGTCACGGATCACCTCATATCTAGCATACGAGTTCACGGTTCATATCTGTAGCAAGTGTCATTAACCTTTTGGAACCTTACCTTTCACAGTGACCCGGTCTGAACACTACTATTGTGCACTTCCGAAATAGCCAACCTATCAAGGATAAAAATTTAACACTTGCCAAATAATGTTTAATATCCAAGTATTTACCAGTACAAACAGTTATACTTTTCTGATTGCTTCAATAATCAGAAAAGTATAGCTGTCATAATACTGCTGCTCTGTTCCGCTGTTTGTCCTCCTTCTTTCCTTTCAGAACTTGGAGATGGTAAAACTAAACGACACCGCTGACCTTAAGTTACCTTTTAGCCAATGAGAATGCACTGGTAGATAAGATCATTATTTATTATGAAAAACGAAATTTTAAAAGACAATTACACACGCTAAACTGTTTTTAATTGATTTGTAAACTTCTAGATGTTAGAGACAGGTTCATTGAGTTTAAATTCAAAATATGAACAATATAAGAACTCGTCCATATGGCTTCAAATCATGTTATTTCTAGAACCTTTATAAGGTCTAAGAAACTCCTCCAAATGTGACCAGTATTTTTCGATGTTATGTGTGAACACCATTACTTGGGTCTACAAAATGTCTTTTGTGAACTACGACATGGTGAACACATCCACATCTACAAAGAGGCTGATATGCTTTCCAGTCGTCAGTATAAATAATGGATCCTGCTTGGACATACGTTCGGATTATTGGTATCAGGGTCCTTGCACTTCGATTTGGGACATACTGGAAATGTCCCATTCCTAATGTTCGGTCGTAAATACCAAGAACCTACCAGTAAGTTCAAAGCAATTATTACTTACCCATTCGGCTTTTACAGATCTTCCTCTATTATATTCTCTTTTCCTAATGGCCATTTCATCTATGTCAACTATTGTTTCGATGCCTCCGTGTGACAGATTTAACCGCAACATTATTTCTGAGCATACGTCTCTACAGTGCTGATACCATTGCACTGCTGATACTTCGCTTACATCTGTGAGAGACGATGCCAGAGTGACAAGCAACTGCACACCTCGCAATACAACTAATATGCAGGTTTGCCAAAGTGTCAGTTTACATTTGCTAAAAAAACTGCCTGTTCTTATTTTCTTCGCCAACAGCTATTGCAACGAAACGTTACTCTATCTCGACTCTCTCTGTACTGTATTTGAGTCATATTCAGGCTACAATCACAAATGAACTCTCTACGAAGTAGTCCAAAAGCTTGTAGTTTAAAAATAATAATGTCCTCATTAAACATTGAAACAAGCCGATCCAAAGTAAACATTTCGAACTTAAATGCGCGCGCAACCTTGAAAGTAATAACTTGATTCTCATTGGTCTTCTCAAGGTCTGCTCTGTAGTTTAGTTTTACCCATGAACCCATCCTGTTATTCTTCCGCATCACAAGGTCGTTCCGAGGCCATGTTTGTAATGGACTCTAAATAAATGCCAGTTTAAAACAAAGTTTATCATTCCAATATCTCTGTACATCATTGTATAATAAGTTTGCATGACAATTAAACCATTTCAACTATCTGATATGTTATTGTTGATCTTGCCTGTAAAAATGGATTGCTCCTGATATTCAGGAAATAAATTATTATTATTATTATTATTGCCTTCTGAGTGATACGCAGTAGTGTGCGTCTTCCTGGTTCCTAATAGCCGGCATACTTCAGCGATGAGGTGGCTTTCCAAGGCTGAACCTTGATCGAAATGAAACGAGAATAGGGCACCGCAACGGTAAACCCAATGATCGATGAAAGCTCGGGCAAACATGGGGGCATCTTGATGTGGAATAGGTATGGCTGCACACCATTTAGTAAAATAATCTACCGTAACTAGTATGTGGCTATTTCCGTTTTCTGTCGTTGTTAGTGGCCCCATGATATCAATACCGACTCTCCGGTGGGTCTCTCTGTCTCTATCCCCATTAACAGTGCACGGAGGGTCCGTTGGGGCGATTTTAAACAGCAACAGGTGTTACAGTTCTTGCAAAGTCGGTTGCATCTTTATGTATGGACGGCCACTAAAACCACTGGCTAATAGCATATTCAGTCTTTCGTTCTTTTGCGTCGCCAAGTTCACGATGCACTTGCTCTGCAATACTGTGAACCTTTACTCGCGAGACTATTAGCAGAGGTTGTTTCGATTCGTTGATTGGGAATAACGTGTACCCATATAACTTCAGGTCCCTCCATTTGGTGCAAATACGGTGGGTTGTTATAGACTGATCTTTTGACTCCTTCATGGACTGCTTATTATTCTTATGTAGTTGCTTTTGGTAAATAGGCTGCAGATCCGGGTCTGCTGCTTGCAGAGAAGGCCAATCAGCCCCCTGAGCTGTGCTAGGGACGGCACTGATGGTATCTGGAGAATGAAGTATTCGGGATAAAGCACCAGCTTTAGCATGACGGGTCCCCGAACGATATCCGTATATAAAATCGAACTCTTGTAACAGTTCTTGCCAGCGTTCTACTTGTTTTTCTGGTTCATGGAATGAACGAAGCCACTAGAGTGCATGGTGGTCCATGAGTACACGAAAGGATCGACCTAGGAGATAATGATGAAAATGTTGTATAAATTTTACCAGTGCTAATATCTCCCGGCGTGTTATGGAATACCGTGCCTCACTCTTATCTAGTCGTCGACTGGCGTACGCGATGACCCTCTCCTGTCAGTCCCGTGCTACTTGTGATAAAACTGCACCGATAGCCGGTAAACTAGCATTCGTGTCCAGTATAAACTCACCTCTGTCCACAAAAGTGTCCGGAAAGGCTAGTATGCGTAGGGATGTAAAACATGCCTTTAAAGCATCAAAGGCTTGCTGACACTCTATAGTCCATAGGAATTTCCGTCCTTTGTGTATCAATCGGTGCAAAGGTGCCGCCAATGATGCGAAATCACGAACGAAGCGTCTGTAATAGGAAGCAAGCACCAGGAAACTACGAACGTCTTCGGGCGATTTTGGTTGCGTTCAGTTAACAATCGCGCATGTATTTTTTCTATCCGTGCCTACCTCATTTGCTGTAATACGATGCCCCAGAAAGATTACTTCGTTCTGCGACAGTCGGTATTTAGGCGGTTTTACTTTTAAGTTATGTTGTTTGAGGCGGTGAAGGACTGCTTTCAAATTTGCATTATGCTTTTCGGGTGTGCTGCCATACACGGTAATGTCATTGAGATATATCAGACATTTATTGGGTACTATGTCCTGTAAGACTGTTTGCACCAGTCTCTGAAATGTAGCTGGAGCACTGGTTAAACCAAAACGCATCACTTGGAATTCATACAGACCATTTGGTACTACAAATGCAGTTTTCGTCCTATCCTGGGGTCTAACTTCTACTTGCCAATAACCAGATGCCAGGTCCAAAGTCGAGAACCAACAAGCATCTTTCATCGCATCCAACGTAGCGTCAATCCGCGGAGGCGGAAAAGAATCACGTTTAGTCACGGCATTAAGACGTCGGTAATCTACACATAGTCGTAGCAAAGAGTCCCTCTTTTTTACCAAAACAATAATTGAGACCCAGGGCGATGATGAGGGGACTGTAATCTTCTTCTCTAACATCTTGATCATAGCGTCCAGCTGCGGTCTGTAGTGTGCGGGTACTCTACGAGGTTGCTGCCAAAAGGGAATGTGGTCACCTGTGAAAATGGAGTGCTGTACAGTCGTTGTCCGGATTCCGGAGACACTCTCCTCGAAGACAGAACTAAACTGCCGAAGTAAAGCGATGGTAGCACGACGGTTATTTTCCATTGTATCGCTGTATATGTAATAAGAAGGATAATAACAGAGGGCGTATCACTTGGTTCTGATGAATCCCTATCGTTTTGGAGTGTTTAGCTCGATTGTGTACCATTCGAATATCAAAGCATACAATGTCGTTATCAATGAAGGACTGTGATGGTGTTATGAACTGAAATATGAACAAAACCAAACTAAATATAGAGATGGTAAACCACGTAAAAAGTTTTACGATCTTCAAAATTCGCGTGAGGGGCTGAGACAGCGAATTTAGAGGTTAGAATGGACTTTCTTAATTATAGGAGACAGTGAGTGAGAGTGAACAGTACATTATCACCAAGGAAGTTAGTAACGAGTAGACTTCCCTGTAGGACAATTTTAGACCCTCTCCTACTCTTACTTTACATCACTAGCCTACTCACAAATGCAAACTTATCGATTCCATAATAACAATAAAAATAATTTATTTCCTGATATCAGGAGCAAGCCATTTTTATAGGAAAGTCCAACAAAATCATAACAGACCAGATCAGGGTTGAATTGTCGTACAAACTGGTTGTACTGTAACAAGTAAACGTCCTGGTTTACAGTGTATAATAGTGTGGTGTTTTAAATTGGTATTTATGTGGCTTCCATTACAACCAGAACCTTGTGACGACCTTACAATACCGTAGAACGGCAGGGCAGATTCTGTTCATTATATCAAGGGATAACATTATTACAGGGGACGTAAGTGTTGAATGTTAAGCGTAGTGTGAGGTGACCTATAAGAGCTGACAAGAAAGAAGGAGAACGAACACCAGAACGAACAGTAGTATCATGACAGCTATACTTTCTTGATTATTTAAGCAATCAGAAAGGCATAACTATTTTAGTTGGCAATTGTTAGTTCATCTTTGATAGGTCGACTGCTCCTAAAGATCACAATAGTAGTGCTTAGGCTGGGTTTCTGAGTAAGGTGAAGCTTAACAGGGAGTGGATTTCGAGAAACTGCTGTAGTTGCAAAAAGAAAACTTGTTGGTTATTACATTACTACTCAATATGACACCAAATGTAGTAAATGTCTGGGTATGTAGGTAATCACTTTTTATAACTCCGAACTTATTAGATATCAGTATCATGGTCTATAGCTTTTGGGTCTGTTTATTTTATTTTTTGCAGTAGGACATCCTGACGGATAAATAAAGCCAACTAGATTTTGTGTGTTTCAGCAGTATATATTGGAGCATTTTAAAATTCACTACTGAGTGCTTGCTCTTGTTAGAACAGTAGTACGTAGCCTCAAATATAAAATAGGTTTCGCCCTACAGACAAGGGGAGTTTGAAGTTATCTTCAAACCTCTATCCTCCCTCCTTTTATGATATTGGGCTCGTAAATTTACTAGCACGATGGAAACTATGTTATTGTACTCGACGTTCATTGACACAAATTCTGTTTTGGCCAGCCTTATCTGAGCGGACATCTTATTACAGGTTTCACAGACTACCAAAGCCACTAACTAGAAACTAAATGTCTAACGGTTACTGCATTGTTATGATGGGGATTGGTTAGGAGAAGTAGAAGTGAGATTGGAAGTGGAGGGGTGTATAGTATCTGGTGGTTACGAGAGTGGTGGTCAGGAACTAGCATAGTGTTAGTTGTGCTGTGGATATTAGGAGGCTAGTAAGGTATTACGGTAGCAGGCTTGAATGATATATGGATGATATAGCAGAAAATAAAAACTGATTAAAAGTGGGTTAAGAGTAGAAGGTGTGAACTCACCATAGGTTGTGGTTACCGATGCAATACAGTAGCAAGTCATTAGTTACGGCGGACATCTATCGTGGGGTACTTGAATCAGCAAGGTAGATAATAAAGTAAACACATATTAGTGCTATGTTTGCTGAAACGAGAGAATGTATCTACATAGCATATAAGTGGCTTGTAAAATGCTAGATTATTTGCCATGAGTACTTCTTCTGGCATATTTTTAATGCAGTGTGTGCCACACCCGGCTTTTACTTTTATAAACTATTTTTAAGTTGTAGGCATATAGGAATAGCTTTCCTTCCATGAAACACATGCATATATTATTAATATGTATAATGAAGAGTAAAGTTCCTAGAACACTATCTTGCACAACTCCACTAGTTTTGAGTCATGATGTTGGTGTTATATCATTTACTTCCGTTATCCGATATCGGTTTTTGAGTAATGACTTTAATCACCCTAGGAGATAATTAGTGATTCCAATGGACTGCAGCTTGCAAATTCGTTGGTTATTTCAGGATGAAATAAATATCCAGAGAGCTATTTACAACGAGGTTGACAAATTAGGATTACAGAGAGATTTGTACGTTCTTGTCGAATTGGAAAACAAATAGTCTTTAGAAAGTAACGCCGGCAAAACTTAGCAATACACATCAATATTTTTACTATATTTTGAAACTAATTACAGAATTCATGTTAGTTTGCAGATATTGTTATGGTGATTTTATCAACTATGTAATAAATCGAATAAATCTAGGAGTCATAGTTAATAGTATTCTCAAAAATGCGTGCAACTACAAGGTGGGTGATGCGAAACGCTCCGGAGTTTTGCGGGGTATTCGAAATATATCTTAAAATTTGAATGACAAAATGTTCTAAATATTATAACTTATAAATGTGGGTCCTTATCTAGAATATGAGATCCAACAGAGGGTCTTTGTTTGAAGCATGAAACAAACATGTTGGAACGAGTTTAGCTTAAAGAAACCATAATGATAATAATAATTCATTTCTTGATATCAGAAGCCAGCCATTTTTGCAGGCGCGATTAACAAAATCATACCAGACCATATTAAGACTGAGTTATTACACTAAAGAAATAGACTGTGACAAATAAACGTTCGGAATTAAAGTGTATTGTAATCTAGTAAAAAATCTAGGCACGTGGATGATGTTAAAAATAATGATAATAGCTTTTATTCTCAAATATTATTGTGTACATGAGAGCATACCAATTTACAGGCATGATTAGAATGATATGAGCCTACATACATACAAATATTTCATAACATATAAAAGTATGAGTTGAAAACCAAACCAACTGCAACAAAGTTTGCAGTACTAGGACACCAATTATATGTGTTGTAGCATGGTGCATAAATGACACAGAACCATGTGCTGATTGACCAACGCATTATAATCCGAAAAATCGATTGATGGTTAGCAGAATGAATCTTTGAGCAGGTCCAAATACGCTATAGGACCAAGAATACTTGGAACTTGGGTGTTGAAGGGAAGACAATAGTTTTGTGCCAGTGCGTTCTATACATATCTTGTACATATTAATCTACCACTGGGGGGGAATACAAAAGTCAAAAGAACACAAAGCAACAGCAATGGTATTCTAGGACTAACAAAACGAATGGGCAGGATTAGTATTTATACTTCCGACATACCACTACTGCTTATATTTGGATTAAACAGTAAGAACACTAGCATATGACTAAGACGGGTAAATGGTGTTCACACGTTCAGAGTTCCTATTATTCTATTTGTGGGGTAAGTAACAATAGCTGGTGTGAACATTTTTAATGAGATTTCAGAAGTGATGAAATCACTAACATGTCGTGCAAATAAATGGAGTGAATCTGTTTCCCGAATGGCTTGAAGCAAATAGTTTCCAATTCTCCAGAGTTTATTTGTAAAATAATTCATAAAAAGAGCAGATTTAGAATGCGGTATTTTTATTTTCGAGACTGAATTGCGTAGGTTATAGCGATAGAAAGATTTATATACATTCGGGTATATTAATTGAACGTTACGGAATTTGAAATTTTAAGCTGTTAGGTACAATAAAGTTGCACACATGGAGTGCAGTATTTCCTAAAAGAGATATGACAGCTGATAGAGTAAGACTATTTGAAAGCGAATGAGCATTGGTTGATAAATGTGGCTTTTACAAGTTCGGATTCTTAGACTTGCATAATGCACTAGAGCAGCAATTTAGATTTCCGGCGTAAGCGAATCTAGACGATCTTACTAGGCCTATCCTCAAGGTTGTTTTGCTTCCTTTTGTACCTTGTAGACTGTTCACCTCTGGTCCCTGGATCGCTTCTTCTAGTTACTTACCGAATACATACGAACAGAACTAAATGTTTTAAGCTAACACCTTGTCCTGAATGGTTTATGAGGGGGGGGGGAAATGAGGTCAATTTTTTTATACAGCTTCTCGTGGTAAATGGGTTGATATTCAGTTCGGTTGACAGATATATGTTTAGGAATACTGAAAAAGGAAAAGTGGAAACAACGAGCAGCAGGGTAAACAGTTTTATTTATGAGGATAGTAAGTCGAATGGTTTATATTGAACCTCCCAATCTATTTTCCGATGAAGTCCAGCCTTTCCTTGATAGCGTTTATTGATGGTGTTCATATAACTTGCGTCATTAGATAAGTTATTGTGGATGGGTACAACGAGCAAACATGCACAGTGAAGCGAACATCAATTCAGTCAGTCCGATTGTAAATGAAAATAGTGTAATTTTAGTCAGGTAGTTTATAATAAACAAAATGTCCGTAGAGCAAGACGATTGGAATGTGCGTGCGTACATATATTGATACACATTAACTTGATTTTCATAACAACACTTTACAACTTAAATATACTGAGCACGTTGTTATGCTGAAAGTTAGCTTCTAGGCCTTACAAAAAACGCCTGAAAACCACTTATAATGTATACCAATACGCATCAGATAAAGTACCAAAATATTCCGAAATATCATACTGCTCTTTACCTGACTTCATAATGACTTTCGTTTTGTAGAGAAGTCATCTATGCCTTGGTCATTACATTTCACAACAACACATTCATAGGACAAATATCCTACAGTTATTCTTAATATCCATTTTATCAGCAACATGAGTTGTGTCATTAACTGCTTAAAGAACCGGTCTACAACCTTACTGCATTCACCTGAATTAAGACCGAAGTGTCTATGAGCTTTCACAATACTAAACATAATAAAAATTAATATCCACACATGAGCCATTATACTTGAGTTGCCATTACACTTACCTTTGTGTATACCATCTGACGTCAGTTGGCATCGACTGTTAACATAATCTATGTGGACTTTATGGATCTTCATGATTACAGGTATAACATAACTGGCTGTATGAATATTAACTGGAGTGTTAGGGCATGAACGTGTTACACCCATAGTAATTAAAACACTACTATAACATGACTTCGATTCTGTGGCGCATGACTTCCGTCTATGACGAGTTGCCCCACTACAAACAACAAGTGCTTCTATATCTCTAGAAGGTGGGCATTCACGAACATTGTTAGAATCCTGCTTGTAATTACAGGATACAACGGTAGTAGGTAATGTCTTAGGCAACCTCTTAACCTCTTTAATCGATTCTTTTTATCACATGTTGATTCTGTTTACTTAGTAGAATCAACAACTTCGTGCACTAAACGTCAATGCTCTAGCTCCCTTGATCACAGGACAAGTCGGCACTCGGGCTATAGTTTAAAGTACGTAACGCTAGTATTAGGAGGTCTCTCGTCCGACTGTGAGACAAAGGAAAATGGTCCAAATGATTTAGCCGCTCCTCGTCCGAGAGACTAGAGAGCCTCGCTACTAACTTTGAGCTTGCTCGTTGGACCCACTCCAGAGTATCCGTATCACCGATTAAACATGGACTAGCTGTCTGGATACAATACTCTAGATGGAGTCCTATGTTAATAGAATAAATAATGACAAACATATTTACATCAATACACAAAGTGGCCATAACTCACGGAATCATCCGGCCGCAGTCGCGTGGCTGTGTGCTGAGGCCTTCAAACTGTTACTCAAGATAACGGCTACATATTTTCATCCTATAGCTAATAGCATATGTATTTCACCCATTGTTTACTAATCAACATCTGCTGCATTAAGTGTAATGAAAGAAATAATCAAGGAGGAATTGCTTTAACATTTAATATGCTCTGCCATATTATACACTTTGTTTCCTTCATTATTTTCATGAGAGCAACAACAAATATTCGTTCGGAATGAGATGAATCCATTTTATTTTGTAAGTTTCTCAGCAGCTGCATACAACCTAGAATGATACTCTTCTACGAAATCAACATTTGAAGCAAAGCTTATCACTCTCATGAAAATTCTTGGACATGGTTGACATAAAATTATGTAAACATGTTAGACGTGTAAGTATGACTGAAATGTTGAAAAAGCTGTAAATATGTATCCAATTCAAAAGAAAGTGCCAAAAGCTAAAATAGAGGTCAGAGTTTAATTGATTATATAATAAGCGGTAGTTGGAAATATTTGAGAATAATGTGAATTAAGCTCAATTGTTAAACTAAAAATGATCTAATTAAACACAAAGTCGAACTTAGCCATCTGACAAACGGTGATGGAACAAAAAATGTGATCCCAAAAAAGGAGTGATGAATAAAACTAGCGATGAAAATAACGATACATAAGTCAGGTTACCTGGGTGGAGAAAGACTTGTGACAGTTTTTTTGGATACATACATTCGGTCTCATTTGTTTAATGGCAATCGCTTCAGCATATTTTAGAAGATTTGAAGTTTTTTGTCTACTGAACACTGAATGATTTATTGAAATCGATCTAGTGTTTTGTGTTAATCCAGTGCTTGGCAATTGCACTGTTAAATATTTTCATTCTTGTGAATCGCATATTTTTGCGAACGTGCTCATTAAAAAGTAGGCAGGCCTTTCTTTCTGTCCGGGAAATTTATCTGCTACTGCAAGTACACGTAAATTTATACAGGTTGTTGTCAATAACATGAGAAGGATACCCGTCGACTTTTGATTGTTTCAAAAAAAAACATGTTGTTATGTGTGATATAACCAGTTTTGCAGCATAATACGTTCTGCTTAAAGCTAAGCAGAGTCTCCTGATTGTGTCAACAATATCATTATCTTTAAAATCGAGTTGAAGGAAAACAGGCCTCTTATGGACAGATTTTATTTGGTTTATCAGGTTTTTGTTCATTGTATTTGTCAACGGATTTTCCTGGGTAGTCATTCCTTTTTAGAAATATTCAAATTTGGCGAGCCCCAAATCTATCGTATCTGAAGTACATATCTTTCCAGCTATCAGAACCAATGTTTTCTCTAATGTTATTTTGGAATGAGATGGACGGTAGCTATTAAAATTCAAGAAGAACCCATTCCACATCGTTTTTCTGTAGATTGACCGTCGCACTGAACCAACTTATTGACGTTGGATGGCAATTTACCAAGAAATGGAATTTATTATCTTTTTCCACCTCTGTAGTAAATTGAATATCTTTATATGTCTGATTGAAAATTTTCAGTAAGCAATTACCATGTTGTTTATTTCTGCGTATAATAGAGGTACTTTCCACGTTCCTTAAATAATGCGTTATTTCCTCAATCACCTATCTCGGTTTTGTGCTTTCAAGATTAGCCATCAAAATATCTGTTAAGATAGGACCTAATGGACTACCCATTTCAACACCACTGATCTGACGATATATCACGTTATCGAACCGGAACTGGATGTCTTTTGCGCACAGAAGTGATAGTCGTTTAAATTCAATCACTGGTAGAGTAAGTAGGTCCAAATGTCGGCATATAATGTCAATGGTTTGAAGAGGTGGTATATTGGTGAATAAGGATGTTACATCGGAGAAAACCAAAGACTTACCGGAAATGTCAGTTTTATCTAATGTTTCAATGAAATGGAGTCTTTCAGTGAGAACTTTTGACGAAAGACGGAAAACAATAAGGTTTAATTACGGCCTATCATCTAAATAAATACCAGAGGCGGTATACAGTAAAGTGTACTGGGTCCCCTATCGTCTATTATTTACACAAATGACATAAATAATGTTATAATATGGCCGACCGTATTTATATGAAGACGATCTTAGAGTAGTATATAGCTTTGAACCGAGTGCCTTAAAATAAGCTATAACTCCAATTCAAACAAACCTCGATAGCCTAGCTGCTTGGGGTCAAAAATGGCAACTACCACTTGACTACAGAAAATGCGCAATCATGCACAGCAACAACCATAGTCCCCAGTCCACGTTTTATCTAAGTGGGTCCAAGGTTCAAGTACCTTGATCAACAAGCGACTTGGGCATTAAATGTTCTGGTTACACAAAGTTCACGGAACATGCCTCTACTATAATCTCTAAAACTAGAAGATTAACAGGCTTCCCTCTTAAAAACTTTTGTACAACGAAGGCTCAACTTGCTTTGTTTAAGATATGTGTAAGACCTACACTCGAGTATTGCTCATTTATCTTTTCATGCATGAATAGCATAGATGAGACACGTGTAGAAAAGTGTATAAAAAAGTTCCACACGTCAAATTCTGGGAACTAACAGTAACATGAGCTAAGCGACTCGATGTAAGCCACTCTTTTCAGAACCCCTGTGTCGTCGTTGACTATGACATAACTTAAATGCAAGAATACAAGGTATAGTATTTTCTCCTACCTACTTACTGCGGGTTATTATCTTTTTATATTGTTATTTTGCCCCGTTGCCTTAATAGCCCTAGACCCTATGGGCAAAATATTTAAAAAAGTAAAATGTCAAGAAAGATAGAATGTTGATACCATTGAACGTTGTTTAGTCAGAGTGAATTCAGTTATTGGCCGACATTATTTCTTTCCTCAATAACTTGTTAATTTATAGAAGTATTCTGATGTCGCTAAATATGTCTCACGAGCTTGAGTTAATGCCAGTAATTAAAACGACAGCTAAACATCTACTAGCCAGACTACGGAGAAAGTGAATAAAATTAGGTGCACCCATTAAGAATGAGGGTAATGACCCACAACTGTCGGGTATTTTGTAGTTAATAGAACGGAATATGAATCAATCCTTGAGCAGATTTGCTGGTATAATGCAACCTACAAGTGAATTAGATACAACGTCAGTTCGAGGGAGAACGTTTGTAGCAAGAACTTATGAACCTTGTTTAGGAGGAAACAAGTGCCTGTTTTACAATGGCAGACATCACTTAGGAAAGTGTAACAAATCCTCAGATTCAAGCTTAAAAGGGAGGTCAGCCTTATCTTACGCGCGAACCATGAAAACGGTAGCGTCTCCCAACGTGGTCTGCTTATTTGGTTTCTCCTGAGATATCTTATACGTCTCTCCATTTGTAGTACCCTCTGTAGTACTCCGACAGTATTATCTAACATTACTCGTAACCTTGTAGTATCTTGGAATAACACGTATTAAAGCAGAACGTCCGAAGCTTAATATTGGTTCTCCTAAACCGAGCGACATTCGCTCTACTAGTTTTTCTCTTCTTAACCCGTCAGAACACAAACAAATTGTGGTAAATCTAAGCGACCAATATTTAATAGCCCTTCCCTTGCACATACTTAAACACCCGTCAACGAGGCACTTATCAACGATCAACAACTAGCTTAGAGTTGCATATTATTTGTTAAGGTTGTCATCATTGCCGATCAGAATAATAATTAAATAAATATCTATTATTCTTAAGTATCATTGTGTACATGAGAGCATGCCAGTTTACAGGCATGTTCTAAATGATATAAGTTTACATACATACAAATATTTCGACAAAGTTTTAGTGTTAGGATTTTCATAAGTTTAAAGATATGCAATGAGAACCAAACCAATCGCAACACATTTCACACAATTAGGACACCAATTATGTGTTGTAGCATGGTGCATATATGACAAAGTACCGCGCGCTTCCTGACCAATGCGTTACTATTCCAAAAAGCGGCTATGAGTTAGCGAATTGGGTCACAGAGCATGTCCAGACGCGAGAAAGGACCAAGGGTACTTGGAACTTGAATGTTGAGGAGAAGGCAATAGTTTTGTGCCAGTAAGTTCCATAACTGTCTTGCACATAATCTTTTTATTATTATTATTCTGAAATTTAGTACAACTAAAGGAAAGACAGAATAGGAGAGAACACAAAACAAAGAGCACTGGCATTCTGGGGTTAACAAAGCTAAGGAGCTGGATTCGTATTTATGCTTCCGACATACCACTTATGCTTATAGGCTGATTAAAAAGGAAAGATACCATCATGTGACGAAGACAGGTGAGTTGTACTCACACGTTCAGCGTCCCTATTATTTTGCTAGTACAGTTAGAAACAATAGTTAGTGTGAACATTTTTAATGAGACTTCAGAAGAGATAAAGTTACTAACGTGCCGTACAAATAAAGGAAGTGAAGCTGTTTCCCGAATGGCTTGAAGCAAATAGTTCCAGATTCTCGAGAATTTATTTGTAAAATAATTCATATGAAGAGCGAATTTACATTGCGATATTTTTATTTTCGAGGCTGAAGTGCGTAGGTTATAGCAAGAAGGTTCCTCGAACTGAATTGTTCTAGGCGATGAGAACGCTAATTTGTTTAATAATTTGTAAAAGAAGATTAGGTTTAATTTTAGCCGTTGCCTCCATAAGGTATCTAGTTCTAACTTAGTGCATCTAGTTATATAGTCTAGAGTACGATCGGCCTCAAGAATACGAAGAGTAAAGCGACGTTGTACAGACTCTAGCCCGAGTTTATCCTTAATTAAAACATTACTTAGAATAAAGTTTCAGTATTCTAGCAAAGGTCGAAAACAAAGTTTCTATAGCAGAATACGAGAACGATTGCTATAAAAGTTACGTAGTATACAACCTAGTAGTCGATATGGCTTAGATATCTGCATATTGACCTGTTCTGTAAAGGACAGGTTATAAGAATACCTTAGTCCTAAGTCAACTACTGACTGAAGCCTAGATAACTCACTACTGTTTATGGAGAGATCAAAATTGAGGCACTTATCAACGATCAACAACTAGCTTAGAGTTGCATATTATTTGTTAAGGTTGTCATCATTGCCGATCAGAATAATAATTAAATAAATATCTATTATTCTTAAGTATCATTGTGTACATGAGAGCATGCCAGTTTACAGGCATGTTCTAAATGATATAAGTTTACATACATACAAATATTTCGACAAAGTTTTAGTGTTAGGATTTTCATAAGTTTAAAGATATGCAATGAGAACCAAACCAATCGCAACACATTTCACACAATTAGGACACCAATTATGTGTTGTAGCATGGTGCATATATGACAAAGTACCGCGCGCTTCCTGACCAATGCGTTACTATTCCAAAAAGCGGCTATGAGTTAGCGAATTGGGTCACAGAGCATGTCCAGACGCGAGAAAGGACCAAGGGTACTTGGAACTTGAATGTTGAGGAGAAGGCAATAGTTTTGTGCCAGTAAGTTCCATAACTGTCTTGCACATAATCTTTTTATTATTATTATTCTGAAATTTAGTACAACTAAAGGAAAGACAGAATAGGAGAGAACACAAAACAAAGAGCACTGGCATTCTGGGGTTAACAAAGCTAAGGAGCTGGATTCGTATTTATGCTTCCGACATACCACTTATGCTTATAGGCTGATTAAAAAGGAAAGATACCATCATGTGACGAAGACAGGTGAGTTGTACTCACACGTTCAGCGTCCCTATTATTTTGCTAGTACAGTTAGAAACAATAGTTAGTGTGAACATTTTTAATGAGACTTCAGAAGAGATAAAGTTACTAACGTGCCGTACAAATAAAGGAAGTGAAGCTGTTTCCCGAATGGCTTGAAGCAAATAGTTCCAGATTCTCGAGAATTTATTTGTAAAATAATTCATATGAAGAGCGAATTTACATTGCGATATTTTATTTTCGAGGCTGAAGTGCGTAGGTTATAGCAAGAAGGTTCCTCGAACTGAATTGTTCTAGGCGATGAGAACGCTAATTTGTTTAATAATTTGTAAAAGAAGATTAGGTTTAATTTTAGCCGTTGCCTCCATAAGGTATCTAGTTCTAACTTAGTGCATCTAGTTATATAGTCTAGAGTACGATCGGCCTCAAGAATACGAAGAGTAAAGCGACGTTGTACAGACTCTAGCCCGAGTTTATCCTTAATTAAAACATTACTTAGAATAAAGTTTCAGTATTCTAGCAAAGGTCGAAAACAAAGTTTCTATAGCAGAATACGAGAACGATTGCTATAAAAGTTACGTAGTATACAACCTAGTAGTCGATATGGCTTAGATATCTGCATATTGACCTGTTCTGTAAAGGACAGGTTATAAGAATACCTTAGTCCTAAGTCAACTACTGACTGAAGCCTAGATAACTCACTACTGTTTATGGAGAGATCAAAATTGAGGCACTTATCCCGCTTAACAACTCCAGTTGAGATGAAATCTAGGAAAATTTCTGCCTGATTAACTTTTTCTATATCAATGTTATTATGTTTACCAATTAGATATGACTTTGGGGCTAGATCTTCTATGACATACTGCATCTTGGTTGTGTTAACTTGATGTCGTCCACTTCCATTTTATAAGAGGCAATATCAATAGTGTACTCATTCACCCCTTTTACGAATTTGCACACACATTCAGTGGCGTCACTGCCGAGCACAACAAGGTCGCAGTATGGTGTTTAAAATGGAAGTTAGATGTTAATGCATCTAAGTGTGGCTGGATATGTTTTGGGGATAAGTGCCTTAATTTTGATCTCTCCATAAACAGTAGTGAGTTATCTAGGCTTCAGTCAGTAGTTGACTTAGGACTAAGGTATTCTTATAACCTGTCCTTTACAGAACAGGTCAATATGCAGACATCTAAGTCACATCGACTACTAGGTTGTATACTACGTAACTTTTATAGCAATCGTTCTCGTATTCTGCTATAGAAACTTTGTTTTCGACCTTTGCTAGAATACTGAAACTTTATTCTAAGTAATGTTTTAATTAAGGATAAACTCGGGCTAGAGTCTGTACAACGTCGCTTTACTCTTCGTATTCTTGAGGCCGATCGTACTCTAGACTATATAACTAGATGCACTAAGTTAGAACTAGATACCTTATGGAGGCAACGGCTAAAATTAAACCTAATCTTCTTTTACAAATTATTAAACAAATTAGCGTTCTCATCGCCTAGAACAATTCAGTTCGAGGAACCTTCTTGCTATAACCTACGCACTTCAGCCTCGAAAATAAAAATATCGCAATGTAAATTCGCTCTTCATATGAATTATTTTACAAATAAATTCTCGAGAATCTGGAACTATTTGCTTCAAGCCATTCGGGAAACAGCTTCACTTCCTTTATTTGTACGGCACGTTAGTAACTTTATCTCTTCTGAAGTCTCATTAAAAATGTTCACACTAACTATTGTTTCTAACTGTACTAGCAAAATAATAGGGACGCTGAACGTGTGAGTACAACTCACCTGTCTTCGTCACATGATGGTATCTTTCCTTTTTAATCAGCCTATAAGCATAAGTGGTATGTCGGAAGCATAAATACGAATCCAGCTCCTTAGCTTTGTTAACCCCAGAATGCCAGTGCTCTTTGTTTTGTGTTCTCTCCTATTCTGTCTTTCCTTTAGTTGTACTAAATTTCAGAATAATAATAATAAAAAGATTATGTGCAAGACAGTTATGGAACTTACTGGCACAAAACTATTGCCTTCTCCTCAACATTCAAGTTCCAAGTACCCTTGGTCCTTTCTCGCGTCTGGACATGCTCTGTGACCCAATTCGCTAACTCATAGCCGCTTTTTGGAATAGTAACGCATTGGTCAGGAAGCGCGCGGTACTTTGTCATATATGCACCATGCTACAACACATAATTGGTGTCCTAATTGTGTGAAATGTGTTGCGATTGGTTTGGTTCTCATTGCATATCTTTAAACTTATGAAAATCCTAACACTAAAACTTTGTCGAAATATTTGTATGTATGTAAACTTATATCATTTAGAACATGCCTGTAAACTGGCATGCTCTCATGTACACAATGATACTTATGAATAAAAGTTATTTATTTATTATTTATTTCGCTCCACAAGTTAGTAGTCTACATCCCTGAGAATTCCCTTGTGAATAAGTTAAAAATAACTCTCTTAAAGGGTTCCGGAATGTCCCAAGTGCTTCGTAAGTGCAAAAGTCTAAGAAAAAAATTGGCAATGTAGCTGCTTAATCCTTTTTAATTTTAAATATATACAGGATTCTTTGAAATTTATCAAGTCAGTAAGTCGTATAAGGACCGGCAGTGGGTACAAGAATGTACTAGTGGTTGCTGACAAACACCACTACAACGCAGAGCTCGTAGCCGACACAACGCCACAGCTCCTAGTCTAAATAAACTCAAACATGAACTATTAAATCGGGACAACCCCGGTGAAGCGGTCCTACAGTAGGCTGTGGTAAAGGCGACATGCCGTCAGAACTACTAATCACAATGACTAAACTTAAAACTGAAGGGTCGATCAGATGTAAACCAGATGTAAACCAGCATACTATGGTATTAGAAACGGAAATGGCTGTGGACCTTATAGTTTTAGACATTAGTCGTTTGAAGAATACTGCTGATTCTCATACTAAAGTGATGCGCGAGGAAAAGTCATACACTGCAAAAAATCTCCTTAGTGCAAGGGCGAAAAAAGAACCAAAACATTGGGCTAACGATAGTTATGAGTACCTACGCACTAGGAATAGATTCTCTCCCTTAAAATCAGGAAACGAACTTTAAACTGTCAGCACCAACAAGACGAAAGCAAGTCGCAACCTTAATAGGTTAGATAATAAAAGTAACGACAAGCCCCAAAATGCTAGGCAAACTAAATCTCCGCCATCTAAACTAAAAATTAATACTCAGTGTTGTAATAAACGATTTCTCTCCTCCCATCGTCGTGTTAACCCACATAAATACTCTGAAAAAAACGGAATGACACACCCTATTGCACCAGAGTACCAAATACTATTGGCCCAGGACAATACTTCACCAAGAAGTGACCCATTACTACTTATACAATCGCAGTTCCAAATGAACGGTAGCATGATTAAATATGGTAGTTCAGCATTCCCAATACTGCTCACAAAAATATCTAATCTCTCCTTAGAAGATGGAACACCCCCTAGATCATGGTAAACCACATACATAATTCCTCACTTTAAAAAATGTTCTAGGCTTAGCATTGAAAACTACCGTCCAATTAATCAACCTTCCGTTTTATCTAAAGTCATGGAGAAAATTATGGAAGAAGAGATTTACACTCACATAGTCAAGCACAAACTAATTATATCTCCCCAGCACGGCTTCATGCCTAAGAAATCCTGCATAACTTGCCACCTACAATACTTTGGCTATATAATGAACAATAAAGATGACGGAAAACAAATTGTTGCTTTACACTTTGACTTTACTAAAGCGTTTGACTAAGTACACCATTCATCTCTCTTATGTAAATTACAAGCCTTCGGGATAACGGGCAAATTGCATGATTGGTTAGCTGCGTTTTTGAAAGATTGCATTCAACTAGTGAAGCTAGGACGATACCTCTCACGTCCTCATAACATCACTCGTGGTGTCTTCCAGGGTTCAGTCATAGGACCATTATTATTAATTATTTATGTTAATGACATATGCTACTGTTTTCAAGAGGGTAAAATCTTTATGTTTGCGGACGACCGCAAAGTTGTCTGCACATTCCACCTAGATGAAGGTCGAAATGTTAACGACATAATACAGAGAGATCGTATTAAACTAAGTGAACGGTGTAATAAATGGTTTCTTCCCCTTAACACACAAAAGTCAGGGCACCTATATTTCCGAGAATCTAACCCCGTGATCAACCTACACCTTAACGAACATGAATTTTGTCATCTAAATAGCATCTGTGATCTAGGAGTAAGGTATTCAAAAAGTCTATCCTTTACCGAGCATGCTTTATCACGTCTCAACAGCTCGTAGACTTATTGGATTTATTCATCGTAACTATCATTTTAACGAATCTAAAGTTATTCTTTGCAAAACCTGTGTTAGACCTCTGCTTGAATACTGCCCAATTATTTATAGTTGCATGCGTTCACTAGATCGCCAGAAAATAGAGATTGCTTAACGGCACTTTACTAAGCTGCTAACCCCTGGCCAACCCTATAATGCCAGATGCTGTGCTTGGAAATTAGACCCTTTATGGGTCAGAAGGATTAAACTTAATCTTACGATACTGTATAAAATTCTTCATAAAAATATTATAACAGATTGTACTACCTTGACGTATGCTGGAAAACGTAAGTATGACTTGCGGAACCAAAACCCCCTGGTAGGTGTCCAGAGAGTCACTAGTAAACTAAAATCCTCCTTCTTTGTTGCACATTATGCTAACCTATGGAACCGGTTACCTGAATGCATACGACAATCTAGCTACCAGTCACAGTTTAAATTGGTAATAAACCTATATTTAGACAATGCCGGTATTTGCAACTTACTTAACACAACTTATATATATTAGGGTACATTTATCAGCGGACCTCCCGACATTTTGTTTTTTCTTTATGACACTTCCAAAAAAATTACTTCCAGGTCTTAAGAGCTTTTTGACTAGTCACCCATAGAACGTTTTCCTTCCTAGCAGATAGTGCTTTGGAATCTCGTAATACCTATGTATTTCTTAGAGGTGATGCAGTATGTCTTTATTTCCCTATACTTTATCCGATAGGATAAAGTAGATCTAAAATGTACTATAGTTATCTTTAGTATCAGTCGACGTTTCCCAGAATAAAAAAGTGGATTAGCAAATGAGCCTCAATTAATGTAATATTCACACTTTGGGTTTTACTGGAATCGGATGTACTTAATCAGTTATCTGTGTCTTCTCTCCGTGCTGCTTGTTCGTTTTATTTATCTTTTTAGGGTAAAACTAGACTACGCCGACAAACATGAGATGGCCACTGTGAACCAAGGTATTTGTTTCAACGTCGCGCGCTCATTCAACTTCAAAATGCTCACATTGGATAGGCTTATTGCAACTTTCAGTGAAGACGCTATTATTTCTAACCTACAAGCCGTCGGACTACTTCGTAGAGAGTTCATTTGTGATTGTGGCCTAAATATAACTGAAATACAATCTACAGACAGTCGAGATGGAGTAGTCTTTCGTTGCAGTGGCTGCTGGAGAAACAAATCGTTAAGAACAGGTAGTTTTTTCAGCAAGTGTAAACTGACACTTTGGCAAACCTGCATATTAGTTGTATTGCGGAGTGTGCAGTTGCTTGTCACTCTGGCATCGTCTCTCACAGATGTAAGCGAAGTATCAGCATTGCAATGGTATCAGCACTGTAGAGACGTATGCTCAGAAATAATGTTGCGGTTAAATCTGTCACACGGAGGCATCGAAACAATAGTTGACACAGATGAAATGGCCATTAGGAAAAGAGAATATAATAGAGGAAGATCTGTAAAAGCCGAATGGGTAAGTAATAATTGCTTTGAACTTACTGGTAGGTTCTTGATATTTACGACCGAACATTAGGAATGGGACATTTCCAGTATGTCCCAAATCGAAGTGCAAACACCCTGATACCAATAATCCGAACGTATGTCCAAGCAGGATCCATTATTTATACTGACGACTGGAAAGCATATCAGCCTCTTTGTAGATGTGGATGTGTTCACCATGTCGTAGTTCACAAAAGACATTTTGTAGACCCAAGTAATGGTGTTCACACATAACATCGAAAAATACTGGTCACATTTGGAGGAGTTTCTTAGACCTTATAAAGGTTCTAGAAATAACATGATTTGGAGCCATATGGACGAGTTCTTATATTGTTCATATTTTGAATTTAAACTCAATGAACCTGTCTCTAACATTTAGAAGTTTATAAATCATGTAAAAACATTGTATCACGTGTGAATTTTTTTTTAAATTTTATCGTTTTTCATAATAAATAATGATTTTATCTACCAGTGTATTCTCATTGGCTAAAAGGTACCTCAAGGCCGTCGGTGTTCAGTTTCACCCTTTTTAGTTCTCAACTCTTGTGTCACGGTGAAAATATCACTCGGAATCCACGCTGAAAAGGAAAGCGCATGCTTGTGATCTATTCATGATACTTTAATGAGATACTTCTAATCTCCATGGTCCACCTACGAGGTGCTGTTCATGGCACAAGATTATCGTCGTCGTGTTTTGAATTTCCCGCAAAATGTGACCATAAGTGCATAAATCTGTGGCGACAACTCGTTAACTGCGCGGCAGAGAGCTCGTTTTCTAGTGGCCCCCAAAAATCTCCACAACACTCATATTTGTGAAGATATATGTCTATCGCTGGCGGAATCGGTAAACATGACTTTTACCTCAGAACTTGAGCGACTATAAAATAACCTTGAAAGTTTTAATCAAAATCAACCAATCACAGCCCTCTAAATCCGAACCGACAGTTTCCTCTAAATTTTAGTGATTTATTATTAGAGATTTCCCAACTCAGACACGGAAATATTTGGTAAATTACAAAATATTTATCCTCTAAAATTATATGCATATAACATCAAGACTTAACTAAACCGAAATGCAATGAGAAATCCGTCATTTCTGATAAAATATTTATGATTAAAATTGATAAATTATGCAGGATATATTGTTTTTATGTCATTTAAAAACTTGTGTAAGTTATTATCAAATACCTCAGACTTAATATAGCGATGGATTTTATATAAATATTCACCTACATGGCTCCATAACATCCTTCCTTGCGATCCATAGTACGGATAGGCTTTCCAAATGTCTCTATATATTATTGTTCCTCTTACAATGTCCCTTGTTTAATTCTCTATTCATATCACTGAATTTCCGTCTTTTCAGAAACATCCGCTAGTGAAGCTAATGCCATTACTTTGATACCAATCACCTATTCGTTTATTAAAACGTGGATTTGTTTTAATTCTAGCCTGGAACAAGCAGAAAAAGTCTTTGCACCAGCGATCAGTACAACAAAATCAACAGCCATCGCGTGTCCCTTGTTTTTTAGAAAACTGCCATTTCCTTGCCACATTGACAAATTTAATTATTCTCTTAACAATCACTTAGTTTGCGAACGAATAACTAGATTTCTATCACTAGTAAGATCTCGAACACTCTCTATTGTTAGCATGATGCCCTTAAGTGTCTGACGCGGCATTGAAACGCTTCCTCCGTTCCTCATTGGTTCGGCCGTAAAAGTCATGTCCACCGGTGAATCTTCAGTTTTTACTAATCTTTTCATTGGATAATAGTTGCTTGGCCTGTTCATCACAAGAAATGACGATCTGGAAGCAGCATTTGAAAATATGGAGTGAAACTAAACATTGCCGACGAACTTGAGAAGACCAATCAGAATCAAGGTATTTGTTTCAAGATCGCGCGCTCATTCAAGTTGAAGATGTTTACTTTAGATCGGCTGATTAGAATTTTTAATAAAACGCTATTATTTATAATCTATAAACTCTCGGATTACTTCGTAGAGAGTTGATTTGTGATTGTGGGCTCTATATGGCTCAAGTACAATCCACAGATAGTGGAGATAGAGTTATTTTTCGTTATAGTGGTTGTTGGCAAAGGAAATCAATAAAAATAGGCAGTGTTTTAGCAAGTCTAGACTGACACTACGGCAAACCTGCATGTTAGCTGTATTATAGGTCATGCAGTTGCCTGTTACGCTAGCATCGTCTCACAGATGTAAGCGAAGTATCAGCAGTGCCATACATGGCGCTGCTGATATAATTAGAAAAGAATAATAAACACGTCTGAACAAATTACATTTGATCTGCACTGAGCCTAAGCTCAATGTAATGGGTTAAAGTGGATTTGTCGTGACAGTGAATGAATGTAACCGATTTCGGCAAGATCGTTGTCGTAATCTACCGTAATATTCTTAAAGTTTTTACTCGTATACAGTTCAGTAATATCATCATAAGGCAGTGTAATGGATTCTCAGAACATCTAAGCGCAAATTTACAGTTGTCTTCAGTTGTAACATCGTAGTATGTTGTCAACTGGAGCTGACTACATTAGCAAGATTCTAATATCGAAAAATAGGGCGACATATATGTCGCATACATGTTGGTCAAACTTTTCGACGTAAATACCGTTGGCACATACGTCAGCTAACTCTGTTAACAATTCTTTAAACATATCATCCGTATCATTAGGTTTGTTGGAACCACCGTATATGCCAATAATAAATACGTTGCTTAGGTAAGGACTGACTATACGTCCTAGTATAGGCCACAGCTGCTGGCTTGAGCTCTTAGAAACAGACAAACCATCATAGTTTAAGTAACAGTAGACATGTTGGACAGGAGCGTAGTGGAGCCAACATTCACAGTAATGAAGGAGATTCACCTTCAACCCGATGTGAAAGTAAATACCACTGCCAATAAGTTTACTGCTACAAGTACCACTATTCCTAAGGAACCTTGCAATGCTTATCGGTAAATGTGGTAATGCACGATGAAATAAGGTCAGGATCCTGTCAGCATCAGCAGCTGTCACGTTGGTTGTCAACACCATCTCCATCATTATATTGGTGTATAGCTGTTGCATAGTTGTAGGCTCTTCAGGACCCATAATAGGACTCTTATTTGTACCTGTACGAGAGACGTATTTATCTTAATACAAATTTTTATTACCAGTTTCCAATGGCGGCTCATAAACCATACGTTGGTTGGCTGGAATCAGTTCGACAGTGTTTTCCGTATTAGTGTTATGTAAACCACGAGCTACTAATAAAATTTAATAATATCTTACTGCTAGTTGAGGGCTGAGTGCCTTCACATTTCAATGGAAACATATTGTTAGCAAACAAAATCGAATCAGCCAACTTTTTGCTACGTCTGTAAAAGGTAGACCGATGACAACCGATGTTTAAGGCTGATAGCCTAGACGCCCTAACTCTCTTCGACTTCATATTTGAAGCTACGTTAGTAATCTTAATGATATGAAGACAGAAATGTGAAAAACACATATAGGAACTAACCTCCATTGCTTACGCATGCAAACAGGAAAATAATGTTCGTAGCGAGCCAATGAGATAACTCAAACAAATTTGTTAATTTCATATACTTTTAGGATACACAAAATTATTGACAGTTATCTTCATTGTCTCTTAAATTTAGTAAAATCTCTTATTAAGAATTAATAAACACTGCCGTAACGCAACACAGGGTACATATCTACTTCATTTCGACCTTCCCCGACTCTTATTTCTGCTTCCCACATATTTCCCCCCTTGTCCCCCTTATTTCCACCTCCGAGACTACTTATGTCGCACTTCTCCGCTTTATTTCCTCCTTCCCACTTTTTTCCCCATTTTCCCCTTTATTTCCCCCCTGAAGTCTACCTTATTTCCCCTTTATCCCCATTATTTCCCCTTTGTCCCCTTTTTGTCGCCCTTCTTCCCCTTTATTTCCCCTTTCGTTGTAGATTGGGTGTTATCAGCAATGCAAAGACATATGCTCACAAATCGTGTTACGCCTAAATCGATTGCTGGTAGGCATCGGGAGAATCACAGGAATAGATAAAACAGCCATTAGAAAGCGAAGATATAATAGAGGAAGATCTGTATAAACTGAAAGGATAAGTAATAACCGCTTTAATCTTACTGGTAGGTTTTTGGTATTTACGACCGAACATTAGGAAAGGGACATTTCTTGTATATCCCAAATCGAACTACAAGTGTATAATGTGCAATTCCTTTATAAATATCACCGTTTTTCATAATAAAAAATGATTTTATTTACCAGTGCATTCTGATTGGCTAAGTGGTGCCTCCAGGTCGTCTGTATAGTTTGCTTTCACCCACAGTTCCGATGTAAGTGTCCCAATCGGCTGCGTTACTCTATTTCCTAAGCTGTCCAAACAATTGATGCACGAATGGTAAATATACATGAATGGAAGATTGGTTTTTCCAAGGTTTGGTGGAAGTTTTGGCAATGTGGGAGATAACGAAGATTGAAGACTATACGAAAAGCAATTCGGAGAAGACATGAAATAAGTTTTCTCATTGTTTCATAACCTAGTATATTTTTCTGTTTTTTACAAGTTTTTTAATCATCTAATTCACTGGAGATCTCTGCTTGTACCTTCCAATATTAACGAATTGTCTATAATAAATAGCTTATACTATATAATCGCCTTTTGTATTTCTGTATCTATAGTAGTTTGGAGTGGTATGTATTAGAGTTCGTAGTGTACGGTTAATGTCATTCTAAATCACAAGATATTCGCCTACTGTAGTTTACGCACATTAGTGTATTACTAGCAATAGGCTTAATGACCTATGCAAACAGCTTACTCGCCTTGTTATTGAATTAATAGGTGAGTGGAGTCATCTTAGGTACAAGTCACGCCAACTGTTCATAATCAGCGTTACTGTTATTCACAGTCAAGATGTTATTAATACAGTGTAAAGTGTCAACGCTTCTTGCTTAACAAGTCACGTGAGTTAAGTAGTTGGCTCTATGATGTATGCAAATTGTTCACTACACAGATGCACAGATCATTACGTGTTACGCAAGTTGATATTAAAAGAATCTAGCATAAAAGCGAAAATATACTCGGGAGGGGGGTGCTTCTTCCTAGCTAGTAGCCTATTAAGTAACAACTTCGGATGACATTCTAAAACGTAGTCTTTCTATTGTGATGTGATAAAGAAAGGCTACATCGTAATGTGGTTATTATGTATTCACTGTGCGATTAACATTTACTTCCCCGCTTTGTATTCGCTGTAACAGGCTACAATGAAAAAACTATTAAAATACATGCACGTAAATATTCATCAAATATATGGAATGAATAATAGTATTTTGATAAGTTTTAAGTAATACAAAGTAACATGATTACTTACACTACCAATCAGTACAGTTATGCCTCTAACTTCTGGAACCTCAAATAACTGCACTTGCTTTTTGATAAGGATAGGTCACCAAAGTTTAGGTGCAACTTGTTATGGCGCAAACAAAATTGGTCGGTTGAGCGAAATACCTATTGGGTATAGCTAGTCGATAAATGCGTGTCTGCTCTATGCCCACTCAATCCCAATCCGGAGATAAAAGAACAAAACGATAGACCAACCAAACAATCATATTATATTTCGGAACATTCTCTTATATATACAAAGCCAGATCACACTGCTAACCAATTAGGAAATTAAGATTAGTACAAAATAGGAGGAATAGTAAATTTGATCTGGAGTACATATACACGATTGATTAATCATAGTTCATCAATAAGAAGTAATATATTAATAGTTAATGTGTCAAATAGGAGGATGAGGCAAGGGGGGATTAAATGATAGCAGAGATAAATTATTCACCTTGAATATAGCCAAAAATACTGAGATAGTCTGTAGATACATAGCTTTAGAAGATAATCAATCTTCTTTAAGTGCCCGGCATATTTATTTATTTTATTTATTTATTACAGAAATCACGCCAGTTTACAGGCATGGTCATTATGATACAGAAAGTTTAACTCTTTTACAATAGAACACAAAGTTTTTGCGAAATGAATGCTTGACTAATAATACCATTTACAAGACAAGCTGGAAGATACATTTCATTCTTGAGTTTTCAGGAATGTATTAGTAGAGAACACTTATTAATATATGTAATCAATTCAAAAAAGTAGTGTCAAAGACGCGACACAAGGAAGATTTAGATACCACACAGTTGTTTGAAATAGTCTATTGTGGCGTCAAGTACGAACATGTCCTTGTGTGGGACGGCACCTTGTATGTGGACGATGGAGATTGGAGGTAACACATTAAAGCATCATGAGCAGATCACTAAGATGCAATTTCCTTTTTAGCGTGGACTTTGGGTTATATTTTCAGCGTGCCACGATAGTTGGGAACTGAAAAGATAAAGAAAAGGAACAAGCGAAAACGCGAGAGGGCACAGAATCAGTTAAGTACATCTGATTATAGTGAGACCTAAAGTGTACATATTGGATTAACTAAATCTCATTTGTTAGTCGACTTTTTTATTCTGGGAAACGTCAACTGATACTAGAGATAACTATGGTAAATTTCAGATCTACTTTATCCTATAAGATAAAGTATGGGGCAATAAAGACATACTACATCACCTCTAAGAAGTGCATAGACATTACGAGTTTCCAAAGCACTCTCTTCTAGGTAGAAACGTTCTATTGCCTGTAGGTGAATAATTAAAAAGTTTTTAAAGTCTACAAGTGCTTTTTATTGTTTAGTCGAGTTATAAGTAGAATTAAATGCCAGGAGGTCCATTGATAAATGTACCATAGTCTATATAAGTTGTGTTAAGTAAGTTACAGATGCCGGCATTGTCCAAGTGTAGGTTTATTGCCAATCTAAACTGTGACAATGAGTTAGATTGTCGTATGCTTTCTGGTAACCGGTTCCAAAGGTTAGCATAACGTGCAACAAAGAAGGAGGATTTTAGCTTACTAGTGGCTCTCTGCACTGTTACCAGAGAGTTTTGGTTCCGCAAGTCATACTTATGTTTTCCAGCAAATGTCAAGGCAGTACAATCTGTTATAATATCTTTATGAAGAATTTTATAGAGTATAGTAAGATTAAGTTTAATCCTTCTGACCCATAAAGGGTCTAGCTTCCAAGCACAGCATCTAGCATCATAGGGTCGGCCAGGGGTTAATAGTCTAGTAAGATGCCGTTGAACTTTCTCTATTTTTTGCCGATCTAGTGAACGCATGCAACTATATATAATTGGGCAGTACTCAAGTAGAGGTCTAACACAAGTTTTATAAAGAATAACTTTAGATTCGCTAAGACGATAGTTACGATGAATAAAACCAATAAGTCTACGAGCTTTAGAGACCTGTGATGAAGCATGCTCGGTAAAGGATAGACTTTTTGAATACCTTACTCCTAAATCACGGACGTCATTTAGATGACGAAATTCATGTTCGTTAAGGTGTAGGTTAATCTCGGGGTTAGATTCTCCGAAACATAGGTACCCTGACTTTTGTGTGTTAAGGGGAAGAAACCATTTATCACACCATTTGCTTAGTTTATTGAGATCTCTCTGTATTATGTCGTTAATATTTCGACCTTCATCTGGGTTGAATGTATAGACAACTTTGAGGTCGTCCGCAAACATAAAGGTCTTACCCTCTTGAAAACAGTGGCATATGTCATTAACATACATAATAAATAACAATGGTCCAATGACTGAACCCTGGAAGACACCACTGGTGATATTTTGAGGACGTGAGAGATATCGTCCTAGTTTCACTAATTGAATGCGATCTTTCAAAAACGAAGCTAACCAATCATGCAATTTGCCCGTTATCCCGAAAGCTTGTAATTTATATAAGAGAGATGAGTGATGTACTTTGTCAAACGCTTTAGTGAAGTCAAAGTATAGGGTAACAATTAATTTTCCATCATCTCTATTGTTTATTATATAGTCGAAGTATTCTAGGTGGCAAGTTATGCAGGATTTCTTAGACACGAAGCCGTGCTGGGAAGATTTAATTAGCTTGTGCTTAACGATGTGAGTGTAAATCTCCTCTTTTATAACTTTCTCCATGACTCTAGATAAAACGGAAGAGTGATTAATTGGACGGTAATTTTCAATGCTAAGTCTGGTGCCTTTTTTGAAGTGAGGGATTATATACGTGGTTTTCCAGGAACTAGGAAAAATTCCATCTTCCAAGGAGAGATTAAATATTTTTGTGAGCAGTATTGGGAAGGCTGAGCTACCATATTTAATCAAATTAACCGGTATTCCATCCTCCCCGCTATTAAATGAAGGTTTTAGTGATCTTATAGCATTTCTAACATTAGTAACTGTAAACTTCATGCCAGTTAATTTATGCTGGTTAAAGTTGCTGATCATCCCTATAAGTGGACTGTTTTTAGTAAAAGAGTGTGCAAATGATTCACTAAACGCTTCGCAGATCTCCATAGGGTTACTAGTTATTTTATTTTTGATTTTGAGAGTAGTAGGAAGACTGGACTGGGCATAAAGTTTCTTTCTGAGGGTGGCTGATAAATAGGCTATTTTGTCAGGTAATTTCAGAAGCATTTTTTCGGCTTCTAGTTCTCTCGTTTTTCTGTAGTTTGCTATATTTGTGAATACTGAATGGATACTGGAAATTACGGAAAAGTCATGCTGAACGAATAATCTCTTTCGTAACTTCCTTAGTTTGTTTTTAAATTTAACAGGGATGTATTCACTATTTGGGATGTGCGGTTTAATCACTTTAAAAGGTGCAACACTGTCAAGACATAAATTTATATTATGGTAAAAAGCATCTAGTGAGTTATTAACTTCGTAAGAGGAGAAAAATATATCCCAATTAAGATCATGTAGTAATTTCTCGGTATTAGACCAGTTAATTTGAGCATAGTTTCTTCGAGAATCAAGAGGATCGTTTGTTTTACTCTTAGTACATGAACATTCATTGACAATTAACTGGCAAATGACAACTTTGTGGTCGCTGCCAGGAAATTCAAGACTAGTACTGACTGAGTAGTTTGGGGCATTTTGTAAGAAGATTAAGTCTAATATCACAACTGAACTCCAATAAACTCTGAATATGTTGGCCGAAGGTCGATATATATAAGTAAATAGCTTCTGGATCTCAGTTGTTAATACAGCGTAGGCTATACAAACTTTGGTTTTAAGTTGTTGAACTTCCTTTGCACATTTTCATCACTGGTTAGCAACTCCATCAGAAACCCTATAAATCCTTCCAAGAATGATTCGGTGTCGAGTGATAGTTTGATTACCCATCAACATTCGTACTACAATCTCACTCACGCTACTCTTATAAGTTTGTGCTTAGCAGGATCTTCGTAGGATTAAACAACTTAATTGAGGCAGAATCAGGCCACCACAGCACCATCTGCGAATGAAAATCAAAAAAGTAAATCGGAGTTATACAACTATTGCATGCAAAATAAAAATATACTACATCAGTGATTTATAGTTTGCTCACTACACAGTAAAAATAAAACAAAATATCAACGAAAATTCGGTCATATCAACCAGACCCAGATTACCTAAATGGTCTTAGATGACGTAATTACACTGCGACTGATTCTTACCGTACCTACACTCGGGACTATTATCTGAGAAATAAGCTCATTCAAGTTAAAATTGCAAACTACAAAACAAAAGCTCGCGCAAACTTTTATTTGATTAGGTATGGTCAAATATAGAACAAACTGCCAGCAGCAGTATGCATGGCAGACAATCTTCCAGTATTTTGCAAGCTACTTAATACAGCTCTCAGAGATATTAGCTTCCTGGTTGATGAAGCCACGTATTCAGACACACTAGAAATAATAGGCCCCCTTAGTATCTGAAAAAGATTGGACATCAAAGACGCAACGTGACTACCTGTCTAAGTAAAATGTATCAATAAACCATTAAACGTTCATCTACAATTCACTTGCCAGAAACAACGACTTACAATCAATCGGATCATGCTCTGGGTCATCCTTATACCTGTGCACTGCACACAAAAAATCCTCTTTCTCATTTTTTTCCTTTTCTTTTGGGAGTATACCCAAATATCAACCATGCAGACTCCAATACCTCAAGATGAATGTTCGCCGAACCCGGTATCTCGCCACTGAAGTGCGTCAGTAACCAGAACCTATAGATGATTATGTACAGGATAAACATGGCACGATACTACTAGCTTTTCTTCAACACCCGAACTCCAAATACTCTTGGTTTTATCCCACATGTGACCCATTCTGCTGACTCAGCCGGTTTTTGGAATCGTAACGCATCGGTCGAGGAGCGCGCGTTTCTTTGTAATATATGCTCCATGCCACAATACATTTATTTAATGTCTTAGCACCGTAAACATTGTTGCAGTTGGTTCGGTTTTAAATTCAGCTGTTTGTGTGTTATGAATGTTCTCACAGTGACACACGAAATATCTGTACGAACTTAAACTCATATCATTCTGATAATGCCTGTAAACTGGCATGCTCTCATATACACAATGAGAATAAGTGCTATTTATTTATTTAATTATTTGAAATGTAATCATCATCACTTATAAAAATCATGGTGACGTATTTCAGGATAAGAAACTATATATACATAGAAATCGCAAATGAAATAAGCCCTATGATTCTGTGAAAGCAACGCGATTTAGTGCAACCAACAATCATGCAGAAAAGTTTAACAAGCACATACAGTTAAAATATGTAGGTTAGATAGTGTGAATTTTAACAATAGCTGATTCCTGATGATTCCAGTATTAGTACGATAACCTCCGACGTGTAAACTCACCCACGGGATACTCAGGTAGGATCTACACAGACGGACCGAGAGAATTATCACGGTCTTTGTTAGCCTTTACTAATCCACTCTCTAACGTGAGGTAACTCGACCTTACACCAAACCCAGAGAACATGAAGGCAAATGAACTAATGTAACGCCAACACAACATTGTAGTAAGCGTCACAAGAGAAACCAAGCAAGGGCATTAGATGGGAAAAACTGCAATCACCCGATGGCTTATGTAAGTTTTTATATGACTAGCCGGTAACGGATCCAGCATTCAGGTGTGACTTCTATAACAGGTGGACACATTGCGACGGTGACACAACAATACCTAGGGGGACACTATAGTTTCATGCTGGACAACAACATGTCAGTGGTTCTGGTAACTATTCCCAGTAGACAGGCTTAACTCTAGTGGACTGCTGAATGCCTGTCAACCGAGGTCATAAGCACCTCAATATCAGTGGGCGACGCCTTGCGAGAAGTTGGCGACTCACAACGATAACGAAAAGATTCTGTTAGAACATAAAGCACCTCTATAAAGGACAAAGAGAACCATACGCTTAACTGTACGGCAACGGGAGACTAGGGGTCCGATGCAGATGTAAAGACAAGAATTGGCAAAGCCAAGCAGCATTTCTACAGTTGAAAAACATATGGGACTCAAAACAACTATCAACTAACCTCAAAGTCAGACTCTTCAATTCGAACGTGAAGTGAGTCCTGCTGTATGGAGCTGAAACTTGGGGAATTACTACAAACACCAGCCGGATACAAGTATTTATAAACAACTGCCTACGCAAGATACTGAATGTCCGTTGACCGGAAACCATCAGCAACAACTTACTATGGGAGAGGACAAACCAACTTCCAGCCGAAGAGGAAATTAGGAAAAGACGTTGGAAATGGATAGGACATACATTACGCAAACCATCAGACTGCATCACGAGGCAAGCATTAACATGGAATGCTGTTGGGAAACGGAAAAGAGGAAGGCCAAAGAACACGCTGCGTCGAGAATCGGAAGCAGACATTAAAAGGATGAACAGCAACGGGAAACAATTGGAAAGGATTGCTCAGGACAGAGTTAAATGGAGAACCCTGGTGAGCGGCCTATGCTCCTCAGCCAGGAGTAACGGGCATAAGTAAGTAAGTAAGCAAGTGGAGACTAGAGAGAAAAGTCTCCCAGTGGTGCCAAGTAGAAGCAGGAGGGACACAGTAGCTTTTTCTAGTGAACGCTTGATAACAATAAAGTCCTTTACTTAAGCATCTTTTCAACAAACATTTCAATCCACGGCCATCTATCATGAGATGGAACTGGCCGCCACTTCCGAATAAGCAATACTAATAAAACCGAACAATAGCTAATAAGCCAATTGAGGAAACACTAACCAGGCAACTAGTTGACTGTCTTTACAGGAATGTGTAGGGGTTAAGATGCAAGATAAGGGAACTCGGACACCTACGCACACACACGTATGATATCCCGTCAGAATGTGATTGTCTACAATATACCGGATAAGGCACCGCTGAGAACCGTTAGGCATTCTATACTTAAAGCAGCTAGTCTCTCAGATTATTCTTGTCAATGCCTTCGCCTTAACAAAAACACCAGAAGTACTCATGCCCCATTCTCTTCCGCTTTGATTCTCAGTCGGCAGCAGATAAGTTAAAACGGGCTGAACAGCTAATAACCGCAACTACCAAGTATAAAAATGCTCGTGTAGTTGAGGATAAGACTGTAATCCAGAGACATAAGAGACTAGATACTTCGCACTTAGGTAAAGTTGAGCAGAACACCACTGATGTAAAATGCCTGACTACACCACTTAGCACGGCTACGGAATCCCATGATGATAATACTTATCAACATACAGCCGAAGAAATTACAGGTCAAACCTCTGACAACCACCTCTCGGATGATATAGATTTAGACCACACGACCTCCAGTAATATTAGGATCTCTAGTGCTTCATTAGGTGACAAAATGCAAACTCCCAAAGTACAAGTAAAGGCCACGATTAGCCCACTAAACAACTTAGGTATAATGCAAAACGAGACAAAGAGATCATCGAAACGAAAGATAAGCTCCAAGGAAGGTTCTATGATCTCATCTACACAAAGAGAGCACAACGCTACTATGCCTACCACATCATTATATGGCAAGGCGGGTTATAAGGCCTCATTGCCTAATAGTAATCGACTCAGTAGTACTGAAGGTCGTAAGCGCCCACAGGTTGTACGTAACCAATTAAAACACAGCGCATTTAAATACCAGCGTAAACCAAGCGGCGAACAAGTACATGACACATTTTATTACCCTGTCGCAAATAGCTTTGTAAGAAATTCTAGGGCGCCAAATACACACCAGTATGCTCTAAGCCTTAATAACCCCTCACCATACGCCTATTCAGATCGTGTAAGTGGTTCTTCTCTTCCTCCTCACTATTTTGATTATAATTATGCTCATGGTGGGTTGCTAGGACATCCTCCAATTTATGCACATCATCAACGAGCTGCCATGTTGCCTAACTCAAACTGCTCTGAACATCCTAATATCTCTGAATACTATAATAATTTTTTTGGGATCAGGCAGTCATTAGTCCCCTTAGCAATACAGCTTGCCCAGACATTAGCTCAAACAGTCAGACTGCCTTTTCAAGCCAACATCTAGTTATACGAAACACGAACGACTTAGATAAAGATCTTATTCGATTCTTCACAATTCACTCTTCATTTCTAAACTTTTTAGTAATTAACGCCCGCTCACTTCTTAATAAAATATCAACCCTAAGAACTATAGCCTTATTAGCTAAACCTTCTTTAATATTTATCACAGAAAAATGGTGTTCCTCCTCAATTACTGACTCAGAATTAGCCATTCAGGACTATATCTTATATCGCGGCAATAGAGAATATAAACGGGGTGGTGGTTGTCTAATATACGTAAATGTTTGTTTGCCATCCAACAAAATCGATGACGAAATACTCGGTAAGGTACCAGAGTCGGTCTGGATATCAGTCAATACCCCGGACTATAGTTTACTCTTTGGTTGTATATACAGAACTCCTAACACCTCGACTACTGTAGATAATAACATTATTAATGCTTTTATACATACCTCTGCTCTCACTTATAATGCGAAAGTCATTGCAGGAGACTTTAACCTTCCTAGGATAGACTGGAATGTTGGCAGAGGACTGTCATACGATGAAGAAAACCTTCTTGCTACATTAGACATGCACTGCTGGACACAGTGTGTACACACTCCCACTAGACATCATAACATTCTTGACCTAGTTTTCTGTCATGATGTCACTCCTCTGTCACTTCAAGTCAGCAAAGAGCTCGAAAGCAGTGACCACAAAATGGTTCTATGCGCTCTTCCTTTTGATTTCAGACACTCTAGTATTCATAAATTACAAAAAACCAGACAATATCGAAATTATAAAAATGTTGACTGGAATCTTCTGCACACCCTTCTAAGTTGTTCTGACTGGGAAAATTTTTTCTTGTCTAGTAGTCTTACAGATGCACTAGATATTTTTTATCAAATTAATAACTCATGTTTAGATACGATTGCACCTATCAAACTAAGCAATATAATTAAATCAAATGATTTGTATATACCACTTCATTACCGTAAGAAGCTAAGACGTTTACAGAAGAGTTATCATAAGTCAAATGACTTCTCAGCACTTATGGAAATTACCATGACCTTCAACCAAGTAAAAGAAGTCCACAGGTTAAAGGCGATTAACGAAGAATTATCAGCAATGCACAGTAGCTCCAAGGTACAAAACTTGGTACGGCTGTTCAATAAACGTCTCAAACTATCTCAGAATAGTGATATTCCCTGCATTTTACGAGATGGATTAATGATTACCGACCATAATATCATAACCAACCTGTTCAGCGATTTCTTCGCTGACAGGGGTATACCTCAGGATGACAATGAAGTAGACATAATCAACTCAGCTACAAACCATATGTAATCCGTTACCTTCACTTATGACAATATTTGTAAATCCATAAACTTACTTAGGACGTCAAGTAGCTATGGAGTAGATGGCATGGCATCCATTTACTTCAAACTCGGAGGACCTAATTTACCATTAATTCTATTGAAACTGTTTGGCCTTTCATTAACAACAGGGTCTTACCCTAATCAATGGGAAACCTCATACACGTGCCCTCGATTTAAATCAGGTGACAGGACAAACTTGCATTACTATAGGCCTATAAATACCACCCCGGTTATCTTTAGAACAGTGGAAAAAATAGTATGTGATCAAATGTCTTATTATTTACACTCCGAAAAACTTATCTTTAATTCCCAACATGGTTTCCTCTAAACTAGGTCCTGTATGACTTGTTACTTTGAATTCTTTAATTTAGTCTTTACTAAACGGAGCCTTGGGCACTTGGTATTAGCATTGTACTAAGACATATCTAAAGCCTTTGATATGGTTAACCACAAGCTTCTTGTAGGCAAACTCTCCTCTTATGGGATTAGGAATCCATTACTTGCATGGTTAAACTCTTTCCTCAGTAATAGACATCAAATAGTTAAAATTAATTCCACTCTTTCGAAGGCCGAACCGGTTACAGTTGGTGTTATACAAGGAAGTGTCTTAGGCCCATTGCTCTTTATAGCTTACATAAATGATATATGCAAATGCTTTAGCATGGGTAGACCCTTTTTATACGCAGATGATCTCAAAATAGTGTACTCATTCCCCCCTCAAGAATTTGCACACACATTCAGTGGAGTCACTACCGAGCTTAACAAGGTCGCAGTATGGTGCTCAAAATGGAAGTTGGATCTTAATGCTTCTAAGTGTGGTTGGATATGTTTTGGGGATAAGCGCCTCAATTTTGATCTCTCCATAAACGGCAGTAAGTTATCTAGGCTTCAGTCAGTAGTTGACTTAGGACTAAGGTACTCTTATAACCTGTCTTTTACAGAACAGGTCAATATGCAGACATCTAAGTCACATCGACTACTAGGTTGTATACTACGTAACTTTTATAGCAACGATTCTCGTATTCTGCTATATAAAGTTTGTGTCAGACCTTTGCTAGAATACTGCACCTTTATTCTCAGTAATGTTTCCATTAGGGATAAACTCAGACTGGAGTCTGTGCAACGTCGCTTTACTCTTCGTATTCTTGAGGCTGATCGTACTCTAGACTTTAAAACTAGATGCACTAAGTTAGGACTAGATACCTTATGGAGGCGACGGCTAAAATTAAACCTAATCTTCTTTTATAAAATATTAAACAAATTAGCGTTTTCATCGCCTAATACAATCCAGCTCGAGGAACCCTCTTGCTATAACTTACGCAATTCAGCCTCGAAAATAAAAATATCGCAATCTAAATCTGCTCTTTATATGAATTATTTTACAAATAAATTCTCGAGAATCTGGAACCATTTGCCTCAAGCCATTCGGGAAACAGATTCACTTCCCTTATTTGTACGGCATGTTAGTAACTTCATCTCTTCTGAAATCTCGTTAAAAATGTTCACACCAACTATTGTTTCTTACTCCACTAGCGAAATAATAGGGACTCTGAACGTGTGAGCACCACTCACCTGTCTTGGTCATATGATAGTATTCTTCCATTTTAATCAGCCTATAAGCATAAGTGGCATGTTGGAAGTATAATTACTAATCCTGCCCATTAGTTTTATTAACCCCGGAATACCAGTGCTGTTGTTTTGTGTTCTTCCTTCTTTTGTCTTTCCTCTAGTTGCAGAAAATTATGTGCAAGATAAATATGGAACTTACTGGCACAAAACTATTGCCTTCTCCTCAACACCCAAGTTTCAAGTACCCTTGCTCCTATCTCGCGTCTGAACATGCACAGTGATTCAATCTGCTAACCCTTAGCCGTTTTTTGGAACTGTAACGCATGGGTCAAGGGGCGCGCGGGACTTTGTCATATATGCACCATGCTACAACACATATAAATGGTGTCCTAATACTGTGAAATTTGTTGCAATTGGTTTGTTTCTCAATGCATATCTTTATACCTAGAAAATTCCTGACACTAAAACTTCGTCGAAATACTTGTATGTATGTAAACTTATATCATTCAGATCATGCCTGTAAACTGGCATGCTCTCATGTACAAATTGTTACTTGAGAATAAATTATTACTAAAACCGAAAATAGTAATACTTACTGAAATGCGGCTGTCACCTGTAATCCTAGACAATCAGGTAAACATTTGGGACATGGCTCTACTATGAAAAGTCAAGTAACACAGAGTGCGAGGTGTAGTCACGGTATACATAAGTAATCTAATCAATACAATACCAGTAAATAACACAGTGTCGAAGAATTCATTCGAATCTGTCTGGTGCCGCCTCAGTGTTGCCAGTAGCAGGTATCTAGGTTGCAGGATATTTCGCTTTCCTACAAACGCTCACGCACATAATGAGAGTTTACTCCGAGCGATTTCACCGCTCCCGAGAAAGGGAGTAGATAATAAATAAATAAATAATTTTTATTCTCGAGTATCATTGTGTACACGAGATGTACATGTGATGGTTGCCGGAATATTCGACATCCTGTCACCAAACTTTGCCATGGGACTCTCGCCATACAGACACTTTGTTAGTAGGCTTTTGGCTGAGTGTTAACATAATAAACAAAAGTCTTGCAGTCTGTTTAGCCTTGTAGAAAGATATCCTGATGGATGCGTACAGCCAAGTGGTTGTTATGTGCGCGAATCAGGGTGGCATATGTAAAAGCGAATCATGCTCTGTTCCTATCTGATTTCTCTAGCCAAAACCATTGTACGCACCTGTAAACACAAAACAGGTCCAGCACTACAGACTGGGGGTGTTTGAAGTTATAACCCACGCCATCATGTCTGCCGCCTAGAACTTGCACCATTTCCCTGACTAAATCATCTAGGCCATTTTGAAACGGAAGTCTGTACATTTCCCTGTGTATTAGCTTAAATAGTTTGGTGTCATTAGTAAATAGTAGTGACGAAGCCGTGTTGACAACAAAAGTAGTAGAGGACCCAGTACTGTACTCTTAAGTACTCCACTACCTAGAATTTCCACTTTTATAGAATTTCGTTTAGTCTAACACTTTGACGTTTATCGCAAAGAAAACTGCCACTTCAATCTTGCGTTTCTTTTGTTGTGAAGGAGTCCTACGTGAGACACTTTATCAATCGTTTTTATGAAGCCCACAAATATTACATCCACAGATGATCCTTTATAGTACTCAGCCACTTCGTCATCTCTTGTTATCAGAGGGACAGTTATGCGGGATCGACATGCGCGGAATCCATGTCGTCCCACCAATAACAGGCTATCTATCTTTACGTGCTGAATCAGCATATTCCAAATGAATCTCTAAAACCTTAGCAATAACAATAGTCAAACTGACAGGTTCGTCATTAGATGCGAGTTGTCTTTCCCCATCCATAAAAATAAAACTGACTACAGCACCCGTAGAGTTTCCTGAGAGTTAAGCTTGTGAGAGAGATATATTGAACAATTTCCTGAGAGATCCTGAAATGGCATCCACTAACAGTAACAACAATCGTGGATTCCCATCATCAAAGCCTAGTGACCTGCTTTATTTCTGAGTCTTAAGCTATTTAAAGACAGTTTTTCGAGTCACAGACAATGTGGAAATAGTTTATCAGCGCTAAAGCTAAGCGAATTAACGACGCTAATATTCTTTGAACAAACCTCTCTGGAATTCCTTGCTAAATTTTTCGCTTTTTTAGAGTTTAAACCGGCCAAAACGTCTGAATTATAATATAAACGTAAAGGAATGACCCCATTGTTTTAATTGGTAGTACTGTTGACATAAGATAACAGTCATTTTCGGCATGTGCGGCTGTCATGTGCCAATTGACATTCGTAGACTGTATGTGACCTGGCTATGGTTGCTTTACGCCGATTTGTAATACTGAGGTATTCTAACTTAAGTGTCTAACTACCTGTTAGGGAGAATAAGTCTCGGAGGTGCTTCCTACGCCACAGTACCTTGGGGATGCTTTTGTTGATCTAGAGAGGACGACGAGATAGTTTATGACAGGGATTGACCGAGGGAGGTACGGTTTTATGATAACCTCGAATGTTGTCTCTGATTCATATCACACTTATTTCACAGATTGACCAACAACAATTGACAAAGTCAATCACTGGATCGCCAGGATGTTAGCTCTCAATACGTCTAAACGAGAGGAAGCAGTCTCGAGTGTTATTTGAATTGTACGGAACTTGAAATGTGACCCTATGCGGTCACTATTCGCCGACGAAGGCAGAAATTGAAAGTTTAAAACATCACCACAATAATACGTGAGCACTTAATCCAACAGGGATGGTTCCTGTTTCAAGTCAGTTGTAAATTGCTACGAAAATCTGCAGTCTGAGTTATGAGATTTATTCAGTTGATGCTGAGCGCATTAGTAACCTCAACGATACAAAGCTTAGTAGTTTTGCTCCATGTAATGGTATGGCCTAAGTCGAATTCGTCCCCAAGACAACTTGGTGTGGGATGAATCGCCCCTCATTATAACCGAGGCAGAGCGTGAAGTAATTTTGCAGCTAGCAACCTCACACGTACTGCTCTCATGTGCCTATGAAGTAAACGACTGCAAGTGCAGGTTGTTTGTGATGTATATAATTACTCCACCACCTTGGCAATCACAAATTCTAACGGTTCTAACATACATATGGATAAGGGACTAAATGATAAAAGTTAAGGTGAATTCACCATAATATGTTAAATAATCAATATACCAAGTGGCCAAGTTTTTACTAAGAGCAATGTCACCCTTCAGGACCACCCGGCGAATAACAAAACAGAGTGAAAAACAAAGCAGAGGTGTGGCGAATGTGAAGATTTCAACAAGTAGGATGTGGCCATAAATAATATGTGGAAATTAAGCAAAAAGTAATAGTGCTAGGAAATATATTTGGTTTAGTGTAGTTGCTTCTTGGATGTTTTTAATGTTAGTTGTTAGTATACTTGTCCGGAATGTATGGATCTATGTATGCCTGGCTTAAATGGTTTTTGCACTGCCACATATAAATGTACTCTATAGTCACTGAGCAACTAATAGAGGCCTAATTTTCATCTTTAGTTTGGTGTTTGGCTTATAACCAAACTATGGATCCATACAAAATGTCTTGTCCTACAAACATGGGTAGATTAAAGCCATCGCCTTCATCATCATGTAGGCTGGTGGGTAACATTACCACCCATCCTTTTGTTTTGTAGGCTCAGATTGGCTGGTGATATGAGTAGGTTCTTTGTTCGGATCTTAGCACTGTGTCACTCGCCATGTTAGAGCTCGCTTTTTTCAAGTACCATGGTATATACCAATTAGGCAAAAATTGTTAGTCAGATATGTAAAATATCTAACTTTGTAAGATGAACTAATTGAATAAACGTAAAGATATGAAACAGTGGGATATAGGTAAATGGAAGAATCAGTGATATCATTACTATTTGTTGTTATTAGGGATGTCAAGTAATCAGGTGTCACGTAACACATAAAGCAATGGAAGGCCGTCAGCTTTATAGTAGAGAGGAGTTGGGTAAACAGATATAGTATGAGTACGGAGAAAATCGCAGTAGTATGCAAAGAGAGATGCTGGCTGCAGCCATCAATTGTGTCTTATATTATTGAACTATCTAAATTGTAGAGTGATATATGGTTTTTGTTAACAATTGGGGGCTGTAAAAGAGCTGTTTACACAATGGTCTAAGAACATGTAGTAACTAAAGAAAACTGTGATATATAGATAAATAGAAGGCCGACGAGACATGGTGTCGAAATATGAAGAGAATATTTAGCAGGTTGCATTGATTAGTGAGCTAATAAAAACGGCGTAAGTTGTTATTAATATACAGACGTGTAATGCAGGCTGTAGGCATGTACGCTAGGTGTAAGGTGTAGCAAAAACCATTTTTTTGGTTGTATTGGTATGCTGTCTTTCAAAGAGGAGAACAGACTGAGAAAGTGAGACCGTAAATCACTTAATTCCGGAAGACTTTAATTTATAGATAAGTTTATGATGTGGGATTGTAGCAAAAAGCTTTTTTAAAATGGGACAAAGTAGTTAATACAACCATCCCCTTATCGAGTTCACTTATTACATCGTTTTGGTAGTCAAATAAGAGCGTATAACGTGATCTAGTCTATAAAAGTTCATGCTTCTGGATGGATGGAAAATTCTGTTTCTAAAGATACTAGAACATTTCAGCCTTACTACTTTCTCCATCACTCTAGAGATAACGGACTTTGGGTTAATTGGTTGGAAGTTTCTTGCATCTGCAGCAAGTCCATTTTTGATCTTAGTGATGATATGTGTATCTTTCCGGATGGGGGGGCCTCAGGTAACATGCAGTAGAGAGTGATAAAGTAAACAATCTAAGAAGTAGTAGGTGAATGTTTTCATTTCCGGTTTCTAGCGTGCTTACTGGGATACTGTCGAAATGTTTGGTGACTGATTGCTTTATAATACTCGCTGGCCTAGCAAAGCCGATGCAACATTGAGGGTATAGAACATAAGACGAGAACAGTTAAACCAGAAGCACTTTGGGAAATAACAATCTGCTACATCGATTTCCGCTGCCGTTCCAACATTATGAACATCATGATATTAGGTTTTTTTAAGTATATGTGTCTGGTTAAAAATAATAATTACACAAAATATCAACATATGAGGCAAAAAATGGAACAAGGCAAGCTCTCATGAATTTGTAAATGTCACAAGTTCACATCTCGAAGTGGACTAAACATTGTAAGTGAATGAACAATACAAATTAGAAGGTGCATGACAGAAAAAAGTAAATTATAATTGGCGATCGTCTAAGATATTTCCAGTTATTTGTTCAGCGACAAAATGATTGGTGTGAAAAAATCGATAGAGTCGAGGGTTTGTAATAATGCCGAACAAAAAACGATGTCTGGATGTCGCTAATTTCTTACTGGTAACCACTGCAAATCATTCAAAATTACTAACTAGAAAATACAGGCCATTACATGTATGATTTCATCTCTCCACAAATTCACTACTATTAATCACGAGAATTAGAATGAACTTGTATATTCCAGTTGATCTGTTATGAAATAAAGCTGCGTAATCTCTGTTGATATGTGTTCATCCTAAGCAGATTGCCTCGATGTAGCTATTAATCACAAATATTATTTAAGTTAAATTGTGACGAGAGAGCGGAATTCAGAAAACCCATTTCGTCCTGTTTAGTACTCGTTTGCAGGATGTACCTGCATCCCAATGATAATGTTCACACGAAACGTGCGTCCTGGATTCATCTTGACAGTCAAAATCACACTTGAAAAATACTCACAAGAAATTCTTTATGAACCGTATAGGATCATTGAGTGCTCAGTTTTCCTTGGTATATAGAAATTGGCATTATAATGAGTATCGTCAGAGCGTAGACTAAGCGCATTGAAATAAACCAAAAATTTTATAATTATTTCTACGCTTATCTCATTAAACATTTTACAGTATTTTCTTATTTGTGCTGACCTCACTACTTTTCTTTTATTTTCACAAGCTGGAATGTTGTTTTCACATTAGTCGTATGATTTTTACACATTTATGTGAATCACGTTTACCATCGTTGTGTAGAGTTGAGATTTCAGCATTGACAAATATGGTGAATTAGTCAGATTGAAGTTAATCTTAGTGTGTTTGTGTGGTGTTAATTACTACCTCTTCTCACCACGATTACACGGTGTTTTCCTTTCCCTGAAAAAGATAGGTCGATGATTCACTCTCAATCTAGAAGATTAGAACGATGGGCAGAACACTTTCAGGAACAGTTAAACTGGCCTCCCCAGACACTCTTAGCTTACCCACGATCTCCAAGCTACCCGAATGGAAAACTGACACAGATACCCCAATTGTCAGTGGAGTTGAAAACGCCATAAGTAAATCGAAACGATGGAAAGCAGCAGGACCTGATACGTTGTCTACCGATAGCTTTAAGGATGGTGGTCTAGTATTAGCCTGCAGGTTGACTGATATAATAACCAAAGTCTGGGAACTAAACACCATCTCATCTGACTGGTCTCGATCGCTGGTCGTTCCAATATACAAAAGGGGACAGAAATCCTCTTGTGATAACCACAGAGGAATCAGTTTGACTAACATAGTATCTAAAATATTAGCCTCTATAATCATCCGACGTTTATCTAACACTAAGGAACAGCAGACTCGAGAAAACCAGGCTGATTTCAGACCTGGCCGGGGTTGTATTGATCACATATTCACCCTGCGCCAGATCCTCAAACACAGACATATGTACCAACGTCCAACTATAATTGTATTTCTTCACTTGAAAGCAGAGTTTGACTCAGTAGACTGTGAAGTCTTGTGGCAATGTTTGTCATTAAAAGGCGTACCTCAAAAGTACATTAACCTTATAAAGGCCCTCTACTCGGTCACCACTAGTCGAGTCAGAGCATATGGCGAATTGTCACGAGAAATTTCATACTCAAGTGGAGTCCGTCAGGGTTGCCCCTTATCCCCATTTTTATTTAATTTCATAATAGATGTACTCTTAGAAATCTCACCCACTTCTTTTAACTGCTCAGGAATTAATCCCCTTCCAGGAGGTTCTCTTGTCGACTTAGAATATGCAGATGATATAGTCAGATTTGGTGAAGACGAGCACAGCATTCAGGGTTTCTTGAACACTTTGAATAACAACGCAGGAATATTTGGGATGCGCTTCTCCCCTCCCAAATTCAAAATGTTACTCGAGGACTGGCCTGCTTCTTCCCCTAAATTAGTTGTAGGGAGTGAAGTAATTGAATGCGTTGATCGCTTCACTTATCTCGTAAGTCTCATCACCCCTGGTGGGTCGGTGTCTGACGAAATCTCAGCGAGGATCCAGAAAGCTCAATTGCCATTTGCCAATCTACGGTACTTGTGGCGCAGACGAGATATCTGTGTTTCAAGGAAAGGTCGGGTGTACTGCGCAGCAGTCCGCGCCATTTTAACATATGGCTGCGAAACGTGGGCCATCAAAACCCGAGATATGCGTCGACTCCAGATATTTGACCATAGGAATCTTCGTAACATCGCTCGTATATCATGGAATAGCCAGATTAGTAATAGTGAAGGTAGACAAAAGGTTCTTGGGAAACACGGTAAATCAGTCGAAGAGGTCATTAACTTTCATCGACTGAGATGGCTAGGACATGTATTGCGTATGCCCGACCACCGTCTACCCCGTCGCGCCATGTTAGCTAGGGCTGAAGTAGGATGGAAGAAGGTTAGAGGCAGCCGAACCAAAACATGGCATTAGTCATGAAGTCCTTGACTACTGGTCTAAGCCATGTAGGTAGATGTAGATTACCTGGTTGGGGTCCGCGTGACGATCGCAACAAATGGCTGGAGACACTAGGCGATATGGCTCAAAATCGGTCACAGTGGCGCAAGTGTACTCACTCCTTAACCTCATCTACATTTTGAATTCTATTGTTATTTTCTGGACATCTTTACCTTACTCTTCCCTCTTGTATTCTGTCTATACGTTACATCAATAATCTCGTAGTGCTAGCGTAATATGGCAACTTGAACCTACAGGCGTATGTGCCCAGTTCTACCTTGCTGTTGATGATGATGATGACCAGATCACGTCACGTCGCACCGTGGGAAACATCTCTCTCTCTAGTTTGCAGCCTAAACGTTGCTACCTTATTGCAGCTCTATTCACAATCAAATATAACTTCTATTCCATCCTTTGTTGCTTTCTGATTTATTTTAATTCGCAAGAGTGGGTTCAATCGTTAAAAGTTGCCCTTGGTAATACCTCAGACGTAACTTGGTCATATATCCGGTGCATTGCAGGTTTATTAACCATGTTGATGTAATATATCCATAATATATATAACTGATGTCTGGCATTTATTAAACATTCTATGAATTACCGTGTAAAAATAAAATCTATGACAAGTTAATTGGTATGGTTAGTGAATGCAAATTAGCGTAAATTTTGAAATTCAAATAAATAAGACAAAAGAAGAGGAAGAGCAAAGATAAAGTAAATTATTAAAACAATTGTGATAAGTAAAATCCCATAAATCGGTTACAAAAGGAAAACACCGTGTAATCGTGGTGAGAAGAGGTAGTAATTAACACCACACAAACACACTAAGATTAACTTCAATCTGACTAATTCACCATATTTGTCAATGCTGAAATCTCAACTCTACACAACGATGGTAAACGTGATTCACATAAATGTGTAAAAATCATACGACTAATGTGAAAACAACATTCCAGCTTGTGAAAATAAAAGAAAAGTAGTGAGGTCAGCACAAATAAGAAAATACTGTAAAATGTTTAATGAGATAAGCGTAGAAATGATCATAAAATTCTTGGTTTATCAAAATGTGCACAGTCTACACCCTGAAAAAACCACATTTCCACTGCATTCATTTCTGTATTTGCATATACTGGTACCTTGCCAGTCACGATCACACTTGAAAAATACTCACGAGAAATTCTTTATGAACCGTATAGGATCATTGAGTGCTCAGTTTTCCTTGGTATATAGAAATTGGCATTATAATGAGTATCGTCAGAGCGTAGACTAAGCGCATTGAAATAAACCCAAAATCATAGATTTTATTTTTACACGGTAATTCATAGAATGTTTGAAAATCTTAGGCATAAATTAGATTTACTAAAGATATATTGCATTAACATTATTAATAAGCCTTTCAGGTTTGTTTGGTTGTGCAATGTCTTGAAATCCAATCAAACATCTATATACATGTTCATGTGATCATATAACATCTATTCATTTATCCTTTTACGATCTCAGGTACCTCTTAAGCCGACTTCATATTTCTCATCCACCTGATCAACACCATTCACTAATGTACCAGTCCTTAACATCATTTCAATGTATATGGTTATACATTGCTAGTGCAACTGGACAGGTGTCACTTCATTGACATGACACAATATCTCTGGTTGTCTATGGCACTTCCACAATTCAATGCAACCAAATATACATAATTTGCTTCAAGATTACTTCTGATTTTCTGCAATAAATATTTGGCTGTAATTAATTTTTTACGAAGGCGTACATGACATTAAAATATGTAGTATCAGGATTCTTATCATATTCGATCTCTGGCGCTCTACAAATCGGATGGCGTTCTATTCCATGGTCCTTAGAATTTCCTTATTAGGTGAACTACACTACACATTACTCCAACGCATACATGATAAACAAACCTTTATTGACTATTCATTTAATTACATAAAGCCCAAATCATTCTTCAGTGTTACTGAATACTGTCCTAAGGAAGCAGCATTTTGCCATTAGCCATATATTCAAAGTTATCTATGTAAAGATTGGGATCATTCACTGAAATTATAAAATGAAATATAAACTGTCATTCTGGGAAATCACACACATTACTGACTCAATTCGGTGAGTTACTGTGCTTAGCTTGTGCATTTGCTTAGTATTTTTTTGTTTCGCATTTGTATCTATCTCTATTATTATCCAATCACACCATCCACAAAACCAGATTGATAACAAATATCTACGAAGTCGTTGACAACGTCCAACTCCAAGCATCCAGCTAAACGTAAATAAAGGCCTCGGTGATGAAGTCAGTCTTGACGAAACAGGATGCAAGCCACTGCAAGCACTGTGATGACTTGAAAGACCCCAAGAGAATCGTATGATTCTCAGCCTTCTTAAATGCCTCATCCATTCCGATAACACCGGAGCATCAGATCAACTAAATGAAATGAGCAGTATCATCGACTACGTAGTCTCCGAAGATTTTGCACGCATCAAACGCTCCAACAATGTTTTGATCTTAAATGCTTCTGATTTTTGTCCTGCACAAGCTATATAAAGGAAACTCTTAAAGGGTAGCAATATGACTGATGTACCATACTGATGTACAGGGCTAAATAAAAGCTTTCACGGCGAAAGCACCCTGATATTATTCGAATTCAACACACCGGTGGAGGCACAGAACTTTCAAAGCTCATTCCATATGATTAGACAAGATTCTCTGTATAAAAATATCAAGCTAGTACGAGACAGGATTCTTTGTCAGTGTATATCAGGCAAGTCCGGAAAAAAAAGACCTCTAGTATTTAGGCACCACACTTTCTCTAACATTGACAGCCCACAAAGTTTACTTAACAAGAAGACTATAAGACTAATACTCCCAAATACATCGGTTGAAATCATTGGAGGTCTTAACACCGTAAAACTAGAACGAATGCTGTCGTACATGTCATTCAATTTTACTCGTAACTGGCTTTCTTTTATGTTTTCTTCACTTTGCTTTTACAATAATGCGTTTTATTCTTGAATTTTTTTCTGATTTTAAATGCCTTTCTGCGGCTTTATCTAAATCGCGAAAATTTTTGTCTATCACCTTTATAATCATTAACGTTTTTGAAATTTTACTGTCAAACCTCATTGGTTCCATATTTTTTTAAGTCCTGTCTAATGGGGTACACGCGTTTTTGATTCATTCACAATTTAGTCTCATCATTTTGGATCTATAAACCATCCTCTATTTCTTTTCAGATCATTGAGGAACAAAATTCAATAGTTACTTTTTGAAACGTTGACTACTCTAGATTTACTATGTATTGAGCGAATAATTTAGGCCTCATATAAATCACTGGAGTATTCTTGTAAAGCCATTGGCTTTAAGACTGGTAACTTTTAATTTCATTCCATCTATTTTATTTACTGATACACTTTGATAAAGTACATAGTAAGTATTTTAGCACTACTTACAATAAGTATGTAAATAATGGCTCCTTTGTTTTACATATAAAAAACTACTCTAAATATTTCTAATATGCATATTTTATGCATACATATAATTAATCAGATAAAATTGGATAGCGTATGTACAATGGAATTTTTTCTGTTGTTTATCAGCTAATATTTTTTCAATTCTTTAGCAAATTAGTCCGTTCATTTTGATTGGACAATTGTGATAAAAATGTACTTTTCTAAGCATATATAAGTACATTAACAAGGATTGTATGCCACTATGTTTAACTAAGTAGTATATCACTGGTTGAAATGATAATGATAAACAAATTTTTGCTGTTGGTGACCACCATCTTCACTCTTGTAGTCTTCGTTCAATCAAGTTCTTTAGGTAAGTGAACTACTAAATATACGTTTTCTATTCACCTCAATTTAGTTTTTAAATTAAATTTCTTAGTAATGAAACTACATCCATCATTCCGATTATATAATGACAAAAATATTCTACAATATCTAGACTTACTACATTAGTAATTTTGTTACTGAGTTATTTATATTTAACACAACAAGGTTGACAGTATAAAAATTATTTGTATAATCTAATGTGTTGTTGAACTGTTACATAATTTAATATATATAAACACATCATTCAGTGAACGTTTAATCAATAGAACAAGCGAATCTGTATTTAATATGAGAGTTTTCACTACAGTCAATTTGTGGTATAACACGATGACAAGTCTGAAGTCCACCAGTGAAGGAGCTAATATCAATGTCATTGACTGATCGTCGCGCTATTTCATTGAATTTGAAATTTTATCATTTAACGATGGCCTTTTAGTTCAGATGCTAGAGCGTTTACTGAAAAGTCTAAAGGTGCTGGGTTCAATTTTATGGCAGAAGAGAGAGTATATAATGTTGATGAGTCTCACATAAAAGTAAAATATCTGTCTAGCGTTCTCTGGTTCTCAGTTGATTCAAAGTAGATCATTGTTTATCGTCTAACGGAATTGAAAAACAATCACCAAATAACCACTTTAAATAATTCATCTATTGGTGTATCACGTGACAACTGATAGATAGAATGAACAATCAAAATAGGAAGCTTAAGAGTAGTTAATAAGCAAATAATGAGGTTATTAAAAACTTAATTAACTATCATCTCCTCAGGCAATCAAAATTTATTTTAAATTGAACATAACAATGATTGTCTTCAGAATTGTAGTTGGGCAGTTTTTAGAATCTATCAACACCGCGAAATAAATGCTTGAGAATTATGAGAATATTTCACGTATTTCATATTTCACAATGAGGTGAATATCAAACACATCAAATAGGAAGCTTATGAGTAGTTAATAAGCAAATTATGATGTTATTAGAAAACCTTAATCAACTCTTCTGGCTCCAATTAAATTACGTATGAATATTTACAATGAAATACTCAATGAAACACATACACCACTTCACTACTTCATTCATGTCGCTTTGAATGTAATCATACCTTTTCTATAGTGTTACATGTGCTGTCCCATTAAAGCAAAACCGATATTTTTTTCAAATGAATTAAGATGAAAACTTTCATACATTACACTGAGTTAATAATCGAACGTAGTAAATGTACATTTTATATCGGAGTCTTTATTTGAACCAATATAGTTTCTTTGAATTACTACAAATAATGATTAGACTGAATATCAGTTATTTGGGCTAAGAAAACCTTTGGCCACGAATATTCTAAGCTTAATATTGAGCAGAATATCCGCTAAACTATGTTGTGAATATCTTGCAAAGCGATGCATTGAAGAAAGATTGCTTCTTAACATATGTTCTGTTTATTAAGTGTGGTTAGTAGAGAACATTTTAAACGTTAACTTTATTCTCATTACCAATAAAATCAAATGTAATGTTTAAACAAAACGTTTCACTGTATTGTCATCTAACGAAGTATTTTGTCTGTTTGTCCATAACACTGAGCTACATATGAAAGGATCATAGGCGATTTAGGCAGGTTGAAAATATGATACATTGCTGCCTTCTATTCAAGAAAATTATTCACCAAATCGAAATGTTTATTATTACATTTCCAATAATTTACATGCCATATTTGTTAATAGTAGTGGAATGAATAAAAGACTAGAAAGGCGGGATTGTTGGTAGCAATGAAACAAAACACGAAAGAATAAACGGATTTACAGAATAGAAAGAAACGCTTCAGGGAGTGGAAATCAGTTCCGACTGAGTCAAAAGTAGGTTTACTGAAATGAAGTAATGTAAACAAAGTAATGAAAATAAATGCGGAACCAAAAGACATGGAAATCAGTAAATGCGATGCAATGTGTTTAAAAATGAAGGCGTGCATGAAACAAACACGTACAAACAGTGGAGTCAACAAACTTACAATTTTAACTGTCGTTATTATTTGGTGATTCAGGTTACTAATTACCTAATATTTGCCTACTTTTATTTATTATTACTTTATAGAACTTACACCATATGACTGTAAGTATTACATCATTTAGCTTTTCATTATTGCACATATATGAGTTATGCTAACACGTCAGTTGAATTATTCACCTACATGTCTAAGCAACATAATCATGTTAGTGATATGTTGTTTGACTTACAAAGAATCGCTACATTTATTTTGACGAATTTCACAACGAAAATGTCAGCACATGAATTACAATGTCTAAATTGTTTGTATTCACCGAACATTTAAGTGAATTGTGTATTCTCGGCGAAAAATATTATCCATACACAAGAGGGAGATTATATTTTTACATTTAATTAAGTGTAGCCGCAATCTCAATGATGCCAGACTGTAATAATAAAGTAAACAGGATTCTGGAAAGTCTAGATGTTTGAGCTCTTTCACCAGTGATATCTGAATAGAATGCAAATACCGTTATATTTGACAAAATCAAAACATCTTTTATGGACAGATAGAAAATAGATGAATTTAAGAATTTATGTATCGTTGTTTTTCTAATAAACCTAAATGCAAGCTATGAATTGAATTCCTTAATTCTTAAACGAATACACGAAAGGCTAATAATATACACAGTTTCACACAGTTTACAAATGATGGAATCAGAAATAGGAGTGTATGGTATACTGGAGGACAACAGCATTTCAATCGGGTATGTATGTGACATTAAACGAAACAAAGAAAATTTAGACAAACAATTATTTGTTCTGCCACGAAAGTAAATCAATTACGTAAGAAAGGAAACAAGGTCTATTGACATAAAATAAAGTGCTAACAGCATAATTCGATGACGAAAGACAGTCGAATATGTAGGTTGGCAGCAGAGAGAAGTCAATGAAAATCACGATAAATTTTCCAGTCGGTGGAGATAAATGTAAAAGTTATAGACTGTTAACTTGTGCAAATTTTACCTACATGATGGCATTATTATCATCACATTAGGAGAGGCAGCAGTATTAGTATCACAACGAATAACATCATCGTCACTACGAGATGATAGGTTGTGAAATTTGAATAATAACCATAAGTATGATGGAATAGTAAAGAGGAAATTATGCAGTCTGTGTGTATGACAACATGATGGAGATAGACAAATTGTTTATCCGTTTAACTGTGTATTGTTCAGTCAATTACATTGATAACAACCAAATTTGTCCGAAACTTTACAGTATCTACCTACGAAGAATTGATTCCAGAGGATTGTAAGTAGTGAATCATTTAAATTTTGATTGTTAAAACTATGTAATAAACGTTTAAATTTATAAATGCACAAATATGATAATTTCATTGGTATTATTCATCCATTGATATATAGTGGCAGAATATGTATATGCAACTGTTTGCATTCCACAAAGTGAGTCATCAGTAATATAAAAAATAAAAATAAAAATGACGTAATAAATAAAATAAAAATGATTTTAAAAACAAAAGAAAATATAAAAGCAAATGATAAAGCATAATCAAAGTGTAAAAAAAAAAGTGAGGAAAAAATGAAAAAAAAGTAAGAGGCGAAAAATAGACAGGGATGTAGATAAGATGAATTGAGAGATTATGAAGTGTCATTCGATGAAGAAATTAAGTGTGTCGTCTAAATACATAGAGATATATTAGATAACATATTTCGAAAATTAGTTGCATAGTAATTTGCATCATGTAATCGCACATTAAATAAAATGTATGTATTAATAATACAGAAATAAAGAACAACCACCACCAGACAACGAGAGAATACACTGAAGAAAAACACACAACAACAGACAGTAAGTATAATTAAACAATCATGCATAATTACTTATCACAAAGTTAGAAGATGTCAACGAAATCAACATACATGTATATGAGAAAGAATAAAACAAAAACGGGCAAAAAAATAGGTGGAAATGTATGAGAATGTTATAGAAAATAGACACGTTTAGTTAATTGAGTAGAGATAAAGACGCACTGATGTGTGACGATGTAGACAGTTTCACGAATCTCATTGATTCAGTGAGATATGATGAGTGACAATAGCGAAATGAATACGAGAAAGGTGAAATTACTGGAGAAATGAATTAAGAAATGAATACAGAGAAGTATAAAATAAAAACGAGAGGAATATGAGTGGGATGTGATGATTGATGCATGGGACGGTTGTATTTATAGGGTGTTGAAGTTACATGTGCTACATAGATAGGTGTGTGGATATGTGGATTGGAGCGATTGTGCAAAGTGTCGTTCGATGATGTGATTATGTGTGTCGTCTATATACATGCAGACATATTAGATAACATATTTCGATAATTAGTTGCACAGTAATTTGCATTATATATAATTGCCCATTAAATCAGATGAACGTACTCCTAATACACGAAGAAGAGTATCCACCGCCGAACAAACGACAGAATACGCTGACGAAACACTGACGCATACAACTGGTAAGTGTAACTCATTACATAGCCACATTTACATACCACTCAGTTGGCAGTTGTCAACGAAATCAACATACATGTATATGAATGAGAATATCACTGACGATGGCCTATCGAATCGGTGGAGATGTATGTAAATGCTATAGACTGTTTAACTGTGTATGGTTTGTCGTCATGTTGGCGTTATTATCGTCACCATGAACACTGTCATCGTCATCACGAGATGATAGATTGAGAAGTGTGCATAATTCTGATGAGCAGAGTGGAATACGAGGTGTGTGTATGTGTGGAGAGTTGACACTGAACTGTGATGTTCGTCGACAACACATACACTGTGTGCATCGGGCCACGATGGATATGTTTAGTGAATGGAGTAGAGATGAAGACGCACTGATGTGTGACGATGTAGACAGTTTCACGAATCTCATTGATTCAGTGAGATATGATGAGTGACAATAGCGAAATGAATACGAGAAAGGTGAAATTACTGGAGAAATGAATTAAGAAATGAATACAGAGAAGTATAAAATAAAAACGAGAGGAATATGAGTGGGATGTGATGATTGATGCATGGGACGGTTGTATTTATAGGGTGTTGAAGTTACATGTGCTACATAGATAGGTGTGTGGATATGTGGATTGGAGCGATTGTGCAAAGTGTCGTTCGATGATGTGATTATGTGTGTCGTCTATATACATGCAGACATATTAGATAACATATTTCGATAATTAGTTGCACAGTAATTTGCATTATATATAATTGCCCATTAAATCAGATGAACGTACTCCTAATACACGAAGAAGAGTATCCACCGCCGAACAAACGACAGAATACGCTGACGAAACACTGACGCATACAACTGGTAAGTGTAACTCATTACATAGCCACATTTACATACCACTCAGTTGGCAGTTGTCAACGAAATCAACATACATGTATATGAATGAGAATATCACTGACGATGGCCTATCGAATCGGTGGAGATGTATGTAAATGCTATAGACTGTTTAACTGTGTATGGTTTGTCGTCATGTTGGCGTTATTATCGTCACCATGAACACTGTCATCGTCATCACGAGATGATAGATTGAGAAGTGTGCATAATTCTGATGAGCAGAGTGGAATACGAGGTGTGTGTATGTGTGGAGAGTTGACACTGAACTGTGATGTTCGTCGACAACACATACACTGTGTGCATCGGGCCACGATGGATATGTTTAGTGAATGGAGTAGAGATGAAGACGCACTGATGTGTGACGATGTAGACAGTTTCACGAATCTCATTGATTCAGTGAGATATGATGAGTGACAATAGCGAAACGAATACGAGAAAGGTGAAATTACTGGAGAAATGAATTAAGAAATGAATACAGAGAAGTATAAAATAAAAACGAGAGGAATATGAGTGGGATGTGATGATTGATGCATGGGACGGTTGTATTTATAGGGTGTTGAAGTTACATGTGCTACATAGATAGGTGTGTGGATATGTGGATTGGAGCGATTGTGCAAAGTGTCGTTCGATGATGTGATTATGTGTGTCGTCTATATACATGCAGACAAATTAGATAACATATTTCGATAATTAGTTGCACAGTAATTTGCATTATATATAATTGCCCATTAAATCAGATGAACGTACTCCTAATACACGAAGAAGAGTATCCACCGCCGAACAAACGACAGAATACGCTGACGAAACACTGACGCATACAACTGGTAAGTGTAACTCATTACATAGCCACATTTACATACCACTCAGTTGGCAGTTGTCAACGAAATCAACATACATGTATATGAATGAGAATATCACTGACGATGGCCTATCGAATCGGTGGAGATGTATGTAAATGCTATAGACTGTTTAACTGTGTATGGTTTGTCGTCATGTTGGCGTTATTATCGTCACCATGAACACTGTCATCGTCATCACGAGATGATAGATTGAGAAGTGTGCATAATTCTGATGAGCAGAGTGGAATACGAGGTGTGTGTATGTGTGGAGAGTTGACACTGAACTGTGATGTTCGTCGACAACACATACACTGTGTGCATCGGGCCACGATGGATATGTTTAGTGAATGGAGTAGAGATGAAGACGCACTGATGTGTGACGATGTAGACAGTTTCACGAATCTCATTGATTCAGTGAGATATGATGAGTGACAATAGCGAAATGAATACGAGAAAGGTGAAATTACTGGAGAAATGAATTAAGAAATGAATACAGAGAAGTATAAAATAAAAACGAGAGGAATATGAGTGGGATGTGATGATTGATGCATGGGACGGTTGTATTTATAGGGTGTTGAAGTTACATGTGCTACATAGATAGGTGTGTGGATATGTGGATTGGAGCGATTGTGCAAAGTGTCGTTCGATGATGTGATTATGTGTGTCGTCTATATACATGCAGACAAATTAGATAACATATTTCGATAATTAGTTGCACAGTAATTTGCATTATATATAATTGCCCATTAAATCAGATGAACGTACTCCTAATACACGAAGAAGAGTATCCACCGCCGAACAAACGACAGAATACGCTGACGAAACACTGACGCATACAACTGGTAAGTGTAACTCATTACATAGCCACATTTACATACCACTCAGTTGGCAGTTGTCAACGAAATCAACATACATGTATATGAATGAGAATATCACTGACGATGGCCTATCGAATCGGTGGAGATGTATGTAAATGCTATAGACTGTTTAACTGTGTATGGTTTGTCGTCATGTTGGCGTTATTATCGTCACCATGAACACTGTCATCGTCATCACGAGATGATAGATTGAGAAGTGTGCATAATTCTGATGAGCAGAGTGGAATACGAGGTGTGTGTATGTGTGGAGAGTTGACACTGAACTGTGATGTTCGTCGACAACACATACACTGTGTGCATCGGGCCACGATGGATATGTTTAGTGAATGGAGTAGAGATGAAGACGCACTGATGTGTGACGATGTAGACAGTTTCACGAATCTCATTGATTCAGTGAGATATGATGAGTGACAATAGCGAAATGAATACGAGAAAGGTGAAATTACTGGAGAAATGAATTAAGAAATGAATACAGAGAAGTATAAAATAAAAACGAGAGGAATATGAGTGGGATGTGATGATTGATGCATGGGACGGTTGTATTTATAGGGTGTTGAAGTTACATGTGCTACATAGATAGGTGTGTGGATATGTGGATTGGAGCGATTGTGCAAAGTGTCGTTCGATGATGTGATTATGTGTGTCGTCTATATACATGCAGACAAATTAGATAACATATTTCGATAATTAGTTGCACAGTAATTTGCATTATATATAATTGCCCATTAAATCAGATGAACGTACTCCTAATACACGAAGAAGAGTATCCACCGCCGAACAAACGACAGAATACGCTGACGAAACACTGACGCATACAACTGGTAAGTGTAACTCATTACATAGCCACATTTACATACCACTCAGTTGGCAGTTGTCAACGAAATCAACATACATGTATATGAATGAGAATATCACTGACGATGGCCTATCGAATCGGTGGAGATGTATGTAAATGCTATAGACTGTTTAACTGTGTATGGTTTGTCGTCATGTTGGCGTTATTATCGTCACCATGAACACTGTCATCGTCATCACGAGATGATAGATTGAGAAGTGTGCATAATTCTGATGAGCAGAGTGGAATACGAGGTGTGTGTATGTGTGGAGAGTTGACACTGAACTGTGATGTTCGTCGACAACACATACACTGTGTGCATCGGGCCACGATGGATATGTTTAGTGAATGGAGTAGAGATGAAGACGCACTGATGTGTGACGATGTAGACAGTTTCACGAATCTCATTGATTCAGTGAGATATGATGAGTGACAATAGCGAAATGAATACGAGAAAGGTGAAATTACTGGAGAAATGAATTAAGAAATGAATACAGAGAAGTATAAAATAAAAACGAGAGGAATATGAGTGGGATGTGATGATTGATGCATGGGACGGTTGTATTTATAGGGTGTTGAAGTTACATGTGCTACATAGATAGGTGTGTGGATATGTGGATTGGAGCGATTGTGCAAAGTGTCGTTCGATGATGTGATTATGTGTGTCGTCTATATACATGCAGACAAATTAGATAACATATTTCGATAATTAGTTGCACAGTAATTTGCATTATATATAATTGCCCATTAAATCAGATGAACGTACTCCTAATACACGAAGAAGAGTATCCACCGCCGAACAAACGACAGAATACGCTGACGAAACACTGACGCATACAACTGGTAAGTGTAACTCATTACATAGCCACATTTACATACCACTCAGTTGGCAGTTGTCAACGAAATCAACATACATGTATATGAATGAGAATATCACTGACGATGGCCTATCGAATCGGTGGAGATGTATGTAAATGCTATAGACTGTTTAACTGTGTATGGTTTGTCGTCATGTTGGCGTTATTATCGTCACCATGAACACTGTCATCGTCATCACGAGATGATAGATTGAGAAGTGTGCATAATTCTGATGAGCAGAGTGGAATACGAGGTGTGTGTATGTGTGGAGAGTTGACACTGAACTGTGATGTTCGTCGACAACACATACACTGTGTGCATCGGGCCACGATGGATATGTTTAGTGAATGGAGTAGAGATGAAGACGCACTGATGTGTGACGATGTAGACAGTTTCACGAATCTCATTGATTCAGTGAGATATGATGAGTGACAATAGCGAAATGAATACGAGAAAGGTGAAATTACTGGAGAAATGAATTAAGAAATGAATACAGAGAAGTATAAAATAAAAACGAGAGGAATATGAGTGGGATGTGATGATTGATGCATGGGACGGTTGTATTTATAGGGTGTTGAAGTTACATGTGCTACATAGATAGGTGTGTGGATATGTGGATTGAAGCGATTGTGCAAAGTGTCGTTCGATGATGTGATTATGTGTGTCGTCTATATACATGCAGACAATTAGATAACATATTTCGATAATTAGTTGCACAGTAATTTGCATTATATATAATTGCCCATTAAATCAGATGAACGTACTCCTAATACACGAAGAAGAGTATCCACCGCCGAACAAACGACAGAATACGCTGACGAAACACTGACGCATACAACTGGTAAGTGTAACTCATTACATAGCCACATTTACATACCACTCAGTTGGCAGTTGTCAACGAAATCAACATACATGTATATGAATGAGAATATCACTGACGATGGCCTATCGAATCGGTGGAGATGTATGTAAATGCTATAGACTGTTTAACTGTGTATGGTTTGTCGTCATGTTGGCGTTATTATCGTCACCATGAACACTGTCATCGTCATCACGAGATGATAGATTGAGAAGTGTGCATAATTCTGATGAGCAGAGTGGAATACGAGGTGTGTGTATGTGTGGAGAGTTGACACTGAACTGTGATGTTCGTCGACAACACATACACTGTGTGCATCGGGCCACGATGGATATGTTTAGTGAATGGAGTAGAGATGAAGACGCACTGATGTGTGACGATGTAGACAGTTTCACGAATCTCATTGATTCAGTGAGATATGATGAGTGACAATAGCGAAATGAATACGAGAAAGGTGAAATTACTGGAGAAATGAATTAAGAAATGAATACAGAGAAGTATAAAATAAAAACGAGAGGAATATGAGTGGGATGTGATGATTGATGCATGGGACGGTTGTATTTATAGGGTGTTGAAGTTACATGTGCTACATAGATAGGTGTGTGGATATGTGGATTGGAGCGATTGTGCAAAGTGTCGTTCGATGATGTGATTATGTGTGTCGTCTATATACATGCAGACATATTAGATAACATATTTCGATAATTAGTTGCACAGTAATTTGCATTATATATAATTGCCCATTAAATCAGATGAACGTACTCCTAATACACGAAGAAGAGTATCCACCGCCGAACAAACGACAGAATACGCTGACGAAACACTGACGCATACAACTGGTAAGTGTAACTCATTACATAGCCACATTTACATACCACTCAGTTGGCAGTTGTCAACGAAATCAACATACATGTATATGAATGAGAATATCACTGACGATGGCCTATCGAATCGGTGGAGATGTATGTAAATGCTATAGACTGTTTAACTGTGTATGGTTTGTCGTCATGTTGGCGTTATTATCGTCACCATGAACACTGTCATCGTCATCACGAGATGATAGATTGAGAAGTGTGCATAATTCTGATGAGCAGAGTGGAATACGAGGTGTGTGTATGTGTGGAGAGTTGACACTGAACTGTGATGTTCGTCGACAACACATACACTGTGTGCATCGGGCCACGATGGATATGTTTAGTGAATGGAGTAGAGATGAAGACGCACTGATGTGTGACGATGTAGACAGTTTCACGAATCTCATTGATTCAGTGAGATATGATGAGTGACAATAGCGAAATGAATACGAGAAAGGTGAAATTACTGGAGAAATGAATTAAGAAATGAATACAGAGAAGTATAAAATAAAAACGAGAGGAATATGAGTGGGATGTGATGATTGATGCATGGGACGGTTGTATTTATAGGGTGTTGAAGTTACATGTGCTACATAGATAGGTGTGTGGATATGTGGATTGGAGCGATTGTGCAAAGTGTCGTTCGATGATGTGATTATGTGTGTCGTCTATATACATGCAGACATATTAGATAACATATTTCGATAATTAGTTGCACAGTAATTTGCATTATATATAATTGCCCATTAAATCAGATGAACGTACTCCTAATACACGAAGAAGAGTATCCACCGCCGAACAAACGACAGAATACGCTGACGAAACACTGACGCATACAACTGGTAAGTGTAACTCATTACATAGCCACATTTACATACCACTCAGTTGGCAGTTGTCAACGAAATCAACATACATGTATATGAATGAGAATATCACTGACGATGGCCTATCGAATCGGTGGAGATGTATGTAAATGCTATAGACTGTTTAACTGTGTATGGTTTGTCGTCATGTTGGCGTTATTATCGTCACCATGAACACTGTCATCGTCATCACGAGATGATAGATTGAGAAGTGTGCATAATTCTGATGAGCAGAGTGGAATACGAGGTGTGTGTATGTGTGGAGAGTTGACACTGAACTGTGATGTTCGTCGACAACACATACACTGTGTGCATCGGGCCACGATGGATATGTTTAGTGAATGGAGTAGAGATGAAGACGCACTGATGTGTGACGATGTAGACAGTTTCACGAATCTCATTGATTCAGTGAGATATGATGAGTGACAATAGCGAAATGAATACGAGAAAGGTGAAATTACTGGAGAAATGAATTAAGAAATGAATACAGAGAAGTATAAAATAAAAACGAGAGGAATATGAGTGGGATGTGATGATTGATGCATGGGACGGTTGTATTTATAGGGTGTTGAAGTTACATGTGCTACATAGATAGGTGTGTGGATATGTGGATTGGAGCGATTGTGCAAAGTGTCGTTCGATGATGTGATTATGTGTGTCGTCTATATACATGCAGACATATTAGATAACATATTTCGATAATTAGTTGCACAGTAATTTGCATTATATATAATTGCCCATTAAATCAGATGAACGTACTCCTAATACACGAAGAAGAGTATCCACCGCCGAACAAACGACAGAATACGCTGACGAAACACTGACGCATACAACTGGTAAGTGTAACTCATTACATAGCCACATTTACATACCACTCAGTTGGCAGTTGTCAACGAAATCAACATACATGTATATGAATGAGAATATCACTGACGATGGCCTATCGAATCGGTGGAGATGTATGTAAATGCTATAGACTGTTTAACTGTGTATGGTTTGTCGTCATGTTGGCGTTATTATCGTCACCATGAACACTGTCATCGTCATCACGAGATGATAGATTGAGAAGTGTGCATAATTCTGATGAGCAGAGTAGAATACGAGGTGTGTGTATGTGTGGAGAGTTGACACTGAACTGTGATGTTCGTCGACAACACATACACTGTGTGCATCGGGCCACGATGGATATGTTTAGTGAATGGAGTAGAGATGAAGACGCACTGATGTGTGACGATGTAGACAGTTTCACGAATCTCATTGATTCAGTGAGATATGATGAGTGACAATAGCGAAATGAATACGAGAAAGGTGAAATTACTGGAGAAATGAATTAAGAAATGAATACAGAGAAGTATAAAATAAAAACGAGAGGAATATGAGTGGGATGTGATGATTGATGCATGGGACGGTTGTATTTATATTGTGTTGAACTTATATGTGCTACATATTAAATTGTTGTGTCTTACAACTTATATATATATATATATTTCGCATTTCGTTTTGTGTAATCGTTTCTTTTACTTATCTCTTTTTTGTCATTTTATATCAATTCACCATGCATATTTTTGAATCCGATTATCGCTGTTGATATTTTTATTTTCGGTTTTAATATATTTAATTTCTATTTGCTGTTTAATCGTGTAAATTTTGTCATTTTATTATCGTCACCATGACTTCTTTCTCTGTTTTATTCCTATTTATTACTTTTTGTTGTGCCCGGAATCCATCATTTCTTTTTCGATTTTATATTGTGCTTTATTTTACATTTTTTAATGTTTTTTTTCTGTAAGTATTTTCACCATTTATTCTTTATGATTTTCTATTTGATTGTTTTCTTTTTTGCTTTTCTTGTTTCCTCGAATATTACACATTTTCTTTTATTTATTATTACCTGCTTTCTAGAATTTTCACTTATGTTGTTATGTGCATTTTAGCTTTTTTCTTCTGATTTTCCTCTTTAGCGTTCTGTTCTTTTTTTATCCTTTTTTCTCTCTAATTCGTTACTTTATTATTTTTCTCATGCATCTTCCCCAATTGAGTTTTTCCCGCATTTTTAATTCAAGTAAAATTAATTTTTTTGTTTTTCTTACAGATGTCTGATAACGGATTCATTCCTTAAATATCAAGAATATTTTCTTGTCTATTCTTCAATGGATACAACACTTTTAATTATCTTTTGTTTAAATTTATCTGTAACGTTGTATTTCGATAGATATTTTTGTTTAATCTGATTATCACTTGTCATTCGTAATGTAATGCTTGTTTCTTAACATATTTTAACCCACATGAAGATTATAAATCTGTCAAAATTTGTTCTCGAAATACTTTTCTAACATATAATGTTTTCTGCAAATTTAATCTGGGCTTCTTATTAATTTCCTGAATCAATATCTAGTGCATAGTATATCGTTGTGTTGTTAACCATCATTATCTTATAGAAACTACTTGAAAGTTGAAGATTATTTTAGTGCCAGCTACGCGTTTAACACTGTAGGCATCATACGATCGTTTAACTTTTCATTCAACGGGAGTAGTAAACTTCCTTTCTGCGGCGGTGTTTTAGAAATCCTACATAATAAGCGGCGTTATTCATTTACAACTTATTTGTAATTCATGTCGAGTTTTCTCACAAAAATGTCAGTAGGCATACTAGTTTAACTGATGATGCTCAGTACGTTAGACACGTCAGAAGAACAAATTGTGTGTAGAGGAAATTAACATATAAGTGTCACTTAGTTTTAGTGCATATTAATCATAAGCACAGCCGTCTTTGAATATGCCGTTGCTAATTTGTCTAATGTTTAAGCAAATATTCACTGAACTGAAATGTTGCTAGGGAGTTCGTTTCCAATCATACATTAAAAAGTTTGATATTAAACAGTGAATAACTTTCGCCTAAATTTCGTCTATGTCTTGAAAATGGTGATGTTTCCCTTATTGTTCGTGTTATGGGAGTAAATGCCAAATAAAGCTAACGAATAAATAAAAGAATAAAAAGTACTATTTAGATGCCGGTAAATAACGATTGACTTGGACTTTGTCAGCCAAAAACAAAGGCTATTGAATTACAGATAATATCTTTGGTGATTGCGTTTTTATCAGAACATGACAATGGAGCTTCACTTAGTTGTGAATATATTCTTGTGAATTCCAGTCAATCGTTGTGTCTGAAATTACTACAAACAATGTACGATTTAATAGGGTGGGTATGGGTCATTTTGATGCCCATATTCTGTTTGTTTCTGGTACTAGGTTACGCAGTCTATCATGGCAGTTCCGTTGAACTCTTGAGGTTTGTCATTTCAGAGTTGCTATGAATGGCACATGCACTAGATAGGCTTCACGTGTTTTTGTCAGATCAGAATGGAGTGTAACACAACAGTTCACAGAGGAGAGTTTCAATACAATATCATGAGCCATAAGATTATATATAGTGGTATGTTTACTTAAATTTTCGAGCACTACATTTCAGTTTCATTTTGGGTGCTCAAAGGAAACCGTTTAGTTCAAATCCGAGTAACTCCTATTTAATTTTATACTTTCGTGATTTCCATGAAACGAGATAAATTAAACACGAACGTGAATAGTCAACAAATAAATATAAAAATACATATTACTGGTTGTGGTAAATATACTGAGCTCAATAAGAGTGCATATTAAATTCGTTCACTTGCAAAACTGCAAATGAGGATTGGAAATGTTTACACGTTGGGGGGCTACTAAATATTTTTATTCGCAAATTTGATATCCGGAGAAATTCCGGGATCACCTACAATCGACCCGAGAATGTATGATTTGACAGACAACTGAATTCAAGGCTATTCTATTGACTAGAATGTAACACAGTGCCATGAAACGTTACAAATTGGTGGCTTCTGTAGCCTAAAATCACCAGCTTTTGAATGACAAGAACATAACATATGGTGGACGTTAGCTTTCTTACTAGCTCACATACTTCCTTAAATTTCATAAGCAACAGAATCAATAAAGTTATTCGGATATTCAAATGATTGAAGTTACCAACATAATCACCAGTGATGCAATATGTAAGTAGACTAAGAATCTTTATGTTGTCTTGAAGTCTTTTCATGTCTTTTATGTATTTGTAGCAACTAGATACGTGATTCTTCAAGAAAACGATAACAACACCGACTTCGACGATAGCTGGTAGTAGCTCAAGTTTTTTATGCCACATTACTTGATCATTATAACTGCAAGAAATTTTGTCTGTAAGGGCATCAGATTAAATATATTCTGCGCTTCGCCGAGTATTTGGGGGGGGGGGAGGGAAGTGGTTGAAAAACACTGCCATCTACTGATTCTCTTGACATAATATAAATGATTTTGTTAGGAAGGTTAAATGTTATGATTCCAAATAAATTATGCATTGGATAGGTAGTTTGTAGAATCAGGTAATATATATAGTTTGATGAAATGAAATGATAAGTGATGTTATATACTTGACTGGGAAGTGTGGTGAACTTATAAGCTAAAATCGTGAGTATTTAGTAATCCATACAAATGTTTCAGGTTACATTTTCAACTGATATAATCCATCTAGCATACTTCGTTAACACAGTTAACTAACACCGACTGAATATAGACAATAATCGGTAGTAGAAATGCATATCCATTCACATACAAGGAGTATATGCGAATCCAAAAGTTAGAAAGCATTCAAATTTCAAAGTCCTCGAGATATATCATTATTTTTGCAACTAAACAACAGCTGATATTCTAACAACCAATTAACGTCCATGCATTAAAAATGGTTAATTGTTATACAAGAAATTAATGAATTCTGCAATTCGACAATTGTTATTGTTGCGTTAAAACATCACGCGTTGAAATGTATCTTCTACAGAGGCTTTAATATTAATCTTATGGAGTAAGACAAGCATGACAATGAACAATACATATTTAACCAAACGTTTACAAATCACTGTGAGAAATAAAGAGAGAATAATTAGTCTGATGTTTTACATACAAAACATATAACGTAAAATCCACCTATTATTATCAAGGGTCGATATCACGTAAACGTAGTGTCTTAAAATGTACTCAAACTGCAAGTTATCAGTTAGTAGTGTGTAGAGTATGTATGGAACACAAGCATTAGTACTCTACGAAACATGATATTGTCTATGTTAATTACTACTCAAAATGATTAAATACGTATGTATATAAAAAAGCGAGTATGTTTAAAAGTGATGTGGAAATGTTTACAATAGTTAGTAGTACATATGGCCAATGTTTGTTTTAGAATACTAGTAACATGTATACAATATAATAAATTTGGGACTGGCATGAATGCAAAAATTCAAGTAAATACAAGTTAAAAACTGCGACTAATTTATAGGTATTGAGGTGATAAATTCCGTACGAATGAAGTACACATCATCTAGAAATAATAATGAACGGTTATTGCAAACAATTTCTTATGATTTATCCTTTAATATTTGACAAGATTAAGTGAAGTCTCACCAAGATTGTTTTAACCGGAAATGATAAAATTAAACGTCCAGTTAGCATATATTTCAAAGATGTTTGTCAATAGTATTTTCATTCGAAAGTTGTTTAGTTAGTCCTGAGTAGTGCTTGAACCTGAAATCTGCATTAAGATACCGTCAGTATTTAATGCTGATTCAAGTAATTGCTTAATTATCAAATTTTAGTCAACAACTTAGTAATTACGACAATGAATCTGTAGAAGTTGATCTATTTTTATTGTTAAATGGATTTATTGAAAATAAATGTTGATAGACATACTATCCTTCATTTACTTTTGAATAATGTATGTATGCTTAGATGAGAGTGAATATGTTAGGTCCGTGAAATACTCCACTAATACACCAAGAACACCAGTGAAATATCAAATATATGGAGATATATTAACACTTGGAACGAGCACATTCAGCATGTCAAAAGTTTGTATAAATGCAATTTACTTGGAGCAACAGCACACTTAAATCAAAAGATTGTATTTCAAGAGGTAAACTACACCACATCATCTGTTCAATTTAACAATAAGAACCCGAGTTAGAGAATTGTATTCTTATTACAAGAGGGAACAAATTCACTTTCATCATTAATAGTTCGTATACTTTATAGAAAATTTAGAAATTGACTTTGTTACTCCAATTGAAAAATATGTGAACGTTCAAATAAATCGATAAGAAATAAGACACGAATAATGCTGCTGTGTTTGCAAGACTAAATGCTGTGTTCTCGTAATCTTTTAGGACATGCATCAACAACAATACTGTCACATCAATATTGTAGTCTTCAAAAATTGCACCTTATTTATCATTTCTAAGATTATAACAGGGTACTTTCAATTTTCACGTTCATGATCTATATTTTACTTCATTATTCATGGATACGTGATTTACTCTTACATCATCAGACTCTATTTTACTTGCGTCTCATATCCCATGTCAATTCATTATTATATTATCACAGTCCATTGTTACAAATTTCATGTTACCTATCTAGTTGTCACTATTTGTCTCAAATGAATTGATGCCAGAATACACCGCTTCATATTTTCCATTTTGCACTAAATGTCATACAGTCCTGCCTCTGTAAACTACTAAAATTTCAAACTGCCTCAACAGTTATGAACACCACAAGTAGTTGGTTGAAATACTGACTCTATACATATCACTACCAAGGTTAACTTTGATAAATTCAAATAAACTGAGCATTGAATAGATTGTTTATAAAATAAGTGATATATATTTGTAAAATTCGAATGAGCAGAAATTAAGATTTCTGACGTTTCGCGGCTTAGTGCAAGTCGCCTCTTCAAAGAAATGAATAACCGAATTGAATTAACACAAGATTAAATGATAATACAATGGAACAAATCAAAAACAAAATAAACTCGTACAATCGAAATGCGAGTTTGATCGTGTTATGATGTCAAGTCATATAGGTCAAGGTGGTTTGAAATGTGACATGTATGTAAATGTTAGTGTGATGTTTGAGGAAAATATATGAACAAAGTGAAATCGGAGACGGGTCAACTTCTGAAAGAATTGAAACCTTTGATTAGTACCTCTCTTTGGTTTACTTTATATCCTAAATCATGCACAACTTCTCGTTTCTATGGTTTACCAAAAATTCATAAATCTGGTGTCCCACTGAGACCAATAGTAGGTTTCACCAACACTCCAACTTATGCGCTTGCTAGAAATCTAAGCAACATTTTAAAACCACTACAACAAAATTTACACAATATTGTTAAAGACACACATGATTTCAAATCAAAACTATCAGATTTGATAGTTGAGTATATTGAAACAATGGCAACCTATGATGTTGTATCTTTATATACTAGTATTCTAATTGATATATGTCTAGAATTTATTAATGCATTACTAGAAAATGATCATACACTATCTAGCCGGTGCCCATTAAGCATCAGTTTAATCATGAAATCCCTAAGCCTATGCTTAAATTCAACTTTTTTCACCTTCAAAGAGATTCTCTACAAACAAGCCAACGGAGTAGCAATGGGCTCCCCCGTTTCACTAATTGTAGAAAATCTTTTCATGACCCATATTGAATCTCACATTTCAATAATGTCATTAGACCAAGGGTTTGGCTAAGATATGTTGATGATACTTTTGTCATCATCAAAAAGACTTTTCTAAGATCATTCTCCAAACGAATCAACAACCTATCTCAGAATATCAAATTCACTTTAAAAAGTGAAAATGAACACAATGAGTTACCATTTTTAGACTGCTTAGTTAAAGGAAATTTAAATGGAACTCTTAATCTGAGAGTTTACGCAAGCCTACACATTCAAATCGATATATCGATTTCAACTCAGAGTATCTACTCAGTGCAAAGATATCACTGGCTCTAAACTCATTCAGAAAAGCCAGTAGACTCATTACAACTGAAGACGACAAGCAATACGAATACAAAAATATAGTCAACATCCTACGGCTTGATAATTTTCCAATGAATATTATTAAAAATTTGCAAAAACGAAACTGTTATATCTCGTGCTTGATGACTTTGACTAGCCGCAACGCAATCTTAGCACTTGAACGCCTTGAACCCTCTTAGTCGAAAAATCAGAAGTCAGAAGACGAGAAAACAGGAAACTTTATTCCAGCAAAAAGGGAAGTGAGTCGTGTACAAAATATTCGTATATTTATAGTGACTATTCATCAAAAATTGAAATCATAAACATTTTATTAATACAATGAAATATTGTCAAATATACTCTGTGAATATAACTTACATTGACTCACATTAAAATGTGATGAAAGTTTATAAATCAAGTTTACAAAAATCAACACAACTTGATAAAATGAACAATTGTATTTTTAAGGATATCGAATCCTTAACAGAAACAATGTATTACTAACTAATAGTAAATTAGTTAAAATATCTTGGGTTGGTACAGCTGTTCTACCTTACCACTAAGACACAACAGATGAATTATGATGAATTCTAAAACAGCACGGAATTCAAACTTTCTACAAAACTACCAACACTATTCGAAGTGCATTGGTTAAAATAAAGGACAAGATCCCTTTCACCTCAACACAGAATTGTGTCTACAGGCTAGGTTGTGTCAACTGCGATGCTTCTTATATTGGAGAGTCTTCACGAGAAATCACAACCCGTGCCAAAGTATATGAAAGCTACACTAAACGACCTCCTAATAATCCTGTTGAACTTGAAAAATTACAAATTAAATCAGCAATAGCAGTACATGCTATCTATCACAACCATTAAATCGATATTGTAAATATCCGAATTATTCAAAAAGGCTTTTCCAATTATAAGGAAAGACGAATAGCTGAGGCGCTTCACATTTTGTTAAATCCAACTGCACTTAACAAAAGGGAAGGCCTTTCTATCCACCCAACATGGACTTTCTATCCAACTAGCCACAATTAAAGTACATCGAATTTCATACACATGAACATACATACAATTTTATTTTCACATATTTTCCTCACACATCACACTAACATTTACATACATGTCACATTTCAAACCACCTTGACCTATATGACTTGATATCATAACACGATCAAACTCGCATTTCGATTGTACGAGTTTATTTTGTTTTTGATTTGTTCCATTGTATTATCATTTAATCTTGTGTTAATTCAATTCGGTTATTCATTTCTTTGAAGAGGCGACTTGCACTAAGCCGCGAAACGTCAGAAATCTTAATTTCTGCTCATTCGAATTTTACAAATATATATCACTTATTTTATACTGACTCTATGCCTTGACTTTGTGCTATGACTGTACAATAAGAAAAACCCGTGTCATATATCTAGATTCGGCGAACATAATTTCAATTTGACTGTTAGGTTCTTCTGTATGGTTTGTCATAGAATTTCGTTATAACTACTGATTACAAGTTTCTTTGAATTTAAATTGCTCGAGTCTGGTTATATTCGCTTACACTGTCTAACATTTCCTTAAATACCGGGCTAAGTTATCAAATGACGTTATACATACGGATGTCTTACGAATGTTAATCAATCAACGAAAAGCAAACAAACATTTCGGTGCCTCACTAAATAATTTTCAATTGATCAAAATAATGAAAACTTTATTTTTGAATCTTATATTTATGTTAAATATCCTCATTTGAGTTAAAATAGATAAAAAGAAACAAAAGTTACATTTAAGTTAAACTCGAATTGAATTGAATAAAGAAGGACAAAATAATCGTAGAAAGTTAATTGATTTTTGAGATTGGATGTTTTACTCCGAATGTCATGCATTTCATAACACACGATTAGTTGGACTACCTGTAAGAATGACAATATAAATATGATTTTATTAATAATAGCTTAAATGAATTACAGATAGGTTACAAGAAATGAACAAACTATCTGAAGAGAAGAATTAAAGATGAGGTTACTATACTGGTGTACTGACAATTTAAATGATAAAAACACTGATGTGGAGTCATTCTAAACTAAAGTGAACACATGTTTTGTGTTTTCCCACACAATGAATTCAGGTAACATATCCCACTCATTGAGAATAATAATTCATGATCATTCTGTATTTACTAGTTAAAAATCTTACTACAAAGTATTGATGATACATGGGAAATAACAGTGACATAATCGGGAGCACTTAATAATGCATTCAACAGTTGGGGTAAACATAAAATCATAAACACTTAGAAAGTCGTAGGAGAATACATTCTCTTGTCAGTCATAAATTAAATGAATTCCTATGAATTATTCAACTCACCATACTCTACTTCATGATTTATCCTGTTACGAAAAAAAAGAAAAGAAAATTGTTCTATACTAATGCATTAAAACGGTGACACATATAAAAATAATGATATCATCGGAGGGTGAGTATGAGCATGGGGCTATGAGGTTTCACACTGTCAACATAATGCATACTGATGTTTGTTCAGTGTTATCTGTGATGTTTTACCTCGATACATGATCGAGAACATTTACGTAGTACACAAATAATACTTAAAGAACATGTGAATTTTACATTCGATGAGTTATTCTGAGGGTGAATTCATTAGAGGCTTTGTGATTTCGTTGGATGAGTTCAAACTGTCATTCTAAAGTGATGTTGAGTAACATAGTTATTTAAGTGGTTGTAAATAATGCAACTAATACTAAGATATGTGTCTATGAATTAGGCTATTGAATCCTTGTATTAAACAACTTAAATTATCCATAACTGAATACTAAAGTTATGGTAACTAATAAAGAATTAATTACCTTTCCTTGCTTGTCTTTTGGTGTTTTGCTGGCTCTACGTGTAGCATTTCCACCTGAAAGTTAATTACAAAGATATTGTTTTTTAAACGATTAACTCATCCCAACTTTCAAGTTACACTTGTTTCTTTAGTCTTTTAGTCAAAGGTATCTGCATAAAACAACTAGTCTCGCCAGTGATCTATTCAATATTAATGCGTTATTTTGACAGAATTGCCGAATTATTGTACGCCAAAAAAGATTGATGTGAATCAAAGAAGCAAATTTTAATGAAGTCAATTTAATCAGTCACACAATATGTAGCATATAAATAAAAAAAACGAGACATGATCATTGAAATTCATGTTGAGTTAATTGAGATGACAATTTGTAGACTACACAAAATTTTGTCACATTCGTAATATTTCACTTACGTTTACCAGATTGTTTTGGCTTGGATATTATTGAACTGTTGGCTAAAAATAAAAATTATTATTTTGGAATCGTTGATGCAAAACAGCTAAGTAAGTGGTTACAAATGATACACAGATTAGTTTATTGGTGCAGATAGTCATAATTCGTTAGACATAATCAACAGCATGATCATTAGGAAAAATATAGGTACTCTTTGAATGTTAGAAATATCGGCGCGTAGTAAATGACACAATTATAGAGGGCGTCTTGAAGACATAAATCAAAGTAGGATTGCTATTACAAATTATTAGATGATTTCTATGGACTTCATATTGCCAATGTAAAGTGATATGGTTAATGATTAACATGCAAGTCAGAATAGAGAACTGCAATCCCGAAAGATGGGGAATAGTCGACTATGTTGTTCTTGAACTTCGCTTAGAAAGCAAACAACTCACTTACTTCTTGACAACACTTGAATTAATTTAAAATAATGAGAATCTCTGAATGGTTTTACTTACGATTTATCTTTTCCCTTCTGCCACCTTCTTTTCCTACATGAAGTCAGAATAAATTAATAAATGCAATGTTATAAAAGATTAAATCTCAGAATAATGCTAATTGGTTTCGAATATGATGTGGGGTGATTAATGCATATTTCAAGATTCATTTCAACAGTAAAATGATCAACGAATCATCTACAATGATGTCAAAAGATCAGCAGTAAAAGCATAAGAATTCTGATAACATTAATAATCATTCCACAGTGGATTAGACTATGAAATGCAAATAATTGATAAGTCACAATCACATCGACATTGATGTGAATTCATTAAAACTAATGAAGTCAAACTGTTGCAATGACAATTGTTATTTTGCTTACTATTAGCACGTCTATTCGATTTCTTTGTAGTATTTACGACTGAAATATGAAGGTTATGATGATAGCGAAATTGGTGATAATGTTGATAATGTAAACTTAAAGGGAAGTGAAAACACTGTTCACATCTTAATCAGAAATATTTTGGGAAAACTGTTACTATTAGATGGACTTCTCATGGAACCCTCCTCCAGAGTTACTGCTAGTCCCGAGCCTGAACACTCTTGCCCTTTCCCTATCTTCTTATGGTTAGCTGGATTATGAAAATTGCAACATCTCAAGGGCAGCACGAAATACACTGGACAACTCGGGTGCAACTAGACGACATGGACTTTACTCTTGGACTTAGCGTTCTATCCCACACACAGCAACAATGCAGATAATGATAAACAGTGTAACTGCAGTCAATTGTAGGCCTCAACATACAGAAGGGAAAATTAGGATCTTTAAATACAAAAAGACAAGCACCAATCCAACTACACGTAACTTGTTGGAAAAGCTCTAGATGATGCAGAAACATTCATACACCAGGTCAGCATCAGTGATAAGCATAGCTTAGCTGATGCAGATGTAATGACACAAATTATAAAAGTGACGAAAGCATTTCTACAATTGTAAACATCAAGGGCCAAAACCACCTGTCAGTTAACATCAAAGAAACAATTATCGATACAAACGTTATATAAAGTAGAAACTTGACAAACTAAGCAAAGCATCATTCAAAAGATACAAGTATTTATAAACAGCTGTCTGAACACGATACTTTTGATCTGTTGGTAAGACACCATCAGCAACAACCTAATGTGGCAGAGAGCTAACCAACTTCCAAAAAAAGGAAGAAATTAAGAAATTACGCTGGAGGTAGATAGGATATACGTTGAGGAAATCACCAAACTGCGTCACAATACAGGCACTGATTTGGGATCCTTAAGCCCCAAGAAAATTATGCGCCGCAACTCGAGGCAGACATGAGAATGTTAAGTGGCAGTTTAAAGGATCAGGGGAGGAAATTCCAGGACAAAATTGGTTAGGAAATACTGGTCGGTAGCCAGTGCTTCATGAGTGGTAAGAGACATTGATTGATTGATATGAACACAATACTAATAGAGTTTCTATCTACAGGAAAAGTACTAGACATAATCAAAAATACTGTGTTTATTTAGAGAGCGAAATAGTACTAACAAAATGAAACACTACAGAACTGAAATGAACTATTCTAATGAAGTAATGGTAAAAATGAGATTCAGATAAATAATCATGAAAGAGTACAGTTAGTGTGTTCAAAAAAGTTCACAAATGCAAACGCCACAATGTAAATACTAATACCTCCATAGGATTGAAAGTTTATGGGTAATTAATCTGCTATAAGTCACTACTGATAATTCAAAAATGATAAATCTGATCCGATTTAAGGATACTTTACTTACATGGTGTACTAGTTGTTTTTTTTGTAGTCTTCTGTTTGGCGGGTGTTTTTTTCTTGGTCGTTTGTTCTACAATCTGCTGTTCAGCAGGTACTTGTTCTTTAGAGGTTTGTTCTTCAGTGTTGTGTTCAATAATTGTTTGTTTCGTGGTTGTTTGTTCTACAGTTTCTTGTTCGGTGGGTGTTTGTTTCGTGGTCGTTTGTTCTGTAATATTTCGTTCAATAAGTGTTTGTTTTGTAGCTAATTTAACGATACAAATATGTACATATCACTCAACAGTAAGTCACGCGACTCAGTAATAAAACTCAACATCATAATATGACTACACAATCCAAACTATTTTGTATTCAGTCGAAAACAGCTTCATTTTATAATATTTTCAGAAGTTTGCTTTGACTTACAGTCTCTACATTTTTTAATATCTGTTCATCATTTACTTCATCTAAATAATTCACATTTTAGATTTGTCATATCATTTTCATTGCGTTGAAGTGTATTACACACTTTCAACTTTATTCAACATATTGTTACAACGGTTGAATGTCATATCAAGTAGTGTTATTTTTCCATTTATTAGTGAAATCCTTTGCCATACTACAATTTGTATAATATCGGCAACACTTATAATTTCTTCAATGTATTCACTTATGAATACATTCTCCATATGTTCTTATCAATGTCTATTTAGTGTCTTTATCGTACTACTTACTGGTTATACTTATTATGTTTAATGAAATGAATTGTTTTCATTTAGATATTTAGGTAGTATTATGCTTACCTTGATTATTGAAGCAAATGTCAAAATATACATATTTTGTCACTTCAAATAAAAAGATCATTATAACGTTAAATATAAATAGTGATAGATAATATATGTGATGTTAAAGTTTAGAAAAAGTGAAAAATTAATCTCTTTATATTAGTTTAATCCGAAACTCACTTTCATCAGGCACCGTGTATACTGTAATACATGAATATATCAAAGCGTGCATACAATAAGTAGTGTTAGTTAAATGAGTGAAAATGAATAAAGTGACGGTAGTTTATCCAGCTTAAATTCCAATGTGTATATCTCTACCTCAGACATAATGAGGAATATTTCCATACAGAAGTTAAAGTATAGAAATGTGAAAGTTGCCAATCAGTAAAGTTGTTCAATGGTTATTAATTATAACTGGACTTTTCGATCTACTACAGTTCCTGTTTAACTAGAGCTTGGGAAATATATTGCCGAACCTATTCAGAAGGCGAATACAACCAATAAAAATTTATTCCCTAATACGATGTGGATTCTTGTTTTCCTACCACAGGTTGAGATAAGGAATCGTATTTAGTATTTGTTTATGGGACAAGTGAACTATTGATGCATTGAGATATGTCATTTTCAGAATGATTTATTCTACCAAAATGTTCAACAGTCCTTTATTAACAGACCCTTATTGTCCTAATGACAATATCATCCTAGTTATGAATTACACATTTACATATTACTTAAAATTTTGATAACTCTGTTCATTGTTGATCAGTACGAGTCACATGTAACTCTATTATATATCAGATGTTTGTTAATGAACTGTAGCCTCACTGGACATTCAGACAACATGATTATCACTTTGTCATTGACAGAAGAGAAGAAAGAAAACTTGAAATGTTAATAAAATATTTTATGTTTAAATTCGATATTACTAACTGGTCTGAGTGAAACAACCAATGAAAACCAGGAACCAGCACTAGACTGTTGTTTCTTTCTAGTATGAGGATCTTTAGAAATGCTCTCCAATGACCCCACTATGAATCGAGTATAAGCTCTTCAGGCTTCACGGCAATCATTTAACGATTAGATCACTGAACCATTGGCTCATATTTCTAGCTCACACAACCTGTGATATATATTTAGACGACTTCGTCCATTATCATCGGTGGATAGATGCCTCATACCTGACATAGCTAGTCACTACTAAAGTATTACTGACTTTTTAGTATTGAATTATACTTAAAGATTGGTGACATTCGTGTGCTTGTAACCTAAGAGAGTTGAATAAAAATAACCCCATAATCAGATTAGCACTCTTTCGTATCTCAACAGTACAGATTGCATTCATGTTATGATTTGATAAAAATCAAGATAACTAGTTATAGTGATACGACATTATGTGTGACAATCAAAAACCCATATCCAACTTACCGCTTGTATTATGCGATTGAACGATGGCTACGATCATGGAAAAATTGGCCAAAATTAACCATAATTTATTCATCATGATTTCAGTCGATGAATCGGCGATTGATAATTTTCACTCATGAACAAGCCATATTAGTGAGTATACATACACCTTGTAGAATAGTTGACCTTGATCTTAAATGATTGACTGCAGACAATGAAATTAAAGACAAATGATTGGAAATTAGGTCACTGAATATTAACCAATAAATGTTTACTTATTTAACAAATATAAGCCAATTAATTTAACCTTATCGTGTTTGTAAACGGATTGACGCTAATCATAAACCTGTCAGTATTTACAGAAAACGAAGAGTTTTCAGGAAAAAAAAAGGCAGAAATTCGATAATTGACAAAAAAACAGTTACTTGTATTTTCCTAGTGAATGTAATATAACTGCTTTAGTAACCGACATGACATGCATTAAAGATATAAACATAAAATTCATATAAAATTATTGATATAATCATGAAGTATTAGTTAAGAAGATTACTGCTAGTGATGAGATGTTAAGAGTATTGAAGCTTGCAATAAACTAAAATTAATGTCAATATAATACGAAAATACGAGGAAACGATTAATTCGACACAAATGCAAAATAACTGAAGAAAGTGTAAATTGTATAAAAAGAAATAAATGCATAAGTTTTACAATTAAATCAGTTAACTTAAGTAACAATGAAAAGTAACATACATTGTAGGCAAAATTCAGGGCAAGTCTCAATCAACGTTAACACTTTAAAATCACCGATTTATTTAGTCTTGATTCGTTAAGTTGTCTTCCTTTAAAAATAAAACATTCAGCAGATTGGATTACAGTTAAAATAAAGTGATCACACTAAATGACATCAATAATGAATTAAGTATTGACATTTAAAAATTAAAATTTATCAGCTGAATGAATATAAACAACAATATAATAGAAGCATTGTTATACTCATAGACAAATTGGCACTATACAAAATAAATTAGCATTAAACAGTGAAGTTTTTTGTTTGAATGTCACAAATGGCTTGATTACATGACAGTGAGTTAATGCATTTAACATAGTTTGAAAAGTAAAACAAAAGAAACGAATTCATGTTTCTTAATAATGTGCAGCATGAGGAAAACGGTAACTGGGTAATGTCAAAACAACATCATAAAACGTTAATAAAATGAAAGAAGAAGGCGGTAATAATTTCGTATTAATACAATAATACGTCATTTAGAATTTGTATCAACAAATTACATCAATGAATAAATGCATTCCACTTGACCAATGTGTACAGAAGGAGAGCGTGATAAGCTTATTTTACCTTAGTGAATATAAGAATTTGTTATCATTTGCAATCACAAGTTAAATCTACTTTTTAAACAACATTACATACGTAAAGTACGAAATCATTTAGTCCTCCATTTGAATACAATTAAGTAATTCCCCCCTTTAATTAAATATATCATCACTCATCTAATCTGCAGAAATACACATCAAACTGAATTACGTTTGTAAGCTGGTCATTTACTCTATTGTACTTTATGTGATTTTTATCTTTATTCCTTGCATTCACATCAACGTTAATAGATGAAGAAAGCCAAACCTGTAGCATGTAATTTTAGGCTAGTTACATTTGATAAGAAGCCTCGAAATACACTAATGCATTCATTCTATTCTAATAACCATGTTCATCTTGTATTGCTTAGATGTCTAAAAGAATCAAAATGTTGGTAAGAATATCATGTTGTTTGTTAGCATTAGAATGATTAATAGGAAACAAAATTTCGGATGACACATGTCTATGATTATGAATTCCTGTGAACCATATCGAGTGACATCTCATTAAGCTAAATGTTTATCAGTAAGCCAGTAAGTCATTCATGTATAATGTCAATTCAGTATCATCCACATTGTCATATAACATCAGCATGGCAAGATAAATACCAAAGTAGTGACATTCATTGTGTCAGCAGTGGAAATACAAAGATTTAATACATATAATTTGACTGAATTAGATGGAACTAACTTGTAGAATGAAAGGTATGTAAAATTATACAAAGTTAATAATATTGGTGAACACAATAGTTGAATGGTGTTGAAGTACGGTGATCAGTTCCTAGCTATTTCTCTCAAAGTCTGTTGCCACTAGTTATCGCAAACACAGAAACCACAATCAAATAGTCTACAATCACAAACACGACTAAACTCTCAGTATATGGCTTCATTTCATGTTTGATTATGTCCGTCTCTAGACTTCCTCCATCCAACTCTTACTCCAGTCAACATCGCACATTCGGTTAAGTGGTTGTTGAATATGCACAATACATGTCTCAAGGACCTAAACTGGTGAATGTTTACAACCTCGACAATCGATATGCCATATTTGCGTGGTGCGCTACCATCTAACCTCACGGATTCCTTCTTGGCAATCGAAACAATCGGAATCCATTTTTTGAAGACGCTTTTTATCAAATATTATGAACCTATGCATCTCTCACATCCATTTAGGCCAACTGTACATACTATTGAGTAATATCCACTTTATTCTATTTACAGTCATAGATCTCATCTATTCCATAACTAATATAATCTAACACAAACTATACCTACTCTCATAATCTCTGTTAAGTTTTTATCAGACATTAAACGTCTACCATAGAAAAAAATTGTTTTAAAAGAAAATTCATTGACAAAAAATATAACAAGTATAAAATGTGTAGATAGTAGGAGGCCAACAACTAGAAAGAAAATTCTAGAATCCTCTCAGTTATTCAAAAAGAAATTTCTAATTAAAACACATTTTACTAGTAAAACAAACTTTATTATAAATCCATTCTTATAATTACAAAGAAAATAAATAAGTAATAAACTAAACGTAGAAATGAAAAAAAACAAAGAACTTTTACTGATAGAACTAATGTTGATGAACTTAGAATTTAATCAGAAAGACTTATCAACAATGGAATTCAGCTACTGTTACACACACACACACACACACACACACACACGCACACACACACACACGCACACACACACACACACTGGCGGAGAGATAGACAGAGCCTAATTACAGCACAAAGAGACTAAAATGAAAGATAATAATCAACGTAAAATGAATGAGATATAATAGTGTAATTTGTGCAAAAAGAATCTCTTGATGTTTATCATGAATATCATCAGATTGTACTGCTTTAAATTTTATTAGAATGATTTGATTTAGTGAAAAAAATTCTATTGTAGTAAAAATCAGTGTATAGATATTCATTTGATTGGAAGTATTACATTCATTGTAAATGATCATTCATAAATTCATAAGATATCAGTGGTGATGATAATGTACTGTAGAACTCCGTACAAAATACACACTCAATTAACATCATGTTTATAATTTTTTAAGACAGAAAGGTGGATTAGAGATTCTATTGATTGTTCGTTTACTAACATGTTGTATAGGCAGTGAATAAAAAGGTGAATGTAGCTTGCTTAATCTAAAGGTAACAAAACTTTGCGGAATAATATATGGTAGCCTAAATTTGATGATAAGCATTTACTTAAGCAAGCATCATGATAAAATTCTCAGTATCGACCAGATTGGCAGCAATCCATTTACTGTGGATATATCTATTCTAGTAGTAAATGAATTTCCTTAATGTTTCTATCTTCATGTCGTCGACGAGTGATGATATATGTGACTGTATATATCAGTGAATGATGGCGTTTGTCTTGTAAAACGTACAATTGATTTTGTGATTAGACCATATTCCCACAATCGACTTTAGCAAATCGCACCAACTCTCTTTAATTAAGATACTAAAGAAACGTTCTATCTGGGATAGCTTTGTGTAGGAGCATGTCTAAAAGGCTGCAGCGCTGTTCTTGGACCCCATCAATTGCCTGAAATGCACCTGTTTGGTCAGATTTCTGCGATTAATAGACAGTGTCGCTGATACATATTAAGGAATTCTTCACTTCTTTCTAATACTTGATGAACACTACGTAGTAAATCTATCAGAATATTATAACACCTCGTTCAACGTTAATTTTTACACGGGGCGTCTAAAAGTCATAACTGTAACAAAGTAACACACCAGAATGTAACAGTGATGATAATAACGTGGTTACGTTGTGTGCATACGGAAGTCTGTATGTATAATAAAAGCACGTAAAATTGAGAAGATGGAAATCAATCAAAAGTGTATTGTGATATTCGTTTAAGTTAGTGGTAGCTACAAACACATAATAATTGTCAAGTTGACAACATTCGTAGTCTTTAACGACCTTCCCTGCTGTATAGGTTGTTAGGCGCGTTAATATAATCTCGAGGCCCTCAGCAACCGACATAGGATGACACAATTTGCTTAGGATCTACATTACACCTGTAATATTTGGATAGAATTCAGGTACTTTGTATTTATTTCTTGTGTGTGTCATGATCACACCAATCCCAAATCTTCAAGGAGGTCATGTTCACTTAGTCGTTCATTCTTTCCTTCGATTATGCCTTTGATATCGATAAGATTTTCCACTCGATTATTGATATTATTACTCAGTTACAGAGTGAATCTATTAACAGATAATTCAGTTTACTTATACCTGTGTCATTTACTTGTTCACATACACAAAACTTACTTTCATAAATCCTAATTCTCATAATTTTGGTATCACTAAACACGGAACTTTTTCAACTTCTCCATCAACCAGTTTTATAATGCCAAAGAGAACTGCATTTCTCTTAACAAAGGGTTAGATAAAAATACTCTTAGCACTCAACAATCATTCTTTTAAGCAATCCGTTGTTATAAACACAGGAGTGCATAGGTGGTTATGCACGGTTTCAAAATGTGCTTCTTCAAATATATCATATAAGGTTAATATATTTATTGAAGTAGGCATTCTAATTTTTGTCTTAATACAAAATTTCGTCATTTGGCTTGACGTCAACAATTTTCGTCAATAAATGTACGAGATTGAAGTGTCATAAATAGGAAATGTTATCGTGTTTCCTCTCAACGTTAAGCATTTCATAGTGTTATAGAAGCTGTGAGCTGAAATATAACATCCTAATAATGAGGAGACTAATAAACTGCATGCAACTATCACACTTAACTTATTCCTTTATTCAAAATCAAAAGCTGAAACAATACCCAGGTTATTTACCACAACGTAATTAATTTTTTATTACAACTTGTGAAATTACTTCGATTGTTCAATCAAAAATAAAGTTTTAAATAAGCCAATTTTCTTTGATATTGTTTACTTTCAGAGGCTGTTGAAAGCTAAATGAAGATATGGATTAATTAGTATGAAAAAAGAATTAGAAAGTACTGACTTTATCTGTATTGATAGGTATTGTGCTTTTCCGTTCAATCGTAGGCAGGTTAACAGGTTTTAACATTGTATCCATTTGCCATTGAACATGTCGACCAGGTTCTTTGCTTACGTCATATGTTCCAACACTTTACAATAATATAATTAGGATAAGCTTGTATCTTCCCGTTGATTTATAATGTTCGGATCTTAGTGTGAACATCAACATTGGGATGCAGGTACATCCAGCCGATGAGTCCCAAATAGGAAGAAACGCGCGTCCTGGATTCCGCTTGCCAGTCACAATCCAACTTAAAATTATATAACTTTACAATAATGTTTGTTTATGTAAATGACAGACAGATATTGGTCGTTTGTAAATGTTTTAATGAATAAAACATGAGTAAATGACACTTAGATGTTTAAGGCAAATTATTTATTGTATTATTTACGAGGTTTACTAATTTCGAAAGGAAATAACTTTCATTACCGAATTGATTGATTCACTTCAGCCACATTAGTCAGTAACGACAATGATAGTATAATGAAGTTAATGGTGATGGTATTAGTTGAATAATATTAAATAATCTTCAAGAGAAGATGATAATCGGCTAACGATATAATCCCTTCAGACGAATTCAGAATAATGCTCAAATAATCAACGTATTTCTAACGATGATTATTATTCTTATAAAAGTTATCATTTATAGTTATTTGTTCTTCGTAAGTTGTACATCAATAAATTTGTAGTGGAGAAGTTGGCTTCTTCATGATATTTAGACTAGTTTCTTCTCATAATATCGAGTGACTTCAACTACAAACAGACAGATCTGCAAATCATCATTGCCATTACTAGACATAATTAAATCTTGCCCCCTTATAACAGCACGATTGATTAATTATAGAACTATCAAGTTATATGCATTGAATTCGGCATATATCTAAATATTTTATTGCATAACCATATAACATACATTTTTTGCTAGCATACTAATACTTACTTTAATATAAAACATATTATAATAATGGATGTTTCATAGGTGGTGGAGATAATCGGAAATGTTTCAATGTTCATTAATTTCATGAGACAATTAGTATTGTCTCCTATTTCTTGATCATTCAATCGGTGAATGTAGCATATTTCAGTGTGATTTTTATTTCAAGTGGCTGGAATCATTTGTACCTTCTTATTATGAACAAATCAGCTAAGTGCAATTTAGCATAGCGAATGCCAAATACTAAGATTGTGATAGTAAGAGCTTAAAATAAAAACTTGGATGAAATTTTCACTTATTGAATGAATGAAAATATGATTGAAAGTGCCTGATGTAATACATATCTACTAAACATTGATGATGTTTTGGTAATGTCACCTCACTTCTATTACTTGCTTAATTGCAATTTTCAAGTTAACCTTGTTCTGTAATGGAATTCATGCTTTTAATTCAGAAAATAATCACTTGATTATTGAAGTATAATTACCCTGGATTTATGCACATTCTGTGATGTCATTGTCTGTTATGTGATAAAAGCAATCTTGTGAGCTTTCCTTACTCATAGCAATGAAAAATACTTTTCATTCATTTTTGATTGGAGCTTCAGAATAGAAATATTTTATGTCATGTAATCAAAAATAAATAGTGTGAGACAGATTTGTAGATCTAAAACAGAGCAGGCATAAGTTCATATTATATATTGACGAAATATCGCTTAGTGTAGATAATACAGGATTATATTCAGCCATTACTAGAAATTAGCTATCATCTTACTCGTATACTATGAGTAATACACAGTTAGTGGGTTCATTCTTTGTCGAAATTATTAAAGTCAATAACCTTTGGATATCGCTTCAATGTCTGATTGGACTCCTATTAGTTGAATAGTTTAGGCAGTCGGTTTTATATACTAGCAGTTTGTCACCTGCTTTTAATAAAATTTATGCTGCAACAACACCTTTGGATAACATACGACCGTTGGATATGTTTCAACGGTTTGAGACATAGTTTTCCCACATCTGTAGACTAGTGAATATGAATTTTGCCACTTGGTTGCATTTAGACGGTCGGAGAATTCATTTTCATACTAAAGCAGTAGTTCACACGTAGACTAGCGATAATTTAATTTGATAAATGCATAAGTGTCTTCAATAATCAAATCCGATGTCCTTATAATTAAAATCAGATTGAACGACATCTTGAGAGTCAGTCAGCATTTAACTGACTGAAACATACTTCACCTAAGCAAGTTACTAATTCGTCTGATTGATGGTAGAATCGATTGTTATGTTTCGTTATAAGTCAGCCAACTAATTTCCACAGAGAATTTGCAGAGTTCAGGTTGTTAAGTGAGTGGATCGTTCAAAGTCTTTTAAATTTTTCAACGAATCATATTGTCTTAAGCTTATTCAGTGTGGAAACAGATTCAACATGCACTGAATTAGCCTATGAATGTAAGTGTCTTAAGTGAGTAATCACATTTGAAGATTCTAATACTAACTATAATGTCACTTCAAGCCGTTGTCTCTATCGGTTCAGAAACATGAAGTATCATGTCGTGCAATTCCTATGGATGTTTGTTATATGACGATCTACTCGGATTTCTGAACTTTGGAGTGGAAGTTAAATTTATTTGTTATTATCATACTCATGTCCTATTCGGTGTAAATATTTAGGTTGCCAGTACAAAATTAAACCATAATGCACTCCAGATGTATTTGAACAAGCACATTTAGAAATTGCGCATAACCACCTATGCACTCCTGTGTTTATAACAACGGATTGCTTAAAAGAATGATTGTTGAGTGCTAAGAGTATTTTTATCTAACCTTCTGTTAAGAGAAATGCAGTTCTCGTTGGCATTATAAAACTGGTTGATGGAGAAGTTGAAAAAGTTCCGTGTTTAGTGACACCAAAATTATGAGAATTAGGATTTATGAAAGTAAGTTTTGTGAATGTGAACAAGTAAATGACACAGGTATAAGTAAACTGAATTATCTGTTAATAGATTCACTCTGTAACTGAGTAATAATATCAATAATCGAGTGGAAAATCTTATCGATATCAAAGGCATAATCGAAGGAAAGAATGAACGACTAAGTGAACATGACCTCCTTGAAGATTTGGGATTGGTGTGATCATGACACACACAAGAAATAAATACAAAGTACCTGAATTCTATCCAAATATTACAGGTGTAATGTAGATCCTACGCAAATTGTGTCATCCTATGTCGGTTGCTGAGGGCCTCGAGATTATATTAACGCGCCTAACAACCTATACAGCAGGGAAGGTCGTTAAAGACTACGAATGTTGTCAACTTGACAATTATTATGTGTTTGTAGCTACCACTAACTTAAACGAATATCACAATACACTTTTGATTGATTTCCATCTTCTCAATTTTACGTGCTTTTATTATACATACAGACTTCCGTATGCACACAACGTAACCACGTTATTATCATCACTGTTACATTCTGGTGTGTTACTTTGTTACAGTTATGACTTTTAGACGCCCCGTGTAAAAATTAACGTTGAACGAGGTGTTATAATATTCTGATAGATTTACTACGTAGTGTTCATCAAGTATTAGAAAGAAGTGAAGAATTCCTTAATATGTATCAGCGACACTGTCTATTAATCGCAGAAATCTGACCAAACAGGTGCATTTCAGGCAATTGATGGGGTCCAAGAACAGCGCTGCAGCGTTTTAGACATGCTCCTACACAAAGCTATCCCAGATAAAACGTTTCTTTAGTATCTTAATTAAAGAGAGTTGGTGAGATTTGCTAAAGTCAATTATGGGAATATGGTCTAATCACAAAATCAATTGTACGTTTTACAAGACAAACGCCATCATTCACTGATATGTACAGTCACATATATCATCACTCGTCGACGACATGAAGATAGAAACATTAAGGAAATTCATTTACTACTAGAATAGATATATCCACAGTAAATGGATTGCTGCCAATCTGGTCGATACTGAGAATTTAATCATGATTCTTGCTTAAGTAAATGCTTATCATCAAATTTAGGCTACCATATATTATTCCGCAAAGTTTTGTTACCTTTAGATTAAGCAAGCTACATTCACCTTTTTATTCACTGCCTATACAACATGTTAGTAAACGAACAATCAATAGAATCTCTAATCCACCTTTCTGTCTTAAAAAATTATAAACATGATGTTAATTGAGTGTGTATTTTGTACGGAGTTCTACAGTACATTATCATCACCACTGATATCTTATGAATTTATGAATGATCATTTACAATGAATGTAATACTTCCAATCAAATGAATATCTATACACTGATTTTTACTACAATAGAATTTTTTTCACTAAATCAAATCATTCTAATAAAATTTAAAGCAGTACAATCTGATGATATTCATGATAAACATCAAGAGATTCTTTTTGCACAAATTACACTATTATATCTCATTCATTTTACGTTGATTATTATCTTTCATTTTAGTCTCTTTGTGCTGTAATTAGGCTCTGTCTATCTCTCCGCCAGTGTGTGTGTGTGTGTGTGTAACAGTAGCTGAATTCCATTGTTGATAAGTCTTTCTGATTAAATTCTAAGTTCATCAACATTAGTTCTATCAGTAAAAGTTCTTTGTTTTTTTTCATTTCTACGTTTAGTTTATTACTTATTTATTTTCTTTGTAATTATAAGAATGGATTTATAATAAAGTTTGTTTTACTAGTAAAATGTGTTTTAATTAGAAATTTCTTTTTGAATAACTAAGAGAATTCTAGAATTCTCTTTTCTTTCTTTCTAGTTGTTGGCCTCCTACTATCTACACATTTTATACTTGTTATATTTTCTGTCAATGAATTTTCTTTTAAAACAATTTTTTTCTATGGTCGACATTTAATGTCTGATAAAAACTTAACAGAGATTATGAGAGTAGTTATAGTTTGTGTTAGATTATATTAGTTATGGAATAGATGAGATCTATGACTGTAAATAGAATAAAGTGGATATTACTCAATAGTATGTACAGTTGGCCTAAATGGATGTGAGAGATGCAGAGGTTCATAATATTTGATAAAAAGCGTCTTCGGAAAATGGATTCCGATTGTTTCGATTGCCAAGAAGGAATCCGTGAGGTTAGATGGCAGCGCACCACGCAAATATGGCATATCGATTGTCGAGGTTGTAAACATTGACCAGTTTAGGTCCTTGAGACATGTATTATGCATATTCAACAACCACTTAACCGAATGTGCGATGTTGACTGGAGTAAGAGTTGGATGGAGGAAGTCTAGAGACGGACATAATCAAACATGAAATGAAGCCATATACTGAGAGTTTAGTCGTGTTTGTGATTGTAGACTATTTGATTGTGGTTTCTGTGTTTGCGATAACTAGTGGCAACAGACTTTGAGAGAAATAGCTAGGAACTGATCACCGTACTTCAACACCATTCAACTATTGTGTTCACCAATATTATTAACTTTGTATAATTTTACATACCTTTCATTCTACAAGTTAGTTCCATCTAATTCAGTCAAATTATATGTATTAAATCTTTGTATTTCCACTGCTGACACAATGAATGTCACTACTTTGGTATTTATCTTGCCATGCTGATGTTATATGACAATGTGGATGATACTGAATTGACATTATACATGAATGACTTACTGGCTTACTGATAAACATTTAGCTTAATGAGATGTCACTCGATATGGTTCACAGGAATTCATAATCATAGACATGTGTCATCCGAAATTTTGTTTCCTATTAATCATTCTAATGCTAACAAACAACATGATATTCTTACCAACATTTTGATTCTTTTAGACATCTAAGCAATACAAGATGAACATGGTTATTAGAATAGAATGAATGCATTAGTGTATTTCGAGGCTTCTTATCAAATGTAACTAGCCTAAAATTACATGCTACAGGTTTGGCTTTCTTCATCTATTAACGTTGATGTGAATGCAAGGAATAAAGATAAAAATCACATAAAGTACAATAGAGTAAATGACCAGCTTACAAACGTAATTCAGTTTGATGTGTATTTCTGCAGATTAGATGAGTGATGATATATTTAATTAAAGAAGGGAATTACTTAATTGTATTCAAATGGAGGACTAAATGATTTCGTACTTTACGTATGTAATGTTGTTTAAAAAGTAGATTTAACTTGTGATTGCAAATGATAACAAATTCTTATATTCACTAAGGTAAAATAAGCTTATCACGCTCTCCTTCTGTACACATAGGTCAAGTGGAGAGCCTTTATTAAAACTATCTCTGTGAAATATCGTAATAATTGCGTTGCATGTCTATTATTGTTTCTTGACCTTTCCTAAATGTTCACATTTTATTTCCTATTCAGATGGTGTCTGAACGTACATGTGAAAGCACACACAGCCACAGCTACCTAACAAGTTGTCTACATTCACTCATTATTTTTGAGGAGCTATTTCAATTACAAATGAATTCGTCAGCACTAAAATAGGTGGTGTGTGAAGTATATCAATCCACTCTTATGTGGATCAATGAGTGTCTTACGTTGAACTGTATGAAAGATCTTTCTCTTATCCTCCTAATTATTTCGTCAATTGTTCTTGATGTCACATCATTTTTGAACTAAACACATATGATAACAGGCTAAACAAGAACAGGTCACTGTGGTGATCTATTGGTCACTCCGTCGGTTTATTTGTTTAACTAGTTATTAAGTTTGAATTGGATGTTATTAGTACAGAGTGGTAGTAGATTTTGTTAAATTGCTCTGTGGTAAGGAAAGTCTAAAATGTATGTCTATTGTTCCTTCAACTAGTATTGATTAAAACATAACACCACGTGCTGGGAATTCGTTAACTTCTTAATAAGGTTATACAATTTGAGTTTACCTATTGTTGTAGTACATTGTCTGAAGTATTGATGAAGAAACCAGTTGAATCAATTATATATGAAAGTACGACATTACTATCTAATATTCAGTAGCTTATACCTTCATTGACCATGTTGAAATTTGTAATGATTTCTGTTAAGACAAATAGGCTCTGTCATTTGTCAGTAAATGCTTAAATCTATTTTGCAAGTGTCAGTCTTATGTGAATCGAGACTATGTATTTGAAGCGTATTCGGTGAATACGTTATCATTTGTCATGCTATTTATTAAACTATAATTTGTAAACTATAATTTAGAATTGAATAACTTCTTAAACTGTTTCAAACTACTTCATTACCTATCGGTTGGTTTCATGCAAGTGAAAATTGTCAGTTATTTACAGCTACTTAACGATAACAAAAGTAGGCAACAAATATACTTTCGGGATCGGAACACCAATCACTCTTCTATTTGAAACAAAATCTTGGTCGACGAGGCTTAGTGTTCCATTCATCGTATGAATGTCGGTGTGAAGTTTTTCGATGTCCAATATTAGGAATATACCTCTGTTCCATAATATCTGGTTATTAATAATTATTTAACCAACGTTAGTTTTTGATGTCAAACTATAAAACAATTTTCCATATAAGAATACATTTGATATTATTTATATTACTGACTAACATTAGTAGTTTGACATTACACTGATATCAATTAATACTTTTATTGATTTATTTGTTGTAGTTAGATTTTATTATTGTTTGAGCTGTACGGATTATAAGGAATATCAATTTCATGAATCCACTCTTTGTTTTTTTATAACTCGTATTGTTAAACGGTATTTAACAGACACTAAATTCATAGAACACTCCCAAGTTTTTTAAATGATTGCTACTCATGGACTAATTATTGGTGGTTATATTGTTGTTTATCCCGAAGTAGTCGTAATTTCACTCTTAACATTGCTTGCCACTTCTCTTTACAAGAGTAGCCTAGTTTTATTGTCATCGTATTTTCATTTTCTCTTTACAAAATAGTGCATCACTTGATATGAAGGTAGTTGTTCTTACTCAGTAACCGATCAGTGTACCTTATGGTCACTAGTCTAAGTGACTCATTACTGCGTGCGTTGTGTTGTTAATATTAGACGATTAAACTCAGTTGACGGAAAATCTTAATTGTCCACGATTGGTATGTGAAAAACAGTGATGAGTGTTGTTCAATTTAGTCATAATGTAAATCTCGAGTGTTTTTAGAATGGTCAGGAGATGTTTAAATATGTAAGTCACCACTCAAACTGACTGCAAATACAAAACAAATTTAAAATCAGGAACAATAAAATCTTCTATGTTTTTATTATACGACTACTCAAATGTGAGTATTTGTGACACATCCCCCGACCCCCATCACTGATCAAACTAGGGACTTCCCTAACTATAGGTATTCCATTAACCTTCAGATTTTTTTCAGCATCCATTGATTTACATTTATATTTCTTGTTAACTTCCAGAGTTGTACAACCTCCGCAAGATTTAAAAGGACTCAATTCAATCTTTGGTAGAGTCGAACTTTCACATTACCAAGTAGATCGCATGATAAGTAATTACAACTCTCCAGTGATTCCTAGTTACGAGTAGGCTAATAAACTACAGTCAATCTATGATTACACGTATTAACTCAACTTATTCCTTTATTCAAAATCAAAAGCTGAAACAATACCCAGGTTATTTACCACAACGTAATTAATTTTTTATTACAACTTGTGAAATTACTTCGATTGTTCAATCAAAAATAAAGTTTTAAATAAGCCAATTTTCTTTGATATTGTTTACTTTCAGAGGCTGTTGAAAGCTAAATGAATATATGGATTAATTAGTATGAAAAAAGAATTAGAAAGTACTGACTTTATCTGTATTGATAGGTATTGTGCTTTTCCGTTCAATCGTAGGCAGGTTAACAGGTTTTAACATTGTATCCATTTGCCATTGAACATGTCGACCAGGTTCTTTGCTTACGTCATATGTTCCAACACTTTACAATAATATTTGTTTATGTGAATGACAGACAGATATTGGTCATTTGTAAATGTTTTAATGAATAAAACATGAGTAAATGACACTTAGATGTTTAAGGCAAATTATTTATTGTATTATTTACGAGGTTTACTAATTTCGAAAGGAAATAACTTTCATTACCGAATTGATTGATTCACTTCAGCTACATTAGTCAGTAACGACAATGATAGTATAATGAAGTTAATGGTAATGGTATTAGTTGAATAATATTAAATAATCTTCAAGAGAAGATGATAATCGGCTAACGATATAATCCCTTCAGACGAATTCAGAATAATGCTCAAATAATCAACGTATTTCTAACGATGATTATTATTCTTATAAAAGTTATCATTTATAGTTATTTGTTCTTCGTAAGTTGTACATCAATAAATTTGTAGTGGAGAAGTTGGCTTTTTCATGATATTTAGACTAGTTTCGTCTTGTAATATAAAGTGACTTCAACTACAAACAGACAGATCTGCAAATCATCATTGCCATTACTAGACATAATTAAATCTTGCCCCCTTATAACAGCACGATTGATTAATTATAGAACTATCAAGTTATATGCATTGAATTCGGCATATATCTAAATATTTTATTGCATAACCATATAACATACATTTTTTGCTAGCATACTAATACTTACTTTAATATAAAACATATCATTAAAAAAATTAACTAGGATATGATTTTGGCACTACAACTGATGGCCTTATGCATTTAAATGTACAACTAATTGCGAAAGTTATTTTCTGCCACCTATTTGTATACAAAATTTCAATTTTCTAATTTTTTAAATGGCGACGCAATGTTTCGAATCAGCTAATGATGTTTAGTGCTGAAAGATTATAAATGATAATCAATAAGTAAAGATCAGCTTTTACACCATAAAATTATGTTTTTCTTTGCTTTCTGTTATCTTTTTGAAATAAAAATTTACGCATACATAACTTTTTCAAGTAGCATGAAGTTACGTAAAATGTTTGTTATGCACTTTACTGTTAGTTAACTTCAACCAAATTATCATTATGTATTTATTGTTAGTTATTGTGGAGCTTGTTGATTTTGATACTTTACGTCATGAACTGACTTCAGTTAGACAACCACTGGAAACGAAGAGCAACTAAACAGCTCATGTGCGCTAACATTGTGGTTCCAATAGTACGCACTAGTAATTCAGGCAGAGACCTAACACAAAACCTTTAGGTTTTGAGAGCCAAACTTTAAATACTACCAGCTGCCATCCACCATTTTGAGTCGAACTTACACCTTTGCACTGGTAACTAGTTTGCGACAATCATTTTCAAGTTTGATGTTAGCTATCAATAAATGCATGGAATCTTTTATTTCCTTGCTTCTCTTTATTTACATGCTATTAATTCCCCTGTTGCAGTCACGTCTCTTCACGAGATTAATGAAATGAAACTTACTGAGTAGATTAGTTAACGGATATATACACTAGAGTTTTAAAATCAAAAAGATAGCAATTTTCAAATCATCGAAAGACCTCTCTTACTTAACAAACACTATTTAGTGCTATACTCAGGTGTAAAGACATATATTAATTTCAAATCACCAACTAGTCTGAGTCAGACAGCCATTGTCAACTAAGAGGTTCTTAACAACGATTTCGTCCCTGCATGTGACTTTTAAATAGCGCCTACACACAAACTCAGAAAAGTCCAAGCCTAGAGCCTTCAGATATCGCGGGAAACATTAACCGCCTAACCACATAGTCTGTTCAAAAGGTTTGTATCTCTTAATTCAGTCAATTTGCGATAAGTATATTCAAAACGATATAAAAATATAAAAAACTTTGTTGAATTTACCCAACTGTAGACGCACTAATAGATGGCTTATCTGTTCTAAGTGCTGATTGATTAAATGGATTTTTATTTAGTTTAATGTGATGTGACGACAGGTTTACAAAGTCTTGATAAGCTCCAGGATCTGGAAAGTTTGCATTCTGCAACAAAGAAGGATAATCATGCTCACAGAAAGTCAAAAACCTCATCAACATTATATTTTCTAATTTCCAGTGTTAATATAATTGTTGTTGATCATTCAGCTAATAGATATTCAGAAGACATTCACAACCTAGTTTCCGATTTATGTTATATTTATCAGCAAGAATCACTTGGAGTCTAGAACCTGATTTTACTAAATTCGGTAGGGTATTTATATTGTGCTTTAAGTTATTTGCTGCTTGTAGTATAAATAATAAGCGCTAAGCTTTAAATTTATTTCCATACACTAAACACATTGCGTCTTTTTAACTTTAAGAGTAAGCTATTCGACCTTAATAAAGCGAGATCGACTGTAGTTTACTAATTATTCTCTTAAGCTGCTTTGTAGCCTAAAAACCTGTAAACTTCTTATCATTTTGAATATTGAAACATGTTTGATCTTCTGCGCAAACTATTAATAAAACTATCTTGGGTGTCAACTGAAAATATCTGTAATCTAAAATCAACCTTGTTTTGAACAACTCGTAATTCGTGCTAAAATAAATGTGAATATAATAATACTATAGTATTTTCGTTTTGCATTATAACACCACAAAAGTTTCATTTATTGGCACAACAAATTAATATTAGTTGTTGGTTTATTAGTACGACCGACGAATGCAAAATCACATGTAATCTAGTTGTTGATCACCATCCATACATCACGCACATTAAAGTTAGTCGGGTTAATTAATCCTGTATGTCAAGATAAACTGAATGAAATATTAAACATCATAGTTTGCTAATAGGTTTTAGCCCTCTTATTATTCATAATAAAATAGTGGCAGCAACAAATTTTAAAGTGTACTTAAATTCCCCAAATTTTCACTGTATTCCGCAGTCGAATTTTAGTCTTATGGTAAAACAAAGGTTAGTTTTCCATCACTAGTGTGGACTATTGACTTTTTGAAAAATGTGCATCAATTCAGAACAAGGTCTAGCTATTATGTACTTCTAAAACAATGAGACAAATAGTCTAGTAAAGTTTTGAACATGAGTAAATCAATTAATACTTTTTTGGATTCTGGCTTACAGATGATTGAAAATTCATTCTGTGAGCTGTTCTGGCACCTAAAGTATAACCACGGAGACTAATAGCTTTCTTATTAAAATTATCATTGATTGAATTCTAAACTAATCATTAGTGGACATTCTAGAATTATTAATTATACTTGAATGTTATATGTCGTTGGTCCAACGACTCCATTACGATTGATTGACGTAAGTGTTATACCAATTCGATGGTGGGGAATTGCTTCTGGATAAAGTAAACGTTCTTGACATGATCCAAATGCAAACAGCGACCTTTTTCTAGATAAAATAGCTGAAATTAAGAGGATTAAAATCGTGAATGTCTTTTTTCCATGTCAATAAATGACTAAATAATTTATTTATTTCAGTGCATTATGTTAAAACATTTAACACTATTTGATCATTACATTGATGTATATAGGACACTTTGATATGTAAATGTAGCGGTAAATAATCCCCAAAATAAATAGTTACATAGGTTTCGACATTGATGCTGACCATGTTTGTTTTAGCGGACACTACTAAGTTGAAGGCGCTCGGTCACGCATCACCACCAGATCTCGTCACGCCGTACCGAAACAAGCAACCTTCTCTAGTTTGCCAGCCTAGACGTTGCTAACCCATTGCCGCTTCATTCAAGATCAAATATAACTTCTCTTCCATCTTTCATTGCCTTCTGATTTCTTCTCATTCGCAAGAGTGGGTTCAATCGTTAGAAGTTGCTCTGGTAATAATCCAAACGTAACTTGGTCATATACCGGGTGCAACTTCATACATGTAACCATTTTAACCTTTAAACGCACACTTTTCAGTTGTTATATTAATAAACGTTTTACTCATTCATAGGCTTTACTTCTGATAAGCGTTGTTTGTTGACTGTGTTCGGTCAGTGTTAGCCAATGTGGATAACAAAACGAGCAGTGTTTAATAAATCACTCATACCATGCAGCCTGAACATTCACCCTGTCTATAACCTACCTACGCTCTCCGCTCCAGCATAACATCTTGATACTAATACAAGCTTAATGTACTCTAATAAAGGATTTTCATCAAATATGCGGTACTTTTCCGAGTCATCCATAAAGGAAAATGAGTAGGGATACTATCGGCAGCAAACGTCTAAGTCACCATCAAACTACTTGAATAGTCTAAACTACATTAGTATTACTTTAGATATCCAATTATTATTCTGGAAGACACCATACTGTCATATATGTTATACACTACACTATACTGATATATATGCATATATATGTAAGTATAGTGTACTATGCTTACATATATACTACATGTAGTATACATGAAACATATGCTAGATTTTGAGTGGACATCTGGCTATTTTATGAAAGCAATATACAAAAAGTTTTATCAAATGTCTTTGAAGAATATCAAAGGTCTCACTAAGACATGGGATAGCGATGACGATCAACACTAAAAAATACTTCGAAGAAGTGTAACATATTTAATAAGGTAAATACGTCAGCATAAATTAAAATCAACGATATGGCACTAAAATATAAACAAAAAGCATAGAGTAAGTTGTTTAATCAATAAATGTTCACTTTTAATCTTCTCAAAAGAATTCGGGTCTTTGAAATCGTTCATAACTTAAGCGACCTTAAAAACCATGACTACCATGGCAGCAATTCATTATCCAATGTCTCAGTGGGATAATATTAGACTAGAATTGATATCCTGGTTCTTGCTTTTCGATGTAATGTAGCAGAACTAGTGAATAGAAAATTTCAGTAAACGACGTGTCTAATGTCGCAAAATTCTGCAGAGCATGTTGCATTTTTAATGAATCACTATAAATATTTCGTAGAATAAACAATCTAACATTATTTTAGTCCTGCCTCTAAGTGGCCAACATGTGTATTTGCCAAAATATCTATTAGCGCTAAATGCATATCTTCAGTTATTGCAAACCTTAGGTCGACAAAAAATTTATATATCGATAGCTTCCCATCAGTATACTTCAAAGAATGTGGTGAGGATATGCAGCTTCTACTCGTTTAGTTGTTCACCTTGTTGCTAGACACAGGAAAAAAATTCAAACTTTTAAAAAACTACCTACGTCATCTCAAAACACAAAGACGGATGTGGAGAATCCTTGAGTAATTAGAGGTATGTAAACAATAAACCATACCATTCATGAATCTTGAAGAGAATAATATTAAATAGCTTCAATTAATTATTCATAGAACAAGGCTGACCTAAGAGATAAATGTAAAAATGGCCATGGTGTTGCACCTATAATATTGTCCTTCAGTATTTACCAGAAGCTTCCAGCCTGTGTTGGGATGGAGATGGTATAATTGATAATGGAAGACTTGTGTTCGAGATTGTCCTTCTGGCCCATTAATATATGATACTTCGGAGGAATACAGTTCCACTAATCTTTTATGATATTACGAGGATTAGTATGTGGATGTCAGTATAAAAGTCATTTACTACCATACGGAGTACTAACTTTTGGTTTAGATGTCAGGTTAAGATTACCTAGCTTCGTGGTGTATGTCGTTAATTTTACTGTTTAAACTATTAATGTTTCCACTTTTTTCGACTCTGTTAGTGGCGATTGTTTGAGGTTTGCCGCATGATGCTATGGGAAAGAACCTATTCCTGGTGATTAGGCAATTATAACTGTTGTTAGACCAGTGTTTGAGTTCCTTTTCCTTTTTATATTATGTGGAGATGCTTTGTAGCATATGGCCTTACTCGTGCATCGCATTAGATTGAGGATCGTTCGTACAACGTATGGGAGTACTGTTCAAATCTATAATGTCAGTAGCAATTTCCGTTTCCCGTACCATGTCTAAACACTTATACCGGGTGGTCAATTTAAATCTTACTGTCACGATTGTCAAATTGAGCTGGCGGGGTTGTTGGTTCTAATGGTATGTCGCCATCGCCGTGACCTGCTGTAGGGCTTGCATCACCGAGGTTGTCTTGATTTATTAATTCATGCTTCGGTTTCCTTATGTTAGGGGCTGTGAGGTTACACCTGTTACGAGCTCTACCTTGAAGTGGTGTTTTTTTCAGCAGCTATTAGTATATTTTTGTACACGCTGCTGGTTCACGCATGATTCACCAACTTGGTTAATCACATAGACTCCTGTGTAGATTTTCAGTAAAAGAGCATTTTGCAACTAGTGTGCCAATTTCTTTGTCCCTGTCTCTAGCATTTATAAAGAGCCTAGGACATGCAGTGAGCCCTTAAAAGTGTTTTCCTAACCTTATTTGGATGTGGGTTTTCAAGAATGTTGTATTTGCAAACAACTGTCTGCGCAAGATCCTTCGGATTCGTTGGGCAGATACCATCAACAACAACCTTCTGTGGTTGAGATCTAATAAACTTCCAGCCGAGGAAAAAGTTATGAAAAGACGCTGAAGGTGGATTAGACACACATTGAGGAAACTACCAAACTGTGTCACAAGACAAGCACTAACTTGGAATCCTAAAGGCCAAAGAAACAGAGGAAGACCCAGGAACACATTGCCTCCGCAATCGGAAACATACGTGAAGAGGATGAACAGCACTTGGGATGAGCTAAAACGGAAAGCCTAAGACAGAGTTGATTAGAGAATGCTGGTGGGCGGTCTATGCTCCACTTGGGGTAACAGGCATTGATTTGATTTGATTGATTGACTGCGACCTTGTTGAGTTCAGCAGTGACACTGTAGCAACTTAGCATGACTAGTTAAAAGTTCACTTCAAACCTTTAGCATACGACAAAACAATTAAGCTACAGTATTCATTCACTTCCTTATCCTACATAGGGATTATATTTCCTATTAGCTTATATTGAACGTTGAGAGGTATTGGTGTGTTTGAATAACTGGAACCGCGCTCCACTGTCTCCTGCCCACGCTACTGAATAAAGACCTATTCCCAAAATAGTCTGGTTTCTTCTGTCACTAGATCGGGATATACCTAGGCGCTAAACTGGTGAGCCCTGTATCGAATGAAATATTTCATTTCTGTTGTTCATATCACTTTTTCTTTTTATATTCGGTCGTAAAAATAAGCTTTCTGTTTTGCAATAACTAAGATAACGTATATATTTTTTATATGCATAGTATTTTATTTTTTCACTCATTATTTTTCCGTTATCATTACGTTATCATATTGTCCATATAACATGGCAGACTCAGTCCAAACGAAAAGCCTAGAGAGTAGGTCATCGGCAGACATAGACACCGTTATGACTAAGAATATCCTAATCCCAGAATTCGATCAAAGTGACCCTGAGTTGTGGTTTGCTCAACTAGAGCATTATCTCACGAGACACAATATTAAATCTGAAGGAGTTTGCTACCAAGACTTATGTTCAGTCCTACCCCCTTCAGTAGCCAAAGAAGTTCGCGACTTGATTTTAAGTCCACTGACACCACAACCACACACCATCCTAAGACGAGAAATAATGAATCGTCTATCATTATCAAAATGGCAAAGAATCCAAAGACTCTTCCAAGGGAAAAAATTAGGTGATAGGTCACCGTCACAGTTTCTGCGTCATCTCCAAGCTTTAGTAGGCTACAACACAGTGGGTGAAACAGTCCTGAAACAAGGATGGATACAAGCTCTTCCATACCACGTCCAACACTGTTTAAATGCACAAGATCCTGACACCTCTTTATCTCACTTAGCACCTATTGCAGATAGGATAATGGAAAGAGGTCCCCCAACTGCATCAAGTATGATACACCATACTCAGAAAGAAGCATCAGCAATCGATCCAGTTATAGCACAACTCATTGTGAGTGTTAAAAGTTTCACAGAGGCTGCCAGCAAAATGCAAATGGGTCATAGAGACAAGAGCAGCCCACCACAACGATCGACATTCAAGTCACGCAACAGGTCGCAAGAGTCCAAACAATCTGGACAATTTTGTTGGTATCACTGGAAATTTGGTGTTCAATCAACAAAATGCAGTCAACTATGCACCTGGCCCAAACAGACCCTGAAGAATATGGAGAAACAAATAACTCCTACCCAGGTCGCAACAACTGACGCAGGGTGCCTAAACAGTCGCTTGTTTTACGTTGGAGACAAAAATTTAGGCTTGAACGTTTTGGTGGATACTGGTGCTGCACTTAGTATCATTCCTAAGAACAAAACCGAGCGGGGTCGAGAAACTTCCTCAGTCACACTTTAAGCTGCTAATAAAACTAAAATCGCGACGTTTGGGCAGAAAACAATGACACAATATCCCAGTAGCTGAGGAAGATATTCCGAAGACAGCTATCACAACACGTTTTCGATTATTGGAGTTTGTACGCATGCCGTTCGGCCTACGGAACGCGGCACAAATATTCCAAAGGTTTATGGATACTTTACTTCGAGATATGCCGTTTACTCAAGGGTATGTAGATGACCTATTAATTGCCAGCCCGGACTTAGAATCACATTAACATGTGAGGGCGGTGCTTAGACGACTAAACAAAAATGGCATGAGTATACACCAAAGTAAATACCTTTTTGGTGTGGAAACGTTGGAATTCCTCGGACATACCATAAGGCCTGATGGAATTACACCAATTAAACAAGAGGTGGATACTATTAAACAATATCCCATCCCGAGCTCCATAACACAACTTAGAAGTTTTCTCGGTTTAGTAAACTTTTATCGCAGATTTATACCCAGTTGTGCACAACTAATGCAACCATTAACGGATGCGCTTAAAGGAAAACCGAAAGAGTTCAAGTTGACCTCTGTGGCTGTCAATGCGATAAACCAATTGAAGCATAAACTTGCTCAAGCATCTACATCAACCTATCCGAATTCTCACTACCCACTTGCCATAATGGTAGATACTTCAGACAAAGCTGTAGGTGGTACTCTTAATCAACTAGTCAAAAACACTTTGATACCGATCGCATTCTTCTCAAAATAACTCGCCCCAGCAGAGACGAGATATTCTACCTTTGGTAGAGAACTCCTCGCAATCTACCTAACCATCAAGTACTTCTGGCACATGCTAGAAGGCAGGGAATTCACAGTTTATACGAATCATAAACCACTAACCAATGCATTAAGAGCGAAAACTGATAAATACTCGCCTCTAAAATTCCGACACCTTGACTACATATCACAGTTCACTAGTGATATCCGGCACGTAAAAGTTGAAGACAGGTGGCAGACGCTTCATCTCGATTAGAAATGAATTAAATACAACAGTCTACAGTAGACTTCGAGATTTTAAGAGACAGTCAAGAAACTGATCAAGAATTACAAAACTTGCTGTCAGCTAAATGCTCTAGTCTGAAACTAAAACAGCTGATACCACCTAGAGAAGATATTCTTATTTACTGTGACACGACACAGGCAGTGCCTCAACCTTTCGTTCCCAAAAATATTCGGCGGTTAATATTTAATAACTTTCATTTATTGTCTCACCCTGGCGTGAAATCTTCGACTAAACTAATCAACGCCAGGTACATATGGCCAAATCTTCAGAAAGATATACATAAGTGAGTCAGAGAATGTTCGGCGTGTCAACAATCAAAAGTTAGCCGACACACAAATTCACCCATCAGAGTTTTTCTCCAACCGGATGTGCGTTTCGCACACGTACATATGGAATTAGTGAGCCCTTTACCGCGTTCAGATGGCTTTACGTACCTGGTTACATGCATGGATAGGTTTACGAGATTCCCTATAGCCGTACCGATCGCGGACATCACAGCCAAAACAGTGGCCAAAGTCTTCATACAAAACTGGGTGACCATTTTTGGTACACCCATTATGATAACGACAGACAGTGGGGCTCAATTGGAATCTGAACTATTCAATAACTTTACTAAACTTGTAGGCTCAAACAGAATTCTCTGCACGGCATATCATCCTCAAGCAAACGGGATTGTAGAACGGTTCCATCGTCAACTAAAGACCGCTCTTCTATGTCATTCAAACCCCAGCCAGTGGACAGAATTCCTACCATTAGTTATGTTGGCAATACGAACAGCTGTCAAAACTGACTCACAATGTTCAGCAGCAGAACTGGTCTTTGAGACCACTCTGAGACTCCCAGTTGAGTTCATTAACCCCCACACCGACAGTAAAACGCTCGACTTAGGAACTTACGCAGATCAACTGCGGGATCAAATGGCTAAACTTAAGCCAATTAATACTCGTTAACAATCACGAGCGACCTTTTTAACTTAAGATCCAAGCAGTTGCTCGCACGTCTGGATAAGATGTTACAAAGTAAAAGCACCCCCTTAGCCCTCCTTTTGAAGGTCCATTTGAAGTTATTTCAAGAAAACCTTAGTATTTCGTAATACAAAAACAAGGAAACATCGACTCAGTAAGTATTGACAGGCCAAAACCGGCCTATCTAGATAATGAACCACCATATGTGTTATTAGATCGTTTATCTAATCAAACAAACAGAGAATCAGCAAGTAAGAACATAAAGGCTACAAAAGTAACTAAAAGCGTTAGATGGGCACAACTGATTCTTCAGGCAGGGATGTCCAGAGTTTTAGTTTCGGCCTAAAAAAAAAATAATAATCACGTAACTTCTAAAATTTTCGAGGTAGTAAATATTGAAAAAATAAATAAATAATAATTAAAAGTAAAATAAAACGAAATAAAAAATCAATGTTTTTCTGTTTGTCCTAAGTCGACAAAACGTTATTGGAATAGTAGCACTCTTAAGTACTATTCACCCACTTCTCCTAGGACCTAATCTTTTGATATATAGACGGTAGTCATTTTATTCTTTTTTTTAATACTGAATACTTAAACTGATTCTTAAACAATTTGGTGAGCATTATAAGTCGTCAACCTATCAACTGAGGTAAGTCACTATGGAATGAAGAATCTTTGATTAAGGCGAGTGTTGTGAGCATGCTTCGCCTGCGGAACTAATCACTTTTCTAGATTTCTCCACTATCAGTAGGCAGTGAGAAAATTGAGTGAAAGCACTGAAAAAAACCACATGGATGACATAAATCACACAATGAACACTAGCATAAGGACAAATTCCGAACAGAACCCAGGCGAGTTTTAACCTTTTACCGTTTGATTTACTACACACACCTCTAGTACTTGGTATGCATATATTGTACTTAGACTAGGCGTGTATATTTCATGTAAACCACTACTAGAAACGATTTCTGTTTCAGATATATATTATTAAGAACTTTATACGGCAACATACTATGCGAAAAAGTGTGTTGTTTTCAGGAAAAACATATTAAATTCCATGTTTGTTCGACTTTTCTTAGTTCTAAATATTTTTGCCACAGTTTATAAATATCACTAAGCTAATTCGAGCAACTTATTAAATGTCTATACTATTTCTAGCATCTTTCCAACTGTAGTGATGTGTCATATCTGAGATTTTAAATTCTGTTGTTAGATTTTCCAATCTTTTACATCTCAAATAATAAATAAAAAACTCACTTTTTTCACTAGCTTATAGCAGACTAACACTACAACTAATTACTCATTATAGTTTCACGATATCATCATAAAGCTCTGTCTAGCTCTGACAATAACGTAATGTGATTGATATAATTGATGAAACTATTAACAAACCGGGTCGATAAACTTATATAAAATTATCATTAAATAATGTGGTTTCTCCACAGCATCATACAAACAATTATTATAAATCCTTACTATTATCATGGACATAGGTTAGTACGAATACTTTCCTGAGCTAAAATCTATGCTTTCTCAGATAACCACATAGTTTGAACCTTTTTTATCGACATTCGAACACAATTAACTAGAGATATCATCCAGCACCGTAACAATAAGCTTTCTGCATTGGCTATATGGTTTGCATCGACTTGTAACTTGATCTGACCCTAATAAGCTTAAACATCCTCATATTCTCGGTAATTCCTTTCCTTTCCTAAGCGTTTGCTATAATTTGTAAACTGGCGGGTACTATCAGTACCTACCGTTAGAACCAGTCATATAAGGCTGCCGTCACATGTTCAAGATTGCCTAGTTGATCTGACTTCTGGCAAGTTCACGCACTTACATATATTCTTGTTTTCTTTTACGGAATTTTTTAAAATCCATTTGCATACACAAGATTCTACACCATGTTTATTTTCTTCCAGGTGGCCAAGCCGTTCCGGATACCAAACACTTACGTAGAAACGAACATATCAATTATAATTATATATATATATATGTTGTACTTTAAATGTTTATGCAAACAGTGGAGCAGTTCTTTAGGTGTGGTTGAGTTTCATCATTTTTGCTTTATTCTAAAGTAGATTTTTCTTTAATCTTTACTTGAGGGCGACTCAAGAGGCAGGTGAGTAAACACCTGATTGCCGGACAGAGCATGGAAAAATCGTACCTCACCAACATGTATTGGGTAGTCCGTTTGCGGTATTTCCTCAGATATTTCTACTTTATTTTCTTGCCCTCTTACTTTTCAAGCTCCAGTCACCGTTAGAAAGTCAAGTTCACCAAGTATCCCACCACCATTTGTAGGAGAATGTAAATACTACAAGATTAGATATCAAGTTCAAAAGAGTAAATTTCATCCACGCAGTGTCGTCGAATACTGACAGACTGTTTGCCACGGATTGAGTGTCAGGCGCTGGACGAGCTAATAATTACTAACTGAGCTACAGCCACAAAACTGAGATGATCTTGTTTGGTATGTTGATCGAACTAACGTTCCTACGGTAGTCGATTCTAGGAGGGAGCTAATGTAGCAAATTAACTTGACTAGTTAAAAGTTCATTTCAAAACTTAAGCATACGCCAAAACAATGAAGCTCTAGTGTTCATTTACTTCCTTATTCTGCATAGGGATTATATTTCCTATTAGCTTACATTGAACGTTGAGAGGTATTGGTGTGTTTGGATAACTAGAACCGCGCTCCATTGTCTCCTGCCCACGCTACTGAATAAAGACCTATCCCATAATAGTCTGGTTTCTTCTGTCACTAGATTAGGATATACCTAGGCGTTAATGTACAATTAATCTACAACACAACAAATAGGTGGTAAACAGACATCAAATCAGTTACTTGTCCTAACAATTAAAGGAGCCAAATTATGACTGCGATCAGCCAACTGAGTCAAATCACTCAGGCATAGACTGGCAAAGTGTCAAGCCGATATGGCTTGCAATATGACCTTAAAACCCTGTAGAACAAGGCTGATGACTAATGGTATGTAACATATGCTGGGTAAAAAGGACATGTAAAGCCTGATTGTGGGCAAAATTCAATACTGATACAATAAAAAAGGGGCAAACAGAAAGAAACAAGATCTATTGCAGAGTCAGAGCACTACAGAGTGACAACATACAAGTTAAGGAACTGTTCAATACAAAAAAACATGGGGGGATTTTCATACAAGCAAATAAGATTTTGCAAGTGGTATTAGAGGGGTGAAATTTCTGAGTAAAATAATGTGTGCGTACATGATTATGTATGTGATGCTGAAAATCAATGGGTAAATATGGTATGAATTTGGTAGGCGTAGGTTTATTAGACAACGAATAAACACAAAATGCAGTAAAAGGTTAAATTTTCATCAAAATTGTGAATTGTCGTATGAGTTATGATAGATGGATAATAAAAATGTATTGTGATGTGTCAGCATAATCGTATCGGCTATTGCTTATGCAGTTGCAGTGAAAGCTTTCTATGACTCTGCATCCTTTGTGACTACCTTTTTATTTCCGCGAAGCTGATCTGTTAGTGGTTTCATGATAGATGCACAGTTCGGTATAAATCGTCTGTTAAAACTTACCAGCCCGTTGAAAGTTTGCAATTGCTTAGTGATGGTTGATTCTGGATACTCCACGATAAACACCACATTGCGTTTAAGAGGTTGTATACCATTAGCATTAATCGTATGCCACCCAGGAAGTCCAAGGAGTTTGTTCCAATCTGGCATTTTCGTATGTTTAAGGTGCCTGCATATTGTAATAGTTTTTCAAAAGCCGTGTCAAATTGTTTCATGTATGTTTCCTCGCCTAGGCTTACTATCAAGAAGTCGTCGACGTATGCATGAACATCGCCAAGCCAGCGGAACACATCATCGATGAAACGCTGAAATGTTTACTGTGCTTATCTCAACGCGGGAAGCATTTGGTGGAATTCATAAAGGTCAAATGGGGGTTTCGATAGTTGTTTTGGGTATGTCATTTTTGGACATCGGTATTTGGTTGTATGCCTTTATCAAGTCGATTTTTGAAGATATTGTCATTCTTTTCACAGTAGTCGCCAAATCGTGGATGTGCGGTAAAGGGTATTGATCAGGCATAGTTTGGGCGTTGAGACGTCAGCAATCACTGGTGGAACGCCAATTATTGCTATATTTCTTCAGGATCATATGTAATGGGGATGGCTATGGACTACTAGATGGTTGGACTATCCCTAGGTCAATTATATGACCGAATTCGTTTTCCGCAATTATTAGTTTATCGTATCAGAGTCGGCGTGTTTTCAGAGATATAGGTCGACCTGTAGTTGAGAGGTGATATGTAATATTGCTGGTTACGCATGATAATTTCGCCGTTGCCTTATTCAGATCTAAATACTTGTCAAGTATTGGCTGAAAATAAGGGTTAACTATATATTTAAAACGAAGAGGATATAAGCTACAACCTGCAGTAATGCTTCCAGGAACGAATAGCTTTGTGTTGCTATCCGCTAGCATCTTTTTACTAGGGTCCACAAGTAAGTTATAGGGGTTTAGTAAATCTATGCTTACGACAGGTATTTTCAAATCGGCGATGGTGAAAATCCAGTGTGTAGATTTTCGGAAATCCACGTTCATGTAAATATACTTTTTAACATACGTGGCTATTTCTTTTCCGTCGGCTGCCTGTAGATTGAAAGCAGCTTCATGTTGGCGATCAAAGGGATCTGCAGAAGGGACGCTGACTTGTGCGCCAGTATCAACGAAATAGCAAGCCTTCGTTATCACATCAGTGATAAATAAGAGGCGGTTGTTTCCACTGGTCATGGTTACCGCCAACGCGTGCTGGAGAAATAGATTTACCATGCTCCAACAGTGGATCTATGTCTAGGAGTTCGGCAGAGGTCTATACACTTTTTCAAGTCCTTGCCATAAGTATTGTGGTACCAACACGAATGTGAGTTTTTGCTTCGTCTAGGTCTAGACGACTATCTTCTCCGTGAAGAAATTCATCAAGAATCGCTTGGTCGACATAGTTGAGAAAACGAGAAAGAGTATTATACAATTATGTTGCTTCGTTTGCGGTAGCATGAGATCTTTCTGCAACAAAATTGGCCTCATTGTGGCGAGTTTTGGTGATATCCAGATTTCGATCAGCAGATGAAGCTAGTTCATCTACGGTGTTGTTATAGAATGTTACGAGAACTGTTTGCACTTGTTCGGGTAGTTTTGATAGATGACGTTGACAGAAGATACCGTCGAAAGTGCGTTGACCAACTACTTCTCTTATGCGCGACAACATTTTTATCGCTGGACCGCCACCGACCTCGATGGTGTGAAACAACTCATCATGACGTTGTCCGTCGGACAAGTCTCCTTGTTTGAGAATTGATCTTTTAGGCTGGTTATTAAATTCTAGTCAGTTGGGGCTGAAAAAAAGGAGTAACGTACCTGTTCAATTCACGCAGAAGTGGCCTTACAACCGAAAGTATTTGAACTTGCAGATCTGTCACTCCGTGGTCTAAAAACTCGGCTTCTGAGTAGCAGAACCAAGATTCTATGTTTTCTGTCCAAAAATCGATGAGCTGAAAGTTTGGATGCATGTGAGTTTTAATCATATTAAGCTTAAGGGTCTGGTTAGTCATCATTAAAGTAACATTATATGAAATTACAACCAAAAATGCCATTAAAATGTGCGAAATAAGTGATTAAACTAAAAGTGTTCTGTAAGAACTACAAACAGGAACGAACTCACAGTTATGATTGTGCGCAGATCACGTCGGGCTTATCACTGAAGTGCACCCGGTAAATGACCAAGTTATATTTGTCGTATAACTAGAGACTTTTCTAACGATCGAACATACTCTTGCAAATAAGAATAAATCAGAAGGCAATTAAGGATGAAGGACAAGCAATATTTGATCATAAATAGAACGTCAATCGAATAGCAACGTTTTGGCTGGCTAACTAACGAGAGATACTTCCCACACTGTATTTTGTTAAGATTTGGTGATGATGCATGAATGAGAACCTTTAACTAGCCGTGCCCGCTAAAACTAACATGATCAGCATAGAATTACAGAAGTGAATACAAGTGAACTCCTAACATTTCCTAACCTTTACTTCCTGACTAGTGTACATAATGAGGTTTATTACTAGTCATAAGTTATAGTAAGGGTTTCTCATTTATGACTTTCGATAATAAAATTCACTGCACAGATGATGGTTCAAAGCATTGTTTTATCAAATAAAATTGTCCTTAATTGTTGGTAGTTGTGGTTTTCAAGGTTGCGCAGGTTGTGAATGGTTGAACTTTGTCCAAGTTTCGGTAGCTAGAATCCATTTCATTTATATATGACCGCTTCTGAATAAGCTTGTAACGTTAGTCTTATCTCAACTTGCGTCAGAATAAAATCACAATTATGTCGTGAACTTAGGTAGAAAGAACTATTTAATAAGTAATAAAATACAAAAATGGTTAAAATAACAGAAAAATAAGGTTTTAGGATTTTGGAATATTGGGTCAAATAGTAAAGGCTTAATTTATTTAGCCGGTTACAGAATTATTTGTTTGGAATTGGGTTACGTAACAAGCTAGATATGGTAGACATGACTTTTAAGGCCGAACTTGAGTGACTCTAACGTGACCTTGGAAGTCGTAATTAAAATGAACCAATAACGGCCCTTTGAATCAGAACCAACGATTTCACCCAAATCCTAGTAATGCATTAGAGATTTCTAAACTTAGACTCATTGTAGTATAATCCCCTCCCTCCGGAATCTTTGGTAAATGACAAATTATTAATCTTCTTAAATTATGTGCATATAATATCAAGATTTAACTATAAGCCGAAATGCAATGATGAATCCGCCATATATATCAAATTATTTATAAGTGAAATTGAAAAATCACACAGGATATATTATTTTTATATGATCAAAAAACTTATGTAAGTTATTCTCCAATTTCGCAGACTTAATATCACGATGCATTTTATATAAATATCCATCTAGATATCTCCATAGCATCCTTTCTTGCGATCCATAGTACGGCCGTAAGTGACACCTAACTCGACTCCACATTGATTCGATATCATTGGTATGCACTCCCGTTGATAGTGATTCTTATGCACTACGACTTTGTATACGTACCTCATATTTGAAACTGATTCACAGGCTTTTTAATTGTCACTCTCTATTATTGTTCCGGGTAAAATGTATTTTTCTGCTAGAAGTGTAGCAGCAGATCTGTCACGAATCCTCTCACAGTGTCCTTTGTTTAATTCTCTGTCTCATATACCAAAGAGTTACAAATATTATAAAAAGAAGCTACTTACCCAGTCTTCTTTAACCTGGCGTTTTCTATTATACTTTCGTCTATGAATCAATGCTTCATCGATTTCAACTATTTTTCCCGTCATCCATATTGGATTTGTTTGGGGACTAATATACCGGAATATATTTCACAACAATATTCATATCACTTAATTGCCGCCTTTTCAGAAACATCTGCTAGTAAAGCGGCTGTCATTATTTTAATCCCAATCACCCATTCGATAATTAATACTAGGATTTGTTTGAATTCTAGCCTGAAACGAGCGACATTTTGCACCAGCACTCAGTACGACGAAAGCAACAGCCATCTTGTATCCTTGTGTTTCGAAGATTGTCATTTCCTTGCTACATCGACAATTCAATCATTTTCTTAACGATCCAATAGTTTGCAAACGAACAACATGATTTTTACCAATAATAAAATCTAGAACACGCTCTATTGTTATCATACTGCTTTCAAGTGTTAGCCGTGACCTTGAAACACTACCTACGTCGCTCATTGGTTCGGCCGTAAAAGTCATGTCCTCCGATATATAGTGTTCTCAAGATGTATAACCTCAAATTTAAGAGCCTCACAAGGTCCTAAGTTATTTCCAATATCCATCAGCAATCATCTGCTTAGGTCTATGCTTACATAACTTTTTTGTGAGATGCGGCAAAACTGTGAACATCTTTTAGATAGGACAGTTGTTCACGGAAAATTCAACAAGATAGATAGGTAACAAAAATATTAAGTGTAGTTACACACTGTGAAAAGTCACTAAGCAAATTATTTTGCTATGTATTCAATTTATCGTTAGCATCCCAATGGAACACAATCTAGGATTCGCGTCTGACAGCAGCCTGGACACCACAAAAATTGTCAGGAATACTCCACCCAAATATGCACCACTATTAGCTTAGTCCAATGGCAGCTAAGTAGGTTAAGGTGTTGGCTGTTTGCATCAATATTCAATACACTCATTTAATCACACCTGGAAATCTTTAGTGTTTTTGTACTTCTTACTTTTCCAGTAGATTATGATCTAACTCTGTACCGTAGTCATGTTATTCAAAACTGTTTATAAATCACTGTATATTATATTGACTAATCCATATCCACATTTCATAGGATGAGTGTATGTGTTTGAAGTCAGTAACGATTAATGTAGAAGCATACTTGGAATGAACGTAAATTCGACAAGCTCGAAATCAAAACCAGGGGGGAGAGTTTGTTATATCATTTTTTGTGCTCAATCATTTCACAACGTAAAAACCATAAAGTAGTAGATGTACAACAAATGAAACTTGTTAGTATGTTTGGGTTGGAGGGAAGGAGTGTTAGCGACTGCTACAACTTTCAGTAGAATTGGTTTCATTGACTTGTGTTGTGTGGCTCCCATGTTGTTCTAAATGGCTGGACGCCATATTAGTAACATTTACTCCCTAACAATTAGCGTTCAGCAAATGTACGATAATTCTTGTGACGTCAACCACAAGTCTCGAAATGTGCCTAAGGTTTGTGGGGATATTTTGGTCTTAAAGAAACAAATATTACTGGATTTAATTTCACCCTTCAGGATCAATCACTAATTCAACTGGTCCTACTGCCATTGAATATGTTTCAAGAATGTTCAGTTCACCTAAATTCTGACTCGTATATTTTTATCTTCGTGGATTTCTAAATAACAATCCATATAGGGTGCAACGTCCATCTAATTTGTTCATTTTACTACTGTTTAATAATTAACAACTGTATATTCATTTCTTCTAATTAATAATCTTATTCAAGATAAACTAAGCTGGCTAATAATAAAAACAGTTTCTACTTAAATATGGTCATTTCTTTTTAAGAATGCATATTAGGCAAATGAAGTAGGGAATCGAAAATTGAATAATTAAATAATATTTGTTTTTCATATAAATGTCTTTGTTAGTGTCTAATCGTGAAAGTTAGAATACAAAATAATTAATCACTTTTGTCTCGTTAGCATGCTTGGTTTATTTTCTTATTGAATACCAGTTGCCAGTCATGTATCTAGTCTTGTATCTAGATTTCAAGCAAGTCACCAGTGTTTACAATATGGGACGTCATCACAAGCGTTAAGGATTGGAGTTTTAACGAGTTTTCATCAATTATATCACATTCATCCAATATTAAAAAGTAGTGCTATAACACTGAATGAAGCATATTTGAGACCTATAGAAATACCTACTTCAACAGGCTAAGGGAGATAAGCTTAAAAATAAGCGATAATTAGATTGAAATAGTTTTATTTCAACTACTTATTACAAAATCTATGTTTATTGATACTTACCATTGGAAGAAGTATCACCATCAACCATTCACATTTTAACTCAGTGTAGTTTGGTAATTATAATAAAAATTTAAAAATATATACTAAATGTATCGCATATTCTATTTAGTTATTAAGATTACCTAGAATTTAACCAAAATACCACTTAGTTTGTTTAGTTTAATTCTTGTTTTATTTAATAAATTCTGACTTTAAAAATCTATGGAAAACCACTTTGTCTATCACTTATTTTTTTAATAGTACAATTTTAACAAAAATGGATAGAATGCTTTCAAGAACATCCCTTTCGAAATCAAGAAATCATGATAATGACTTTACATCTTTAGCTCTTACTTACAGAATACAGAACAACTTGAATAAACTTAAAAGTCAATTGGATTTACACCTAGATGATAATAGCGAATTACATAATGAAGAAATTTCTGACTTGAGTTCCAGTGAATCAAAGCCATTTGTTTTGAAGTTTATTGAACATGAAAACAAAAAACATAGGTAAAATTGAGTCACTAATTTTCGAAGTTTTTAATGCATTTTAATGGTTATATATACTACAGCCTGATTTCCAGCCTCGATGGTAAAATACTGAATACTTAGTTGACCACTCGTACTTAACAAACTTGATCGAGATCTTAAATAAAATAAGTGATTACTGATAGGTGATTCTTAATACTTCACCTTATACATTGTGTAAAATGAGTGGAAAGGTTAACATCTGAAGCTTTACACATTTGGGTAAATCCTAACAATATAAATCGACGAGATGGAGTACTGTTAATTGCACCATGGCAACTAATCAATCAAAAAATAAATCCAAACATAATCTACTGCTCCAACTTCCGATGCATTCCAACGTTGTTTTTTGGGTTTAGAATCATTTAGTCTAACTACACAGATTAATGTGTTGTCATGTGTAAATACACACCCATCCTTTGACTCATAATTATCAACATATCCATTTACTCCTAATCAAATTTATATGATCGGATAAAGCGATCTTCAGATTGTCTAACCCTTTCGGTAAACTTAAATCGGGACAATATATGTACACAAATGATTGCAAATAAAACTACACACGAATTGCACACCTTTCCTTACCTACAACAATTCAATATTAGTTCAATTAGGATGGTTATTTTTGTTAAGATTGGTTATTTATTTGATTGAATATGTCACAGATTGATGTTGGCAGGGTACCATTGAAAACCAGGGAGCACTGGAGAGCTGTTTCGTTCTAGTGTGGAACTCCTCAGCAGTGTGCACCCTAGATTCCGCATCAGAGGCTTCAATCCTAACTATCTGCACCACTGGGTAGGCATCTAATGGTAGAATTCCCACTTCCATCAATTCGTGATATGTAGAGCGATGATCATTTAGCCTTTGATGCGGAATCTGAGGTGAGCACTGCTGAGGAGCTCCACACTAGAATGAAACAGCTGTCTAATGCTCCCTGGTTTTCAATGGTACCCTGCCAACATCAATCTGTGACATATTCAATCAAATTCAATATAAGTTCACTTATAATGACTCATGAAACGTTTTCATACTCTGTATATGATTGGGCATTCATAATGAGATTTGACCTCTTACTTACATTTATATTCAATGATTTTTGATTTTAATTATTTCCATGAAGAAGCCGTGACCATCTTGCTGAACCAAACGTTGAAATTTTCTGTAATTTCATTCGCTGAGATTATTTGCAAGTACATTCTATTCATATGTCCTACAAACACTCGGGCTCCCAAGTTTTGTAAAATCCTTTTGTTCTTCTTGTAAATGAAACTGGTTAAAATTTATTTTTTTGTACTAACCATAGTGACTGAGCGTCTCAATTTACTGTGTGATGCTAAGTGACTGAAATTAATTAAAAAGTGACGTTAAATAAAAATTATAAATTGTTATTTTAGTGTGATGTAAAATTTAATCCATGTGATTCAAACCTAAATTAGCTACAAATTTTGTCATCCACTTCAAGACAGCAGGTATTTCAAAATATAATTGGATGTTGTAGAGATTATAGAATGATATCACAAATTGGTCTGAATTAAGCAATCATTGACCATCAGGAAGCACTGAATAACTGTTTCATCCTCGCAAGGGAATATTTAGCAGTGCCTATCCCCGACCACATTAGAGGTCAGACCCAGGACCCTGTGATTCCTCGGCAAACGCTTTGCCATTAGATCACCGAGTAGGGTCCTAACGGTTTATATTTTTAATTCAGTTAATTCGCAATATGTTGGCTTGGCCTTATCCATTGATGTCGGTTGGTAACTGTTAGCTAACACAAATTTTAAATCGACGAGTGCATAAGAGGAATTCATTCAACCAAGTATCAAGAATTATTAAAGCTACACTAATTTAGAGAACTGGACAAAGAACTAGCGCATTTTACTCTGAATCTATTTAAGACAATTTACCGTTGGTAAAACAGTCTACCTTTTTCAAAAGAGAAGAGAATAAAGCTCAATGTAGTAGAAATAACTAGCTGATCATCATTATCATATCAAATTTTATGGGGTAAGTGCGTATTTACCACTAATAGCCATCTGTTTCAATTCTTAGGGAAATAAACCAATCATAAGACTGGTGATACGAGTAAGATTAGTTCCAATGTGATCAGTTCTATCGAAAAGACTTATTAGTTTGATTATGGCTTTGTTGGTGGTTTTCTAAACTAGGCCCAACATCAAATAGGATGAACTTGTATCTTCCCGTTGATTTGTTGTTGACTTAAGCTGGTCAATATCTGTTACCATATGTGTATCCTGAGCGGATTACCCCGATATTGCAACTATTCACAAGTATTATTTTAAGTTGATTTGTGACTGGAAAACTGAATCCAGGACACCTGTTCTGTCCTACTTGGGACTCGCCGGCTGGATGTACCTGCATCCGAATGTTGATATTCACAGTGGGATTCTAAATTGGCCCGTTTTGTGCCAAACGCCATTGCGTTCACCACTTGACTACTGAGTCCAGACAGTCAAACTTGTGCAACGGGAACATAGGTAATTAGGATGAACTTGTATCTTCCCGTTGATTTGTTGTTGACTTAAGCTGGTCAATATCTGTTACCATATGTGTATCCTGAGCGGATTACCCCGATATTGCAACTATTCACAAGTATTATTTTAAGTTGATTTGTGACTGGAAAACTGAATCCAGGACACCTGTTCTGTCCTACTTGGGACTCGCCGGCTGGATGTACCTGCATCCGAATGTTGATATTCACAGTGGGATTCTAAATTGGCCCGTTTTGTGCCAAACGCCATTGCGTTCACCACTTGACTACTGAGTCCAGACAGTCAAACTTGTGCAACGGGAACATAGGTAATTAGGATGAACTTGTCTCTTTCCTAACATCAGTTAGGGTTGCGACTGTAAACATGGAAGCTGTATACACCTGTTTAATTTTAGTACGGAACTAATAGCCATGTCAACTCATGAACGTCAAGTATTGGTTTTATATCAAGAATGATTCATAGCGACCACACCAGACACTCAGGTGACTGATCCGAGATTCGGAAGATCAAATTGTCAATTTTCATCAGCTTCTAACTGAAAATCCTTTAATATATTATTCTTATTGTCGGTTTTCCTTCTTTTATCTCTATAGAAATCAAGATCTTGAAAAGATTGATAACACCACCACCAATACTATGCAAGAGCTTAATAAATCTCCAGTACAAAAGAAAAGAAAATTGCTACCAGATTTACAACAAACTGAATATTCATTAGCGATAGTTCCAAAAACTGGAACAGTGAGTAAAATTCCTATTGAAGATCAAAAGAACGGAAGTATGTCAAATTTATTTATGCATACTTCCCTTACGTCATATAGCGTAAATTCAAAATTACATGATAAGCGACTTGTGTATAACCAATAGAAATTCGAAAGTTACATTTCGAGTAGGCTAGTAAAGCTTGATGAGTTTTTGAAAGCCACAAAGCGCTTAATATATGATTGGTGTATCTTAGGCATTCCATTCAGGAGTGTAAACTGATGATTCCTAAATGGGCTAAGCGTATAACCTCAAGGTGTTACAAAATGTGTACATTTTCCAATTTCATATAGTTCATACTCATACAATCATAATCTATTCACCTGATTGCCTGATGAATAAGGATGGATGAATAAAAAGAAGATATTGTGAAATCATACCACTTACATTTTCAACTGATTAATAGTACTTCCACAGAAAAGTTCAAACATTTCAAGTTCCATTGCGTATATAACTAAATCTTATCGAATATTTAGTAGTGTTAAATTATGATGAAACAGATCTCTTTCTTCATAAATCTTTTATAATGATAAAAGCCGCTGCAGCAATAATTGTGTAACAATCCATTTGCTTATCAATGCGACATCATTCAGCACCTAGAATCAATAGGCGAGTCTATTATTTATCAGACTACAAATGGTCTACTTAAAAACATACTCTAGGCATAACAAAAAGTTCCGTATTCAGTTACGTCTCAAATGCATAATGTACCAAAACAAAAGGGAACTTAATAGAGTACTTTATAAAGTGAAATCATTATTACCGATAGTAAATATAGTTGGAGATAAAATATGAAAGGTTAAAGTAGAACCATATAAATTATAAGGAAATTAAGAAAAGCTTGATTGCAAATTGGTTGATTTTGAGTCCTGTTGGTGGTGTGACGGTAATCATCCCTTCCTAGTCACCCACACAATTCACGAGTTTTTCTTTCTTAGGCATCTGAAATGTAAACTAGATTGGTGGGCGAACTTGGCAATCTTTGCGGGTAACCTTAGAGCCAAAAAACGACTATTAAACGCTAGTCACTGACTAACTATTTATAACTAACTTCAAATATATTAGCTCCGAATTTATAAAAGCCCTACAGCCAAAGTCAGCAATGTTAGCATCTATAGGATAAAATTTTTTGAACCTTTTTTTATTGCGGGGAGTCAGATTCACTGTAATGCTGGTTTTATGAGGGTAGTAATTTACGTTTATTACTATGTTGTACAGTCAATAACACGTTTTCGTAGTCAGATCTTCAATTTTATTTTTGTTTTGTGGTTCTCTATCCAACCTCTGTGGAAGAGTACAACCTGAAGGGATGTGTTCCAACCGTTATAACTCACCCCGTTCATCTAGATAAATAAACCTGATAACCGCATCAGGGTAGCAGAAGCGATCATGATTTTGAGTAAACTTAAACTACACATTTTTATTAGTCAATAATAAACAGCTATCAGTGTGTTGGTTAGGTATAATTGGTCAGTTTAGACATCTTGAAATTCTTTAATTGTATAATTACTACAAACACAATAATTAGTCACAAATACTGATGAGGAGTTCGAACATATTCCACAATAAATTCAAATAACTCAAGATTTTACTAAATTGTTTTTGTTTATAACCATATAATCATCCAAAGTATTACCAGTTAGATAGTTTTTCAGCACTTAGGAGACACTGTAAAACTAGTCGTTGTTTCCTGATAAGCAAAACGTCAAATTATAACTTTTCCATGATACATGAAAAATTACATTTCATCACTTTTCAGTACAATAACGATTACTGTACACACATTGATACAGTATCGACTTATTAGATTTTAATAAACATTGAAAACATAACCATCCTCAGTGAATTTCATTGTATTTCAATTAACAAATTAATCTGGTAAATGATAGTAATTTTGTGTTTTACTAATTAGAATTTCATAAAAAATCAATCATGAATTCTTCGAAAAACCATAGTGTAAACAATGAAGATATATTGTGAGTATTATCAATATTAGTGTTAATTACCATTTGATAGACAGTATTAAACTAAATTTAGTTGAAAATTTATCTTTACTTATTAATTATGAATGTTGTATCATTAAATTAAATGATGTCATTAAAGAATTATAACTTTTACAATTAGACATGATGATTTACTTGTCTATTTAACCTATAGTAATCCAAAACATTCTAAAGTGCAATCCTATAAATGATGCAGTGATATGATACGTCTTGAGCTGAAGCCATTCACGATATACCGAAAAAAAAACAACCATGCTAATAATCAATACTTCAACTAGACATGAAAACTATTTGTTATCAGCTACTACATCTGTCATTTGATTGCTAACCCACAAGACAAATTGAAGAACATAAAGTGACTGAGCCAACAACTAAAATAAAAGAGAGAGAGACAAGTTATATTCTAGTCATTCGTTTACCTACATATAAAACTCGACGGTATAGCAACTCAATATGGAGAATAGTATTCATACAAAACAGGGACGAGAACGACTGAAGATCAAAGGAAGAACAAGTGTATAGTTAATTAATTGTAATTCCTGATTGAAAAATGATGACAACAGTTCATGAAATTAATGGGAGTTTATATATTAATAACAGAAATAAAATATTATATTTACATATACGTAAAGTAAATGGAATAGTCCTCTGTAAAACAGTCCTGAATATCAATTGATTTTTAAGTCGCCTAATATATCATTATGACCAAGTAAATTTACTATGATAATCAGAAATGGATTTAAATTTATGATACATGAAACTATAATAGACATAGTTTCCACTATTTTCAACTTACACCTTACTGAGTAATAAAGCATTTACATTAATGATAATGGCATCCAGATTTTTGCACTAAATTTAAAAGACAATTAATGATTATCTATATCGATAGTGTATTCCATAAAGTGAATACTATCTAGAAGGTGACTATTTTATCATTGAAAAATGATAACAACCAAATAGTATGAATAAATTTCACTATAAGAGGAAAGAATTTAGAAAAAAGATATTATACATTTAAAGTAAACATTAAAGTAAACAGTTAAGATTCAATATGTTATACTTTCTAATAGAATTTATAGGTAAATAATGTGAGAAGGGAGAGAGATAAAAGAAATGAATTTCAGTATAGTTTAAATCTATAGACTAAGGATAAATATTGGGCATATACATTGTTAATAAAGATTATAATTAAAATATCAAACTAAATGACAATATAACAGAATTTATCATTATACAATCAAATGATGATATATTAAAGGATTATTATTATTATTATCATTATTATTTAGTTGAAGAACTTAACCTTATTTTGTTTATTTTTATTGCCTTTCTAATGAATAAAGATAAATATAAAATTTTACTAGGATAAACTTGTATATTTCCATTGATTTGTTATAGACCGAAGCTGGTCAGTCATTGTTGCTATATGTGCATCCTGAACGGATTGCCTCGATATAGCGAATTTTTCACAAGTATTATATAAGTTGAATTGTGACTGGCAAGTGGAATCCAGGAGGCGCGTTTCGTCCTGTTTGGGACTACTCATCGGCTGGATATACCTCCATCCGTTGCACAAGTGTGACTGTCTGGACTCAGTAGTCTAGTGGTGAACGCGGTGGCGTTCGGCACGAAACTGACTGAGTTCGAATCCCTGTGTGAACATCAACATTGGGATGCAGGTACATCCAGCCGACGAGTCCCAATTAAGACGAAACGCGCGTCCTGGATTCCATTTGCCAGTCACAATCCAACTTATATAATAAAACTTTACATTTAATCATAATATTGTTTCATATATATTTTGATATTTAACATACAATATGTTTAAATAATATTACTTTATGTAAACTAAACATCGTCTAAGGTTAGGCAATAATCAACTTTCTGTAGGATTGTGATAATATCACTGATAATTTACTGAGTAGGGATTTATAAATATAGTATACTAACTATTTATGAAACAAATATGAATATTAATTGGAAACAGTTAACTCTTTATATTTAGTTGTATGATTTCAAATGTATCAATGCTTCTTGTATTTTCCCATTTAAATAGACTGCATACAAAGATGAATATAACAGTTACATTTTAATTTTTTTTGCTATCTTTCTGTATAGTACCACAATACGTATTCAGTTTGATAATGAACATATAAATGATCAGCTGAAGATTATATCTTATATAAGTAGTAAGTCTAATTAATTGCTAAATGAAACTTCAAGATAAATTGAAAATTCAAATCGGACTAATTTGCATTCTTTTATCAAAAAAGTCAATTTCGTATTATAGAATGATTTGAAGATTGCTTCATTTGAGATCGTGCATGGAGGTCAGCTCACAGATCCATTCAATGTAAAGACCGGTGTCAAGCAAGGCTGCCTACTTTCACCCTTCCTATTTATACTGTTGGTTGACTGGATCATAAAGGCTGTAGCATCTCAAGGTAAGCTCAGAATGCAGTGCACAACATGGATTTAGCTAGATGAATTTGGACTTTTCAGGTAACCTAGCTCTTCTGTCCCACACACTACAACGAATGCAAGTAAAGACTGACAGTGTAGCAGCAGCCTCTGCAGTTGGCAGTAGGCCTTAACATACACAAAACTACGAACATGATCCTTCGATGCAAAACAACGAACACTAACCCAATTACACTTGACGGAGAAATTCTGGAAGATGTAAAAACCTTTATATACTTAGGCAGCATAGTTGACAAACAAGGAAGGTCTGGTGCAGATGTGAAGGCTCGGATTGGAAAAGCAAGAGTAGCATTGCTTCAAATGAAGAACGTCTGTAACTCAAACCAACCGTCACCGAACATTAAAATGAAAATTCTCAATACAAATGTGAAGTTCTGTTGGACGTAGCAGAAACTTGAAGAACTACAGAAAGCATCGTCCAAAAGATACAAGTATTTATAAACAAGTGTCTGCGTAAGATACTTCGGGTCCGTTGGCCAGACACCATCAACAACAACCTTTTATGACAGGAAACAAATCAACTAGAAGCCGAGGAAAAAATTGAGAAAGGTGAGTAGGAGGACATACATTGAGGAAATCATCAAACTGTGTCACAAGACAAGCACTAACTTGGAATCCCCATTTCCAAAGCAAAAGAGGAAGACTCAAGAATACACTGCATCGGGATTCAGCGACAGATATGAAGAGAATGAATAGCATTTGGGAAGAGCTGGGAAGGAAAGCCCAGGACAGAGTTGGTTGGAGAATGCTGGTGGGCGGCCTATGCTCCACATGGGGTAACAGAAATTGATTGATTGATCGCATTACTGACTGACCTTAGTAACATCTCTATTCAAAACGAAAAAGTACTAGGAAAATATTTCTTTTTTGCATCTAACCTCTCAACATTTACATCTATGATTTTATCAACACTTGAGCAATTAGCCGTCAGACACTGTTGCTATTGATTAATCTTCAAATGATAAAGCTATAATTTAAGACTTTTCCTTCCTAACTTTGGTCAATTTACATTACTGAGAAGTCATCTACGTGTAAATCATTGTAGAATCGTACGGCCTTAGAGCTAAAAATAGCAGTTCATTGCTAGCAAGCTTATAATGGTCGTCTAGTTGTTTCAGTTAAAAATACTATTACTGTTGATCTCATCTCATAGCCCAATTCAGTAGATAATTAACTCAACAGTTCATAAAAATGTTCATCATTGTTAAACATTAGGATTACTTAAACAGTCATTTACACTGCTAAATAAATTAGTAAATTAATAAATAATGATAAAGTCAAAGCATTGTAATTACCTCCACTCTTCTAATCTAATCAAATGCGATGCATAATGATATGCTGGGTACCCTAAGAAGATTGATTATCTTCGGAAACTGTTTTCCTGTAAAGTGGTTCGTCATTTTTGGCTGTGAACATTCTATTTTTATTATTATTCAGTTCCCCTTGCCTTATCCTCCTGTTTAACACATTAACTGCTGGAGTAACATTTTAAATTTATGAACAATGGTTATGAATTGTGTGTACGTTCGCAGTCGCTACTACCCTTATTTTTTTATAAATGTTAGATTTCTAATTGGTTGACTGAGTGTTTAAGCTTCACTTATATATAAAGGAATATTTGAAATATAATTTGGTTCTGTGTGGTTGGTTCGTAAAACGTTCAGTGATCAGCTAGAAACTCTTTTTGGCGCTCGCTATTGTGACTTCGTGTGCACAAGGTCACATCCACTGCTTGATCCTACACATCAATCATAACAGATTTTTCTGACGGTGTAACACATAACTAGCTGTTATAAACAGCTAAACAACTTAGAATAACTTTAAAATGTTGTCGTTTTATTTCTTTTGGGTAATGCAAATAGGTGAAAGGTAACGAGAAAATCACATGAAAACATTTATAGTTTATGCCTATTCATGTGTAAATAGACTGATCCTGTTAAAGAGCTAAAACTATCGACATCGTTTATTTTGGCAATCAGCTCACTTATTATAGCTTATCTATGCTTACTTTTTAATTTTAATGTAATTTTGGTAAACCAGGTCGACTTGTCTGATTTACTAAATGTGTCAAAATGTCATAAATTATCTAATGAAACTTTGAACGGTTTCACTATTAAGTCCTTAATTAGTAAGTGGCCATTCACATGAGAGTAACTTAATATTGTAAGTGACATCAAAGAATCATCATTCGAATTATGGAAATTAATCTTAAAAACCTGTTAAACGTCCTCTTCTTTTCACAGATGAACAAATGAAAACTGAAGCGAAGTATTCAGGATCCAATTTCAATGGATTAACTGTGAGTGAAAACTAATTTAGTTCAATGATAAAAATTCCTATGAATTGGTACTGTGACAATTTATTGTGGAGGCACAATCTCCAAATAGTAACATTTTAATCAAAATATACAAATGTCGAGAAATGACTTTTAATTTGTCATGTTCATTCACCACAGATAAATCTTCGTTGGATATCACTGAAAATCAGGAATCACTGAACAGCTGTTGCATCAAAGGTTAGGACTCATCAGCAGTGAGCACATATAAATGCAACCGGTTTCAGTGAGAACGTCCACAGTCTAAATATAATAAAAATTGTTGAGACCTGCGAAGACTAAAATTCGTTCAGCCCTACAGTAAAAATATTCCAGAAATATCTCACGCAACTATCTTGATCAATAAAAGCATCATTTACTTGTAAGCATCCAATATATACTTTAAGATGAAGACAGTTGACAGAAGAAAAAAATTTTACAGTGATGTCTTTACTGGGTCTGTGCAATCATACTTATGGTCAATTCTATTTTGGTAGTGTCTAGTTTTGTACTTAGGAGTAGAACCTGTATTATGTTTCTGGTTAATATCATCAACGCTTACTTCAATCTTTAGACTATTACATGCTGTAAGCGCAATTGCTATTCTCCAAAACGTCAACAAGGGGTCCTCTGTAACTTGTAAATAACAAAATTATAAAAAAGCTAACATTGAGTGATAATATGCAGCTTCAGTAGATGATATTGATGAATTACTCCTATTTTGCTTAATGATGTGGATTTCTCTTGTCGGAATACAGCAACGTCATCTTAATCATTGCCATTTCAGATAGGCAGAACAATACGAATGTCCAAACAAACTAAATTGGATCCAATAGAAAAATCGGATAATAGTGAATATCATGACGGAGATTTCACTACTGTAGGAATTAAAGGACAGAATAAATTTGATTACGGCTTGGTGAATGTAAATCTGTTAGTAAGTTTATTTACACGTTCAGTTTTACTGTTAAGTGTGGCTGTTACTAATATAATCCTTAAGTAGTTAACCTGAAATTTTCAAAATAATCAGGATTATCTGTATGCTTTACATATATCATTAGTTGTTATAATACGATAATGAACATACCCCTTATTTACTTAGAACACCGTTTAAGTAGTTTGAAGCACCCTTATAATACATGATGACTACCTGAAATACTCTTATAATTAAGAATCTCATTATTTATAGATCAACTAAACGTATCTAATAGTTCCAATAGTCTGTTAGGATGATTTTATTATGAAGAAAGTTGAATGAATAGAGATGAAGTAGATAAGTCTTTCAAATGTTAACAGGTATTATAATGAACTTCTGATAAATCCATTTACTAGAAAGACTACGAAAATATTGCGTGAATTAAGACTGAGTAATTTCAGTCCACAATAAATCAACGGGATGATGCAATTACATTAAAATTATATATGCACACCTGTTTCATGAGTGAATCCAAATTGATTGAATATCTTATTGGTCAACAAGGTGGTATTTGACACGAAACAGACTGATTGCTCTCCGTGTTTTATATGTAAATGCTTAGATGCAACTTCGTCCAGTTGACGAGGCCTAAAAAGGATGAAACACGTCCTGGACTCCACTTCCCATCCACAATGAAACTAAACTCACGCTACTTAACCATCGCCGAATCAACATAATCTACTCGAGATACACATATAACAACAGAGATCGATCGATTTCAGTCCATGACAAATCAATAGGAAAGTACAAGTACTTTCAAATTAAAAAATCTGCTTATTAGTAGGTTAATTATGTTAGAATAGTAAAGTGCATTGCTGTAACAGATTTTTCTTAGTAAGTGATCTTTCAAATGTGTGGTGTTTAAACGTAGACAAGTTATATAGCAAATATAGAGTGGTAATGAGCAGTTATCGGCCAATGACAGTAGATGATAGATACATGATGTTGCAAACAAGCTAAAGCTAGAAGTGCTACCTATATCATGCTGAACCCAGTGGTTTAAAGATTAATCACTTGTCATCATGTCTAAAAACCTCGAATTTGACCCACACTTCTATACTAAGACAAAATAACAGTGCAATGCTTCAACTTTCATTGATTGGTAATCCATACTACGAAGCTTCAAAATGCGAGACTGATAGTAAGGTTGTTATTTTATGCTAACTTCTTTTTCAAATTATAGTAAGCGCTTATTCAGATGTTTAATAAAACTATATAACAACAATCGAAATTAATACAAACTCTACTAGTAGATCGAGACATTTAAATCTGATTCAGTAGATGAATCGTAAACCATGATTGATGGCATTAGATGATATGACATAGAATCAGCTGTTATGTCAAATTCCCTAAGTTAAGTGTTATTTCATACGTTTAACTGTATTTATTTGTTTTATCTCCTATGAAAGGTGTGAACATCTTTAATATATTTCTGTTGGGATTTTCAATGTAATCTGAAGTTACATAAAATCATGCTTTATTACAGAGTTTAGAAACAGGAAAGTATAGCTGGATTAGACTTTATAGAATATCCATTTTTCTATCGTGTGCAACAAAATTACTTGTTTAAGAATGCGGATCGAAAGAGTGAGGTGTAGTTTCTAATCACCACTTTTGGAATCAGTTTTAAGATGTATGTTTGTTATCAACATTTTCAACCCTGTCGTTTCTATATATCGGTGATATCATCTAATAATAGTTAGTTATTGATATACTATGGCCATTTAGTTGTTTTCTTTCATCGTATCTATATTTAAACTCTACTAAGTTAAGAGATTAATCTTGTTGATTGAATGACAGTAAAGCAGTAGTTGTACACGCTCTTACTATTACAGATAATATATCAATACGATTATATTAACTAACTTTTTGTTAACGTATTTTCGAAGATCATTTAGTTTTACGTTTTCCACCATTGATGGGTCTTATTTAAACTAACCTTTGAAAACCAGTATGATATAGCACAGAGTTCGATTTCTGACTGGGTTTTGGAGAGATGTTTCATACTATGGATCCGTAGTGACACAAAACTTTAACAATTTTGTCTTCTTTATGACACCATTATTTCGGAGATTATATAACTAAAACCTTTTGTAGTTCCTGGTAATTTGGAAGTGTTTTTATCATCCTGCTGATATCATTATGGATAATTACTGATCAGCTTCTGTTGTTCCGCCTACATCCAGAGAAGATCCCCTCGATACATCAACAGTTCAATTGGATAGCCGTTGATACTCATACTAGGACTCGAAATCAGTATTTTTATTGATCGCCACCGCGTTTTTAACTAAGCCATTGAATTCTTGTGTATATCAGCACTAAGATGGAGACATATCCAGCCAATCAGTCTTGAACGGAACGCACTTCTAGAATTTTACTTGCCAACCATAATCAAACATTAGAACTACTAGTACTTAGATATGTACTATCCTCGTATATTTACAGTTTTTAATAAATGTGTTTCTCTACAATCATTTAATAATTATAGAAATCCATTGTTTGCTATATTTATCACTTACTTAAAATTAAAAAAAAATTAATTTATATATTTCACCAGTTTAGTAAGGTTAATTTTCTAAACTGTATGTAAGAAAGAAGCAACTTTCAAGATGCTACAGCTTAAATTAGAATAATCTTTAGTAACATGAAACATTTGGGCGATTTGAAGATTACATCATACTGTTAAGTAAACATTTCCTGCTGTTATATAGCATAGTGAACACTGCTTAAGTCAAACTATTCAGTTCTGATTTGATTGATTAGTGGTCTTCCATAATTATGTCATAGATGGCCTCTTAATTATTTTCATCCTTTGCTTAGGATTTTGTGGATTATTATAAATGTTTCATTAAAAGTGAATGCTTTGATGATCAATTATTCCAATATCAGCTTATTTAAAGGATTACCTAACCGATTTGGCTGCTACACAAAACTGCCGCATACACATCATTACGTAACCATTGACAAGCAGTCAAGCAGTTAATTCCTCACTAAAATTCCCTTTGAATGGAAAGTGGTTTGATATAAATGTTGATCGCTCTTCATAAAACCTTAATCTTTAATAGGATCTTGTAAAGAAACTGGCTGGTTGGTTGAAATAGTTATTTAGAATTTCCTAGTTTTCATTGGTTGTCTAACTGGAGTTAATTCACTATATAAAGCTTACCACATAATATTTGTCATGTCATTCTATTGAAGATGTATCAGTACGTTCTGAAATTTCTATAAATCGTGTCAAGATTAATGACGATATGAAATATTTCATATATAATGCAACACTTAACTTGGATAGAACAATTTATACCTAGAATTGAACCACGAAAACCAAGATTGAATAAAGTAAGAGAACATAGGACTTTGTAAATGGTTTTAGAAATCTGAAAAGAATAATAATGTATCAAACATTACAGTATGGAAAACATTGTTTCAAAAATAATGTAACTAAAAGAATAGATGTCAGTTACATGTAGTTGTTATGGTGTAATAATTTTCTGATGCAGTAATACACAGTATTATCTGTTGACAAGGCACGCTTATGAGGTTCTGTTACATAAACTAACAGATTATAAAAGTTGAACTCCTTACTAATGTAACGTAAACAGATCTTGTACATCATTTGAACACTAAGCCATTGTTCATTTTGTTATATTTATCAATGTATATATCTATTAGTTTGAGGTTGTCTGTATTTTCGATAAATTCAGCCATAAGTTATTGATCCTGATAAATATTTCATCATCTTTACAAGTTAAAAATATAGTCGTTACCATTGTTAGTTGATATAAGTAATTAGTTACAATTGTATTGTGCTTTTGTATTTGTATGAATAGGAAAAGAATATCATGAGAAAAAAGCATCACCACTCAGTTTCAGGTTAGTGATCAATAGATTTATCTACATATTAACAGACGATATGACTTACTTACTTATGCCCGTTACTCCTCGCTGAGGAGCATAGGCCGATCACCAGTGTTCTCCATTTAACTCTGTCCTGAGCAATCCTTTCCAATTGTTTCCAGTTGCTGCTCATCCTTTTAATGTCTGCTTCCAATTCTCGCCGCAGCGTGTTCTTTGGCCTTCCTCTTTTCCGTTTCCCAGCAGGATTCCATATTAATGCTTGTCTGGTGATGCAGTCTGATGGTTTGCGTAGTGTATGTCCTATCCATTTCCATCGTCTTTTCCTAATTTCCTCTTCGGCTGGAAGTTGCTTTGTCCTCTCCCATAGTAAGTTGTTGCTGATGGTTTCCGGCCAACGGACATTCAGTATTTTTCGTAGGCAGTTGTTTATAAATACTTGTATCCGTCTGAGGATGTTTGCAGTAATTCTCCAAGTTTCAGCTCCATACAGCAGGACTGTCTTCACGTTCGAATTGAAGAGTCTGACTTTGAGGTTAATTGACAGTTGTTTTGAGTTCCAGATGTTTTTCAACTGTAGGAATACTGCCCTTGCCTTGCCAATCCTTGTCTTTACATCTGCATCGGACCCTCCTTTTTCATCGATGATGCTCCCCAGATATGTGAAAGTATTCACTTCTTCCAGAGTTTCGCCATCAAGTTGAATTGGGTTGGTGCTCCTTGTGTTGTATTTGAGAATCTTGCTCTTACCCTTATGTATGTTCAAGCCTACTGATGCTGAAGTTGCTGCTACACTGGTTGTCTTCGCTTGCATTTGTTGGTGTGTATGTGCTAAAAGAGCTAGATCATCTGCGAAGTCCAAATCATCGAGTTGCATCCTACTTTTCCATTGAATCCCGTACATTCCCTCAAATGTGGAGGTCTTCATGATCCAGTCGACCACTAGGAGGAAGAGAAACGGTGAGAGTAAGCAACCTTGTCTGACTCCGGTCCCGTTTTTGGTTTTTTTTTTAAGTAGAATGATGCAAATTTTGCTTTTTTTAAATAAAACCTGACGGTTCTGGCTATTATATTCATCAAAACGTGTATGAAAACTATTAAGTAGGTTCATCATGAACCCCGAAAATTTTTCAATGCATCATTGTTTTCGATGGCTGTTCTAGTCAAAGCTAGTCAGTAACTTAATCTACAAATGATTTTGATCGAATTATTTATGTCAGATAAAGTAGGAAATTATCCCTATTTAGATAATTATTTATTGTTAATACGAATGATGAATTTTGATAATAAAGTGTACACTAGGCTTGTTTAAAACACCTTTACATACAGGATTTGGCTCCTACTTTGTCCTAGTAGGAAACTCCTTATTAGTGTGCATAGACAACTCCAACAGAAATCAAATAAAGGATCTTCAGGCTTTGCAATAAGCATTTAACCCTCAGATCACCTAACTGGCTGATTTTTTAATCGAAATTTATTCGTGATTTGTTAAATGATATCATCCAACCATTTGAAACGTGATATGGTTATCTTCAAGTAATATCAGATAATTTTGCGCAAAATATCTCTGTTTTTCTTAAGTTAAAAATATATACCGGTTTAGTGGTTTGGAAATTAAACATCTACCACGAAACCCGAGTGTTCGGAATTAGATCACTGTTGAAATCATCTATAAATACAGATGAATAGCCCTATACAATTGCTATAATATATTATTATAGGGTTATCATTGTTATTATTGGCTTATCATTATTAATTTTTATGCAACGATATTTATTAATACTTAGTTCCCCCGCCACAGTCTAATTTAAATATTTCGCCAAACAAATTTTTCTCAGCAACAGGGTCGCTTATAAAGAATTTGTTACCAAGCTACGTACAAAGCCGTTCTTCAGGGCCGCTCTTTCGTCGTATCCAACAGTATCTCTGAACAAAGAACAGCTCAGATTAATCACGGCTTCTATTCTACGATATATAGTAGATTCAGGGAATTAAGCTTCAAATTTATTATTTAACATAATCTACAAAATTTATTTAAATATAATAAAAGACTTACATTTAAATCTACTTTACCCTGGAGAATCTTTAGCAATTCAAAAATTGAAGCATGAATTGTGTATACAAAAGAAATTTGTGTGATTGCTTTCTTTACCATGGCTTTAGTTTAGAGTTTACTTTATCTGATTTGTTTACTTATGCATACTTTTCCGTTTCTTCATATCTTATTCGCGCCTCTAACAGTACTATTCACGTTCACCATTATAATAATTATCATTATAGCAATTCTCAATATTATTACAATTATTATTATAATCTTATTATAACAAAGTTTGTTCCTATTCAGATTTTCTCGACTGTGGTTTATATTATCTTTACCATAGTCTAATCATCATTACTATCTTCACCCAACTAATTACACAATTTTCATGTTACACAAATCACCTCACTTAATTAGTAATGAATTTTTTAGGTAGATAAAAATTTCACCTGATAACTAATTGATTTCTTACAATTATTCATTGACCTATAAATATATGTTTATACGATCGTGCAGCTTGGTAACGAATTATTTACAGAGACGATTTCTTCGCTGAATAATTTCGTTTATTACAGGTAGTCATCTTTTTGACTGCGAAAATGTTGTTGTGTCGTTAAAGCTATCTGCTTATTATGCATACATCTCCTTTGTATTAGATCAATTTAAAAATCGTTCATATGTAATTGAAGCAATTCTATCCTAATCTCTAAATCATATAGTAGATTTTTTCGATAGTGATATATATGGATATATATGGATCAAAGACGTTCTTTTCTTTCTGTTAGATTCCAGCAATAAAGTAAACACCGAGAATCGAAGTTAGTACCTTTCTCCTACAACAATAGCTATTGAATCCAGATAGCATGAAAACATTATAAGTCGTTTTATTGATATCCATGATTAATTAAGATTGTCATATAGAACGTCACATACGAAAAATATTACAATGAACAAAGCAGACGCTCTCTAAATCATCACGAACAACTTAATTAGTATACTAACATAGATCGAATCTGTCATCTCATGCATATGAGATCAGTCAATCGAATGGTCCAAGGTTAACTGAAAATAATAGTCAACAAGGATGCGAGAAAAAATGGACACAATAAAACTCACATAGTTACCTAATAACAAACAAAACCATTAGAACAAACTAACACATTAGTTCATTAACGCATGAGTTAGACACTGACAAAATCCAGAAATACAATTAACACTTTACAAATTAACACCATATTACCAAAAGCTTTCATACAACCTACATATCACTGTTATTTCAAGGTCCAAATATATTACAACTTGTAATTATAAGCAATAACTTGACAATATATCTAAGATATATTTATAACAGCACAAACTAATTACTTGGCATTATGAATGTCTACAAAGTAAATTTATAAACTCTTGCTTTTAGTAATCTATATTTTTTAAGAAGAAACTAAACCAAATAAACAAATCTATAATAATGTTTTATTTTGTAAAGAAAAACTTTTGCCAACTTGTTTAAATACTACAAAGAAATGCTGTTTATTTGGTATTCGTAAACCAATTAAACCCTGGTTCCCATTAAATTCATTGATAACAGAAAGTAGTCGGTGTAAACAAAAAGTATTTCCATTGTAAGTTAACTGCAGATTATTTTTAGTTTTAATTTTCTTCATTACAAGTGTTTTTTCTATTTTTATACTCAAAGTTAGTTGACTTTCACTAATGAAAGTCAATGAAAACCAATTATAGTTGAGTATTGTGAAGATTATTGAATATTAATTTAATATAACAAATTGGTCTGAATAAGAAAACCATTGGTCACAAAAAATCACTGGATAGCTGTTTCATTCTGGTATGGAGCCTTTCAGCAGTGAATATCCACGGCTTCATCAGTAATCGAACTGAAGACTCTCTGGCTCTGCGGTGAACGCTTTACCATTAAACCATTTAGCCGGCTCCCGACAACTGTTCAGTACTTTCTGTTGATCAATGGCTGTCTAATTCAAAAACCGAAAAAAACCAATTACTGTGCAATTATTTCAGTCACTATTCAAATGTATATGATTTTATACAAAATTAGATGGAGTTATTTATTAAGATGATAGAAATGAGCAGACGTATTCGTCCAGAATCACGATGAAATCGGTGTATTTAGACGATCCATCTCAAAGAATGCAGTTTAACCAAAACAAAATTCTTATATATAGTTAATATAGAAAAGTTGTTTGTTGATTTCAGTGATAAATCTTCTTCTTTTTTATTTATTTATCAATTATGTTAATAGTATTCTTTGGGGTAAATAGTTTAAATATTATTTCTTCATTCTAGACAGGATACTCAGTGTTACTTCCGAGTAGGTTCGAGGTTTTATCGATTTGTTTTTTTCTATCATGATATTTAGTCCAGATTTACCATGATTAAGATTGTTCCCACTCTGAAACTTTTAAAAGTTACACTTTCTTTTCTTTTAATTCTATTGTCTATTAGTATAGTTAGATTTTCACTATGTGAACATCACCTCAATCGATTTTACATTTTTAGTGAACATTTCCTAATAATTATAGTGAATATAATGAAGATTCTATCGTCGTAATATGCGCTTTAATTTTTATCTTTTTTATATTTGTCTTGTAGATTGTGTTTAAAAAGGTCTAAAAGTTGTGATTTCAAAGATATGATTACAATCAGAGTAAGCAGATGATTGTATATTCTACATTAATTTATACCTTTTATTTCAAATCAGTAGTTTGACTACACTGTTACTAAATTCTCGACTTAGTTTTAGTAAACTTTCCTTAACTACTATATTAGTTGGATTGTGACTGGCAAGTGGAATCCAGGACGCGCATTTCGTCCTATTTGGGACTAATTGGCTGGATGTACCTGCATCCCAATGTTGATGTTCACACTGGGATTCGAACTCAGTCCGTTTCGTATCAAACGCCACCGCGTTCACCACTAGACTACTGAGTCCAGACAGTCACACTTGTGCAACGGGCACATTGGTATTAGGATAAACTTGTATATTCCCGTTGATTTGTTATAGACTGAAGCTGGTCATTCGAGGCAATCCGCTCACAATGCACATATAGCAACAATGACTGACCAGCTTCAGTCTATAACAAATCAATGGGAATATACAAGTTTATCCTAATTTCCTTAACTACGTTTTAAAGTGATGTGAAATAGTTTAAGTTATTAGTTACGTTGTAAACATGTCTAACAAAATTTAATCACTGCTTAAAAATATATGGCATAATTCGGTGTTTAAATGTTACGTAATTAATAACACTGTAACAAGAAATAGTTAAGCCCACGTTGAAAACTCTCGAAGATATTTTCTAAAAAGTTTTATCTACGTATACGGTTACCATGCATACTAAATATTTTGTTAATATTATTTTTGTGCTACTTCACTTTTAGACTTTTATTTAAATTAGAAATTGTTGTCATAACGTTTTCCATTCATAAACTAGAACAAATTATATGTGAATACTTTACTCCATTTCTTTATTCAAAATGTCATTACTTGCTGATATAATTATTCTAATTCGTTTGTTGAGTGATCTGACTTATATACATATGTTTGAAATGTTATTTTAATACCTTTGGACTGTTGAACCAGTGTACTTAAGTTCTCACTCTGCTTCATTTGGGATAGTTAGTATGGTGTCAACAATTTGGGATGGAACAATAGTCTCGGAGTTAACGTCTGTTGTATTGGACTTAACAACGTTATTGTTGATGCTCAGGACATAATAAATATGTCATCAATTACTATAGAATTCAATGAGAAGTTAAGTAGCTAGAAAACATGTTAATTCATATTATGCATGCCACCTCTAAACATATAGTTCACACTAAGCGTATCACAAATCACTTTTTACCAATCGTATACCCACTGCCTTAACCAATTAGAATGTAGTGATCGGCTTGACAATTGTCCATGTGGGTACATTTGAACTATAGAACACTTCTAGAATGATATGGAAAGCTTCGTAGAGCATTGACAGTTAGTATGTTATCATTTAACACTAACATTGTTGCAATAAAGTTATTTTCAAACACAGATCATATGGTACATTCCGACATTATTTTTGATTTACTGATAAATATCCAATGTTAATTTGATATCCACCTATAAGATATCAGTTTCCGTAGTTGTAAGGTACCCAATCATTATATGAAGTAACCGATCTAGTAGCGAAATGTCAACAGTTTACAAAATCTTTAAAAAATAATCAGTATATACCTTTGTCTGAGAATCATTCATATACTTAACTTAATTTGTTACTCAGCATCATAATAAATTGTTTTAGCAAGATAATTAACTTGATGTGTAAATATTGAATCTACTGAATATTTTTTAGTTTATTTTGATTTGTTTAAGTTTTCACGAGAATATGAATACAATTTGTACAATAGTACACCAAATTTGAATAACCCAATGAATGGTGATTTAGTTTTAATGCAAAATTATCCAAGCATACTAAATGAAGTAAGTTCACAAAACTTTAAAGAAAGCTTTATTATTATTATTTATCTGATCTCCATTTTCCAGATGTAACAAATGAAAGAGGATTGAAAACTTATTAGTAAATATCTACCCATATCATAAATATGTATTTAACATTTAAGTCATATATAAATTGCTAATCGTTATCCTCTTAAGTACTGTTATGATTCAAGAATAACTATTGTGGTAATTACATAATGATTTCTTTATCATACTGATAATAAACCTTCTATGCTTTTGAAATATCAGACATTATTTCATTCGAACAAACATTGAACCAAATTACTGTTTGCCATAAGATTGATGGAATACAATAGACAATGCACGGTAAAGTTGAACTAATGACAGACTGTGATCCTGCACTAACGATAAGTAATCCAGCTGAAGGTGTTTCCAGTGTTTTCAGTTTTCAACAAGTGTATTGTATTTAGTCATTCTTTTTTGTTCTTTTAGTAGAGGACTGTTATATATAGGATCGTATTTTCAGTTGTGATTTCAAATGTTTAGATTTACGCACTTCTATCAACCATGAAAATGTCACTGTACGACAGTTGTGTGCCTGATGAAAAAAGCTCTCATTTCATAAAAGTTAGGACGTGAAATGAAATTACTCTAATAAGCAGTACTTATTAGTAAAAATTAGTCGAAGGCAATGGATACAATAGATTTACTGAATATTGATATTGATGTAGATTATCTAACTTGACAATATTAGCGTACTTTTAAAATTTCCCTCTTATTGTATAGCGATTTTACATGCTGAAGAATGCTTTAATACTAGTTTATATTTTCGTCTGTATCCAAAGATTTCTTATCATAGAAGTTATCTTTTAAGTGTTGATGTAAAGTAATAAATAGATTTTAGTGTAATTCAACGTAAATAGTAGAAGTTTTTGAATAAGAGCCTACTGATTTTTCAGCGTAGTAATGTCTAGGAATGACAGGATGTTTTGCGTCTACGTAAATACCTTAATCCGTATAAGGAACTTTATTTAAATCACTATATTCAGAAAATACGTTCTCTTCAAATTTTGTTTGTTTATGCTATACATGATTCCTTTTGTTTCAATACAAAATTAAACCATACATGTGTCTAATGTATCATAAGTAGTGATTTCCTTATTTATAATAATGTAGGTAGAAAATGTCATTCCGACAGGGAATAATTAAGTGTAAACTATTTGTTTTGTATTCGATTATGTCATTATAAGTAGCGAGTGAAGATAAAGAACAACAATAGTACTATGTATAAAGTGTTAATTTCTTATATTTCTAAAATTATAAAATAACAGATTACTTAAATAATAGATTACACTGTACATCTCTATTCTAGTTAAAAGCTTTTAAGATATATGCACCTATACCTCCTCTCAAAGATCAAAGTTACATTCTTAAAGCTTTGTGATTTGTAGGATTTCTTCTGAAAGCTGAGTTATAACACAACAGTACACTTTCATAACTATAATCAGCTATACACTTCATGATATAAGTACATTTAACTATCTTCAAGTCCTGCAATTCTATACTACCGAATAGGCATTACAAGTATTTTTAATCTCAGTATGCTAGTTATCTTTCAACGCCTTTTAACTTTGCCACTAAATTTTTTCAGTTAATTCATCAAAGGAAATTAATATTAGATATGGAGACAACTGCTAATACTAATCTAAAAGAAAAATTATTATTAGAAGTGCATTCTCCTAAAGAAAAGAATACATCCCGTAAGTAATATATATACATATATATATATATATGAAGTTCTTGGCCCTTTGAACCATAGCATGACAGATAGGTCGATTAAATGGCAGTAAGGCTAAAGGCTATTTATCTAAGGTTCAGAGGTGATGCTGTAATATCGACTACATTTGGTTGTGATATAACTAGGTGCTTCCATCAGAAATCAAAATCTACGGATGGGGGTTAGAAAAGGTAAACTTGGTGCAACAACGCCTTATTATAAAGCAAGGATTTCTGTTGACGTCAATTAATCTTCTAAGTTTATAGGAATGATAGGCCTACATTTACCGAAGATGTTATCCTATGAACTTTGATGTTAGGATCCCAAATCAAAAAGTTAATATAAAAACCAGTTACCTTTTCAGATCCATTCAGAAGGACTATACCAACACGATTGTTTTTTCTTTTCATAACTAACGAATATCAAATTAAGACTAAATTATACCCATTTACTTTTTGTTAAAGTTCTTATGCTGCTTACATTTCGATGTAAAATTGTCACAACTAAACAATAAGATTTTTTGGATGAACAGAGGATAAAGTGAACACCAATCAAATGATTAAATTTCGTCTTTTAAAACACCATTAACGTACAATTTTGTATCCCAAATTATTTTTTAAATCGTAAAATAACAGTACCTTTTTGACAATTAAAATATAACTTGTCACTGAGTCAAATTATCCAATCATCAGTTAACGTAAATGAATAAAGATCTGTGTCAAAACGAATCATTCATGATTTTAAAAGTTCCATGGTAGATTAAAAAGTTAACAAATCTAAAATACTTTATAAGTATGGAAACAAATTTAAACAAATTTACATACAGATTGGATATGTAGTTCATAGAAACAGAAAAATATTTTGCCTTACATTACATGAATGATATTAATTGTAGAATAAATCTGAGATTACTGATTATTGTTAAGTGGCATATATATATATATATAATTCTCTGAAAAAGCGGCAAACATTAAGTCGTGAAACGTCAGAAATCCCAATTTTTCCTCATTCGCTTATTACAAATGCATTATTTGATTTTAGAAATTGATTATTACCTGTATAAGTAGTCATAAACGAGTTTTCTATTCACGACACTTCAGGCTAGCCTTATCAGAGGTCTCTATGGACACAGTTACAATGATTAAGTGAATCCTTATAAAAGTTGTAAATTTTACCGACAGCATTATGAGCAAACGTCAAATATCAAGTTTTTATAAAAGATTATCTAGGAACTCTAAGTGATTTTTAAAAATAGTCAAATTACATAATACACTGATCGAAAACAAAACAGTACATTGAAGACTGACAATTTAGATAAAATGCAATTACAATGATTATTTTACTTTAATTATAGATGTATATATTCATTTTTTTGGGGGGGAGAGGGGTTCACATTGTTTCTCTACTCGATTTTAAAGTAGATCGAGAAAAGTTAGAACCAATCATCCATTGGTTGAAACTTGATTTATTTATGTATTACACCAGCGGTCTACTTTAACTTAAAGATGAGGAAAGAATTCATTTATCTTGAACATATTTAACTAGCTAAAATACATATTCATTTAAGTTTCTAAAAACTACATTAGTAAAGGATGAATGAGGCTATGAAATATTCGCATCTATAGTCAACAGTTACGCCCAGTAAAACAACACTGATTTCAAGGTTTACTTTTTATTTTTAAGCTTTTTAGCACTATACTTGAGTAAAATCAAGAACTATTGGACGAATCAGATGCAGTACTTTAATCTGTATAGTGAATAGCAAAATTTCAAAGTTCATTTCTCCATCACTAATAATACAATTTTTTAAAGAGTTTACTATGAATGACTGTGAAAAAGACTGCATTCGCATTTGTATTTCGTACAGTCTAACTTTCAAGTCAAATTATTTTTTTCTGGATGCATTATGTACTTTCATATTAATTCTTATCGAAGTAACAGGTATTCAAAAGATATGTCCTATGAATTCCATTATATGATAAACGCTAGACACCAACACTAGAAGTCTGCTTCAGAGAAACAGAATATCATTATCTAAATCTTGCTTCGTCCAGAGGTGCGATAAGTTTTTAGTCGATTGATTTCATGAAAATTAATTGAATGTTGTGTCACTGATATTTCTTAACTCTTTTCTTTATACGATTAGTCATGGGATATGCTTTACGTTGACAAAAAGAATCACTTAATGTATTTTCAGTGTTCTAAGGGTCAATATATTTGTATGTTAGTTGATATTTCATAAATATTTTTAAACCTCTATTCCTAAAATATGTGTCATATATATAATAATATTCTGATTCATAGTTCACTATATAACATTTTATGTGAATATGTGGCTACATTATATACAGTATGCTTCGTCTATACTTAAACATTTTTGGCAATACTTGTTTCTCTTAGCTAGGTAGTTTAATTACAAGTCATTCGGTGACATTCTGAACAATGTTATCACTATAGTCAATAAATTGAAGTAAGCATTTCGTCTAATCTACCAGTATTAAGTTAGTCCATCTTGACAGCCTTTTTTTAGTTACTCATTTTCAAGGTTCCAATAGTTTTTGGCTCGTGTTGACTTTGAACACTTGACATTTAACTATGCACTTCATTCTCATCGTTTATAGATGTTGATTACGAATTGACATGAATAGCATGCGTATATATATTCTCTGATATTCTTCAAATTTTAACATACTCTGTAGTTGTCTATTAGCGTTGTTTTATCAGTTAAACTATTCACCTTAATCATCGTTACAAAATTCTAATTTTACGTTTTATTTTTAGTGATGCATTCTAATGATGAATGGCTTTTCCATGAATTGAATCATACGTAAGTTTGTTTCCCTCTACTATTTTATACTAGATGCAATATCTTTTGTTACTTAAACGTTCCCTTTTGTTATAATTTACTATATATGAATGACTTGATATTAATAAAAGAAATAAATCCATTGTAATTATCAATATTAAAGTATTCAATAGAGTCATTTTAACGTAAGAATCAGTGAAATGTAGACAGTACTCAACAAGATGTATTACTATTATATTCAAAATCTTCAAGTTCTAGTTCAATACAATCGATATTTTTCTATCTGCAATTGTTACTTCAAAATTTTTGATATTTTTTGGAATTTCTTTAACTGTCGTTAATTTACCTTATAGATCGAAAAATCAAATTATGTAATCAGTCTATGATTTCAGGTAATATTATCAATACCTTATATTCCAGACATATATAGTTACTAAGAATTGATAAAATAAAAAAAACAGCATTTTTTAAAGTTAAATAACATAGCAACAAATTATTAATCATCACTCCTTATTTAGTCTGTATTTTATTAGATTACAGGTTTTGGTATTTTGTTCACTCTTATTAGTGCTTAGGTTTAAAATCATTATGATACATTTTTAATGAACTTCATATGTTTCAAAACAACAGAAATGTGATGTTACACGTAGAACTATAAATTTTCTATAATGCCTATCTCTCATGTGAAATTATAAATCATACAAGCAAAATACTATTGTTCTCTATCAATCTGATTTATAAGTATTCTACACTTTGGTTTAATTTCTCAACAAGCCGTACTGATTTTGGACGACTAAGGATAAGTTAAAATGTATACGTTAGAAGTCGAATGAATATGTATATAGTTCGTATATATATATGTAGTACTGGTTTAAACAAAAATGTATGAGCAATAACTATGGTCGAATAAATAATCACTTCCCAGTAAGCCTACCTAAGTTTATATATTTCAATAACCCTGTGTCCGTCTGACGGCTTGTGGTCTGTCTGTATTCACATGCCAATTAACGTGCAAGCCATGCTTTAAAGATAATTATGATTGATTGCTTACAAACCCTTGTGTTAGAGTCGTAAATACGGTGATATAGGAATGCACTTCCCGTCACTTTTTATACCACTAGTAGGTCATTTGCTAATATTGACTACAAAAATTAAGTAAAATGATAAACATTAATGATAATTTCGTTAAATTTGAATCAGTGATTAAACCTTATCGGTCATGAAATAAAAAAATTTACTTAGTTGTGATTCATATAAACCAAGAAACATTAGTTAATAGCTTTTCATGAAGTCTGAACGGCGGAAAAATCAACATCAAATGAAGTCCATACCAGTAAATTTAAATTTATAAGTACGTTACTTTTATCAGTGAGAGATGCTAAGCACCTGATTGAAAATATACAAAACATCTAGGTAAAAGTAAAATTCGTAGATTCTTTTAAAAGTCTGCGACGAATTAAATAAGTAACCAATCAGACATAGGTTGCATACTCAAAATTATCCAAACAGAAATCAGCTACTCCCAGGGTTTATTTATACTGATTAAAAATAATGAAATTATGATGCAAAATTAATTTTGGCTGATATAAAATAAAAGTTATAGTCTTACACTTATCGATTTTTAAGTTAACTATAGTTACATTTTATACAGGAAGTTAGTCAACTTTCATTTGTAACCTTAAAACTGAACTCAATATAGAATCTTACCTTGAATATTAACACTAGCCCTTAGTACTTACATTAATTCTAAAATTTAATCCTTAACATTAATCATGACTCTAACCCTGATTCTAAATCTTACTCATTAACCCTAACACTAACTCTAACTCACTATCTTAAATCTTTTCATTAAGTCCCGTTTCAATGATTAAAAATGTATTAATGTATATGCGGATTATAGAAATCTAAATATTGTTGATGTTTCTACTAGCAAATAATAAAACCTTTAAAAAATTTCAAGTTAATTATTTAGGGAAGTAAATAATTAGTTGATAGTTATTAAGTAGATGACGTCAATTGGCTCATTGTTTTGTATGAATTTCCTCATCTATTCTTAACTGGTCAAAGTAAATATATTCATAGCTAACTGTTTGACAGTTGTTAGATTTTATCGTCATCTATATTATTCAAAACTATGTAAATAATAAATTAAGACTTATGTAACTTCAAACTATGTGTTGTATACATTTCAAACTAAAGCATCATTATTTTACGGTTATTCATTTCTAGATGAAACAAAATGTTGTACACAACTATAGTGTGACAGTTATGTAAAATTAATTTGAGAACATTTTAAAAAACACTACCTAATATTCTATATCATGAAAAATTAATATCCATAGATATCAGTTATTAAGTTAGTCAAACCTAAACAGTGTAATTTTTGGTATGAATGGACATAATGTCGAGTTATTGCACCTTCTATCTCATTTATTCGTTATTATACATAAATTATAAATTGGTTGATAGTATCTGTTAAATCAATCACAAATGAAGATGTTTATATGGTATTGACTTAAATCCCCACCAAACTTTCAGTTATGCACATAATTTACTAATATGAACACTTGTATTATACCTGCTTTTTGTTACGTTGTTTAGGACTGATGGAAAAACAAATTACCCATCAAAATCTATAGAGATATCTATTCCTTATATAAATATACATCATCGACATTTCAATATGGAATTTTTTAATGATATGAATATATCATCTACACAGTTTATTTGGCTAAACCAGTCTGATATAGAATTATGTATTGAGAACGAGATGAAATTAATGGAAATTAGTAATGAAGAGAACAATAAGAAGATCGATTGGATTAAAGAGGTCCAAAAAATACCAGAAAATATTGGACCAGTTCTAGAGTTCTTTGGATCAAATAAACATCAGCAAACTATCAATTACAAGGTAAATTATATTCTGAATAGCGAATTAACTAATTGTTAAAACATAAATAAATACGATACTCGGTGTTAAATGATTAGATATTATTTATTAAAATTCTGAACCTATGAATTTTACTTGTTTTAACTATGCAGGGATTATGTTTTCAGTCATTAGGAAACTGGTGCTTTGTAACTCGAAAAATCGATTTACTCATAAACGCTACAACTGACCCGGATGACCTTGATAGTTAAATTTAGTAACTAAGGTATAGTTAGTGGCGTTCTTTGGTTAGGCTCATGAATACGATTAGTTGCTTAAATTTCTATTATTTAACACAATGGTAGCAACTTACAAGTTATGAAGTATAGATACAATACCTATGAGATAGCTTCTAATAGAACATTTAAATACAATATTGATCATTATGAAAAGTACTACGTTTAATAAAAATTACAGTTTATGTTACTAAGCGAGTAGTGTTTTACTTGATATGTTCAATTATTCAATCACTTACTCCTATGATCAGTCGTTTGATATTCACATCATACAAATGGAAGTTAAAATCTTAGTCGCACTTGCTAAATGTGAACTAAAAAGCATTTCATTTTAATATAAGAGTCCTCGGAGACGGTGAGCACTCATGGCCTAACGAGGTAATCAAACCTAGGACCATTACGTCTCGTTACTAATTCATAAAGTTTAGCATTACCGAGTCAGGTCTTTATGGTTACAAACCAAGATCAGTCTTAATTAAATACAGAGAACAAATAAGAACCAATCTCCAGAAAACTAATTCAGGTCATTAATGACCACATTCAACATGTTCTTAAACTTCTAGAAAAACGTTGTAAATTATGGAGACCAGACATGTCAAGGTAGAGACAGTTATCATCGTTGAGATTGACTCATCGTCATGCAATGTGAAAAATTGATTGAATTTGTAATCCTATCACTGAACACCGGACCAGTAATCCTGATCGTTAGGAGTCCACTTGAAGATCCAATGTTTGATCCCTGGTTGGTCTGTTAGTGCATGATGCTTCCTATCAGTCCCATATTAAGATAAACAGCTGTTAAGTGCTTCATGGTTGTCACAAAATCGTGACCATGATCAATCTGCGTGAATACAAACAACGTAGTCAAAACAGTTTTTATTGGTATACTCTGAACTATAATAGGCATGTTGAAATAAGGCCGACATTTGTCTGTTAGTCTGTTATCATTTATTTTAGACGATGGTAAGTCCCTTACCAGTGGTTTGAAGCACCATTCCAAGCACCACTGCACACCGATCTAGATTGACATGCTTCTGTTTAGCATAATAATCAAAATGTTATGAATATGAAATGATAAGAATTTGAAATCAACATAATAGAGAGAAAACTAATTATGGTATTATGTCTGGAATTCAAGATACAAATGAAACGGAAAGAATAATTCTCATGTACCTCTGAAATGAATTTCAAACCATGTCACATTAGGTTTCAGACTTTAAATTAAAATGATTCCAAAGACTAAAACTATTGTAATGGATGCTACTCGCAAGGTCATCCCTAGGTAATAGATAGCGAAACTTCGCGTTACAGTGGAAATAGTAAACAGCTTACGAGATGAGTTTTAAGGTGGCAGTGAGTAGAGCCTGACCACAATACGTAGGAGGAATAAAGACAACCATGGAAAGCAACCTACAACCAACATGGATCGTGCCACACTGTGATTTCTTCACCTTCACATAAAGCTGAAGTCAGTAACAAACATTTAGTTTTTTTAAGTATTTGCAGTGAATTGTCTTATAATATTTTGTAGAACTCTGAATGTGTAAACCTTTCACGATAACAGTTACTATCTGTACTACATAAAATGTGATTTGCATATATAATGGTTTTATTGAGGCATACCTAATTGTAATTTTCTGTATGATTGGTTTGTAATATCTAATTATCAGCTAATTATAAATGAAATAGAAAGGCTTACATACGAAATCAACAGAAATTCTTCCAAGAGGTCAGGTTTTGATTTGTGTCGACGAGGTACCTTAAACAGAAAGGTGAGTAATAATGTTGCATATATATTAAGCGTATTGCTTTATATTTAGTAAGACCATTTTTCCATAATTATTTTGTACTAACTTACAAGCTGTGTGATTTAAAGTACATGTTAAATTACACACCATTGGCATACATTTGTCAAATTGTAATACATAAACCTGTTTAATTAAACTTTATGGTATGTCTACGAAATATATTTATTTACTATAATTGTAGTTATAGTTATTAGTTATGAGTGTTCGTTAATCACTTATGTTAGTGCAAGCATTGAGTGTGTGCAGTCTATTGTACTTTTCAATCTTCGATTAACCACCTAAATTAACCCTTAACAATTTGTAAATAAAGAAGTCACCTGTTTACATAAATATCACTAAATATTTGTGGTATAGAAACATCTGTGTACCATTTAATCAAATTTAATATTTCGTTTATTCTTGAAATTCTAAATGTTTACGTATGGAAGACACTGATATGAAAATGGTAAAGCGTGAAAAGATGAAACAGTCAAGTAGAAAATAGTGTCTGAATCCATAGGTATATAGTATACAAAAAGAAATGGAAGAAAGCTTGTGACGACAGACAGACAGATATTTACAACGTAGAACTTAGTACATACGTACCTCAGTTCAAGTTGCCATGCTTATATCTTATATCAGTGGATGAAGTCAATGACTGTTGGTGAGGACTATATTGGTATGCTCTGATTATCTGATAGGTTTCCACGCAATTATCACAATCAGTGGTTTGAAACGGTGGCCGAGATAACGTACAATAAGTTGCGGCTCCTCCGATACATTCACATTGTTCCTCTTTTCCTTGAATAGTCACTTCCTAATGTGAACGCCTAACCAGCAGCACCATTAGATGACATCTAATTGTAGAATTCAAACTTCATTTAAATTGTGAAAAGTCGTTACTGGTTAGGGTAAAACAAACCGCCAGTTAAATATCGAATGTGGCATTGGATATTCGTTGCACTAATTTATGAATTCAAGTCAAAATTCTACTGTTGAACCCAGGCCCAGTAGTACCAGTGATAACATTTTTGCTAAAAGACCTGATGGTCACTGATTCAATTCCTGGTATAGTCGCGAGTGCATTTTGTTAAAGTTTAATACTCGGACAAAATAGTTATCTAGATTAACTTGTCAAAAATGCAAATTAGTAAAATTAGTGTAATAATTGTACAAGTATTTGATTTTGTAGGCTAGAGTAATTTGTAACCTTATCTAATCACTTTTGGGAAAAATAATGAATTTGTTACTAAGCTAAATGTCTCCTTTACATTCATTATCATTATTTCGTTAAATATTTTTAAACCAATATTTTATTCTGAAGTCGAATATAGTAACTAATCTGGTCATATACATATATGTATATATATATGGTCAGGCTAGACAAAAATGATGTCTATAATTAGTGAAGCAACATTATATATCAAAGACGTCGATGATAAATTTGTGGCCTGTAATAGTCACAAGAGAGCTTCTGATATGTGGAATCTCTTTAATCAAGCTCATCCTAGCATATTGTTATAACTCGTACTTGATATCTTGTCTAGTGGCAGACAACGTTAACACTCGGACGCTTTGAACCGTCCTAGTTACAATTTCAGAAGACGAGTAGTCAAGACTCTTTATTCCTGTAAGTTAGAGTCGATTATGTGCAAAATATTCGTATATTTATAGTGACTATTCATCAAATCCAAATCATTAACATTTTATTAATATAAAGAAATATTGTCAAATATTGTTCTGTGAGTATAACTCACATTAACTCATATAAATGTGATAAGAGTTTATAAATCAACCTTACAAAAAGTCCTTTCGTTTGATTTAAAGGAGAATTGTATTTTTAGAGATCTCCAGTACACAATACATACAATTTAGTATGGGACACAAATATTATCTTTTATATCACTGACGTCAGAGTAAAAACCATATTAAAACGGACTATTTGATCGGTAAATTAATATCTCTTTATTAAGCTAATTGTGCATTGTGACAAACACATATAGACAATTCCTGACCATTTTTATCGCAAAATGTGTATGTTTATTTGCATGTACGTTCCAAAGAATATACATCGGATGAGCAGAAAGGTGGGTCAGTGTCTGAATCTCTAAGCGTATGTCATATAGACTGGGTCTAAATGAGCAACGTTCTTCTACTAGTATAGTTGCTCACTACTTAATTAATAAAGGTCACACCAATGTATCAATATCTTTCAAAACAATCAATAAGCAGACAATTCCAAATCTTTTGTATTTTGCAAAGGCAAGTTGCCACAAGATGATTTAGACCGAATTTACTTGTTCAAAAGAGACTACAGTAAATCTTCTTTCCCCCCCCCCACTACCAGTGACTAGGTTTTTATGATTCAGTTACGTAACAATTCTAATGTTAATCTTTAATTATTTTCCCTGGAGCCTTACTCAGTTAATTATTTGTATTCATTATAACATAAATTGTGTTATTTATGTTTTTAACTTAGTATCCATGCTCTTCTCAATTTTATTTTATAGAATCTTTTCATAGCTGGCCTATGAAAAAAACAACTGTGTTAATCATGATGTAATTCTTATTTAGCTGTTGTGTTGTTCTTTTCTAATTGATTCGTATTTATATAGTTGATTGAATATGACACAGACTGATGATGGTAAGGTATAACTAAAAACCAGAGAGCACTGGACAGCTGTTTTGTTCTAGTGTGAAACTCCTCAGCAGTGCGCACCCCAGCATCCGTGCCAGGGGCTTCAGATTGACGGCGAACACCCAACCATCTGCACAATTGGGTTGGCATCCAATGGTAGAGTTCCCAGCTCCATCAGTTTGTGATATATAGCGCGACGATCATCCACTGACTTTGGTGATAACTGTCTTACCCCCGACAAGTCAACTTAAAAGTAATAAAAATGACTCTTGATGTAAAGAATGCACAACTCTTTAGTTTTTAATGATTATAACTAATTCATGGTTGTATACAGAGGATAAGAAACTGCGAAATCAAATGAATTCATATTATTCTGCTACCATTGTTGTTCTTGGCTCACTATATCCAAAAATTATTATTTCATTTATGACGTTTTCCCTCTTATCCCTCATCCTCCTCCTCTTCCTCCTACACTTCCCATTACATCTGTTACGCCTACTACTTTTACCTACACGATTTTATTCTGACTTGAACGGTTTCTCATTTTCTTTTATTTAATTTTTACTTTGGCGCCTACGCTTACAACGCCCTTCACTTGACGATTTTCCTTTGCTTTCAGCATTTTCTAGGATTACACCTACGTTTAAGTGTTAGAAAACATTTATTTATTCTTTGTTTTCTTCTTCTGTAGCCTCTTCTTCCTCCTACACAGTTGTTGGCTTTCTGCTTGTACTCTGTACTACGCCCACTCCAATACATTTTATTCCATCTTTCAGTATATTACTCCAGCCGCTAGTTTATAACTCCATAATCAGTTCATAGGGACAATACATACATATAATCAAGAGTTTTGTCAAAGCTGTTTGTCAAGCTGTAAATAATAAGAGAATAAGGTGGTTGGTATATATGTGCGTAGATTATGTAATCAACCGATGGCTTTAATCATGTCGGTAGGCACAGATTATCCGACTTGAACTCGTGATATAATTTCTATCACTGATGAAAAGACTCAGAATCGGTTGTAATAAAGTAAATGAATTTCTTTTTCGTCCAGCTCTAGATCGAAAATTCAAAAATTCATTTTTTTTATCTTCATTCCAAGAATTAGTAATTTCTACTTCAATCATATTCTTAATGCATAATCTTTTTACTGCCACTAATGTGACTACGCATTACTTTTGTTTCCTCTTTCATAATTTTGTCTATCCGTGCTGTTGTGGAGGAGTTGCATAAATTGATGAATGCATATATATATATATAGTAGGACCCAACATATCTTTGTCAGAGTTCTCAGTACTGATACTTATGTACAGAAAATAAGACTACTTTTTTCCGCTTAAACGCAATTAGATCTTGGTTTTAAGTATATCCACAGCTGAAATGATTTAAAGACTTACTTTGGAGTTGTGAATAATGGTAGCAGAATAATGATTATCGCTCTGACGCTCAGTTGATTTTCATCGACATATGGTTGTGGATAACAGTGTGCAAATTTTTGTAGATTGGTTATTTATGATATGAGTATCAAATGTGTTTTGTCAACTTAAAACATAGTATAGTATAATTTAAAGTAGAACTAAAGAACTGGTATGGGACAATCCGAAAGTGAATTCTAACTTCAAATGCACTGCTCATAGTCTGATTTTATTTAATGCCCCTCTATCGTATGCTGACTAATTTAAATGAAGCATTAATTAACTACTTTTATTAAAAAATGATATTTATTGGGACCTCTTAATGCAGCTGAATTAAACAAAGGCGAATTAGTGTAATATTTTAGTATAATGTGCACATCTTACTTATTTGCTTACTTACGCCCGTTACCCTTTACAGAGGAGCATAGGCCGCTCACCAGCATTCTCTATTGAACTCTGTCCTGAGCAATCCTTTACAGCTGTTTCCAGTTGCTGTTCATCCTTTTAATATCTGCTTCCAATTTTCGACGCAGTGTGTTCTTTGGCCTTCCTCTTTTCAGCTTCCCAACAGAATTCGATGTAAAAGCTTGTCTCTTGATGCAGTCTGATGATTTCCATAATGCAATGTCCTGTTCATTTCCAACGTCTTTTCCTAATTTCCTCTTCGGCTGGCAGTTGGTTTGTTCTCTCCCATAGTAGGCTCTCGCTAATGGTTTTTGGCCAACGGACATTCAGTATCTTGAGTAGGCCTATAGCTCTTCTAGGGTTATTGCAGGTCCCAGGCCCAGGTTAAGGAGGAGGGTTGGGCATGGGGCTAGCAATCCCATCCCGTAAAACACAAGCTTGCTACAAAAAACTCTAACCAGATTAAACAAATTAAAATATGTGCACATATAGTGAGTAGATATTGATTAATGAGACCAATTCAGCAAAAAGTACAACTGAGGCTGGAGTTTCTTAATACAATGAGTACGTTATTTGTATCGTTCAAAGGTGGAACTTTGCAGAGTCTACTACGGATTTTCATACATACAACGTTGATGTAACGTAGTCTATGTTGAAAATTAATCTCGATCTAGGTTTAGGTTACCCCAGTCAATTTCCAGGATCACTTACTAGTGTTACATTCTTTAACCTTGTTGTATTTACTTTTATATATCTTGTTACCACTTTTATGAGATAGGATAGTTAAATGCAACAATAGAATCAGATTACGTTGAACAACTGAAAAATAGAAAATAACTCCTTATGTCTCAGTAATATCAGCAGAAGTCTACTGATCTACGACATACTTTTCATGTTATATAGTACTTTATATATGTTTTAAAGTTACAGCAAGAAAATATCTGAATTCTTTATCATTTGAACGTATTTTCATTTTTTCATTGATTTATAATGGATTGAGGTTGATCAGTCTCAAGAAGGTGAGATCTAGTCGCGGCGTGAATATCAAAACTCGGATGTATATTCATCCATTTAACAAGTCCCAAATAAGACAAATCAAGCGTCATGAATTCCTCCTGACAGCCACAACCCAAATTAATTTATATGTGAATACTGTGTTTTAATTAGTTTCACCAATCTAATGGAATTATTTACATCGAATCGTATGATGAATTAAAATTGTCTACATTATAACATAGCATCACCAAATATGCTTAAATCTGTTTCTATTAAACTTTGCATACGACTTTGCGTATTATCCGATTGAAAAGTAACAATTCAAAACCCGAAACATTTTGTCATACTTGAGTGTATCCACAATGTTTTTCTAATTCCCCAATTTTGTTGTATCTAGCACTTTTAAGTACATTTGTGTTTACTTAGTGAGTAAATGCTGGATATTAAAGTTTAATATACATCAAAGATTTCGTGTAAATTGTATAAATTTAAGCAAAACATTTTGGTGTAACTATGTCTAGTGTAGCCTAATCTGATATTCTGACATTTGAACAAAACCTTAAACTAATATTATATTGTATTATATAGCTGTTACTCATTAGATGGCAGAAGAAATGATCAGTATGATGCAATTACTATTTCAAACCTTACAGATAATCTCAATCTATGCTGGAAATATATTTTATAAAAAGCCCTTTTCGGTTCTTCGGTTGAATACATTTAATTGAAAACTTATACAAGATAAAAGAAGGAAATATTTCATTTCGTTGACTATATCCATGGTATATAGAGTCGTCAGATTTCCTACAAATTCTTATTAACTTCGCTCCAAATTATTTCTATTTTTATGTCATTTCTTAGATTGGAAGATTACAAGATGCTAAAAATGATCTCATAAAATCGATTGAAATCGAACCGAAACTATCCTCTGCATACTGGAATATTCACTTTTTATTCTTGCTTGAAGGTAGAATAAAAGAGGCATTAAATACATTGGAACAATGTACAGAATGTGCTAGTACTTTCAATTCATTGCATAACTTTACTACAATTTGTAGTACTAATAATAACAAAAAAATTAGCAGTAGTAATGTGAAAAATGTAAATATGAGATTGTATCAGTTTTATCAAAGTATTCTTCAATCAAAAGCTTTTATTTATTCTTTATTAAATGATACTAAAATGGAAATTGAAATGTGGACCCAGCTGATCAATTGTAATCCAACATTTGAACTGGCCTATCATAAAAGAGCCAATCTTTATCATAAGGTAACTAATAATTTGAATATTGAGATGATTAGGATTACATATGACTGATCTGTTGTTAATATAACGATGATGAATGTTATAACGATGACAAAATATGATTGTGGTAGAATTTCAAACACTATAATTTACGGATTTACATATATCAATCATCTTTTTGATAAACTCTGGATAACGTTCTTACAAATATTTCAATGAATAGGGAAATGAGTAAATGGCACTTGGAAGTTTAAAGCGAATTGCTTATTATGTATTGTTTACGAGGTTTACTAATTTCGAAAAGAAATAAGTTTTATTACCGAATTGATTGATTCACTTCGGCTACATTAATCAGTAACGACAATGATAGTATAATGAAGTTAATGGTAATGGTATTAGTTGAATAATATTAAATAATCTTCAAGAGAAGATGATAATCGGCTAACGATATAATTCCTTCAGACGAATTCGGAATAATGCTCAAATAATCAACGTATTTTTAACCATAATCATTATTCCTATAAAAGTTATCATTTATAGTTATTTGTTCTTTGTAAATTGCACATTAATAAGCTTGTAGTGGAAAAGTTGGCTACTTCATGATATTTAGACTAGTTCCTTCTCATAATATAAAGTGACTTCAACTACAAACAGACAGATCTGAAGATGATCATTGCCATTACTGGACATAATTAAATCTTGCCTACTTATCATGGGATTAATTCTAGAACTTCCAACTTACACAAATCGAATTCAGCACCTATCTAAATATACTATTACATAACCACATAACATGTACTTTTTCACTGAAATTTATATCTTTCTTCTTTCTAAGAGAGACTAGATATTATTAAAGATTAATGTTCTTCATAAGTATAATATTTCGTTACTAGATGATATTAACATTGTCTAATATCAATAAACCTATCTGCTTAGTAGAACTGTCTTTGAATATCTAGCTTAACGAAGATTAGCATGATTGTTAATGCACGAACTACTATTCGTCCTACAGATAGTTAATTGTGAAATAAAAAACAAGATAAGAAAAATGTCCTATATGCAAAATATTATCAATAAAATAATTAAATATGATCAATTTATTCAATCTATTTTAGTTAAAAGTGTTTCATTATGCAAATGATGATTTCATGAAAATTCTTTGTTTAAATCCAAAGTCGTTAAGTGCTCAATTTCAGCGTGGTTTATATAAATTCTACTCAAAGTAAGTAATACTGGTGATGTTTCCTTACGTTCTGTATTTTAATTACAATAATCTTGGTAAAACACCAGATTACCTTAATTTACTTGATTACCTTGTATGTTCAGTAAAAAAACCATTCGAATTAAATTGAAAATTTATTTGGCTAACTTCATATCAGTATTTCGTAGTTTAGCGATTCATTTCTTAGATATCTTTTTCATTAAAACTATGAATTTACTTAAAACTAATTTAATAATAATTAGTACAACAAATGTTGAAAGTTGTTTTATACTACTTATTACTTATTAAGTAGTTTTTGACTACATATAGGTGACGTAATTTGGCTATAACTTCTTTTCATGCTCCACAAATTTATCTTCCTTAATTATTAACCATTTGTAGTTTTTCAATACAAATAATCGGTAATATGCGAAAATGAATTTGTGGAGTATGAAAAGAATTTATAATCACTTTCCTTCGCTGTTGAAATTCAAAAATTACTTGTAATTAATTTTGTCAACTAATAAGTAGTATAAAGTAAAATTTTTGGTTTATGTTTCGCTTAGATACAATTTCTCAGGACTAGCAACTGTGTTAATTGAAATGCCTTAACTCAGTTTACGAATAACCTAGTCATCCTTCCTATTCATTAACTACTTAAACCAATAAGGAGAGAGTGTTCATGACTACATAGCCTATCGGGATAAAAACAATTATATTACATTGTATACAAATTATTCATTGTATTTTAATGGAACTTTGCTGTTAGACCAAAGAAAGGATGATAAAACAAATCTATTTATGTGACTTAAGGGATGTCAGGTACCTTTTGAAAGAAATTTGAAGTAAAAGCTAATTAAAACATGCCTTCCATACGAAAGTCTGCTTAAAGAGATAGATGTATTGACAGGTAGATTCATACCAAATTGATTTTAGCCATACGGCACATATACATGTGGTTCTTATCACAAATCTCGGTTTAATCGACGTTTTCATGGTAAGAACATAATACGATGTATCTTATTTCATTCTATTTCTAAATAAAAAAATATATATTCGTAAATTCTGTTTACTATGCATATCTGTTAATAACCTTAACTTTAAATCCAAATATTTTAATGATTTAATGACCCTAAGAGCCATTTGCAGAATTACATTGAGTTTTGTCTAAAGTTACTTCACGTCTTGAGCTACCTTCGATTACTTTTTCTTGATCTTACAACATTCCTGAACTTAGTCACAATCCTAGTTTTAACAAGAATTTCAAAATTCTATTGCTAATCTGAATCCATACGGCAAATTCTGCTGCCAATGTTAAGTCGATTTCACATATCTGTACTTAAGTTCAGCCAAAATACAATACCCGATAAAACGCAATGTAAACTCATGCAAAACGTTCGGCTAAATGTTAAGTACCTCTGCATTTCCTATACATTTTTTCCAACGTTCTACCTCCTATTGTCCACAATCTTTTGTGAGTTTGCACTAACCTTATTGCCCTTTGAGTTAAATTCACTTTCGCTATGATTAGATAGCGTACAATTGGATTGCTAATGTCAGTCCCAAAGATTGAAGTCTGTCAGTTGATCCAACTGCTTTTGTGAATATGTCAACAGATAGAGCTACACCTACGTGTTGTGGTGGAAAATCTCACTCCTTAGATATTCTTGCCATGAAAACTATTTCTTAGCCAGAAACCCTACACAAAATCATGTTTCTAACACCGAAAGCTTGATTATAACTAAAATGGCTAATCTCTAGAATAAATACAAATCCTTGCTATGATATACTACCAATGATATGCAATTTTGGACCAAATTCGCGGAAACCTCCAAGCCAATAGCTTTCATCTTATCAACCATTTAGGAAACTTTACTCAATTATATGCTCGTTTTAATACTGTGCTAAAATCACGATCACTTGGTCTTCGTCATTGCCTAAGATTTAATCTTCTTTTTCCATTCAAATTTGTGTCCAGGATTTTAAAAAAGCAGTAATTTTCGAAACTTAGGGAATTTTAAACTTATTCATCTCAAACTAATCATTATTTGAAGTCAAGCGGAGACGAAACAGTTGGATGATAACAAATGGGGAGTATTTTGAATAGGGTAAGATTGACATACTCCATATTATGTGCACTTCAATCGTTTCGTACACATAACTTAATCGGCGTCCGAGCGATGTTCGTGGTCATTAAGGGCTAGAAACATTGGTTGGTATGCCTGCGAACTAATCTCCGTGCCACAGATACATTCATTATTTCTATTCTAAATCTTAAGCGCCAATATTATCCCATAAAAAACGTGTGATTCCTTTTTTGGCGAGCTACCTATTTTATATTCATTTCGTTAATTTGATCATGCCGTATTGGTTTGAAACTGGAACATGAGCTAAAGCATGCATATGCCAGACTATAAGTATTTAGTGATTGACTGACGATTGGATTGGACACAGTTGTATTTTAAAAGAAATTCTATTCCTGTATTTAATTTTTGAATAACAGTATTCAGTATATCTGACTAATGGTTATCCCATTTGATTTTACTGTTATCTTGATTAATTTGTCAGTAATTGGAAAACAGCAATTTATGATTTTCAAGAAGTTTTATCGAATAATCCATCACATTTTGAGGCAAGATATTATCTGGCTAGATGTTTACTTAAATTGTCTAAGTATAATATGGCTTTAGCTGAATTGACAGCATGTCTGTACTTTCAACCAATCTATTACAAAGTAAGTTAACTTCTCGTTTCGTTTATATGTAACTACAGTAGTTCAATTAATCTATGACATAAGTATGGAGATGTATTGGTGATTTTTTGGTGTTTGAGCACTTACGTACACAAATCATTGTATATTTATGCCATTCTTTACGCCGATTCACAAGATGATATTACGGTGCGAATCTGTCAACAGTTATAATTGAGTTCAGATGGTTTTGTGTATGCTGGTTTAAATTTGCTTTCATTGATTACATTTCGATCTCTCTTTGGCATTATTTAAAGCCAAAGAGCTTCTGACAGTTATATTGTTCTTGCATGGGAGTACTCACCAGTAGACACTGGATGCTAGTCATGGATGCGTACAGCCTCTCAGAGATCCCATGCTAGGACCAGTGATTCCTAGTTCTCAGTAATGATCAACTGGCGACAAATGAAAACAACTACTGCATAATTGATTTCCTTTCACAACCGAATGTAAAATATTCCTTTTTAGCAAAATGGGATAGATTCAAACTTTCGATTCCGAAATATCTCAATATGAGATTTAGTGGCGTGAAAGATAACTAAAAGCTCACTGATTGTTTCATGTTTTAATTGATATCTTGTAAATTCAGTTTTTGGTAATATTAGTATAATCTCATCCAATCTCTTGTAGCAATTGAGTTTGTCTTAACCTAACATTATCTTACATAAACTTAAGAAAATGATGATTTGCTTGACAAACTTGTCTCGTCAACATAGTAGTTAATGGCCTTAAATGAATATAGGTATTAGCTAGCACTTTTGTGTTTAATTCCATTACTTATAATCATTGTTTTATCATGAGTACAGACTAATTCCTATTGAACAACATTCATTTCCTCATGATTGTATGATAATATTTGATGATTTTAACGAACTTCGGAGTGTTAAATGACAATCCTAGTAGTGGTCGAAAAGTGAACTCATTAAGAAAATGCGGCTTATTATGGAATTAAGTATAATTAATCATTCACTTGTCATTAGAGTTAATGGTCTGTCATCAGGCTTAATTATTAATCAATCTTACCGAACAATCTGCAAATTTTCCATTTCTATATGGCATTGCTGTTTACTGTGTTCACAGTATCAGAAACATAGACAGACGCTTTTATACAATTACTACTTACGTCAGCTACGGTTCACATTAACAAAACGAGTCTACACAACTAAAAAGGTACTAAAATAGAGGAATAAGGACTTATTTTACACAAAATATGTTATATCTATACACTTAATTTTATGTTAATTAACTTAATACCAATTATGTAGAGCTCAGATTTATAATGAATACAAATTACTTCAATCATATTTGAATGGTGCATTTACTGTAAACACTATAGCAACAGAATCAAAAATATAAGTGAAATATTAAGTTTTATCCATGATGCTAGTTAGAACAGAACTAGATGATGAACCTAAATCCACCGTGGCTTGAAATTATATATTTTGGTTTCCATTTATTTAACCAAATTAATTGATTTTGGATGCATTCTACACTGTATATTACAGTCGTTTACGTTCTTAAATCGCTTTACCTGCCTCAGGACTAAGCGAAGTATTATGCGACGTGATTGATAAGGTCAACGGAACTCCCTATTAGCGAATTATGGAAAGAGTTTTTATTTGTCGATGATCTAGTAAGCTAATAAAAACATCATGATTAAACCAAAGTATCTTCCAAGTTTTAATTCTTTGCTGTAAATCTTACCATTATCTTAAAGTCATTTTGTAAAGAATTCTCTTCAACATTGATATTACTCTTACTTTATTTTAAACTTGCATTTATTACTTTTATTTGCCATGATAGGCATTATTTACACGTGGTTGTCTGTTGACCAAAGTTTGTTCACTGCAATCGCTACGTGATTTAACTATGTGTATATGTGTTGGTAATAATAAATATCGAACCATGGCTTTTGTTCAGCGAGGACTGGCTTTTTATCAATTAAGAAAGTAAGTTGCAAAACAATCGAAATAATGAGAAATTACAGTTTCTTGAATTTGATATCACGAAATATCCTGGGCTAAACAATCAGTGAAAATCAGAAGGCACTGGGGAGCTGCTTTGTTCTCGCACGAGACTTTTTAACAGTATCCACCTACGTTTCGAATTAGGAACGAGATTATAACCTCCAAGCTTTACGTTGAATAATTCATCACTAGACCACTGGGCAGTCATCTAATGATGTTATAAAATTCAAACTGAATCCTGGATAAGAAATTCAGATTCAATGATCTCCACACTACACAATAATAATCAATACTACCTCATCAATAAATGAACTTCAGGGCGTAATTCCGTAGATCTAGTGAGGGGACATGCTGCTTGATTCCTACAAAGTTGGATGAGTAGCAATTATTAACCGATGAAAAGTGATAGGGTCACATAGTATACTGCTAATTGACTGAATTAGTTAGTTTCAAGGTACTTTGCGGATGCACACAGCTGAAGAGTCCCATACTAGAACGAGACATTTGTCCAGTTCATCCTGATTTCCAACCGTGGCTTTAACAATCTCTGCGGCATCCAATCATAAATGTGTTTTTGTCAATATACTTTTCTTGACGTCATTACTGAATTATTTAGAGCAGATGAATTTATGTTTGTAAGTAGACTGGACATTTTTTAACAAATTTGACAAAATTCAGTTAGTAGTTGAAACTTCATGATTAGTTAAGGGAATGACGAGCACCGTTATAAATGCCACTGAAATTAAAGCTTTCATTTACCTTTAACTATTACTTATTATTAAATTCGTGTTAGCTGAATACTTTTGTACGCTCTCAAAAGAGAGATCTAAGTATTCCTTGGAACAGATGTATTGTACTAGCAAAGAAATCTTGGATAAGTGTTGCGTCTTATTTGAAATTCGTCAAATAGGTGTCCTTCGTATCAATTTTGATATACACACTGAAACCTTAATCCAGTGTTTTTCATATCACATGCGGAATGCACTATTCACCGAACTACTGAATATCGATAACTGTTAGTTTGTTTAATGAGTATTGTTTTTATATTATTATTAGTAATAAGACTCAGAAGAATTTTACGTAAAGAAAATAGAAAATAGAATAAGTAACCAATATGTTATTGTAATTAATTTGCCTAGTGGATTATAATGTAAGGTTTAAACCAATTTTTAAAGAGTTCATGACTCACAGTGATCATCAACATGGATACAAGTTCATTCAAATAGAGTTTCTCTGAAGGAATGAAACATTGATTCTAGATCGCACTGCTAGTTACTTTTTAATACAATTTCTAGCTTTACACTAATATGGTCTAGATAATTTTCAAAAATACGAAAACTCTCCAACATTCTTAGAACTTTCTGTATCTAATAACTTTGTATTTTGACGGTTTAATTTCTCTAAAAATACATTAGTTTATTATTTTTTGATTGTAACTAACTTTCTGTTACTAATAGTGCTTTGAAAATTCACTGGTCGAGTGTATTTTAATCGTTCTCTGTATTCAGGTATACTATGGCAATACATGATTTTCAATCAGCTTTAAAGAATGGATATTTTCATCTTCCTGATGTTTATCGTCTATTAGGACTAACATATATTCAATTGAATTTATCAACTAGGTTTGTTTATGTTGTTATTCTTTTGGTGTATAATACGAGTTCTAAAATATTTATCTTCTCAGAGCTATTCAAGCATATACAGAAGGGATAAAATGTCAAACAATACCGGATGTAAAACTTTTATTATGTAGAGCTGAAGCTTATTACTATTCGAATCAAGTAGGTTTGTGACCTGTTTTATTTTAAATATAATAAAATTTATTTTACTGATAAACTTTTATTTATTCTGTATTAATTGACTAAATACTTCACAGATTGATGTTGGCATTGAAACCATTGAAAACTAAGGAGCACTGGAAAGCTGTCTCGTTCTAGTATAGAATTCCGCAACAGTGCACATTTCAGATTTCGCCCCAAGGGCTTCAGGTTGGCTAGCACCCAACCCTCTGCATTATTGAGCCGACATCTATTTATGTTAATAATAATAATAATAATAATAATAGCTTTATTCAATAGTATTTTTAGTACAATATGAATTTTCAGCATACAATGTCTCAACAAGTTACTTTGTAAGCGTGTCAACATCTGAAAAAAAGATACATATTTTATATTGTTAACAACGACAACAAAAATTACAGTAGCATAAGGAACAGGAGTCTTTGCATTTCATAACAATCCGTATTTTTAAGAGCACAGATTTTTCATTAGATCGGTCCTTACAAACTTTTCATCACACAGAACATGTGCTAAATATGGAATAGTTGAGCATTTATACTTCTCTTTACATGCTTAAATCCTGATATAGCAGCGTCGCGTTCTGCCAGAAGATAAACAAGGTGAAAGTTTTGAATGAAGAGGGTGGTTTATGTCAGACAGAATAATCTTAGATAGCTGTCTGCAGGACTTTAAATGTCTATCTACAACTATATTTATAATAACGTCATAGCTTTTACCGCACACTTTACTAACAGCTTTCAGTACTCTACGCAACAGAACATAGTCTTTTCTCAATAGTCCGAGAAAAAATAATGGGGAACAATATAAAATGATCGGTAGCATACATGAACTGACAAATTATAATAATAAGTGCTTGGTTATACCAAAAATAAGTAATCTCTTCACATAGTATATTAAACGGAAAACCCTCTTTGATATAAGTAAAACATGCGAAGACTAAGATAGATCAGAAGTAAAGGTTACACCAAGGTAATCAACATTCGACATAGTCTTAATTGTAGAGTCTCCAATTTTACAAACATCGTGTGAATTCACAAGAGCAGTTAGATCCTTTTCATGTCTTAGACTGAAATTAACTGTTTGACATTTGGAGGGGTTAAGTTGAAGACCATTCAAACTAGACCATCGTCCAACATTCGCTTGTAAACAATTCATTTCACAACAATTTGAGGAAGAAGAAACAGGCGTACTAATAGTAAGATCATCTGCGTGCTTGACAAGGGTAGTTTTCATTGAAGAGGGCAGTTCATTCAAGAAAAGTGAGAAAAGAAACGGGGAAAGAACAGCACCTTGAGGCAAACCAACTTCTGTTAGCAAATGAGTGGAGCACTTTCCCTTGTACACAGTATATTGTTCTCTTCCGGAGAAATAGGAATATGGCCAGTTGGTTATCCAGCTTTCCATGTTCATATTCTGAAGTTTTTCAGTAATATAGATCTAGGAACGGAGTCAAAGGCGGCAGTGTAATCAAGAAACGTACTACGGACATACTTTTCACCATTTTCTAAGCTACACACTATATTATGATGCAAGACAACTAACGCATCCAGTGTACTTCTGTTGCATCTGTACGCAAACTGATATGGGTCGATATGCCCTTCCATTGTTGGCTGCAGCTTAGGTAGTAGAGGTTTTTCCATAGTTTTGATAAGGGGAGAAGTTATAGCTATGGGTCTAAACCTAACATTACCACTAGAAGACGCTTTTTACAGTATAGGTGTCACTTTTACCTTCTTCCAAGCTTTTGGTATCACGTTTGTAGAGAATGACTCGTTAAAGATACTAGTCAGTGGCACATTTCTTGAAGAGAAGATTCGGAATCTCGTCAGGACCTGGACAACGTGATGGTTTAAGTGCCTTCAGACATTCTAGAACTTTAATTTCGGTGAATATAGGACCACAATATTTGTTCAATTTACAGTGATCTAAGAGCATCTGATCAGATCGATGCCGTATAAAAGACTCATTTAACAAGCAGGCATTTAAATGTGTATCTTCTGTAATCTGTTTATTGTAAGTAAGTTCTTTGAGTAGTTCCCAAACAGTAAGAGTTTTTACAGGATAGTAGCTTTTCGGCATAAAATGCCTTCAAACGTTTTATTTCTTGACATATAGGCCCATTTAACCTTCTAACTTCAGTATAATCTTTGTTCCTGTAGTGACTTTCTTTTTCTCTCCTCAGTCGTTTAAGATGTGGGGAGATTAGTCGGTCAAATCTAATAAAAATTGTTTCATTAGGACAGCAGACATCAAGACAAAACTTGAGGTAGGAACTAGTGACATCTACAGTGGTTTCTAACGATTCATTTGTAAAGAGGTTCCAGTTAGTTGATTCTAGCATGTTATTCAACTTGTAGATGTTTTCATCAGAGTAATTTCTATATTTTATTTTCCTGGTCGGACAAAAAGTTGTTTTTTTTTAATGATTTTGCATACATTTTTTGACAAAACTCAAATAATTCAATGGTCGGAGTTTAGAAGAGGGGCGCGTTTACGAGTCTCGTATATTCCAATGTTGTTGACAAAAACTAAGTCAAGCATAACATTGTAGAGAGTTGGGAAGTGTACTAGGTTTTGGTGGCCTAAGGATGAAAGAAAAGTGCGGTCTGACGAGTTAGAGTCGCCACATAAAACTGAAAGAGACCCATTGAGAGTAGTTACAGCAAACTCTGTGAATTCATCGGCAAAGTGGGATAGGACAGATGATGCTCTGTCTGGAGTCACATAAAGATTGGCAACATATGTGTATTTAAATTTATTCAGATGTTTCGGGCGACATCTTAATGTCAGGCAATCTATAAAATCATTCGAAAATTTAAAACATACACAATTAGATTTACACCAGTTCGTGTTCACGAAGGTAGCAGCACCACCACCACACTTTTTCTTGATGACAGAATGATCCTGACGAAAAATCTTAAAACCATTTAGTGATACCAAGTTGTCATCATACAGGTCATGTAGCCAAGATTCTTGAACTGTGATTAAACCACAGTTACGGTATATGTTAAGACTAAGAAGAAACTGTAGGTAGTCTAGTTTTCCAATAAGGATCTGCAGTTAAAACTAAGAATTTAAGGAACAGACATTTGATGAATATTGATTCTTTTTAACGCGTGCTGCCAGCCACCATGATGTTTGCGTTTAGATATAACTGAATTGCACATGACAGGTCGTAAACTTTTTATAAAAGCGCGTGAGCACACAATGCGACTTTGGGACATGATTGGGCAATTAAAACAAAACAGAAAACGGAAAGATAACTTGTTGAGATATTGATAAAAAACGGTGGCCCAGGATTTCAAGCAGGCCGCCAAAGTTAGTTACAAAAACCTATTCAGTGATCCCAGCTTTCAGATGAGCGTCTAGTTGCAATCAATCCATAATGCAAACTAAAAGAATAAACAATCTCTAGAAATACGATAACATTAATAATAATTATGTATTTATTAGTGACTAATTTATATAGGTTATTCCCGAAGCTATTATACAAGATCAACTATGTCCTGGGGGGGAAATCACTTATCGACTAATTGTATTGGACAATGTTTACGCAGTATCACCAGTTGACTGAAGTTTAACATATAAGCCCCTACGGGTTCTATCTAAGCAATCTGCAGGCTGAGCGCTAATTGTGAAACATGATAGTCAGTTCGATACTAGGTTAGGTTATAAAACAGCTGTCAAGTGCTTCTTGATTTTTGATTTTTGTTAAGCTACAGTTATTTTACAATGTAAACTGGAAAATTTAAGTAATATTTTCAATTGTTAAACACTATCCATAAGAGTACGACTATTAAAATGTTTGTTAAACGAATGAACAAATAAGTTGCATTGCATAAATGCAATCCCTCTTACTTAATACGAAAATGTCGAGGTTGATTGGGTCATCTAACCTAAACCTCAAAACAACTGTATTATCTGCGATAAGCTGAAGATCTGGTCACATACACTTCTTTTATTATATTTAAGGAAGTAAATTTGTAAGTAAAAGGAATTGGCATTTTCCTGTTAGTGGATGGAGATCTTCAGTAAATTTATCAGTCAGTCATTGAAAAAAGGTTATTAAGAGCGTACGAAATGATTAAATAACCCACTTCTATGTGAAGTAAGTGGTGATAATGTTGCGTAGAATGGTAATGAAAGCTTTGCAATCAAATAACTAAGCCCAATCAATACAGTAAAATAAAAGTGCCCACCTGAGACATAAATACTTTCCATTATTTTCATTAACATAAATATTTATATGATCAGAATGTATTTGGATCTACCCGTTAATTTATGATTGACTGAAATTGATCAGTCTCTGTTGCTACATGTTCATCCTGAGAAGATTGCTTAGATATAGATATAGTTCACAAGTATTATATAAGTTGGATTATGGCTGGTAAGTGAAATCCTGGATAAGCATTTTGCTCTATCTAGGACTCGTCAACTGGATGTACCTGCATCCCAGCGTCGATGTTCACACAGGGACTCAAACTAAGTTTCTTTTGGTGACAAACGCCACTGCATTCACCACTAAGCAAATGTATGTACAGGTGTGGTTGTCTACACTACTTAGTGGTGAATGCAGTCTCATTCGGTAATAAATATTTACTATTTAATTAAGTGAATACATTTTCATTGACAAACTGTAAGTGTTGAGAAACAAGATAGTAGTTTATCAACCATATGATGTAATTTAACTTCTTCTTGCATTTCGTCTTCTTTTCTTTTATCTTTTATTAGTATGAAAAAGCAATCGCTGATGCACAACGTGTAATACATTTAAGTCCTCATATTAAGGAGCATTATTTATTACTTGGAAATTATTTATATAAATTGTTCAATACTCAGTTAGCTCAACGTTGTGTTCAACATTATTCGAGTTTGGCTGAAATTCAAAATCAGAAACAAGTTAAACAATTGGTGAATATGTAGTATTTTATCAATGTGTTTGTTTACAAATTTTCACTTCGTATGGTATTTGGTGCTGGTTAAATTTTACAGATCATGATATAATGTAATGATAAGTCTAGGTCACTCAACATCAAATACATTAGGTTTTGCCGTTAGGTAGTTGAAAGCAGTCAACGATAAACGATGCTCATACTGGAGGATAGATGCTTTATATAAGATTTGAATCCAGTTCAGTCATGACAAGTTTACTTTAGTGCCAACTTCACAGATTGGGAAACTGATTAGCTAGGAATTTTAATAGTGTATAAAGAATTCATTTGCTCAAAATCAAGGGTACGCTTTGCTGGCAAGTACTAACGAAGACGTAAAATATATCTAACGTTTTCTGTTGAATATCTTTGAATACATAGCCTCTACATGGTTTTCAAATTCATCTCCTCTGTTTTTTTTGTATTATTTTTTATAGGCATTAGCTTATTATTATGTGAATAAATACAAAGAAGCTGAACTAATTTTATTAGCTGATAAAAAACATCAATTTAAATTAGATCATATTTTGTTGCTTGCTTTAATATTACATAAACAACAAAGAACAGTGGATTCCATTGAACTACTAGTGAATGGTATAAAAAAATTTGTAAGTTGTCGCAATCTTGTCAAACCATTTTATTTACTTAAGCTAAACTATGCGGATAGGAGATATTTTTGTACACCTTTTACCATTTACTCCACTATATCATCTGAAATGTACGGAACCTCTTCTCTCTTCTCCTTGTTTCATCATATGTTGGGTTGAGGCGTCGCTTTCGTCTTCCTCTCTTCACATATGAAACCTTCGAGTTAATATGCACCAGAACAGAAAGAGGTGAAGCGCAGATGGTCAAAGCAACTCCACTTTACGAGAGGTGGAAGCAGTTTAACTTTGTCTTCCCACAGCAAGCCATTGCAACTTTGACTTTGCTATCCTGACCGTATTTTCCTAAGTCTCTACACAGATACCTCCAAACTATGTGGCGAGTTAATGCTCGTATGGCAGTCCTGATAACACCGATCATCAATCCAGTTTTAGCTGCTAACACCATGAAGGTATGAAACACATCCTTCAGCACTGTTCGCTTACACATGACATATGCTACAGCCAACATGTCGACATTTAATGACTTGTTGCTCGCTCATACTACAAAATACTTTGGTTCTCCCAGGAGACCTGAATTTTGAAGCCGACTTCCTTCTGCAAACCCGATATTATTATAGTTCTAGATTTTATTGTCTACATACTAAATATTTTTGTGTATGATGATGCTAACGTCCACCTTAGATTACAGTTATTAATTAGTGAATATAGCTGTATAACGGGTGCATTTGCAATACACCGCCTTCTCGATGCCACTGGCCTTCATTTTAAGTTGCCGTTCATTCTAACATACAGTGAAATAATTGACCCCATTAGTGCCTCAACCTTACAATGGTTATTTTTCTCTACTAGCGATGTATCTGACTTTCGTCTTACACAATTCAAGGCTCTATTAAAATTTATAATACCTACAAGCGAGACAATACTCTAACGCATGCCTGATCCGTAATGTGACTTCCCTCTTTACCTCCTCACCATCGTTTGTTCATTGCCTGTGTGGATAACTGTTGATTGGTGTTCATCACTGTAATTCTATTCCTTGGTTTTCTTGTTAGTCGTTATTCTGATCGACATACATAAGATGAATAGGAGAAATGACGAGTGGTCACTGATAATGAATAAAGTAGAATGAGTAAATCATACCAGTCTAATTATATGTTAATGAATGGTGTTTAGCATGAAATTTTGGTATTTGCAGTTCAGAAGGTATGTCAGTTCCGATGACGTATTTTTGTAATGTAAGTTTTCTCAATAATCTATGAACAATTACTCTGTTATGCTACAAGTTAAGATGCTGACCAAATAATTAAATCTACTAATTATAGTCAATAATTATTTTAGTCCTTCAGGAGGTTGATCACGAGTCAAACATCCTACTGACAGAACCTTTGACTAAAATTATCTCAAATCCCATGAGATTCACAGATCTCTCAAGTATTCAATGCAAATTTTCCAATAAATAACAATATCAAGAATCATAGACAACCCTAAAGTTTGATTAGAAAGCTGCCAACACCAAATATATTTATTACTTATTTAATATTATACACTTTCTCTACTTGTAAGTTAAGAAATCTTGGACTTGAGTTTTATGTTTTCTACTACTCATATAGTTTACCTGCAGCTTTTAATTAAATGCTAGTTGTGCGAAACCCGGTGTTATGATCACTTTTATTGCCAGTCTTATGTTCTTTATATTTTACTGCTAGTGCTGATGTAAGATAAGATGCTTTCTTTCATAATATTAAATGAAAACATGATCACCGTCATATTGATAACCTCTCTGATTAATGTAACAGGAATTAATCATCATTTCCTGATGATAAAGTTGGTTTAAATTAAAGGTTGCTATCGGTGTTGATTCTAAAAACTTGATAGTGCCCACCTACGGCCAAGTCAAAGAATAAACGCCTGACTGAAAGTCAGGCGTAATTAATCACTCATTACCAACTGTTCAGTATAATTTACAATAACTGTAACCATTTTATAAAAATATCTTTTATTTGTATTATAATGTAGAGTAGTAAAAAACTTTCTGAGAAAGCACTACTTTATGATCATCTTGGTCAATATTATATGAAAATAGGAAATTACTCCTCTGCTATTGATGCCTTCACAGATTTTATTCAAATTGATTGTGAATGCCCACATGTGAGTATTTGCATAAAATATTTTTTTAGAGTAATTTTCAAAATACACAAGTGCATTTTATTGATTGTTCAACAGACACACCAACATGACCATCGAATCTAGCATAGAATTTCTTATATCTAATGTATAATACTATCTTGTCCTACCCAATGACAAAAAATTGATGAAATATACTGGTTCATTTCAAAAGAATAAAATGAATAAGTTACTTCGTTGCATAATATTCTTGGGACAACCACACTGCTATGTTTGTTGATGTATTTCATTGTAGAATGACTTCAGATGGATGATAAATAAACACAGAGTAGCTGTTTGACATTCTCTAATATATTTTTAAAATGTCATATGGTACTGAACTCAAAAGCTTACGGCAACTACATCACTTTCAAATAATTACATCAGTGTCTAATGTTCTTTGTTTTTAAGGATCAGTCAATTACAACTTCCTATCAGTACTTCAGAAATCTAACTTAACATTAGTTTGTGTAATAAACTGGCTAAATGACGTTAAAGAACCCATATTAAAAACTGGTCGTTTAGGAGTATTTCTTGTTTACTGGTCCTCTATGTCAAGTTAATTAGTTATGAATACCATCATCATATGAAACCAGCCTTTACGCATTCCGTACTTTATATAGCAAATATTTTGACTGATATTTTTACAGGGATATTTCAATAATTTAGAAGTGAATTAGCTGTTAATATTATGATACACGCTGCCGATATTTAATTTTATCGTGTTGCTGGATCAATTGCATTTGTGGAGTGATGAACGAGGCGAGTTCCATTTCGTAAACAAAACATCTCATTTGAAATATGTGATACTTCATTTTACTCATTATATACTATGCTTTACAACAAGTGTTTCAAATAAAGACTGAGTATTCATATAGACAAAAAATTGGATCCGCAACCACGCTTTTCTTAATTATAACCACTATTATACTAGTGTTTGGGTTGAGATCCACTGCCTTAATGCCCAAACCCAAATAGATGGTTGTCTTGAAGAAGCACCAACAGCACCTAAGACCATTAAGTTCAATCCACGTAGGAAAGTAACATCGGGAAATGCCACCTCATAGTAACCAATAGAAGAAACAAGCCTCCTTTCTTTAAATCATAAAGCCCGTTGATTTGGAATATTTGCTTATCAATACTCATTTTGAGACGCTTCCTATTTACGTAAGGGGTTTAAATGCAAGCTTTTCATCCTCTTACTATCTAGCATACGTTTCGGCCACATAAAGACGGCTAATATGACTCCCGTGTCAGAGATTATGAACACGTGACTATGGCAAATTATTTTAACAGATAGAGTTTACCCTGCCAGCCTTCTACTGTATAATAAGTTTATTTTGTTTCTTATACTAGGTTTCTAATAAATTAGCTTCATTTTTATGCTTAAGGTTTATTTAAATCGTGCTAAATCTGCTTGCCAATTGATAAATTCACAATTTCAAGTAAAGTCGAGAAATTTACCAAACAACTCACTTATCCATTTTAACGATGATAATGTATTAAATGATATTAGTAAAGCATTAGTTCTAATCAATTCTAGCAAATCGCCAATTCATCAAATCACTTTCAATGGACCTATTAAATATGTTGATTTAATTGATCAATGTTTGCTGACACGAATTATGTACTTTGGTATAAATCAACGATATACAAAAGCTATATTGAATTGTAACGAGGCTGTTCATAGAAGACCAGAATGGACCAGAATCTGGATATATTGGTAACTACATTTAATGCTAAAAACTTTTGTTCCTTTTAAAATATTTTTAATCAAATTCTTTTAACTGCTTATTGCCAAAATGTAACAATTCGAAAACATTGTTAGGTTTACTTTTGATGTTAGTTATTTGTTGTTAAATAAAGGTCAAATTGAACTGAAACAATGACTTATGATCGACTGAATATCTCAGTTGGTCACTGTTTTTCATGAAAAATACTCTAAAATTGAAAACGCCTGTCACACATAGAATCGTTTATTTTCTACAGCATTCCAGTCGCATGTGAAACAATTCAGCTTATGTTTTACATCATGGATTAAAATTAACTAGACACTCACAGAAGAGTAAGTAGCACTGGACTACTGTTTCATCCTAATAGGGAATAAGCCAGAAGTGCATACCTACGATCTTTATCAGGAATCATACTCATGATCTTATCCATGGCCGTGTGTTGGGTACACGATGTTGTGGAGTCTCATACAAGTACAAAGTAGCTCTCCACTGTCTCGCTTCAACCGCCTAGTCTTAAACAGTTTATTTACTATGGTTGGTTTGTGATGCGAAATCACAAAAATAACAGTTTCAATAACCCTATCGTTTGGTGGTTTTATGGATAGATTGATAAAATTTAGTCCTTTTTCAATAAATAATGAGCACCTCATCAATGTGAATTTGTTGCTACTGACATCTAAAGTGTGACAGAATCTAATAAACAGTAAACTGTCATTGGGTGTTGAGTACTAGGTAAAGGTAATGATATCGTTTGTTTAACCTATAATCTTGATTCTTCGATCATATTTAACGTGTGATATGCTATGACAGAGAAAAGAAAGTAAAATATTAAACATGAAACTTATGGGTTAAACAATAGGTGACTAAAGTGAGAGGATCAAAGTCACAATGTGCAGGTAATTGATAAAATACTTAATTTGCTTAAATATTCTACTTTTTTTACTTTTCTTGTTACCATAGTGGAGTATTCAAATACATTTTAAGAACATATGATTTCTCAGAGGCTGATTTCGATATGGCAATAGAAAAGGATCAAAGATCTTCCTTAGCCTATTATAATCGTGGTTTATGTCGGCAATTATGTAATAAATGGGATGAGGCAATAGAAGTATGTGCATATTTTTTTTAAAAAATTAATCGCTACTTATATTATTTTCAGTAGCATCCAAGTGAAAGAGTTCTTTTCAAAGTAATATGAAATGATTCAGTTAGCAATAGTATTTTTAGATATCTTTAGAGAAATATAATGGGTTAACTAAAGGTAAAGTTCAAGAAAACAAATGTACCCAGCTCACTGGTTATGAAAGATATAAACACTGAGAGCACTTCTATTAGTGGGAAACATACTTTTGGGACGATTTAGGCAGTGTTCAAACAGAAACTTACAGTTCTTTATGGTATGTTGTCATGTAGAGTTCATTTACACAACTATGTTTGTATAATGTAGCCTGTATATAGCTTTCAGATTGCTCAAGATTTGTTATGAAATATATAATGCGTTGTCATTTGGCGTAATTATATCCCCATGCAGGGAATAAGAATCTGTCCTGTTTTCACTTCATTCAAAATATATTTTGCAAATAAGTCGTTTGATTACATAAGTGCTAAGTAATAGGCAAATATTGGTATGATTTTAATTTGTGTGATTCTCATGGAGGAGTGTCAAAACATTATCTTACTAAATGTATACAAAAATATAACAAACTATCAGATATTTCTAAATTTGATGTCACGACTTTGCTTATGTTAGACAGCTACTGAAGACCATGAAGTACTGAACAGCTATTTCGTCCTTGTGTGGGACTGCTCAGTAGTAAGCATACGTATCCCGTTCGAGGATAGAAAGTAAAAACCAGGTATTTCGTTAACAAGGCCCAACGTTATACTGTTAAACCACTATCCAGGCCTTGACATTTTTAAACTTCAGCCACTTAGTGATATATTACCAATAGTAAGTAACTACCACACACCCAATATAACTGAACTCCATTGAATTCGTCATTTATCGTCAAATCAAACAATGGTTGCAAAACATGGAATACTCTTTAAAATAAAATTGACTTTGTAACGTAGAATGAATGGTCAAATGCCAACTAAAAGATATAGAAAATAATAAATCATTTAGGCTCTCCTACTATATATGCGCTACATTACAAGAACGATTATGGACTTTGATGGTCTGCTGTACATAGCATAAATTTGTCAATGTCACGCACAGATCGTTTAGGGTTAGCATCATAGTATACCTACTATGCATTACTATTTGAAGGGTACTGAAAAACTATCAAATCATTTTCCTAAACTTCTTGTCACTAAGGGTCAGTCAAGACATTTAACTTGTCAAATTTTATTTTCATTTTTTCTGATACAAGATGTTTTTTGCCTTGTTGAACTTTTCAAGGAAAACACTAATTAATTTATCCCGGTAGGTAAAATTTTACTTTTTGATCTGTCCTAGATGCCATTCCAGATCTAGGTAGTTAATGTACACAATAAAAACCATTCATATCCTTCCGTACACATGGATTTCAGACTTTTCAACTATTCGTTAGATTATAGTGAACAGCCACATTACGTACTTAGTTCTCAATAAGTCTCTATTCAAATGTGTTATGATTACTGATTTAGTTGCTTTACAAAATCGTATGCTGTTTTTCGCACTTGTAATGTAATTTTCCTGTTAAATATTGTTAAGTCAAACTTCCATTCTCTTTGTCACTATTACTTTGTTATTCATCTCATTGATTTTATCACATCCTGACAACATAGTATGGCAGCTTAACTCAATGCATTTTTATACCAAGCTCTACTTTGATTAGGGTTAACTGAGTGACATCTGTTAGCCTGTAATGATTGTTTCATGTTTTCCACAGATGTACAGTATTATGATGAACTCTTTGCAGTTCGTCTAAGAAGAATACTTCAGTGATTATCATGTCCACTTAGTCTCTAATCACAATCTTTTTGTTTTATTATTATATTCCTTCTCCTTTTTATGCTCAACCTTAAGGACTACGGGCAGGCTATTAAATACGCTTCACTGTATGGCTCAATTCGGCTTCACAGTTTAATTAACAGATCAACTTTGTATATACAAAAATATCAAAATTATCAAGAAGCAATAAATGATCTTTATCAAGGAAAAATCATCTTAGAAAGAATGATGAGTTCAAAAATAGGAAGTGAGAATGAGATTCAATCTGTAGACTACAATAATTGCAAAAACAAGAGTATATCAGAATTGTACATAAATCTATTGCATACAGTTGGTATTTTTCATCAACGGTAAGCATCATATACTCTAAGTTAACAAGCTATGTACGTAAATTCACTTCTACGATTACGGGCAATGCTTTTAAAAGTTTAAATGATTGTAAGGGATAACGTTAAGTTTTATTACAAGTCATATTCGTTTATTAGGAATTAATATTATGACTAAAAAAATGTACTGTTATTCAAGTCTACCTTTCAATCACTAAACGTTAGGTTAAAATATAAATGAACTAAGATTGTTTGTGTGATTCAATGTTAAACAAAAATGTTACATAACTGTAAACAATCAATGTACAGTATCTTTATACCTGTATATAGTGAATGATGATGTGAGAAAATTTAACATTTCCTTCCAACATTTATTAGTAATGTCCACTTTTAGTACAAACATCTGTCATGTATGATACTGGTTTATTGGTTAGCTCCTGAACTCACACTTATCTTCAAATTTTGATTCTTGAACAATACAAATAGTTTCTAACAACACTGGAACTATACCTAGAAGTAAATGGTAGTGTAAAAATATTCATTGAAATCTCGAAATTAATGTGTGTTAGTACACTGTGTAGTTAGTATGCATAATTAATCATCGAAGGTAAATTTACAGCTAGATAATTTCTGGCGCTATATGAATGGTTTCATAATAAATGAGAAAACTGCTACAACAAATGATACATCATGTTTAAGGTATTTATAGGGTTTGTCAGGTGTTTTATATTACATCACAGACTGACAATTCAAATTTATAGGCGTTTATATGGATTGAATGTTAATGGTTCGATCTCAAAATGGATTACAGTCTTTAAAATCTTATATCCATCTGGAATATGACATAATTTTAAGGTGACGACAAGTTCTTGTATGTTCTGTTACTCTACTATCTGTCATACTTTTATTAGAATTGAAATGTATACTGAAGCAGAAAATATATTTCGTACTCTTACACTTCGAGAACCTGGATTTCTTCAAGGACATATTGCACGTGCTAACTGTTTAATGGATTATGGAGGTCATAATATAAAAATGAATTTAGATAATGCAAAGAATTTATGGGCTGAAGCATTAAAAGAATATGAATTCGCTGTAACGTTAGATGAATTAAGTCTGGAGGCCAGTATTGGTTTGTCAATGTGTTTACAGGTAATAGAAAACTATTATTATTATTATTATTATTATATCCATTAGATCAATAGTCAGTTAAATATCCAGTACGCTAGTCTCCAATAGTTTGTTATATGTAATAATTTAGACATTTTTGGCACATATGTTACAGTTGAAATTCAGTGAATAAATGTAATGTGCAGAATTCGCTTCATATCTGTTTATAAATCCTATATATCTTATTACTTCTCACTTATTTATGATCCACAAGTGATTCCTTTGTTATACTACTTATAATTTCTTTACATCTCTGTAGATTTACTAATTTGGTGACACTATGGTATGTATATAAAAAGAAATAAGTTAGCGCAATTTCACATAGTATTCCATACCACCATAATTGTGTTTTGTTATGTTTACCCTTCGACTCAACTAGCTGGAATAAGTCCATATAATTTTATGTAATCAACAACGTTCTAATACTTGTGTTATTTCATACATAGAGTAAGATCTCAAACGATTCTCTATGAATCTAGATTGTCACATAAACACAAAAGGTATAACGATGACAATACCATTATTAAGCTAAGTCATACTGATTTTTATTCATTTGTATTCATTTAATTTGATGTTTGGTTCTTTTATGACATATTCTCACGAAGAAACATGATAATAATAGAAGTTAAAGTAACTATTGGAATATTTTGCTTATATTACACCTAATAAATATCATAGAAGTGATAGTCATTATAATTCTAATGTTGATGAATGGATAAACATATTAAATAATGTCCAAATGGAAAGAATGCAATAAGGGTTAAAAAAATATTTAAAAAATAGTATGAAGTCGTGCTTTAATGTTAGATTAGGAATAAATACATATTACTGATGTCAGTATTAATCTGTATGACAACAGATTGCCACTAATCCGTAAATTTCAATCAAGTATCGTTTAACTTCCCTGACTACCAAGACTAACTGATAGCCTGCATAAAGGCTTAATAGCATAGCATATTTAGTTACTATTTGTCTGAACATTATTAAGAAATCTCTCTCTCACATCAGGCGTGTTAGCTCTCAGATCTGAAGATTTCGTGATCCTTATGATATTGTCAATTCATAGTTTCTAGACGTTGAATATTAGTATTAATTTACAGTACAATTGTTCCAACCCAATGGTCGCGAAGAGTATTTCACATAAACTTCACTTCATAAATTCAAAAGTCAACTAAAATTTGAGTCAAAAGGATGAATTTTTAGACGAATAAAAGTGAATTCATATTAACAAGACCGATTTTGGAGTGCGTTACTTAAATTCTACAAATGTTAGTCGGGGCTTCACTACGTACACTATCGTGCTTGCTTAAGGGATTTAAATGAATCAGTGAGTTCTGAAGTTTGATATTGAGGTACCATTCTATTCTAAAACAAGATATCTCCTATTATGAAAGCTCATCTTCCTCTACTTTTAATGAGATATTTTACATCACAGATTTACTTGGTATACGTAAACACTGCAGAGCAGAATGCAGAGGTCAATTGTTACTTTCTAGTAATCACCTTATGTATACTGACAACTGTACTAAAAACCAATACCAGAACCTTCTAGGTTCTTACCAAACCTGTTACTATAAGGTCAATGAATTAACATCTAATAATTCCAGTTTCCATTATAGATTGTTATAAATACTGTTGAATCTGATGTTTCGTAGTGCTGAGTGATCTTTATTTGACAAACATCGTAAAACAAGAAGTACTGGATAGATGTCTCATCTTAACATGGGACTCCTTAGCGGCAATGCTTATGCACGGTCGTACAACACGTTTAATTAAAGATTTTCAGCTTCTCTGAAATCTTTTATACTCAATCCATTTAGCCTGTATAAATTGGTACATATTTTCACCTTTAAGTAATTCGCTATATTACTTAACCTTATCAGATAATATTAATGAATCAATGATCTAAGTGTTACGCTTACTTCACTACCTTATCCTTGATATCATTATGAATACTTACTTTCGTCATGTAATCTTATGCTACAATAAAATAATTATTTACTAAATCTCATGAGTTATCCAGCTATCATCTACCCATCTACATTAACCTTCATATACACATATCATCAAATGAATAAAATATATATTTATTCCTTCTCTTTTCTTTCATAATGAATAAACTAATCACAATAACAATCTCAATAACAATATTGATACTGATAATATTACACGCAAATCAATGTCTCATCTATTTAGTTTAGATACTTTATAATATAAATAAATAAATAAACAAACTTTTATCATAGTAATTACTATGTTATTGTGTTCACAATAATAAATAAACTTTCTCATTCATTGATTGAGTCTACTGAATATGTACATATATAAACTAAGAAATACATGTATATGTATGTTGTAGATGAACTAACCAAAGAATGCACGATAATGTAACTATTAGTTCATAGATTGTCTAGAAAAAAACTAATAAATATAAACATGATATATGCATAAATTTCCACTAATCTATACAAAATTTGTCTGTTCTTTTCTTTTCTTTTCTTTTTTTTAAAATGTTGATTTAAAACAAACAAAAAATAAAATAATCAAAACAGTGTTTTATGTAAATAAATAAAATTCAACTACAAATAAATAAATAAATTATCCCCATAATGATATTAAAAGTTATTTTGTTTACATAGAAATAACCCTTTATGTGAAATCAGATATCAAATGTGAAGTAAATAACAATGCAAATCAATGAAATGAATAGTATTAAGTGTATTTACAGGAAATAATAATTATTATTATTATTTGTATACTAATTTATTTTATAATATGGATACGCCTAAATAAATAAATTCAAACAATTCACTAGTTATATATTTTAAATTCAATTGGGATGGTTATTTTTGTGGGATGTGCACTGCTGAGGAGTTCCACACTAAAACGAAACAGCTATCCAGTTCTCCCTTGTTGTCAATGGTACCCTGTCAACATCGATCTGCAATATATTCAATCAAACATTGTAAATTATTTAAAAATAAGTAAATAATCTTCCTTCATTATTTTTTTGCACTCTAAAATGGATCATATAAAGTTTACATGTTATAGACAGATATTCGGTACTATAAACACTTAATAAACATCATTATTGATATTTCCTTGTTGATTACAATCTATTCATGTAATTGAATATTACCAATTTTTTGGATGAAACATTTATCATAATGTTCTAATGTATAAACTATGTCATGAACTGGGATGAATTTGTTAGTAAAAATGAAATTGTTTAACGTTGGATCGTAACTGGCAAGCGAAATCCAGGATGTGGTGGCGTTTGGTGCTCAACAGATAGAGTTTAAATCCCACATTGGGATGCAGGCATATCCAGCCGATGAGTCCTAGATAGGATGAAACGCGCGTCCTGTATTCCGCTTGCTAATCACAATCCAACTTAAACATTACTTGTAAACTATCACTATATCGAGGCAATCCGCTTAAGATGCACGTCAAGCAAATTTTTTGTCTGAATAAAACATTTTTCTCAACTCTCTCTCACCTCTCCCCTCTCTCATATTTTTCTAGCTCACCCTACCCCTTGTTTTAATTTGTCCAATCAGGAACTAACAGTACATGGATTGATATCACTATATTATTACATATTTTTCAAATGACGAATAATAATAATCGTGAAGGTAATATTATGGAATCCGGTTAGTAGTTATGTATACTAAGAACTTATTCCAAAGCCGGTAAATGTTGACTGCGTAGTGATAAATAGCATAAATTATGATTATAGTAGTATGGTTTGTGAGTAAACAGAATATCTTATTGTACTAAAATATCACAAAACTATATATTTTGTGCCATTCCGTTAGGTCATATAAACCAGCATCCAACAAAAATAGAAATTCTTTAAGTATTTACATTAAGTTTATATCTCCCAACACTCAACTAACTAATACGTTTAAGAGTTCTACTGGATGTTGGTGGTCGACTTACTGATAAACAGAACAATGAAGAGTTCATGGTGTTCAAGATGAAATATGATCATAGTTTACGCATTATAAAATCGGTTTCTCCCTTTCGTAAAATATAACATTTTTTATAAGTTTTCAAACAATGTATATTGTATAATCCTAATGTGTCATCGTCAAATTTCACAGTCATTGAAACTAATAATAATGAACATATGCTAGTAGTCTACATGACTAAGTAATTCGTCCTTACTGTTATCTAAAGATGACATCAACAGATAAGGGACCATAAGTAAAATGAAACAGTGCAAATCGCATTATTGTACATCATCAGGACGAACCTTATTTTAATGACTATTCTGTTAGTCAGGTATTCATAGTAATATGGAACATTCTTTCTCCAAAAACTAGTCAAGTTATTTGCTTAACAAGTAACATTAAGTGTTAACCCTAATGGGTAGAATTGTATAGTGTAGAGATAACCATACCTCGTTATCACAGTATGGCGAATAACAAATAAGTAAAAATAGTAATAAAGTTAATGGTAGTAAAAGAAAGCTGTGTAATTTTGTATCGGATGAGCAGGTGTAGTTCCTATTTAAACATAGAAGTTTAATGAATAATTAATTGGACATTTGATGTAAAAGGTTTTGTTTTAAATGTGAACATCATGCATTACTAAAAAATGCATAAAGTTGATTAGTCTTAAATAAAATGAAACGTTTATCTTAAATCTCACTGATATCAGGAAATTAAATAAACAAAAGCTTGTAACTAAATGCCAGTATCAAGGTAATCGGTTTGGCAACAGAAATGATGAATCATTGTCCTAAATATCAACAACGAGTGTTTACATACTTTTACCAATTAATAATAATTAGGAGGGTTTGTAGAGATAGTTCGCCACGAAGCCAGAGGGTCCTGGGTTCGATCAACAATCGGGTCGTTAATACGCACTGCTGAGGAATCCCATACCAGGACGAAACGGCTGTCCAGTGCTTCCAGGTGACCAATGGTTGTTTGATTCAGATCAGTTCGTGATATCAAAATTGACAGTTAACTATCCCTACAAACCCCCCCTAATTATAACTAATATCAGCCCACTAGTAACTAGCTCCTTGAGGTAATTCCTGGGGTTCTAATGTGAAGACATGACCGGTGGAGTTCAACCGTGTCGAGTGTGAGGCAGTAACACACCGACGGCATGGAGGAGGTCGCGCAACGTACCGTGAATTGACTGGATTGAAAATATCAACCATTAGGAACCGACTCAGTGGTCCAATGGTAAAGCGTTCGCCGCGGAGGCAGAGGGTCTTGGGTTCGATCTACGACGAGGTCATGGATGCGAACTGCTGAGGAGTCCCACACTAGGACGAAACAGCTGTTCAGTGCCTCCAGGTAATCAACGGTTTTCTGGTTCAAATCAATTCGTAATATAAAAATTAATAATAATTTGTTAGGATTTTATTTTTAAGCGTGCTTATTAATTGTGAAAGTGTCCTACATTTTTAGGTACACTTTTTTTGAAAAAACTACTGATACTACATGGCCGCTTAAACAGAAATAAGGATTCGAATTTGTGACTTGCTGATTGGTTGTAAATTACTTTAACTACTGAAAGGCTTTCAAACCTACCACAATTTTTTAATGAATTTCAGTAATCATTTAAAGTAGATAACTGAGTAGCTGTAAAGAGGCACCTTACAATCCTACCAAATAAATATTGAACGATTGCTATATTAATAACAATAATATTAAGTAAAATTTTATTGTGGCTAGTAAGTGTATTCCATGGTGCCCTTAAGTCCATTTTAGGATTCGTCATCTGGATGATATCTGCTCCGAGATCCGAACTCACTATGTTCACATTAAATTTCACCATGTTCACCTCTATACTACTGAGTCCGGTATCCACCCTTGTGGGTCGGGTTTGCACATATAACTTGAAAGTGATTGTATCTTTCCGTTGACTTTACTTTGGTCTGTAAATACTGTTGATATGTACATCCTATGTTAACTGCCTCGATACCTCAGTATTTAGTAAGTATGAGCTTGATCAATTGTAGGTTATAGCAACATCACCTGGAAGATGCAAACACTCTCAGATTAATGTTGATTTATTATGTCCTGGAAACAATACAGGAATACCACTCAGATTAAAAGCATGTTCACTTTTATGAGCAACAATAACCCACACTCACACCAATTACTAACTATCTACTGTTTCAGGCTTCATTTCTAGTGTATACTTACGCTTATGCGTCGAACACGTAAGTGGAATTAATTATGTAAAATATGAGCTAGCGTAAATCATACCATATTACCCAAATGGTCGACATTCTTTTCTGTGTGTTTGAATTATTTTATATCGAAGTGAATTGAACATATGTATTGGCTAGCTCTCTATACATCCTGATTTATAATAAAACTCTGTTTCATTTTCAAGTTAAACACAATCAAGTAGATATAAGTTACAGTTGAAACAATAGATACCAACCACCAAATTGACAGTTTATTCAAAAAATATGAGTTAGGGTTAAAGTTTTACGTACTAAATGAACATGTCATTCGTAGAATTTTAAGTTATTCTTCCGTTTATTTAGTTTACAATTTCAACACATTAAGACATACTATCCACCAAACAATTCATTTCGATTATATGGCGTTATCCACAAATGGGATTTATCAGCATATTAATGTAGTCCAGCCAACCACAGGTAGAAATATAAAAGTTATCAGTTTTTATTAATACCCCGATGTAGTGTTTCTAAACAAACACTGTACTCATACTTTATATAAAAATGTTTATATTTGATAAATTGATAGCAACTACCTTTGCATCATCCTTATCATAGTCAGATGATTTTGCTGTCAATTTAGAATTGAATAATCTATATAATTAACAAAATAATTTGATAAGCAGCTTATCGAAAGCATAAAACAATAAACAATCCAGCAGTTTGATTTGTATTTGTTTTAAAGTACATTTTAATTAGGCCACTTGTTAAATGGTATTTGATTAAATTGCCCATAGAACTATTCAAACAGTTACTAATGACTATATTGTTCATTTTTAATTAAAACATCAGGTTTTAGGACGTTTAAATGATGCTTTAAAACAAATTACGCATAGTTTACATATTTATTATGATCATCAAGAGTCTAGCTGTGATGAATTGAACAACAAAGAAGGAAACTCTTCATTGAAACATTGTAATAGACTATTGGCTGATGCTCATGATTGTCGAGCTATTATAAATCTACAAATGGGAAGACCTCAGCGTGCAATTGATGATCTTACAGTTTCCATTCGATTAAATCGTCATTCTGCAAAGTATTTGATCAATCGCGGTGTTGCTTATCTTCGTAATCATCAACCTATGCCATCTATTATTGACTTCAAGTAAGATATGCATAGTAACATGTGTTTTGAGTAAATCAGTATTCGTGATATTTAAAACACTCTTTTTCATTTAAGTGATCAAATAATAGCAAATGCTTTGTTGGTACTTAGACAAAGAAGGTCGTTAATATGGATTTTAACGAAGTCGCTATATATTAATTGGGAAATAAATTAACTCTTATCTTGTCGTTTTGGAGGGTAACCGTATCCAGTGGAATTAAGTGGCTTGAATGAAAAACAATTGTTTATCGATAACATTCGATGAGAAACCCGCTATCAAGCAGATGGCTTAAAGCTGAAAATATGTATGAAATTTAACTTAGTGACTGCAAGAAAACCCAAATGTCTTGAGTCTGATCTCTTGTGACGCTGTAATTGCTTTCGAACGATTACAAAGCACCTGTCGAATGTTCCTTGGTTTATTGGTTCTTTGACTGTTGACAGTTTGGATGATAACCAACTTTGAATTAAGCAATATAACATACAAGATATAAATCTAATCTAAACTTATTTATTAATTACCAAAATATCTGTTTTAGCATTTTGATGTACTAAATCTAGTCACTATCTGGATTCATATCATAGTCTTATATTAGATAAGTAAATTTTGGAAATTAGGCAGAATTAAATTCGCAACTTAGAAGTGTGCATTCGCAACGTGACTGAACCTACAATCTTCAATATTTACCAGTAAGCTAAATGCACTTAGGTTAATGAGTTCAAATTCAGCGACACAGGCTACCAAGTTTATTCATCTCGTGATTTCCAGCCCTCATCTCAACTATACGACACTATCAATCGGTAAGTGCTTTGATTAAGGGATAACCGTACTCCAAAAGCTATAGCATCTTTCTAAAACTTCTAAGAGTTCATCCCACAAGTTTTTTGGCAGTTAGCTTGCAATTATTGTTTAGGCGAATATTTTATGGGAATTGGTGAAATCAATTTCTGCTAAAGTTTTATATGTTGTCATCTTTTAACGACTTGTCATTTTCAAATATTTTATTCTAAATTCAAAACGTTTTCACTTATCTTTTCTAAGAAATGCAATTCAGCTTGATCCTACAAATGGTTTAGCACAATATCATCGAGCACTTATCTACTTACATCATGGACAATTTGAACAAGCTGAGTATGCAATCAATACAGCATTGAACATTGTACAGTGTATACCGACAAATGATTATCAGTTAGAACCAATGAATTTAGATCCAAGTACATGGTTATTAAGATCAATAATTAAATTAATCAAGCAAAAACCAAATGATATTCATGATAAAATACTTCAAGAAGCATTAGATGATATTTATAATGCTGAACAATTAATTTTGCCTAAATTAATGCATGATCAAACTAATTGGCCCCATTTACATTACACTAAAGCACAGGTTTTATATGAACTGAAGCGTTATAACCAGGCTGAAGATGAGTATACAAAAGGTAGGAATATTTTCTGTAGTTTTTAGGTAGTTTACTCGCTTTAATTTTGAATTTAGAATGTTCCTGTACAACAGGATGATATTTAAAGAGAGATAAACTTGGAAGACATTCCCTTTGATCGAGTGGCAGTGGTTGGAGATCCATTAATAAACAGTTTTATCATATAAATTATACTTCTGACCTCCAATTATCATAGCATATGAATTACATCTAGATTATTGTGTTATGTGATTTTTTAATGTTAATCAGTTCTCTATAAATTCCTTATGTATAAATAATGGGTTTCGTTAGTAGGGACTATAAGCAGTAATTTTTAAATGTGAAAACTTTGAAGGTTAAATTTTATTTTCCTTCCATACAATGTTTGTTAAACGCTTAAATGATGCATTCATGCTTAAAATTACTCTGTTTATAGGTCAGAGATCACAACATAAAGTTGATTAACATCTAAACTGCATCAATCAACTTCATTCTGTTTAGCATGTAGTACTGTTCCGTGTATGTATTCTTGTTTAGTCTGTCATTAACCATGTTTGAATCAGATATGTGAGCCATATACTTCACTTCAGCACAACAAGAATGTGGGTCACTGAAACTAGTTTTAGGACTACATCACATGACTTCACTAATCATGTTATACCATCCCACCCTGAAATTAACAACACTCAACATACTGCAGTCTATTTGTCAGTAGATTAATAAACCGATATCGTGTTTTCTTAACTATATAGATACTACTCAGCATTACACTTCATAGTAAGAATTAGCTAAACATACGTAGCTTGTAACCATCTTAGATGATAAAAATTTACAGCCTCGTCAATTTAATTAATATTTCTACCAAAAATACTACGGCTACCTTTAATATTGTTCATTTGGTTGTTTCAACATACACATACTTTATTTCTGTAAACTCCTACATATGCTTACTTGAATCAATCTTTATTATCTAACGGAAGAAAACAATACAAATATATACTTTTGACTATTTCATTTAAAGTTCAATTGGGATGTTTATTTTTGTGGAGATTGGTTATTTTATTTGATTGGATATATCACAGATTGATGTTGGCAGGGTACTATTGACAACAAGGGAGCACTGGACAGTTGTTTCGTTCTAGTATGGAACTCCTCAGCAGTGCGCACCCACGAATCCGCACCAGGGGCTTCAGGTTGACGTGAACGCCTAACCACATATCACAAATTGATGGAAGTGGGAATTCTACCATTGGATGACGACCCAGTGGTGCAGATGGTTAGACGTTCGCATCAACCTGAAGCCCCTGGTGTGGATTCGTGGGTGCGCACTGCTGAGGAGTTCCACACTAGAACGTAACAGCTGTCCAGTGCTCCCTTATTTCGCCGAAATTGATGAATCTTTACTTCAACATAATCCTTTTACTGTTTTCTTTTTTTTTAACTCCAAAGTTAATTATCATAATAATCTTTATTATTAATACTGATATTATCAACTGAAATAATAATAGTAATAACAACAATCATAATGATAACAATAACAGTAACCATAATAATAATAGTCAATCCTATCAAGTTGCCTCGATTAATTTTGCATTGTCCATACAATTCAAGAACTATTGAATTGTCTCATCTATATGTTTTATTATTCAAATGGAAATCTATGCATATTTACTTACTTATAGTAACCTAAAAAAAAAAAATTTTTTTATTTTTTTATATAGAATACTTCATAAAATTTCACACCTATAATAAAGTATCCGAATCAAAGTATCCTACTACTACTACTAATAATAATAATACGCCCTAATATAAATAAAATAATTTTTTGATTATTAGTTGAAATTTCACTAAAAAAAAAACAAAACAAACAAACAATACACCCAATTGATGAAACAAACAAAAAAAAAAAGAAAAATCCAATAGGTTTACTTACTCCACCCTAATCTCTTAATCAAATAAAAATATTCAAGGTTTACGTTTATTTTTTTTCAAAGAAACATTTTTAGTTGTAAAAGATGATTATAGCTGAATGTTATAAAGATTGTTGAAATGCATTTTGATATTATGAATTAGTCTGAGTTAGACAACTATTGAAAATTAGGAGTATGAGAAGTTTTTGTAGCATGTATCCAATAATCTGCCAAATAATTCAACCCATATTTTATGGCAATTACTTAACGGTTAGATGACCAATGAATAGACTTGGTTGGTATTTCTAATTTCAGTCAGTTTGCAATTCATATCATCAATCTCATACAATGCCATTGGTGAATAGCTTCTTCACAGCTAATATAACTCAACTCATCTGGCTACATTTCACTAGGACTCTAAGAATTATTGCCTGAGGTTAGTCACTAGTGAGCCGACATTAACTGCATTTGGGTATTGTGGAGATTGTTGAATCTGAATGAGACAGAATTAAGTGGTTTGATTCCTTGTTGGACTTATTGATACTTTTAATCTGAAGAGTCTCACATTATAATGAAACAGCTGTTGAGTTCTTCTTGTTCTTCAGTGGTTGTTTAACTCAAGCCATTTCGTTGTATCAAATCTAAATAGGAAGTAAATTATTTTCAGTCAGTAATAAATTAAACCCAAATTTTAGGCAATTACGAATTTTAACAATAAACCTAAACAAAGAAAGGAGAAGAGTTGAAAAAACATAGAACTCATTGTTTCTGAAGGTTGCATAGTTTATGGAAAACGCCAAGTCCAATGTAATTCGTCACGTGTATTCTCATCAGCTATGTAGAATAAGATAATCGCTGTAGGTATCACCGGTGACATTGGTGATGTTAACTATTTGCTTAAATAAAAAGCAGAAGTAGTAGAGTTCAAATATATGATTTTTGGATTGAGAGAAGAGTACCATAACTATAAAGCTAATGCTCCATGTTTTCTAGATGTTACTACAATATAGTTGGCTGTTAGAGATAAAACTGATAGGACTAAAATGTTATATTTTGATAATGCAATAAGAGGACGAATTTTATCAGAGTTATGCGATATATTTGCTCAACACATTTCGAACAATATGATCACACATATACTTGTTAAGATACTTGTATATGAAAAATAAAGGTCACTAGACAAATAAGAGTATAAGCTAAGTAGACAAGAATAATACAAATAACAATGTAAGTCACACTCTACTAAGGTAAGTTGATAGAAAGTACAAATCGTTTTTGAACACACAAGCGGAGGGTTTTGAACTTCCGCTTAGCTAAGACTTCAACAATCAGATTTGTACTTATGATACTACTGAAGAAAATGAAAATCTGCTAACAGAAACGCTAATGCTGAACGGATATCCAAAAAAGTCCATAAATCGATTGAAATGTTACAGTATGGTGAAACCTACTGTATTTCGAGCACCTAAAAAATCAGTCTACATCACGTTGCCCTTCAGAGGTGACGCGAATAAGCTTATGTTAAAACAAAGGCTTAAGTTGATTGTCAACAGAACATTTTATGCGGCTAAGGTAGTTGTAATAGGAAAGTATATGGCATTGATTCACAACAAACCTAAACAGCACGTAAACGAATGCATCACATCCCACTGCGTCTATCAATTTACGTGTATTTGTGGACACACATACATAGGGAGGAGCAATCGTGATCTGCATGTAAGGGTAGCTGAACCCATTCATAAATGGGTCAAAATACAAATAGACTCGAAAGGAAAAATAAAAGTACATGATAAACAACTTTCGTCGTCAATCGCTAAACACTTAGTTGAGACAGGCCACATAATCGATATCAAATCATCTTATGTGGTGTTGTATAAAAGTGCTTTAGGATGTATACTATGGTTTGTCGAAGCCTTATCTATACGGAAGTTCAAACCCCTCCGCTTGCATGTTCAAAAACAACTTGTACTCTCTATCAACCTACCTTAGTAGAGTGTGCCTTACATTGTTATTTGTATTATTCTTGTCTACTTAGCTTATACTCTTATTTGTCTAGTGACCTTTATTTTTCATATACAAGTATCTTAACAAGTATATGTGTGATCATATTGTTCGAAATGTGTTGAGCAAATATATCGCATAACTCTGATAAAATTCGTCTTCTTATCTCTGTATCAAAATTTATCAAAGGGACAAATTGTTTTAAAATGTTATACCTTGTTAATAAACTTGAGAATGAAGTAATGACAATAATAGATTAGTTTATTTGTAATATTTATAATGTCACCAACATGTAGACCTAAAGCAGAGCAAACGCAGAATCTGGTCTGTACTAGTTACAAAGTTAACAGAATACTTCTTGGATAGCTTTGTTGTATTAATTTTTTGTTAGAAGTTGTATAAGAAGATATTAGTAGTGTTAGTAAATAATTTGTGATTTGAATATAAAACTGAACTAATGCAGTTGTGACAACGGTTTGATCATTCTTCTAAAACTCAACAGGATCTATACTAACTGCATAGATTGTATTGTTGATAAATAAAAACAGTTTTACCGCAGTAATTTTAGGCTCGGTTTACAATAAGGTGTATTTTATGTCAATGTTTATTCTGCTGGTTAGTGAATGAATTGATGTATGAAATAATTTAGTGAATGAATGTGAAATAATTATCACTGGAAACAATAACAAGTGGATTGAATTTTGAGTTATGAAATAAAAATAAATGGGCTTTAACGGACTTTATTACTATTGCCTTTAAATTATAAAGTAACCCAGTAGATAGTAACAGTATAAAGTGTAATATACTAGCTTAATTGGGATGCATCTTGTTCATTATTAAAATTAAAGGGGTAACTTATTGATAAATTATTTGTTTCTTGACTCAATCAGTCATTCAAAGTCTCTAATCACTGGTTACAACTACTATGATGACCCCAACGAGATAGCCTAAACCATTTATGCAACTAGATAACATCATTAACCGTCACACAAAATATAGCTCAAAACCAAATAGACACTATTTCCTCTTAGCACATGAATTAGGCAACACGTAAAATAAATATACTATAAAAGCATGCAGCATTTGTCCAGATAGTTTCTAATAATGACGATACTATCAGATAGAAAAAATGGTATATAAATTAATGGTGTCTATACTGACCATCAAGATGAAGAGAAACGTTCTAAGCTGTCTTCATTACGGACAGCATTTTGTTTTATTCTGTAGATATTTATATAAACGAAATACTTGACATTTTGTCCATGGATACCTAGTGAATACTCAATTCAAACTACTGAACACACAAAATTCTGTAATGATTGTGACTATTTATAAATACCCAGACTAACAAATGATTTCATTTTGCTATGCCCTGGTATCCTTCAAGATTCAGTAGCAGTGAATCCATTTTAGACAAAACTAAATATTTTAGATATATCCTACTATAAAGTCAGATACTACTATACTTCGATTATAGCTAAGTATTCAGTAGTCTTCCTATGATTTTGAAGGACGTCCAAATTTTGTAATTTTCTGAACATTACGTGTTCAGGTGTGCCTCGAATGAGTGAAATTATCTTTAAAACGCGTTCTACTGAAATAACAATGATTACGTCGGTACTTTTATGAAAAATCATATTTTTGATGCATATTTCGTGCTGTTTGGAACTTATCAGCCTAATATGAATGTAACTATAAATTACGAAACGTCATCTCTAAAATCATTCAATAAGAATTGAATATTCAATCTTTATTGTTAATTATTAAGCTTACATTTGATTGGTTGTATAGTAGTTTGTTCTTAAGTTACTATGTCTGATTGTCTAACCCTAAAAGCACAATCCCATATCAATGTAGCCGTGAACAGCTATCCTTATTCAATAGGATTACACTTTTGTAATGTTAGTCACTAGACTCTCCACCATTAAGTCCAACTGTGATTAATTTGTGTAATGACGTGTCTTTTTATTCTGGGAGCCTCTATCATTATTCAGTGTGACTAGTCATCCACACTAAATGAACTAAGCTTACAATTTCTATTTCTTTTATTATCAGTTGAGCTAATTAACCACAAAAATTATATGTCTGACTATTCCACCGAATGCCGCATTAGTAATATTCAACATTTTGGAAGTTTCATGGAAATTGTTAAATTTTGAATGACCGTTGCTAAAAATCTAATGAACATCTGGAAGTACTGGACAATTGTTTCGTTCCAGTGCATTATTACTTAGCTTAACTAGTTACCCATCAATAGCTTTAAATGATAATTATTCGCAATTGTAAAATGACTAAAGTCGAGTGAAAATCTATTGGTCTAAGAGTCCAACGTTCACTACGAAATTCTGAAGCTCTTTAATTCTATGGTGAAATCGGTATCTAATGCTTCTTGGTTCCTAACACCTGTTTAGATACAGTAAATTCAAGATATAAACTGCATAATTCAATTTACATTTTATCATACTTTATCACGTTATATAATTTATATGCAACCGACCATTTATTGTATTTGCTTTCCTCTTTCACAGCTCTCAGTTTACTACCATCTGATGCGTTCATCTATGAAGCACGTTGTAAATGTCGTGAAAAAATGTATCATACAGGTTTAATCAATTCATATGAAAATGCACTTACCGATTACCGTTTATCACTTTTAGCCAGTAATGTAACCATTTAGTAATAAAAATAAAATGTAGTTGAAAGAAAACAAAACAAGTTCTTTGTATATCAAGTGACATTTACTTTTCTTGGAATTACTGTCTTCAAAGTATACATCTATATTGAACAAGATAGTTTTCTTTGTAGAACTAAGTGATTGCTTTGTGATAATTTAATGAGGTGAAATTTCTAAAGTTTCGCGACTTAGTGTAGGCTGCTTCCTGAGAGAATAACAAATAACTGAATTGCTTTAACGTATTTATGTATGCATGTATGATCAACATAGAACTTGGCATATGTGTTCATCTGTCCAAGTTGCCATACTTCAAAAGCACAGCAAGATTAACATCATATTAGTGAAAGTAAAAGTTACTTCAATGACAATAATAACGAAAACAAATGTGAGTGAACATGTAGAATATGGTTCAAAGAGAAAGAATTGGCGCGTGAAAAGAAAGTTATGAAGTAATTTTCGACTCACAATTTAAGAGAAGGATAAACAGTGGATGCACTTGCGTTACCGTGACCGATTCTGAGCCCAAAGCATACAATCACTTGTTACAGCATTGGCGCAGACCCATTAACGTAAACTTAAATAATCCAATCGGATAAATCAATATATTTGGTACAACCAGATTACAAGTCTTATCGTGTTAAAGTCATGTCAGTATGAGTCGTGTTGCACGGGGAGACATGTTTGCATGTTAACTGCCAGTGGGTATAAAAAATGTGGTTATCATTTGTACGTTTTAGTTGATTGAATTCGTTACAAATCAATGTTGGTAAGGTAGCACTGAAAATTAGAGACTATTGCACAGCTGATTTGTTCTAGTGTGTGACTCAGCAGTGCGCACCCTATAACCAACTTCAGAGGCTTCAGGTTGGCAAATGTCTAACCCACCGCACCACTAGGCCGGCATCCAATCATAAAACTCCCATTTCCATTAATTTGCAACGATCATTCATTGTCATCGGTAATAACTATCTCACTTTCAATAAATCTGAACTCGACTAATCACAAATTTTTACTAGAGCCTTAGAAACATTCTAAAGTTTGTATGTATTCAAACGTGTGAAACATTTGACCCATCTAGTTATGGATGCTTCAATAGATGATGAATAATGAGGCCTTCCTTTCTATTGAATGCAGTGGAGTTCAGCAAAATATGAAGTGATTCAGCCACATACCTTTCTTTACAGTGCCCTTGGTGCGGAATCTGAAGTGCGCACTGCCGATGAGCTCCATACTAGAACGAAACAGCCGTCCAGTGTTTCTGGTTTTCAGTGGTACCCTGCCAACATCAATCTGTGATATATTCAGCCAACTAAATTATCAATATCCACAATAATAACTATCTAAATTAATTTAAAATTTCCTATTTTTATTGACTGACCACCGAGTAGTGACTAATATCATACTTGTCTAGTCCTTAGTTCTCGTCAATTTCTTTCGATCAGTTTGAAACATGTCTACTAGACTAAATGACTTAAAATTTATTAGCTTTAGTTGTCATGTAGTTGAAAACAGTTAGTAGAAAACTTTTTCTGAGCAAGACTTCATGCTGATTACTACTCATCAGCAAAATGCATCACCAGTCTCGAAGAAACCAGCGGATAAATTTTGAAATTGGATAATCTCAATTCGATTCCAATTGGTGGTATTAGTTTCTTCAAAACTGAAATATGCCTTGCTAATTGGTGCAAACTAGAACAAAATCTAGGTCAATCAAAGTCTTTTGATGACTATCCACAACTGTCAAACATCTAAATTTGAAAGAGATGTTGAGGATATATTCTTCGTTTTTCATTTTATTTATAGTATTTAATTTCATACTAACCAGCTAACATTAGCAACCTCTACATTGCTGAGATGAACAATTTTAAAAATAAATATAAACACGTGAAATACGGCTTAAGCTACGAAATTTGAAAGTGTTAGACAAGTGAGTGATCTACTCCTGAGGTCTTAAGCACTTAGGTTAGAATTGTAATGGATTCGTAGATGAGCATTCCTACAGAGTCCCATATGTATAGGATGAAATTACTATTTACTTATTACTGGCTCTGATTGAGGATGTAATAAGTCCTAGATACAGACCTAAAAGGTTTGTATCTAAGAGTCAGTGTCTAATTTATTGAAATTTAATTATAAAGAATGTAAAATAATCAGCTATGAAAATTTTATTTTCGATGATCTCACCTACATTAACTGTACAATCATATATGTAGAGAAACTATACACTTAATAGTCTATACTAAAATAAATGTGGTCCGATGGTAAAGCGTTCGACATGGAGGCAGAGGGTCTTGGGTTCGGTCCACGATGGGGTCGTCAATACGCACTGCTGAGGAGTCCCATACTAGGACGAAACAGCTGTCCAGTGCTTCCAGGTGATTATTGGTTGTTTGATTCAGGTCAATTCGTGATATCAAAATTAAAATAGATGTATTACGTCGAGAAAACAAGTTGTCAAAGCCACTTGAAAGAAATCAAATTGGTTTCAAGCATCAGTTAAGAGGTATGCAATAGTCGTAGAAATGGGGGGAGACAAATAGGTTACGTAATAGTCTAGATAACTAAAGAAAATTTCTTTGAAAGATGGAATCATATGAATTGTCCACTTGAAGAAAATGATGGCGAGGATAACTGAATAATGAGGAAACAGATAAGTAATATTTAAGACAGAAGTAAAAATCGATTGTAATGAACAAGAAAAGATTAGAGCGAAGGTAAAATAAGTGTTTAAACGTGTTTCTTCTGAATATACATAGTATTGAATTGGTGAATGACTTAGGCATCAGCCGTGTATACTTTTCGGATTTGCATATTTCTCTAACCAACATGTTTAACTTTATCAATAATTTAAAGGCAAATTTAAACTTCTTTGTTTGAATCACCTGAAAACTACATATTTAGCTACTCAAGTATTATATCATCACCCTTGCAAATGCAAGCCTTATTATTAAGCCGAAAATCTTAAGATACCACAACAAAAATCGATGAATTGAACATTGAAATTGGGTGTGTGCTAGGGTTTCGCTAATTAAGGAAAACACCCCGATACCTGCTAGAGGACGTATGACCAGCGACACAACAATAGGTAAGCTAAGCTATTCACAGCGCCCCAGCCCAGTCCAAAGTCAGCAGAAGCATTTAATTCCACAGGCAACCTGGCAAACGGGATGACAATCATACATCTTATGCGCATATACACAAAAAAGAGAGCGTCTTTGGAATTTTGCGAATAGAGTACTAAAACAAACAACGAACCAATAAAACTTAGCGTCTCACTAATTGGGAAACACAAACTGAAGGTGAAAAAAGAACTTTTTGGGGCGAAAATAAGAAATTTAAATCCGCACAAATAAATCACAAAAATAACAGGTTTACCAAGAGAATTCTGGGGATCTGATATCCCCAACAGTGTGAAAACTTAATTCCCTAAACAAGTTGACCCAATCATCCTCTTCAAAGAATCTCGAAGATTTTAAAATAATACGAATAAATTGTTGCAATCAATACACTGGTACAAAGCCAATAGCTAGAGCACAAAAATTTTCATCGCTGATTAATAAGAATTCTTTATACAACTGAACGATTGGTTTTATTTTGATTATGTTTATTTTGTGCACAATGTTTGTTAAATAAATGGGTTACATTGTTATAAACGACGGCTTATATTTGCTGGCCAATATTTCTATTTCCTTTTAGAGATGAGGGGTGGCGTTTGTATCGATAGATCAAATCTATGAACGATTATCCCTCGGTTACAGTAGGTCAGTATATCATTCAATAAATTTATTCAATCTTCCAATTATTACATATTCTCTATCTAGTTAAAGTAATTCCATGATGTAAATATTTAAAATAGTCAACTACTAAGCATTCAATTTATCAAAATTTGAATGCAACACTCAGTAGTATAATTTGTTCAACTTACTAGGGCTTAAACATAGAACAGACTTTCAGATCGTCTACTAAGCATAAATTTTCAGCTTTTATGGTGAATCTTAAAAACACCAAACTTTAAGCAACGTTTGATGGAATGGAATACTTTTGAAGTATACTGATTATGCGTTCATCACATGTAACAATTAGCAATATACAACTGACTTTCTAGACCCTCTTAACATAATTTATAAGAAAGTTCGATTTTCTATAGAAAACGAAAAAAATGGCAGTTTCCACTAACTCACAGCATAGTTCACAGCAAAGTTATGTAGTACCGGTAAGCTAGAAGAAGAGCTAACGTCAGTCTCATAGTGCCTTAAAGTTATAGAACATCTACAGAAAAAACATTACTAAAGTGAGAAGAGAACCAGTCACTGAAACTTTAATTTCATAAGCATGTCTGAAGAAGCTTTCTTCTAAAAGGACACAAGACATTTAATGGTACCACTTTAAATCATCTTTCTGACACGTAGGATTGGACTGAAACCTGTTACATCTTTCAAGATGACTATTAAGCAGTCATATTTTACACTTCTAAAATTTTCTGAGGCCATAAAATGGATTTTCCTGTTCAGAAGGGTCTGTTAAAACCATTCTCCTCCATGGTAACATTCACTTTATTCTACTACATTATTTAGTTCATCTATTTCACTTATTTCACTTGCTTTATCTCTAGATTCTTCCAATTATTTATATTGTCCTCCAGACTAATGACCTTACCTTATGTTCTTTTCAATCAGCCATAACTTTGATCAGCGAAATAAACACGAGAACTTTGGTGATAAAAGTTTTAAGGGATCCAAACAGCACTGATCGTAACTTTAATTACAACAGCAAAACCTCAACAGCGGACAAATGGAGGTGTTAACGGACACTATTTCGAAAAGCCAAAATACCTTGACTACTCGTTTAACGTCATTAAAATTAAAACATCGATACAATATCACCTCTCCCTCAAATCATTCTATAATACATGAAGAATATTTCGAAATCACTATAAACCAGCACAAACCAGAACAATCAATGGTGAAGCTAAACTTTGCTGGCGAATTTAAGACAGTCAATAAGAATCAAGGTAATCGTTTTAAGGTCGTGTGCTTAGTCTAGTTCAAAATGCTTACATTGAATTGATTGATGGGAATTTTCTATGAGAACGTTATTATTAGTGATCTACAAGCTTCGTAGAGAGTTGATTTATGATTGTAAGCTCAATATGGCTCAAGCACAATCCACAGATAGTCGAAACAGAGTCATCTTTCGTTGCAATGGTTGCTGACGAAAGAAATCAATAAGAACAGGCAGTTTCTTTATCCAGTCTAAACTGGTACTTCGACAAACCTGTATGTTAGTTGTATTGTGGGTTATTCAGTTACCTGTTTCTCTGGCATCGTCTCTTATAAATGTAAGCGAAGTGTTAGCAGTGCAATGGTATCAGCACTGTAGAGATATATGCTCAACAACGCCGTTACGTTTAAATCTGTCTCTAGAAGAAGTAGGAAAAATTGTCGAGTTAGGTGAAATAGCTATTAGGAAGAGAAAATATAATGGAGGAAGATCTGTAAAAACCGAATCGGCAAGTACTAATTGCTTTAATCTTACTGGTAAGTTCTTGGTATTTACTACCGAATATTAGGAAAGGGATATTTCCAGTATGTCCCAGATCGAACTGCAAGGACCCTGTTACCAATAATGCAGATGTACATTCTACCAGGATCTACAAATTATACTGAAGCCCGGAGAGCTTATCGGCTTCTTCGTAGACTTGGATATGTTTACCATGTCGTAGTTCACAAAAGACATTTTGTAGACCCAAGTAATGGTGTTCACACAAAACATCGAAAAATACTGGTCACGTCTAAAGGAGTTTCTTAGACCTTATAAAGGGTCTAGAAACAACATGATTTGGAGCCATATGGATGAGTTCCTATATCGCTCATATAATGAGTCTAAATTCAATGAACTCGTCTCTGACCTTCAAAAGATCATAAACCATGTAAAAACTTTGTATACTGTGTAACATTCTCAAAGATTTTATCGTTTTTCATAATAAATTATGATTTTATTTACCAACCCATTCTCATTGGTTGAAATATGCTACAAGGTCATTGGTAGTTGTGCAAGTTTGCCAGCAAAGTTTAGTTTCCCCCAATCAATACTTCCAATCCCGTGCAAACCGAAAAACTCAACTACAATCGAAAGCAAGTGTAATCAAACAAAATAAATTTTGTAAACTGATAAAACTAATATATTCAGCAAAGTAGACGCCTTCTTTTCTTACACATACATGGATACAAATTAATAGTGTAAAGACACGACGCATGTAGACAATTATTGACACCAATCTGAGTAAGAAAGCTCCGAAATTCTGAACCAATGAAATTTAAAAAATGCCTCAGCATCCAGATCATTTCGTAATCAGCAGTTACATCAACATAAATTCGATCCACAACTACATACAGCAACACTATGTAGAAAACAAAGAAGACAAGGACAAACGGATACACAGTAGAAGCCGACATTTGAGCACAAGTTGTTAGAAAATGCCTATTAAAAGTTTACAGTAGAAAAGATGTGCCCACTTCTATTCAGAGTATGTGTTAATGTTTTCCAGAGCGATAAAGAAAGTTTCAGCGTCAAACTAAACAGCTTTGGTGAACTCCGCGTCACTAAGAACCTATTGTGAAGACTTATTATCTATAGTTAAACCTTTGACTCATCATGATGATTTTACACATATTTACTTACAACTAAATTATTTACATAGGGATATGTTAGATCATTTCTTTACAATATTAAAGGTAAATGCGAACCTAATGAAATAAGATGTAAACATCATGTTATTCTACTCAAATTTTATTGTATATTCCATCAGTTTAATTACTTCTCAAGAAAATTCAATCAGATTTCTATGCCAATATCTATTCCACTCATGATATCCATCGACTACAATGATGTAAAGAATTTAGAAAGACCAATACAATGTAAGATAATCGTAATGTGCATATTAACTTCTCTGAGAATTAGATCTAAAAATAGAATATAAAGAATATCGTGCAAACAAGGTAAACAAGAGAACAACCTGCTCGTCAATGATATTTCTATTTTTCTAATTTCTTTCAATTATTTTAGTCAGATCAACAATTAAAGATTAAAAATAAGAAATGTTCGAGAGAATAATGTTTCACAATAACTTCATTATCATACACTTACAATAAGATATTTATGTAAATCTCATTGAAAATGTTTAAAATATGGTATTATATAAATAGGTTGAATGAATTGTCTAACTATGTACTCTATGCAACTTATATTATACTAACCAAACACAGATATTGTGAAGGAAGAATATTCTTTTCGATAAATTTTCATCAGATCCTACAATTCTGAATTTAACATTAATCATTACTGAACAAAAATAGACAATTTGTAGCAAACACATCATATTCATGTGAATGATTACTGAATATGAATTTTATGCTTTGCTGTAAATGACAACTGTTAATGTAACACAGGTGACATAGAGTTATTAAACACTTGATTTGACTATTATTTTGTCACCTTAGTTACATTAATATATTCGATTTACAACTTTATTACTTCAGCTGTTGTATAAACTTGTACAAGGTGAATAAGTTACACAAATATTTCTAACAGTCATCATTTACAATAAACCTTGAAATTTATATTCAGTAATCATTTACATGAATATCATATGTTTGCTACAAATTTTCTATTTTTTGTTCAATAATGATTAATGTTGAATTCAAAATTGTAGAATTTAATAAGAATTTATCGAAAAGAATATTCTTCCTTCACAACAACTATATTTCGTTAATATAAATAAGTTGTATACAGTACATAGTTAGACAATTTATTCAATCTAATTACATATATCATCTTATTTTGACCATTTACAATAAGATTTTCATAAATATTTCATTGTAAGTGTTTAATAATGAAGTTATTGTAAAGAAAAAAAAAACAAAACAAAACATTATTCTTCATATTACTTAATAATTTTACTCCATATAAATCTTTGAACTAATTAAATAATAATAAACAATTTTAATTTGTTTACATAATAATCAAAAAAAAGAAAAATGCATTCATATTTCTTTTCAAATACTTTGATAATATCTGTAAATCTCTTTAAAAATTAAAAATACATATATGTATATATAACACAATAACATTAAAAATTAATTAAAACTTTTAAATGTAAACAATTAAACAATACATAACATTAGATTTAAATGAAACAAAAAATAAAACAATAAGAAATATGATAAAACAAAATGATACTAATATAAATTATTCAAGTGAAAAAAGAAAGAAATCTTCTTTCACTTTTTCATAAATACAATGTAATAAATTTTATTGAATATTTTATATTCTTTTTTTAAAATAAATCCACTGTTTGATATGTGTATGTGTACATTGAAGTTTTTTTTAGCTAATCATTTCATATATATGTATATATCATTTTGTTTTATTGAATTATATGTTCAATATTCAAATAATTTTCGATAGTTGCGCCAAATTCAAACAAAGTTGTGATAATATTTGGTTTATGATATTTTTTTAAAATTCATTATTATTGTTATTATCATTATTGCAAATATATACTAGATAAGTATTATTTATATATTTGTAGTAGTTTAAAATAAACCGCAATCTTTTAAATTTGATTTAATAATGACATCTATTACAGCATCGAATACAACACGAATATTGTTATTATCTGTAGCACAAGTAAAATGTGTGTAGATTGTTTTTGTTGTTTTTCTACGATTAACATCTTCAAATTTTTCACGAATATAATTTGATGCTTCTTCATAAGTTTGTCCACCAGTATATTCAGGAAAGCATACTGTTAAAGGTGATTTACTAATTTTTTCAGAGAATAAATCTTTTTTATTTAAAAATAATATCATACTTGTCTCAACAAACCATTGACTATTACATATTGAATCAAATAATTGTAATGATTCATGCATACGATTTGTTGTTTGATCTTCAGCTAATTTTAAATCATATTCAGACATTGCTACAATGAATAGAATAGCTGTGACACCTTCAAAACAATGTAACCATTTTTTACGTTCAGCACGTTGTCCACCTAAATTGATAACATGAAAATATGGAAGAACAATAATGATAATAATTGATTACTTCTGCATTTATGTTAAATCTTCTACTGATTCATAAACATTTTTTAAGATCTTGAAGTTTTCTTGTAAAATGAATTTATACTCATGTCTTTTCGTTTGTTATGACGAAAATATTCTTGAGACGGTGTCTAACAATATTGTGAGTGAAATAGTTAACACACATGTTATTAGGTGACACCTATACTGTAATTAGTAATCAATCATTCAATTCTAATCCAACAAACGAAAATTAACACTCATTTTATAAAACTCATAGGTGTGGGATTCTATACTTAATGGAGCTATTTGTAGTTCCTTATTCAATGCTGAAAACTGTTTTCATATTGAGTTAATCTTTACTATTCATTTAACTATATAGAAATAATTTTACTTATTGTTTGGTTAAATAGCCTTGTAAAGATAACTGTATATTAACCGGTTCATTTTTCATCAACAGTCGACCATTGCATAGTCAGTGAGTTTATTTAATTTAGTAATGTTTGTATGGTTTCTGGCGATTGGTTTCTTGATGAACTTTTTAAAGTTCTATTGTTAACCAATAACCATTTGAACTAATCACTTTATCATGGATAACTTTATATTATTACATATTACAAACATTCTTTATTGTTTAGAATCATGTATAGTAATTATCTATATTACTTTTGCACAATATATCCAAGACAAGATCTACCTGAAACATTATGTGTTATAAAAGGAATCCGTATTTACCTATACTTCAGTTGATTTGCACTAGAACATCTATTAGAAAATATTCATATTATTATTAATAATTTCTTGATTCAATACAATATGTTTATGTAATAAGAAACACCCACTGAGTTATAAATATCAGAAAACAAATGAAGAGTAAGATCATTGTTATTCCTAATGTAGAATGCCATAGTGATTAGATACAGAAATGTCGGAAATGAATTACCCAAACACAAAAAATATTGGAAAAGACAAAGAGGAATTGTTTGAGTTGTGTAATATATTAGATTAAAATAATTCTGTGGATATTAGTAATTCTTTTAATGTTTGTATTCGTCATAGACACATCTCAGTTGGATTCAAATGAAAACCAAGGAATACTGGGTAGTTATTTCTTCCTAATATGGGATGCCTCAGAAATACGTATTTTTGCTGCCATTAGGAAGTCAAATACAGGATCAATAAATTTCGTATCAGTAAAATAAACTGCTAATTTAAGTGAAACAATATAAAATCCTACTTGTTAGGTTTATGGAAAAGTTGCTTTCGTACGCGTTGTTCTCGTTCTTTTATATGCACAGGAAGAGTTTCGGCAATATACGGACAACAAAACTCACTGCCATAGACAGATTTCTGTTCATTTTTGGAAGATGAATCTATTCTGACTGGATGGTTGACAGTGACGGATAGTTTTATAATGACGTTGCTTATTCAACCACTATTACTTTTCAGTAACCAAACGGGATAACAAGTATTATTTAAGTTACATTGTGGCCAGCAAATGAAATGAAGGATAATAGTTTCGTCCTATTTGGGACACGTCAGCCGGGTGTACCTGCATCCCAGTGTTCATGTTCACGCCGATATTCCAGCTCAGTCTGTTTCGTACCGAACGCCACCACGTTTACCACTAGACTACTGAGTCCAGATAGCCACACTAGTGAAACGGGCTCATATGTAATTATAGTAAACTTGTATCTTCCCATTGATTTGTTATCGACTGAAGCCGGTAAGTCTCCACCGTGTGAACAATAACACTGGGATGCAGGTACATCCAGCCGATGAGTCCAAAATAGGACGAAACACGTTTCCTGGATTCCGCTTACCAGTCACCAACCAACTTAAATAATACCTGTGCTCAATAGCTATATCGAGGCAATCCACTCACGATGCGCATATAGCAATAGAGACTGACCAGCTTCAGCCTATAACAAATTAAGGGAACGATACAAGTTCATTCTAATTACAAACGTCATAGCATTCTTTGAGTGTGGATTGAACGATTAATATATCTTCGCCCCATAGAAGTAAGTAAAATGATAAGATTTATATAGTAGAGATTACACAAAGTAATTTGTTCTGTCGTTTATAAATAAGAATCGACAGCGTTTGTTATGCTCTTCTTCAAAATGTTAAAAACTAGATTGATTTTGAATTTGACCTTTATATAGAGCATTTTCCTAAAATTAGATCTTAAGATTAGTTTATTTGGAAGGTACTATTTTAACGTTTTGACCTACGAATTGTTGTGAAAACACATTTTTCTAGGAGTTATTTCTAAGAGTTAATTTCCATCAATAGGTAATATCTCAGAAGCATTTTTTTGGATTATCTAAAGAGATGGACACAAGGTTCATCTTCGTGCTAATAAGAACTTAGCTACAAAACTTTGTCAGTTAACTGTTCAACACTGGTTTTCTGCTAGTAGATTCTTGCAGTATTTCGTTAGGAAGTGGAATCATGATTCATTTCCTTCCAAAGAGAATATTCGATTGGCGGATTATAGATGTTGAAGATATGTAGAGAATTGTACAAATTAACCTTATTTTTTGGAGGCAATATAAATACCGTCCACTTACCTTATGTGTAAATGGAAATTTTCAAAGCTTGATTTCAGTCGGTTATTTTCAAGATTGACCATTAAACACTCTCTTGGTGGGGAGACCTATAGAGTATCTCATAACTATTCTGCATCTTTATCTATAAATTGCATTATTACGTTCGATTGTGCCGAAAGATTCTGTTACAAAATATGTAAAGTGTCAAATTCATTCAACTCATGAGTATCTAAAACATTTTTGGATAATGGGTTTCAAAACAATGATTAACCGCTAACCACATTCATCGATAACTGTTTATGCCTAGTATTAATCTTATGATACCACTATTCAACATTGAATATATCTGAAGTGAATTTTGAGATAATCACTTATTCATTCCTCAAACGACAGTAGAGAAAAATGTACGAACTACCATAGCAGTACTTTGGTTCGAAGGCACTTATAAGCATTTCATGAAAGACCATAATTATACTCTCACGGTAAACTGATTAACTCTGACAATATCATCATAGTGCTAAGTGTATTCTTTCTCCTGTATACCTTGGAAAAATTAATGACAGCTCCAATAAAATCAATGCATCAAATATATGCAATGATGAAAATAGAAACGTCAAAAGTAGTATGATTTATAGTAAACATTTATGGTTATTTTGTGCCGAGAATTTTTTACAGTGAACATTAGTAACTAACAGTTCTCATATGATTAAACAAAGAGTCAGACTGTATAGAATTCTATAAAAACACCATTTAAATTTTAATCAATGAAATCAAATGATTCTGAATTGTTTTTAACCTTATACTACTTAAATGTCTGAAATAATAAAGTAGTATTCACGTAGTACATTTAAGCTGTTATTCAAAGAATATTGAACTAACATTAAATTTTAATGAAAACATCCTCCTCCCACCCCATCAAATGAATTGTTTACTTTGTTATTGTTGCTAACTTTATATAATTCGATTTCCCACCCAAAAGTTTAAAATTTATCATTGCTTTGTGTTCAATTTTCATTATATTCAGTATACAGTAAATGAAAACATAGTTTCTCACGTTATGCTTGAATGATTTCTTTTAACTTCTATTCTTATATATATATATATATATATATATATATATATATATATATAATTCACCCTGTAAATTTATTGTAACTCATAAAATCTCTGAATTAAGTCAATCAAAACTGAGAACAGTTATTTAAAACATTGCATTTAAGCATACTCACACGCATATATATATATATATATATATATATATATAGGCACTTATATACATCGAATAGGGACAAAGAGAATTATTCATTTAACTTGTTTAAATGATGAAATTACAGTATTTAAAAAAAAGTAAATAATAATTTAATGTTCAGTGACCTTATTGAATTTCTGCAAGCAACTAACTGACTAACTGGAATATTATTCGTGAATATTTTATTGGCAATAAACAGAAGATTATAAAGAAAATATAGTAGGTTTAACTAGAATAGTTGATAACAATAGTAATATTTCTCATTGTAAAAAAGAAAATACATATTGTTTATTCAAAAGATCTATGGTCAAGGCCCATTTTATCAAAGATTTTTATGGCCTATTAAGAGAGAAGACTTTATCCGGAAGGTTATTTTTAGGAGAGAGGCAAAAAGGAAGGTTTAAAAAGAAGTGTAAAAAAGAACAAGTTGAGTAAAGTGTAGACAATTAAGGTGTGCCAAGTTGATGACAAATACAATGTGTTTGAAATTTCATAGATTTGTACGCTTTCGTGCAAAGGGTACTAATTGCAAAGAGTTGTCATATATGAAGTTCATAATAATCCTTAAAACTAATTTATTTCAAATACACAATTAGCTTAACAATATGCAGTTCAATATTATTGAAGTACAGAATTATTGAGCTATAATGCTGCTGGTTGTTATTTGACATTTTGACCCGTTGGAGTTACCATTCCATAACAAGAATGGTTTAGTGAATAGAGAATCTCAGACAATAAAAATGAAGTTAAAACTGCACACTTTTAAATTTGATTACAGCAATCGATTAGAGCAAATGAATAATAACTCATTCTCGAATACAAAGACTATAAAAATCTGTAACTTTGAATATTAGATAATCAAACATCGAAAAGTATTTCGGTGTAAAAGAGTTTTGTAAAAACAGATATTTTTACTCTAGAAAGTGGTCAAAATGAAACAGTGGAAAGATTTTGTTACAAATAGAATATAGGCAATATTCGACAGGGGTCAGTTAAGTGTTAATCATGTGTGCATATAATTCTCTTCTTTCAGTTGACTTCATGATAATATACAGTTGATTGAATGGATGTAAATCGAAAAACCGATACAAAGAATTGAATAGGAACGTATTTCGAACCAAAATAATCAAACAAATGATAATGGTTCAAACAGAAAGAGAGAGAAAGAAAGTTCGACCATACATAGAACATGTATATACAAAGGAATACACATGATAAAAGTTGATAGGTTCCGGAGACAATCTGGGCCTCTATAGATGCTATAAATGAGAGTACTCTTTTTATTTGATATTATGAATTGGTCTGAGTTAGACATTCAGTAACTACCAGGTGGGGACATAATATAGGCACTGTTCGTAGTCCCATACAACGACTAAGTGACTTTTTAGTACTTTCCGGCCTTCATTAGTTGTATAGTCCAGACCATATCGTGTTGTCAAATTTAAATTAAATAATCTCTACAATGAGGAATATATATGAGAGTTGTTTGTCACTCGAAGTATATTGTATTTATTATTTCATTGATAAGTTTGATGGAGTCGTGTGTGCAATAGATACCTTTTATTTATCTACTTATCTATCTGAATAGGCCATTAACCATAAATAATGCCTGAGTATAGTCACTTAATGTCCGATCAAATCTTTCCTGATAATCATTCCATACAATAGTTGGCGGAGGAGCTCCATTAATACTTTGGAAAATCATTTTGAGATAGATGACTAGTTGGCACACAGTTAATGTTCAGACAGGTGATTTGTAAGGTCTAATTCAACTTGTAGATTACTTTCGTCGTAGATTGACACCAGTTGGAGGACAGTTGGAAGCCGAATTACATCAAGCAGATGGTTTTATGACCTAAATTATCAGTAAATACGAATGCTTTGCCCATCAGTTTGTACTAGTAATTTATGAAGGTAGAATATAAATGAGTCATCATATGCATAAGATTACCATTATTCATTTTACATTATAGTTAAATAGTAATAATATTTACACTGGATAAGAAACATAGAGATTGAGTGGTGAAGATTCACAGCTCAAGTAAATGCTTACTGTAGTGGATTGCTCTGTAATATCGATGGTTTAATTGTGATGATAGCCAATCAGAAACAAGTCATCAGAACAAGTTAGCTTAAGTAAAATAATTATTTCTGCATGTAACAGACGATAATGCTGTCCATAAAGTTTTGTAGTGGAACTACTGAACTAAGAGAACAGAACCCCACCAGATCAGACCAAAAGTAATTGTTATGCGATCTTAATTTTAATGACAATTGAATATTTTCTTTAATAGGTATATCATTGGTAATCAATAGTATTGTGATAAACTATTTCATACTCCTGGATTGAAAAATCTGACAGTTAATAGAGTCAACCTTGAGACATGACCATTACTTCATTCATCATCTGCGTATCAGTGAGAGAATAGTTCAGAAGCTAATTATTCCTCTTCAAATATTTTATCCAATCAATTGTGATTTTTGGAAAGATTATTAGACATAGACACTACCATTTTAAGTGTTAAGGGACTTAGAGCTTTTGATGATGAACTGCTATTATTTGACCTCGTATTTCATACAAAAGACGACAGGGTACTTTCATGATGTAAAGAAGTCTATTATAACACTAACACACTTCAAACGGGTATCATTTATCGATAGTATTCCTTTGTTGTAGAGATTGTTGAATTTTTGACTTGATTTCACGAATTGGTCTGAATTATACGATCACTGATCACAAGAATGCACTGGAGGGATGTTTCGTCCTAGTATGGGATTCTTTAGCAGTGTACATTCATGACCCCATCAGAGGTCTAACCCAAGACCCTCTGGCTCCGTGGCGAACGCTTTACCATTAAATCACTGAGTTGGCTCACGAAGGTTGATATTCCTAATTCAGTCAATTCGCAATAGATTTGCACGACCATAATATCCATTACCATCGGTAGGTAACTGCCTCACACCCGACACAGTTGATAAGATACTGCTGCACACACGACTCCATCAAACTTATCAATGAAATAATAAATACAATATACTTCGAGTGACAAACAACTCTCATATATATTCCTCATTGTAGAGATTATTTAATTTAAATTTGACAACACGATATGGTCTGGACTATACAACTAATGAAGGCCGGAAAGTACTAAAAAGTCACTTAGTCGTTGTATGGGACTACGAACAGTGCCTATATTATGTCCCCACCTGGTGGTTACTGAATGTCTAACTCAGACCAATTCATAATATCAAATAAAAAGAGTACTCTCATTTATAGCATCTATAGAGGCCCAGATTGTCTCCGGAACCTATCAACTTTTATCATGTGTATTCCTTTGTATATACATGTTCTATGTATGGTCGAACTTTCTTTCTCTCTCTTTCTGTTTGAACCATTATCATTTGTTTGATTATTTTGGTTCGAAATACGTTCCTATTCAATTCTTTGTATCGGTTTTTCGATTTACATCCATTCAATCAACTGTATATTATCATGAAGTCAACTGAAAGAAGAGAATTATATGCACACATGATTAACGTTTATCTGACTCTTACGTTTCTGCAAACCGATCATTTTTTTTAAATCAAGCAACATCGTATATTTGTAGTAGTTTGTCAGTCATAATCCGTTTCATTCTGTCCACAAGCTAATGAAAATTACAATATATTAAGTGTGTTATTTGTATTTGCCAAAATTGATTTTAGTTTTGTGCCGCTGAAACTAGAGTGCACTGGATTTCTTTCCTGTAAAAGAACTCTTCACTTATGTGCACCTTCAATTCCGTACGGTAATTGTACCCCAAAACCTTCAGGTATCGCGGCTAACGCATAGCTAACTGCAGCACTAGGCTGGTGCAAACGTTTAATATTTTTGCATCCATCAGACTTTTATATAGTGCAACAACTATTTATTTTTACTGGATATTACTGTCTTATTTCTGACAATTCTCAATTCTACCAGTAACAACTCACATAGGCTTCAGGGACTTCGTGAAATTAATCAATATTGAGTTGATTTTTATACTTGATTAAAAAATTGCTATTGTCGAGAATGATAATTAATTTTAATTGCGACAACAATTTAAATCCCAATCTTCTATTTTAAATCAACAGTAAGAAACTTTAAAACACCTGGCCAACTGTAAAAATAAACTTCATTGATGTCACATCATAACAGAATTCTTCTGAAACTAAATGAATAAATGAACTTTTAGTTGTATCATGCACTCCTCTAGACATGGAAGTTTTCGGTTTCATCCCTTAGAGAAATGTCAAGCAATGATGAGGCTATTATTCAGTGATTCTTAATTTCTAATAGTTATGTGATTGAATTCAGTCTACATTAACAATAATGTTTTTTGTGTCACAAGGAAGCTCCATTTTGTTCTGCAATTATTTTTGCATATTTTTATCTACATCATACAAGTTAATGGATAATCGATTCACGAAATGAGAATCGGTTATTAAATTGTCCGTGACTTTCCTTTAATTATATGTAGTTGTGTCTAGCTCTTATATGACATATAAGCGTATTAATATTTAAAGATGGCTTTAATTAATGAATGATCGTAACTACAGAAACATAAGGATGGTGAAGCAACATAAAAGATATTTGAATATCAGAAGTTGACAAATTTCAAACAACATATGGCACCCAGTGTATAGTAGTTTCTGAAAGTTTCCTTATTGTTGTCAACTGACTTCCATAGATTCACTTATCAAAACAAATTTAATTAACGGTTCTTCACAAAACATCCTAGCCTAGTGCTTCACCAAACGAATGTAATTTATTCGAAGTGATAAAAGTAGTTATTTCCCCATAATAATATATTTGTTGAAAAAATTGAAATGAATTTTGCTCGTAAATACCAGTAAGCTCTATACATACATATATCACTGTTGAGAAAGGATCGTTGTAACTTGATTTAATTTACTTTCATACAATAACTACTACTTGTGGGATTCAAACCCCAAGGTTATAAAGCTTCTTAGTCTGAATCGTCGCCATCAAAACTCATCGAATCATGTTCAACCTCCTGTAGGACTGAGATATTAATTAATAATTGAACAAAAAGCAATATCATAAATTCAGAAGTAGAAAAATGTGAAAGAAAGAACGAATCTAAAGTGTCGTTAGAGCTCATTTTTCTTCAAAACCTCATTTTTAAATATGTCAGACCACAGACTAAAAGGAAAAAAGAGAGAAAATTATCTAGTCGATTTTTTATTTTATTAAAAGTGAATCACTCAACTTTCAATGAAAATATTAATATTTTGTTTGATAAAACAGCTTTTATTTATTTTGATATCACTAACAGAACTGTATCGGACGGCTAACAAAAACTAGGAACCACTGGATAGCTACTACATTTTAGTAAGAGACTTCTTAATAGTGCCCATTTATGACAATACTAGAGGAAAATTCCGTCCCTAAATCTTTATATTTCGATGCAGAATTTTGACTTTAACACAGCTGAGCCAACATCCACTAGTCGGTATTTCTAAGTCTAGTAAACTGACCCATCTTCAACCCTGGGTGTTGGTAATCAATTGTTTCATATCTGATATTTCTATTGAGCTCTGGAATTACGTCTTAAAGTTATATACCAGTAGTCTGATATTGTAAGTGACTAGATGTTGTTGTTTGGTACTTCTCTGGACTAATTCAGTTTGTGATATTGAAATTCAACTTCAACAATCTCCACTACACTGAGTTACAGTTTTTCTTCAATTAATACATGATAATTGTTAAGTTAATTAAATCTACTCATAATCACTTCTGCTATTATACTATCCATTCTTGTACTGATACGATAAAAAGACACAAAATTTTGACCTTAACAGAATATTGAAATATACTTTAACATGGTAGTCTAAAATATATTTATGATCTGAAGTTTGTTATTAAAAGTTATTGGATATTTGCTTCAACATTTTGACTATGGTAAACATGTATCATTATTTGATTCTAGAACTAAGCTTAGAGGGAATATATTTTTATCAAGCGAAATGACTGATTAAACTGCCATTTAATTTTTTAGCTTAATATGAAACTACACAATTAATTAAAAAAATTTGCTTCATCGTTTATGAAGACTTTTATAGCTAAGGAAAAATTCATCGTCAAAGTAATTTTGAATTCGTTAACAGTTAGCTTTGTTTTAATACTTATCATGCAAGGTGAGAGTTCTAAATTATACCAAATAAATTTATACTATGCCTATGACTTCTGTAATATACTCCATAGTTTTTTACTAAATAATAATGTCATTTCTAAAGTATTTTTATTTTTATCACGATGTTAAATTGGAATGAAATTTATGCTATTCTTTAAACACGATACTATAAGGGATAATTTAAATGCTGTCATGTGAAACACTGTCACTTACTGGAGAGGAATTGAAATTCTAATTGTAACTACTGAAACATAATCAGTTTGGTTAACTTTATTGTTGAGTCGTGACGATAATAATATAATGAAAAATACAGCAAGACAAATGTGATTTCGTTTTATTCGAGTGAGAAACTGCCTTTTATCGACAGGCTTGCTGAGTCGTCTGTGTCAGTCTGAAATTTTGTCCCTGACCATTTAAATGCAATGACGTATGATTTATTTCTACCAATGGCAAACTATCTACAGCTCTCATACTATTTAGTTACTAAACAGTGCACTTATTCATTTTTAAAAATAGATCTCACATTACACTTTAGTCATAACTTTTGGGACAAGAGAGTTACAGAAACTAAAATACAACATAAAATCAGACAGCGATTACGTTACCGCGAAAACATCACATGTTTATCGACCATTCTTACTAATCACTATTTTTTGATTAATTTCAAAATACCCACTTGCAGGTAGAAGCAATGCTAGTAACTTTATTTTAATCGCTGGATCATTATTTGGTTTTTCTGAAATATTCTCTTGGATACACATCATGTTGTCAGGAAAATCAGCGACGTCATGAAAAAACCAATTTATTTATATATATGCCTAATGTTTATTCCCATACTAATATCTCCCACACTTGGAGTAGTTGTTTTCTATGTGAAAATGATTTTTAAGAGCAACCATAATACGAATAAGTTGGTGACTTACAAGTAGCCAACTTCAGACAAAAGTTTTAGCACACCCACTAAAATCAGTACTGACAAAATCTTTCGAAATTTTAATTGTATAAATGAAACTAATAAGTCTACCCAGTAAAACATTAAACATTGTACCCTACCTATCATTGATAAAGACAATATAACCATTAACCAGTTCGAAACCATTTGTCTTACGTCAGAGACAACAGATGTTCAGTACAACGAAGTGTTGTTCCTGTCAGCATATAAAGATCCCACTACATTCTGTAGTGGAGGGGCCTAGTGGTAGATTGTAATTTCCTAGTTTTCGATGTAACTAATCAGGTCTCTTTTTCTTTTCTTAAGTAAATTAAAATTTCTTAACTGACCGCACCCAAAACTGAACTGGATTCCAGAAACGTATTAACAATGTCATTTCGAAATAGGGGAGGTGTTTCGGATTTCATATTTCCAAAAATACAATCGTTCGTTAAACTAAGCGATAGGCGTTGTATTGATTTTATTGTAAGATTGATATACAAACTTGCACCAACTAATTTAATTTTAAATGTGAAATACATAATCGTTGTTTGCTAGTCTCTTTTTGATAAACATTTTGCTCTACAATATATTCCTCCTACAAGTCTAGTCTTTTGAATTAGCTGTAGGCTGAGAAGGGACAAATCGTGGTGTCCGATTAAAACTATCTATGGAATCAGACATAGAATCCGGCTACCTTGCCAAGTCAATAAGAACCCACGCGATTGTCTCGCCTGGGTGAATACAACACATAGGAATGGAAAATAATTAACCAGTTTTAAAATAAGCCAGATGCGACAGACAAAGAAATAAGTATCAAAAAACGCCATAAGTGCTTATAATCATGTACAAGCAAAATGTTGATCTAATCAAAATTCGCTTGTTTAAATATATGATAATTCAGATAAGCCTATTTTTAGTATTTAGGATGACACCTATAATTTTCCACTTCGATTTAAAGTCCATTTCCAAGTAGCATCAAGTGATAGGGATTTCGCATTCCATCCGTGTAGTAAAACTATGTATATCTTTCACGCTGCGTGCTGTAAGCAACCAAAGTGCAAAAATCAAGACATTCTATGTTAAAGCAGAGCGAACTTACCGACGTCAAATACCTTAAAGTCTAGATCCTTGAATCGGAAGTTTGTTTCCACTATGCCAGTAGTCTTAACTCTAGATCTCAATACATCTTGTTCGGTAGGTAAGTAATCAGAAGATGATATCCTGTCTATGGAACCAAGGTAATAACCTGCAGAATCATTTAGCTGATATTCCTTTGAACGTGCAAAACATTTTTGTACACTAGCGCTACTCCATAAAGTTCGTAACAGTTTTGACAAATCTTCAGGGAAGTCTCCCTCTTCCACTGTAGCTAAATAACTGTTGAGATGTTTCAACTCTTCCGCATGATCAAAATCATCTGCCGTTATATCCAGAGACTCCATAGCTTTTAATATTTTTATCATTGACTGAAGAGTATTGGCGAAAATGATAGGTTTGTATTCCTTCCTCTCTTCTTCTCTATAACCCTCACCATGAATGATTTTCATCTGCTTTAGAACTGTCGACTTTCCACATTCCCCAGCACCAAGAAGTAATAACTTGACTTCTTTCATTGATTTCTCGGCATCTTGTCGTATCTGCTTTTCAATGGCTCTACTTTTATCTTGTTGGACTTTCGCCGGTTCACTCCATGCACATCCCATGTCAGATTTAGAAGTAGGAAACTAATATAAAAACTTTAAAGGTATATATATATGCTCCACTGACATGTAACTTAGAATGAGACGTACATCTACTCGAAACCAAGAATATATAGATTATATTACAATAAGCAACCAATCGTCTTAGTCGATCAGCACAAATTAATTTTTAGTGTCCCAAGCTTAGTATAATTTTTTCTACAAAATTTTCCTCAGAGTAAAAAGAAACCTTAAGATATTTCCTAAACAAAAAATTACATGATATTCAAAGTATATTCAAAGAGCTAGTGTTTAAACACATGGTGTAAAAGTCCGCAAAATTCAAACTTGAGGGCATGGCTGAGCAGGTATGTCGTCACTTCGGATTAATGTCGACCTTTAGCGAGAAAATGCATTTCAGAAACAGGAAGTGAAAGGCAAGAAAGGAGGGAGATATTACAAGAGCATAGGTCTTGGGTACAAAACTCCTAAGGAGGCTATATTTGGGACCTACGTTGATAAAAAATGTCCTTTCACTGGAAATGTCCGTATTCGTGGCAGAATTCTCACAGGAGTCGTTCGTAAAACCAAAATGAACCGAACTATTGTTATTCGTCGTGATTATCTGAAGTATGTAAAGAAATACAATCGGTATGAAAAGCGACATAAGAATATGTCCGTCCACTTATCACCGTGCTTTAGGTAAGCGCGTCTCAATATTCTTAACAATTACAGGGATGTAACAATTGGTGATGTTGTAACTGTTGGTGAGTGCAGACCGTTGAGTAAAACAGTGTCCTTCAATGTCATTAAAGTTTCGAAGGCTGCTGGTTCTAAATACAAGAAGGCCTTTCAAAAGTTCTGATGCACCAAATAAACTAACAGGTTAATCGCGCATTCTTGTTCTCTTTTCTGAGTCTATGCGTAGCTGGCTGATTCATTTAAGTCCAACCTTTGATTTTGTTTATTCTTGACATTCAGAGACGGTGTTCGTTACTAGTCGATCAATTGATGGTATACTTACACAAAGGTTATTGATTTGTTCGCCTTTTGGTAGGTTCCCTACAATTGCCTGTAAGACATAGTGACCAATTTTGGTCAATTCGCTAACGTCTAAAGCAAGTAGGACGACTATTTTGTAATTTCAACAGTTAACTGCCTACTCCAGCATTCAATCACTACTGTGATGTGAGCTGATATGGATATTATTCCTAATATATGTCTGGTGTATTCAGTATTCTAAGATATGGTTTCGATGTGCTCCAGGTTGTAGAAGAATGCACATCCGTAAAATGATTCAGTTAGTTTTGTTTTTCACGAAATTATTAACATCCGTGTACCTTTAATGTGGAAAATTTCTTTTTGTACTAACAGCGGCTAATTTAGACAACACCAAACTCACTGTAAAAGTCTGTAGTATACGACAGTTCTGAGCCTGTAGACTTATACTACTTTGGTTTATTGAAGTAGAGCGAAGGTAAAGTTCTTCAGTCACTCCACTCAGCCGCACCACAAAGGTTTAACCTTTGTTCTTGTGTCAACACTAGTAAACTAAATGCAGCTCATAATCGCCCTCAAAGTGTGTCGTTTAACTAGTGATTAATGTCCGCTGTAAGATCCGAGTACTGGTCACTCATCCTCATGGCCTCAGTGGTTACCACAATTTTGTTCAGACCCAGTTATAAATTGGGACAAATTATTTTATGGATTGTCGCTATTCTAAAAGTAGGGAGTGTAGTAGTAAATCCCATAGTTGTTCCAACTGTAATTAATATCTGACTGAATTATTTCCGAAGTTGTATATTCTGCGTTGCGTGATTTTGTAGTGGGAACTTCATTGTCTCTTGACAACTCATGTCGAAAAGAGGTGATTTACTTGGACTACTCACTGATGGTGTCTATAAGAACAGTAAAAACTTTATAAATGCAGCTCCCTGTTCACAGAGCACTTCCGTAAGCCACAAATGTGTCGTCGTTCCAAATGCGACATATTGCTTCTGTGACAATTTCAAGTCTAGTTAATAGATACCAACAGATAAACTTATCGCTTTCTTAAGATCTGGTGATTTAGAAGGATTTTAACAAATAAGTCGTAGGTTCGGTTCCCCTCATGCCAACATCATTTTGAGTAACCAGGTGGTATCGCTGGTTCCACATATGTGAAGTCTAAGTAACTAAAGGCTGTGCTGCATATATATATATATATATATATATCGATTCCTGGATAGACGGAATACTGCATAATAAGAATGCTTCACATTTATGCATCTTACGACTTATTAAATACAAAGATTTTGACCACAGGTTGTTTCTGAAATGTACGAGTTCAACTTCACAGTATGAGTCCTAATCCCATTTGAATGTTTACTCTATATAAACAATTAGGCGTAAATAGTCTTCATTTATATACTTTGTATAAACTTCTAATATATATACCATGAAATTAACAGTTTAATATCATAAAATATTTTAAGGATACCGAAGTCAGTGTATCAAGTAATTCCCGAGAGAACTGACCATTTATAATAGGGTTAGAAGTAATAAACACCAAGCAATCACTTTAATCTTAACCATTCGTCAGGTTTTAGAACATAGACACTTCGGCACCTAACAATGGTGGTTTTTCTCGACTTGAAAGCGACATTTGACTCTGTAGACCGAGAAGCTCTATGGCAGTGTCTTTCATTGAAAGGCGTACCCTAGAAGTACATAAACCTTGTGATGGCTCTTTACTCAAACTATTAGTCGTGTCAGAGCATATGGCGAACTGTCATCTCAAACTTGTAACCTCATGTAGTGTCTGTCAAGGCTGCCCACTTTCCCTATTTTTGTTTAATTTTATATTCCGCATACTGTTGGAAACTACACTCATCGTAGGACATTTCAGGAATTGATCTCCTACTAGGAGATCCACTTACTGACTTAGAATATACTGATGGCAGTCCTGTTTGGCGAAGTGACTGATAAGATGCAGCAATAAGCCCCAATAGGAGCGTGTTCGGAATGCGTTTCTCCCCCTCTAAATGCTAACTATCGCTCCAGGACTGGTTTACGTCAACACCTGAACTAAAGATAGGGAGTGAAGTAGTTGGGCACATCGACCACTCCACTTATCTTGAAAGTCTTATTAGCCCTAGTGGGCTGGTCTCTGACGATGTATCAGTACGAATTCAAAAAGCTCGTTTGGCTTCTACCAACTTACGTCACCTATGGCGTAGACGAGATATTCATTTCTCAATGAAGGGAAGAGTGTACTGCGCAGAGTAGGGGAGGTAGTAACAGAGTTAGTATTAATGGAAAGGAATAGAGATTGGAGATAAGATTTAGGGAAATGTGATTCAGTAAAGAGAAAATTATGATAAGTTCAGAAACTTAGAAGGAAGGATGTCAACCCCGGAGAAGTCAGATGATGACAAGGTTAACTCTGAAAGTATGTCAATGATAAAATTAAATAAAAATGGGGAAAGCGGACAACCTTGACGAACACCACTTGAGGTAATCAGTTCTGACGACAATCCTCCATAAGCTCTCACTCAACATGTAGTGTTCAAGTAGAGAGCTTGTATAAGGTTAATGTACTTCTCTGGTACGCCTTTCAATGACAGACATTGCCATATAACCTTACGATCGATAGAGTCAAACGGCGCCTTAAGGTCAAGAAATGCAACTATTGTTAGGCGTCTAAAAGTGTATCTATGTGTCCAGAACCTGGCGAAGTGTGAATATCTGATCTACACAACCACGTCCAGGTCCGAAACCGGGTTTCGACAACCGCTGAGTTCAGACTTCATAATCCAGCACAAGAATTAAACAATAATTTGAATCACTTGTATCAATTCAGGATTGCATGTTCTTTGTCGAAAACCGAGGTATCTCAGCCTGATTCTGAGAAAGGGGCTAGGGAAGATCATTCCAAAAAAGCAACAAGTAAACGGAACTTAACTTAGATGGAAACAAGAACTATGATTCGATATCCGAGAATGTATGTAAACGACTTAATCGCGACAGACCTGCTTTGTTACAACATAAAGACCACCCATATATACTATGTGAAGTGGTTGCTTAGCGGTTAAGATAATAAATGGCCCGAAAGGATTGTGACCTGTTTCATTTATGTCAGTTTGGAGTCCCACTGTAAAGCATGGCTTAAAGATGACTGTAGTAATACGCACTAAGTAAATTAACTAAATAACTGTGTATAAGCAAATCAGATGGTCCATGTCTCTGAACGCTACGCTCTAGTTGACTATTTTAGGGTCAGCAAAATTCATGAGTATAGAGAATTGTTTATTTAAATTTTATTTCACAAATCAAAATGTTGAAAGACTAGCGACTTTGAAAGTTTGCTTCATGAAAGACTGTGGTTTGAAAGGCGCCAAAGGACAAAATCTAAGCATAATCTGCTCATCTATGTTACTCATCTTGATCACTAGGTTCGGAAGTTCCCATAATCCCCTTTGCCAAACGCCAGACTTTTGAAAGTGGGCCAGGATATTGTGATGGATCAAGAGGTCTTACGTTGACTGTTGTTGTATCACATAATTCAGATTGTAATGGTGAAGTTACAGAAACTAATTCCCAACATTCCAAATTCATGCGTGAATCGTGTTCCTCGGCTTTGTTTGATGAGTAAATGTAATCAGAACTGCTTGCTTCGTATACGGAATAACTTTCTGCTTGTTTATCTTTCAATGTTGAATGATCATCGTTTAGCAGACCAAACATTTCATCTACTTCTTCACCCTTCTCTACAAAGCATGGCGAGCTTAATGGGACTGTAAGATGACTCATTGAAGTCAATGATGGAATCGTTCCGAAAAGCCCATTTAGTTTTATACTGAAACATTCATCAAAGTACCTAAAGAAAACAGGCAAAAAAAACTTCAGTATTGAAAGTGGAGCAGTAGCCCCGTCAACTTCTATCCAATAAGTCGATCCCTGCTCAGTTCTACCAACTGAATGTTATCACCAGCAGATACATTAGAAGTGTAACTGAAAGCCAAGTACACGAATTTGTATGAGTTAGTAAGATAAGAACGGATCGAGAGGCAAATGAGCAATATTGAATGTAGCTTTTTTATATGGGATTTTGAAAACGAAACCAGAATATTAAATACCAAATAAATGAAAAAAATGTGTTAGTGGCACAGTAACTTAGTAACATTACCCGTTTACTTAATTCAAGACATGAAGATGGAGCTAAAATGAGACAAATCAGTTTTAGCACTCATCAAATACTAAATATTTGTAAAAACAGATCCTTATTAATGTCGTAACTGTCAATTCTATTACAAATAAATCAAAGTTAGACAGAGTTATCACTAAGGTCACAAGTCCTATCAGATCACTAATTAACTCGATGTTGGTGATTGCAGAATAAAAGTAATCCGAGGACGATGAATATGTAGTATTAACTAGGAGAGCTGTTGACTGCCATGGAGAGCTATGCCAGAAACTGTAGGTTTTTGAGTTATATTTCGAACTGGGATCAGTAATTGAAACGATATGTAATTATAAAATACTGTATAAATGTAAAATCGCTTACCTCGCACCAACTAAGTTACAACGCTTTAGTTTTAGCTTCCACTACTTGTCTAGCATTTCTAGAGAAGATTCATTTTGTCTACAGTATATTATTAAATTTGCACATAATTAAGATAATTAGGAACGAGAAGTAACCAGGAAACGATGCACAGTAGCAACAGCCTAACATCATTTGCATACAGTGCTGAGCTGGAAAATGAGAAACCTTCAATTGAAGAATGAATTTTGTTAATGTTCTCATTTAATATATTTCATTCTGACTACATGTTTATCATCACTTATTAATTGTTGTGAAACATTTATGTCTTAAGTATAACGATACTGACTTTCATCTCCCCTGCACACATTATTCAATCTGTACTCGAACGTCGGTGTTGTTCCTAAACATCCCATTATTCAAATAAATTCTAAACACAAACTTCAGCTGACTGTATCGTACAATCCTAGACTATGAAGTATTGCACGTAAATTAACTCCAAATTGAAAGATTTGAAACAGAGGAAACAATGTAGTATTTGGGACAACAATAAACTAGTTGAAGGAAAGTCGAGTGCAAATTGATTAAGGTGTACAGAAGAGATGGAAGTCAATGTCGTTATACTAAAGACAGTAGGTTTTTATAACAATCAACAGATGATGATAAACATGAGATATATTAAATAAAAACATTGATCAAGTTAATTCACCAATTGCATGTTTCACATTTTACAAACATACAGTGGCTCCACGATATTAGTTATTAGATTTGTTATTAATCTAGTCCACAATAAAGACAGTAACAACGATTGACAATCCTACTACTTTGAAAGCAATATTAATTCAACAATGCCAGTACATTACATCTAGGTGCAAAAATATTACCTAGTAGACTTATTATTGTGACTGATCAGATTCCCAAGGCAATATAACCCAAATAATGGGTTATAAAATGTATACCGTCCAGGAATTACATTTATCCCAAGTTCTTCTAGTCCACGCTTAATGTCAATTCCACGACTTTGGCACAATAGGTGAACAGCATGAATAACTGCGAAATACACACGACCCATATCATCCCGCTGAGGTAATGCAGACAAAAACGGACCAACCAGATGTAAATTCCGACGAATACAGACTGGCAGCCAAACATCTAAGAGGATAGTTGAAACTCTTATTGCCACGGAACAATATGTCAAAGCCGTATGACTAGACGGAGTGGGTTCAGGACCTGAAACAAACGTTATAAAAGTAGTTGGAAATTTATTCGAAAAGGCAATACGATATGAAAGTGAGGTATAATATATCGATTTTATTCTATAGACAGTAAATATGGTCTATTAAAATGTAATATATGGAACACTATCGAACTATTTGGTTCAGAAGATATGTTGATTCAAAAAATATATTTTTTTTACCTTACACTAAATAAATAGATCTGACAGAGACTGATGTTCGACAAGAATACATGAAAAAAAACAACCACTGAGACTAGTAAGCTCCACGCTAACCTGTGAAAATGTTTTCTCTATCGATATGCAGAGGTGAACAAACGAACTTATCCGGAGATAAACCATCAGCCTAAAATGAAATAAATATAGATTTAGAACTGAAATGCAAGTTACTTCGTGTTGACACAAATACAGCTATAACTAAGAGGAAATATGTTTAACACATAAATCTATATAGATCTACTAAGCATACCTCACTTCATCCTAGCTGCACTCAACAGTACAATCTTAGGATGCATCTGATAACATTCTCATGCCAACTACACAACACTTAAGACAATGACAAATGTATGTAGTGTATGAATTGAATTGCGTTTTCGAAATGCATATTAAAACAGTAAGAAAGTGACAGATATAATGAAGAAATGACATTATTGACACCAATAGTTGTGATAAAATCGAAACCCGACCATGTAAAATAACTGACAGCAATGGCTTTTATTCAACTACATATATTAAGATGCAGAATACAATCAAATGTAAATAGTGATAGTGTCAAAATCGGAATAACTAGTAGTCAACAAAACACCTTCAAACTAATAACTATAAAATGACTGGAGATTAGCTTAATATATTCCCAGAATGCGTAGAACATTACTAAAAGCGTTAGACCCTGAGACTTCGTAAATGAAGAACGATTTGTGTAAGCACTGAGCTGCTTATCTTGTGTGAGTTACTGTCTAAGTGGAGAACTACAATCCGTGTAAACAAAATGATTCATGAATGTTGTGAACTGCAATACTGATTAGCAAGTGACTTAATATTCATCAAAACAACTAACAAACTCACTGATAAGTCAGTCACGAAATATACACCGAGCAATTCCTCAAAATAAGTATCATGCATGTGATTAATTTGTCTGTTGACTATATCAAGATCGGCTACCAACAACTTTTTTCTCTTTGCAACTGTGATGAAATGGCCGACTAAACTAGCCTGCTGTTTAAGAAGCTGCTGAGATGAAGTATGGCATCGTGTCATTGCTTGTCGAATACGATGTAGCCTTTTTCGTTCTAGGATCATGCAATATGTAATAAATAAAACTTGCTCTCTAAGTTCGTGTTCGTGAAAAACTTGACTGTATGCTCCAGTGACAAAATGCGAGATTTCAACTCTTCAATTCTGCTCTACCTCGAGAAGGAAATATACACGATATGATCTTACAGAAGTGTAAAACACAGATTTGAAAAGTATGGGTTCGTAAGCTTTAATCCTATTACGAATAATTAAGATATTTATTTGTAAACTTACTTTCTATTTAAATCACTAACCAGTCTCCGAACCGTCACGATTCGATCACAATTTCGGGGGAAACTAAAACTAAATTGCAAGAATGGTCCTCACCTAATTTTTCCTGACTTTCGTGAGAATATAGAATCATTTTTAACACAATCACAACACACAAACGCTTCTTTAAATGTCTCACACGTAGGACACTGAAGATTTAAGTGAAACTGAGGGCCACCGTCATACAAAGTATTAATGCAGGGTGACTCCAATATATGGAAGTCAGCAAGGACAACATAAGTCAATGGGTCGTCAAACATGTATTATATTTCATCAGTTGTCTTCCGGAAGACAAAACAAATAAAAAACCCAACCCAGTTACCTTACTTGAAAAACGTAGCTTTCAATCGTTAAGTTTGCTTGTAATCCATACATATAATTTACTTAGGGGATCAGAGGAAACAGATGCAAGTGCGGTACAAGACGTTCACTCAGCAAGATTATATACGAAGAGATGTGCTACTATAAAGAAGTTCAAAAGAACTCAAATTAGACATTAAAGAGCGCAACTTCAATGCACTTAATCATTACAAGGGGTAACTGTGATTACATAACTGTGGAATGTAAGCAACTGGCAAACAAAATCCAGTTAGAAATTCAGTCTTTGATAGTCTGTCTTTATTCTGAAGGTACGTTATGCTGGAGAGTATGTGCAGAGCAGTGACTGCGAATTTACGAGAATAATAAAAGAAAACGCCAGCCAGCAACTCGAGCTCGCCAAATGCACTTGCAGTTAGTAACGAAAGCAATTTATTGAAATGTATAATGATATAGGGACAAAACAAAAGTAACTCAATAATCGAGACCAGGAACTGAGAGAGTCAGTCTTCGTATGTGCTACGGATTTGTATTCCGAGCCGGTGAGTACGCGCTCCACAACTACACTACATTTATTTGATAAAAGCGAATTATACGAAACCTCATACAATTTGCCTATAAAAAAATTCCATTTCGTTTAAGATTATCTAAATTAGGAAGACAGTCAAGTTAAAGCTCCCAAATGCGATTCATGTCTAATGTAATTACCTCGTCGAGTAATGCTCTCTGGTGTGGGAGTAGGCTGGAAGAAAGCTAGGGGCGGTCAAACCAAAACATAGCACCAGTCCATGAAGTCACTGATAATTTATCTGAAACACGTTGATAGGTGCAGGCTGCCTGGTTGGGGTCTGCTTGATGAACGTAACAAATGGCTAGGCGATATGGCTCAAAATCGTTGGCAATAGCGTAGGTGTAACCACTCCTTGTCTTCCTACAAATTCTGAGTTTCTGAACCTATCATAGTTTCCCCTTTACTGAATCGTATTTTTTTTAAATCATGTCTCCGATCTTTATTTCCTTTCATTAGTACTAACTTTATTACTAAGTAATAAAGGCCGACAATTTAAGCTCTGTCTGCTAATTTGGGTGTGGCAGCTTGAACTGATGTACGCAATTACCAAGTTCAAAGTCGTAATTGACTGAGTGACGGGTCTTACTGCTATCGATCAGGTTTTGGGTTTTTGATGGGGCAATTTGGCTGACTTCTGTGTCTCAGTTAGGGTTACATAGCAAAATCAGGGAAATGAATATACAGAAGAAAAATCATACTGGTTACGAGAAAAGAAACTAAAAGGGAATCGTGATAGCTAGGTGACATATTGCTTTCTTCAAATTTCCTCCTTATCTCTCGTTTATTCCAGTAGAACTCACTCTTCTTTAATACTATCAACTCTCTTCACTCGTCTTCTTTATATATTTATACGATTTCGTTGCTTCTTGTGTTTGATTTGTAGTGGTATAGTAGGGCATTCCTGACCACCTAGTTTTTCTTTTTGCTAAGTTAATGGGTTTGACAATTTGCATAACTTGGGCTAATGAAGACAGAGCCTACGACACAAGACAAGACACGCGAACATGCCAATACATGCCACACATACTACTTTTACAGATTCAAAATTATCACCAACATAAAGAATTATACAGCTATCTTTGCTGCCCAATCAATTGTAACTAGTCTTGGAACAACTAGGTTAGCTCGATCAACATGGTAGCCTGTTCTGACTTGATAGATAGCTAGAACATACTCAATTATTTATTCTATGCTATTGCTAGTACAATGCGACTTACGTCCTCTGTTATGATAGGACGCCGATTCTGCCAAAAGGCAGGACAATGTAATACATGGAGGCGAACAAGTGGGCCGTTAAAGGATCAAGTAAACTGACAGTGTTGAGCGTGGTTTGGTAGAACTGTCGTCCTATGTCATACCTCCATAATTTCCGTGTGGAGTTTGTCCTGACGCCCACCGAACAAAATAGAAGCTAGCATACTTATAATAAATGAATCCCATTGGTTACAAGCTGGACATCAATGATCATCATCAAGAGATGCAACGTTGTACTCTGTACACGATGATAAGAATGATTCACACATACACAGTAGCTTATTATTTCAGACTTGTTTATGTCTTGTCTGGGCAAGTGAACTTGTGTTGTTGATACAAGCGTTACATTATCAAGTATTCTCGTTGACTGAATAATATGCGCTTACAATAACGAGTGTCGTTGCTGTTGATTCAGCTTTTGGGATGTGAATAACTAGTATTCTGATGGCTTACAATAGCAACCAATCGGGTCCATTCAAATAACTCATTTGACAATTACTGAACGTGTCACCTTGTGTATTGGTTCTTGGATAAGGTTTTACTGGGGCCAAGTACTATTCGTTTGGGCCTGGAAATTATCAACTGACCTTAACTGCTGGATACAGTGTTCGGCTTGGCCAAACTTTGCCATGCCTGGGTTTGTTCGGGGACGGTCGGCTGCCGAATCAGTGACTTATGTTGTAAATAGATCTGATGCTAATGTGTGTACGAGGATGGTTAATAAGTCTGATAAAAGTATGCCATAGTCGTCTAGTCTTTAATGATAGATCGTCATTTAACTTACCACTGTATATGACAACATATTACGTTATCCCTCTGGTTATCCCTTATGTTGTCGATACGCAGTCGTCGAACCAAACTCATATCCCAGAGAACATAAGCATTACTTCAAAGACTCCTATGATCATATACTAGGAGCCTACGAATATCGTCTATCCTTAATGGCCATGTTTCACATCCATAAAGTAGAACGGACCGAACTGCTGCGCAGTAAACGCATCCTTTGGTCAGTAGTCGGATGGCTCCACTACACTCTTGTACAACATGGTGCTCATGAGCACCACTCACCTGTCTTGGTCATATGATAGTGTTCTTCCATTTTAATCAGCCTATAAGCATGATTGGTATGTCTGAAGCATAAATACTAATCCAGCCCATTAGCTTTGTTAACCCCAGAATACCGGTGCTCCTTGTTTTGTGTTCTCTTTTGTCTTTCCTCTAGTTGTAGAAGATTATGTGCAAGACAAGTATAGAACTTACTGGCACAAAAAATATTGCCTTCTCCTCAACACCCAAGTTCCAAGTTCCTTTGGTCCTATCTCGCGTCTGAACATGCGCAGTGATCCATTCTGCTAATCCTCAGCCGCTTTTTGGAATAGTAACGCATTGGTCAACAAGTACGCAGTACTTTGTCATATATGCAGCATGCTACAATATATATAGTTAGTGTCCTAGAACTGTAAACGTTGTTGCAGTTGGTTCAGTTCTTAATGCAGGGCTTTATATGTTATAAAAGTCGTAACAGTAATACTTCGTCGAAATATTTGTATGTACGTAAACTTATATCATTCAGATCATGCGCGTAAACTGGCATTCTCTCATGTACACAATCATACCTGAGAACAAAAATTTTATTTATTACAACCATTACTAATGACAAAGAAGGGACAACCAAAATAGGGCACTAACACTTTATAGTTTTCAACCAACGAAAACTGCCCAATAAAAGCCATTTTTTCTATGTCAAACAAGCAGAACAGTATACATTATTCGATTTCATCAAACGTAAAGTAATACGCTTAGAAAAAATAAAAAACAGGCAACTGCAGGTTTCAATCGTAGTCATTTTCTTTCTAGTTGTATGCAGTGTAAAACTTGATGCTACAGTCTCTTAACAGGTACACTTGCAAACAATGCAGAAACACTAGGACTTGCCATTCTAGCAATATTTGTTTAAATAATCGTGTTTTGGATTTAGCATAGATTCAAATTCCACGAATTACTTCATTATCGTAAAGTTTGCGCATTATAGTTAGATATTTTCTAAATTGAACGTTAGAGTATTTGTAAAATCACCTTCTGGTCTAAATCGTATATTGCTTTCGTGAATTTTCGGAAGTCCACAAAACCTACTGGGATCGCAAATTTGTGGTGACAACATGAATCACAAGGGTACCCTTAATTTCATTTTTATGTATAATAGTAGCCTACTAGCTCCTACTTTTCGTCTGTCGAGTGTAGAACGTTGTTTTCTTTATGCAAATTTTTCACAATATCTACATTTCGACGGGTACGTTCAACTCTTGTGGTAACTAGACTTGTGTTTTCTAAAAAAGCCAATAGTGATTAAACTTGTCTGTTTCGGTCAAAGATAATAACTTTTTTAGCTTACATTGACTATAATTATTAAATTATGGATCGTCTCTCTAAAAAATGAGCTCGTCAAAGCCCACAGTGCTCAGTTGATAACAACTCTATTATCGAACAAACTTCTAATCTAGTGACCCCAAGTTTGACAGACCCAGTTATGCTAGATTTTACACCAGTAATTCAACTACCGAAAATATCCAATATGGATTACACATCTATGCCTTGAGAAAGTTAAATATGAACTACAACATCTAACTCAGCAGCTAGCAGAAACTCGTTCACAAGTGAGGTCATTCTCAGCAGTAGTATGTGGTGTTAAACAAGAACCTGACAAATTGTCGCCCCTTAGGTTGGTATTGACCAAGGAAACAAATTCACCTGTACTTGCTACAGAAGTAACTAAACGTATGATATCCCGTCAAAACGTAATCGTCAACAATATGCCGGATAGGGCACCACTGAGAACCGTCAGATATTCTATACTAGAAGCAGCTAGTCTCTCAGACTGTTCTTGCCAATGCCTCCACCTTAACGAAAAACACCTGAAGTACCCATATCCTATTCTCTTCCGCTTTGATTCTCAATCAGTAGCAGATAAATTAAAACGGGCTGAGCAGCTAATAACCGCAACTACTAAGTATAAAAATGCCCGTGTGTTAGAGGATAAGACTGTAATCCAGAGACATAAGAGACTAGATGCATCACACTTAGGTAAAGTTGGGCAGGACACCACTAATGTAAAATGCCTAACTACACCACTTATTACGGCTACAGAATTTATCAACAAACAGGTGTTGTGCTACGGGCCGTAAAGATTACAGGTCAAACCTCTGACAACCACCCCTCAAATGAAATAGATTTAGACTATACGACCTCCAATATTAGGCTCCCTAGTTCGTCATTAGGTGAAAAAATGCGAACTCTCAAAATGCAAGTTAAGACCATGGTTTGCCCCCTAAACAACTATGGTATAATGAAGAACGAGACAAAAAGATAATCGAAACTGAAGGTAAGCACCAAGCAAAGTTTCATGACCTTATCTACACAGAGAGGGCACAATATTACTGTGCCTACCACATCATTATATAGCAGAGATGGCTATAAGGCCTCATTTTCTAAAGGTAATCGACTCAGTAGTAATCAAGGTCGCAAGCACCCACAGGCTGTACGTAACCAATCAAAACATAGCTCATTTAACTGCCAGCGTAAACCAAGCAGCAAACAAGTACACGACCCTTTTTACTACCCTGTCGCAAATAACTTTGTAAGAGATTTCAGGGTGCCAAATACACACCAGTATGCTCTAAGCCTTGATAACCCTTCACCATACACCTATTTAGATCGTGTAAGTGGTTCTACTGTCCTTCCTCACTATTATGACGTCGCAACTGTCGGGACCAAAGCGGTAGTGCAGCCAAACTACAATGGCTGGGAACTGAGGACTTCGAACCCAAACGAAGATGCCGAAGATGCAAATGGAAAGGAACCGATCAGCTTACAATAGCTCGTCATACAGACGTTAAATATTTGACTTTGAAATGATTACCTTGTATCAAATAAATCTCCGCCCGGAACCCCTGTCGGGTTACCGCCGGTCCCAAGCCCAGCTAAAGAAGGAGGGTTTGACATAGGGTTAGCAAACCTACCCCTCAAAAACGTCAACCCTGCTAAAAGTGCAAATCCAAAGAAGCCATCTAAATCTTTTAAGTTTCCTCCTTGGAATTTGGTGGTCTTCACTTCGAGAAATTATGACGCCTCATGATGGAAGCCGAGTTTTTTCGCAAATCACAAGGCCGATGCCCCATCTGACAGCCAGCGCAATAATTAATATAGGTAAGCGGCCTCAAACAGTTGTCCCCAGGGCACTGCAGTCACACTCTTGTCATTAATACTCCTTCTAATCCACTTCCTTTTTCAGGTACTGGAAGTAGAATCCTTCTACGGTATGGGTGACCGGGAAGTGATTACCTCCTCATACCTCTAGCAGCACTCAAGATCACATTGTCCACGGTCAAACACATTCTCTTTCTCTGGTTTCTACTGCCTGCACTTTCCCCACTACATCTTCTATGCGTTCCACTTGTAGTGGTTGCTTGAGCCCCCCCCCCCGAAGTGCTGTGCTAGGTCTCCTCAAACTGCACTCTAAACTTCATGTTGGAGCTTTTAATATGCGAACGTTGTGTCAAATTGATCAATAGGTTGCGTTAGCTGAAACACTAGAATCTCATGCAGTTGATGTATGCTGTGTCGCCGAAACACGTATACAGGACTCTGGCATGGTCACCAGTTTAACCTCACTTATTCAATGCAGCAGAACAGCACAATTCGCTCTTCGTTTATCTGGAGACTAAACAGTAAGCTCATGTGGCCTTGCTGGTATAGGCGTTGCACTAAGCTTGCCGGTAGAACAGGCACTTCTCGAGTAAATTCCTGTAGACAGTCATTTATGTGCTGTCCGTCTAAATGGCACAGTACGAACTCGGGAAGACAGGGATACATGCCTATGCCTTTTTGTCGTCTCTGCTTCTGCCCCCACTGACTATATCACAGATGGAGTGAAAGACGAGTTCTGTATGAAGTTCTCTAGCCTCCTTCAGGAAGCTAAGGGCTTAGACAGAAATTATAGCCAGGGATTTTTATGCCCACGTTGCTAGGCTAAATCAGACTGAAGAACACTTGGGGGGGTCACTCGGCATCTTAGCCCAACGAACGGATAACTGAGATCGTCCGATACAGTTATGTGCAAACCACCGTTTATTTTTAGCTAGCACAAACTTTAAGCATAAATAGTGACACTATTTAACCAGGCAACCTCCAATACCTATACAATGATGACGCAAATCGACCACATCAACATCAGCTGTCGTTGGGGAAGCTGCATAGAGATTCTGACCGCACCCTAGTGAGAGCACGTATCTCATGCGTTTTGCTGGTCTCAGAAAGGTTACATCAGCCAAACCCTTTAGATATCAATTTGAAACTGAAAATGCCAAGATTGCATTCAGAAATGGTTTGACAAAGCATTTCGTGGCCCACAAACAACATGATCGTCCCGAAACACCTTGTAACGATTTTAAAGCAGGTGCAAACGCAGCAGCATTATCTGCACCTAACTTCAATCCAGAAGTTAAGAAAGACCACTGGATTTCTAGAACTTCTAATGAACTAATGGAGACTCAAAAATTCGTTCCAGCAGGCTCGGAGAATGATGAAGGATGACGACAATTTGAACGTAGACTGACAAAGAGTCTGCGTAAGGATCGTGAACAGTGGTGGGCAATAAAAGGGCGATGGAAACATCGATGGCGGCAAGCGATAGTAGACAGCTATCCCGACTTAACAAGGACACGAGTATTGATAAATTGGCGGTTAGTAAAATTATCTCGGAAAAAGATGGGTCTATGATTCAATCTCAGTCTAGAAGATTAAAGTGATGGGCGGAACACTTTCAGGAAAAGTTCAAATGGCCACCAACTACTCTTAGCTTGCCTACTATCCCCAAACTACCCGGATGGAGAACTGACACAGGTCCCCCCAACTCTCAGTGACGTTGCAAATGCTATAGGTAACTTGAAACGACGAAAAACAGAAGGTTCTGATAGGTTGTCTACAGATATCTTTAAGGATGATGGTTCACTCTTAGGTGGCGAGTTGACCGACATACCAACCGACATCTGTGAACTGAACATCCTCCCATCTAGCTGGTCTCATTCACTGATCGTTCCAACTTACAAAAAGGGACAGAAATCCTCTTGTGATGATCACAAAGGAATCAGTTTGATTAATATAGTATCCAAACTATTACCCTCTACAATAATTCGGCGTTTACCCAACACTATAGAAAAGCAGACTCGAGAAAACCAGACCTAAACGTCGTTGCATTAATCAAATATTCCCCTTGCACCAGATTCCCGAACATAGACATATGTACCAACATTCGACTATAGTTGTATTCCTTGACTTAAAGGAAGCTTTCGACTCCTTAAACCATGAAGTCTTGTGGCAGTGTTTGCAGTTAAAAGGCGTACCTCAAAAGTTAGTTATAGGGTGTGAAGTAATTGAATGCTTTGACCTCTTCACCTATCTCGGAAGTCTCATCAAACCCTGGTAGACTGGTGTCTGACGAAATCTCGGTGCGGATTCAGAAAGCCCGATTGGCTTTCGCCAATTTACGCCACTTATGGAGCAGGCAAGATACCCATCCCTCAACGAAAGACCGGGTGTACTGCTCAGCAGTCCGCGCAGTTTTAACATTTAGCTGCGAAACGTGGGCCATGAAAACCCAAGATATGCGTCCACTTCAGGTATTTGACCATAGACATTTTCGCAGTATCACTCGTATATCATGATACAGTCAAATAAGTAACATGGAGGTTAGACGAAGGGTTCTTCGGAAATATGGTAAATCAGTCGAAGAGGTCATTAACCTTCATCGACTGAGACGGTTGGGACATGTGTCGGGCATGCCAGACTACCACCTACCTCGTGGCGGGATGTTGGCTAGGGTTGAAGTAGGATGGCAGAAAGGTAGAGGCCGCCAAACCAAAACATGGCATCAGTCCATGAAGTCTTTGACCGGTGGTCTAAGCCATGTTGGTAGATGCAGACTATCTGGTTGGGGTCTGTGCGATGATCTCAACAAATGGCTGGAGATACTAGGCGACATGGCTCAAAGTCGGTCACAGTGGAACTAGTATATTCACTCTTTACCTTCACCTGGATTTTAAATTCCATTATTCTTCCCTGTACATCTTTACTCTCCCCTCTTGTATTCTGTTATTGTGTTACCGCTATAAACTCGTAATGCTGATGTGGTATGGCAACTTGAACCTATGGGTGAATGTACCCGGTCCTATGTTGCTGACTAATGAATGATGGAAAAAAGTGGTCACATCGATTCCTCAAATTCACCAACAAAGTTTAGTTCTACCTTACTTATTACTCCCATTATTGTTGTCATTTGTGTTGTCTCATCTTTCCCTGTCGTTTACGTTAAAAGTATTTATCATTGAAATACATAAATCCGCATTTCTAGGCAGTCAGGTTTTGAATGAAGTTATTTGATAAAACTATGCTATTGAGAGGCCTTGAATGATTATCTAGGTGACCTTGAGGTAAGGTTAATAGGAAAGTATTTGTGGAGCATAAACTCGCGTTACTAATAATCAGCAGAAATAGTAAAATGTCAAAGTGTATATACTGAGTTTGAGGGATTAATGAACCTCTTTATTTAGATTATGGATCATGCGCTCTAATACCAACATAATATTTCGTGGTTTATAAGCCACTATAGTGTGGCACAATGGAATATTCGTATGCTGGATGATGAGACCAGCTTCATATGGAGCATTATAATGCTCTTCGACCAAAAAAAGTGGCTCTCAAATCCCATTAGTCTGCCACTATAGTGTAGTTCTATCGATATTAATTGTAGTGCTAAGGGGTGAAATATGATCATATTTCACCCCTTAGCACTACAATTAGAGTTGATAGGTCTAGTAGTAGGTGTTCAGCTCCTGGTCCTGCAGACTTGGTAAGCCACGGTGGCGTATATAAACGTTCAGACTTCTCCTTAAGCACTTCATTAATGGGGAGGGGGTTATGGTGATCACTCCTTCGGACAGTGGGGTTTAGGTAGAGCATATCCTTAATGCTAATGCGCTAGCTCGCCTTTGTATGCTTTTTGATGGGCGACATGTCATATCTGTGTAGCTGCCTCAAATATCTGTAGCATTAGTATTTCCATAGTGAAGATTAAGTTCTGTGTGATACATCTCACCATGCACTATACACGGTTGGCCACAATCTAAGCTCAGAGTAGATATCCTGCTCACTTACTACTTGCTTGTAAGTTTTGTTGTACATTAATTATGCCCTGTGGAGATGTTTTGTGCAAACACACTACAGGGTTTTCTCGTAGTCATTCAATACATATACTTCTTTTTGTTTTACACACGTTAGCGTTGATATCCTTCAATGCGTAACCATTATGTCTGAAATAATTTGACACCAATACAAATTTCTGTGTCATATTTCAGATTGTAACAACATCAGCATCCACTACTTTCAAAACTGCAAAGGAAGCTGTTACTGTGCACTAGACGTGCGACTTTACTGTTACACCGTAACCACGTGTTGCATGTTCTTCCAAATGTGCACCGAAAGACTCCATAACTATATTTAATATATGAATCTCTGTCCCTTAGCGACTAATAACAATGAGAGCTTGTTGTCTAAGTATAAAAAATTTTCGGTTATTTATTTACTTTTTCTAATTTCAATTTGACTTCAACCAGCTGTCTTCGTGTTCTTAATTCACGTTTTCCCATTATAAGACTAAATATTGTAGTAATGCCATTTTGGAAATGTAATGTTGATTTAGTAATGTCTTATAAAAGTTAGCTGGCGAATTACCAGAAGTACAAATCATAAATCTCATCGTTATGTCATATGCTTTTTAGAAAACGGTACATTAGTGCAGTAAGTGATTCGTTAAATATCTTCCTTATAAGTCTCAGGCTAAAGCTTATAAAAGCGTTTATAAAGATATATTGACTAAATAGTTCGTTCAGTTTACAATTTAATAAGGAACAAATCACATAGTAATCGACATACACGTAAACCGGTATTGAGTAGTACAAAAATTGCTCACTTAATTGGCCACTAGCTATATGGGTTAGCACGCAAACTTGCCGGTGCAATTATTTGGATATTCTGGCATGAAGGTGCTTTGTTACCTTCAGTAAGTGTAACGCGTTATGAATTTAACTTTGCTAACTCCTATCATCAAATAGTTTTCTTTGCTTGCCATCCCTTATTTTCATTGGTTGCTTCCATTAAGTATAATTGCAGTTGATGTTTAGTAATTGGGCTAGTGGACGGGGACGTAGTGATATTTCTATTACGGGGAGACTGTGTGATATTATAACACTATACGCTTCGTTATCAATTTGACTAACCGACAAAACACGGTCAAAAATCAGTGTATATCAGAAGTCAAAACGAAGCACGAATAGAATTTATTAATATGACAATTAATTAACGTGTGCCCGAAAGTTCGAAAGTCACAAACTTTTTTTCAGTATCAATGTGTTCATTGTCTACTAAATGTAATGAATAGATTATGTCTAATATTTTAAATACAACCTAGTCTGGTAATTGTTACTGTAGATAAAATATGCAAACGTTACTTCTACAGATGCACCTACTAAGTCGTCTGCTCACTCTTCTTTATTCTTTTCTCTTTCAGACGCATAAACGCTGATCATCACACTTCGTCTTGTACAAGACATACCTCCACGTTAGACGCTAACCACTGAAACCTGGACGTTTCAATAAGTAGATTGATTTCATATGTTTTATATAACTCATACCCTTCCAGTTATCATGAAGTGGTATTTAGTCAAAATATATAGATGGATAAAATTGTATTTAACCCATTTTTTGAAACGTATTCCATCCCGCATCCTGGGGAAAATGAACTCCATGAGACGACTTTAGGGAAATGTTACCAAACTCCGGAAAATTCGAAAGTAAAATTTATTGAGAAAATAATTGGAACTTTTTAAAAAAATAAGACACCTAAACATTTGCCCTTCCCCCCAGTTCCGTTGAAAAAAATAGAATTCTCCCCATCGAACAGGTACAGCCATCTCCGAAATTTTATCTAACTAATCGACATCCCTTCGAAATATTCATCAATGAGTTGACATTTCCCCTGAATTTCCCCGATTCGTACTTTTCACCTCGAACTGATCGTTAGTCAACGTTTTCTACTTGGTAATCCCTATGTACTACAATTTCTCTAAAGCTTTCACAAGACTTATTTCCTAATGACAGTCACACGTTCTCGTGACAACGTTTATCTACAGTCAGCTCACTTAGTATCATGTCGTACATTACCGAATAGTAATAGTATTGAGTGGATGCATCTGTATAAAATAAAATATATATTGCATAATAGAAAAATTACCTATAAAAATTTAGGGAATGTAAATTTTGTAAAGAGCAATCCTCTTACCGAAACGCAATTTGAATCCTTCGCTTATCCAATTTTCATTGAGTCATCATATTCCGAAATGACACACATTCCTATTAAGAAATTTAATGTAATCACACCTATTATGGTGATTCTACGAAAAACCTACCCTGACCACGAATGACATTAGATGCAGACAAAAAGAAACTAACAAAGTGCAAGCGGAAGGTAAAAATTTCCGTATTCATAAAAACCAAATAGCAGTTACACTAGCCTTCTTTCCGTTTTATCAGTTTATAATGCGATCTCTGCTATCATGAAAGAAAGTAGGAGAGTATACTATTGTAGGAACAGTTCGAGGTGAGAAGTATGAATCGGGGAAATTCAGGAGAAAAATAAACTCACTGGGGAATATTTAGGAAGGAAGGCGACTAGTTAGATAAAATTCCGGAGACGGATGTACCTGTTCAATGGGGGGAATTCTATTTTTCTCACTAGAACTGGGGTGGAAGGAAGGGTAAATGTTTAGGTGTCTTATTTTTGTCAAAATTTTCAATTATCTCAATAAATTTTACTTTCCGTCTAACCAGAATTCGCTGATATTGTCTAACTTTGTAGAAAGTATCTCATCTTCACTGTTAGAAGTTTCTACCATATTGTATATAAAACTGGTCATATTGATTACTTACAATATTTGCAAGATTCTTCGTGTCATCTACACTTCTTTAGTTAACTGAAATGATAGCTGCCATTGTATTAGTAAAGCTTTGCAACAATGGGTACATGGATATTTTATCCACGGTATGTTGGTCACTATTGTCTCGTATCTAAAGGATGGCTGATAGCTGCAATTTGTAGTATGCTTACAGCTGATTAATTCACTGAAGTGCATCGTACTTTTATTTCAGAGATTTTTATCAGCCGAAAAACAGTAGAAGTTCAGTTTCTGTTATTCACTACATCTTATGTATAAATTAACTTGACTTTTCCTAGGGAAAATAACTCAAGTGGCTTTGTGTTTTAATCTGTTGATTTTCGCCACATATTGATCTTGACGTGGTACCATTGAATAAACGAGAGCGTTAGACAGCTGTTTCGTTGTAATAAGATTGAACATGATGATTTCTAGTTGTATACAACTGAGTTCAATCTATCACAAATACAAAGAAATAGGAAATAATTTAGTGATTTACTGAGTTCTAGTCTGCAAATATGATTCATATGAAGTTACTATACTTCTTAGCCATGAAGTAACAGGAAACCAACTACCGAATCGCTAACTCACCCGTTAGCAACAAGACGAATCTGAATTCTTTGCAGACGTTCCCACTTCAAAGTAGCCAATTAATGTTCGTATCAGTACGCAAACTTCGTCGATCATCTAAGTACTGCAGATGGTAATATCCCAGAAATCACTAAAGTGATATCAATACCAATTTACTCCAACGTGAGATTCTGTATCTGGAGTAGACTTATCTCGAATGTCACTGTACGTAAAATACTGGATGCGGTCAATGCATTAACAGGCATAACCATACCACTTTTAATCTGATAAGTCTGCAGGTAAGTAAATAAAAATAAAAGACTGTCGCAAGATTAAAAATTACGAAATCGAATATCTGACGAGTATACCATTTTAAAAAACCAATTCAGATGACTCTTCACTGTATGCTTATCACCTGACTTAGACTGCTTGAGTTAATTCATTCGGTAAGATGGTGTACAGGAAAAGAGAACTAAGATATCAAATCACATATAACCTACTTTGCTTGAATCTCCGCGTGTCCATTTTTTTCGATTGCTCACATATCATTAAGGTTTTTAATTTGACATTCGAATCTCTAGATTTATAAATATGCACTTCTAAAAACTAAAAGCTCCCGGTATATCTGGATTTTCATAACCGCAGTATATCGCTGTCTGAATGGTTGGTCGTGGATTTATCTTACTAGTACTTGCTCCCCCCAATACATGGTACAAGTAGTATATCTCTACTCAAGGTGTTGTTACACTGAGAAATTAAATAAAGACATGAAGGAAATGTTCAGTTATGACTTGAACATAGTATCCATTTTCTGTAGTTCAACGGGTTTCACTTCATAACATCCCAGGTCCTCAGTTATTGACTGATTTTGACTTCCAGATGCTTCTACTTCTCTGACCCGCCCTAGCAATCTTTCAGGCACACCAGACATCAACTTTTTATCGAGTTAGGAAAGGTAGCCCTTATTATTATCGGTGTGATTGAATTGGACACTTGTAGGACGAACAAATTAAGTAGACAAGACTTATCTGGAAGTTATGTTTTTTTTTTCAAGTATTTTTAGCTTAATATTAATCATGTTACTGGCATAAATGCAGTTATATATAGTACTTATTTTAAAAAATACATCTATAGATGATAATCAGGAAGTTGATAGAGAAATTTACGCGCCACCAATACTCAACGAAGCTGTCTAAAAGTGAAACTAAGTGCTATTCTGGAGAACCTGGTTCTTGCTCATCAACTGGAGCTGTTTACTCCAGACCCCTAACAACCTCTTTGGGTTTAGTAAAGGCCACATGTGTCGTAGTATCCTCAATTTACACTGGTGCGTGGATAAGTAGAAATGGAGCAGAGTTCTTGGAAGAAAATGAAATATTTGTTCCAGAAGATGAATAGAAGTAAACAAACTTGATTCGACAATTTATTTTACTTTCAGTAGTTCCTTTGACTAGCGTTTATGATGATCTCATTACATTACTTTTTGAATCCACCTAGGATAATTTTAGTTGCTTCTTGTTTCAGTGAAATACTCTGATTTAAATAAAACATATGGAAGCAAAGTGACTTATTGCAAACTTTTGCTCGGCTCTTAGCCACACTTCTTGCATAAGTAGTTATGTTACCCTACTGTCGAAAGCGAAGTACGTAAAATGTTATGAAGTACAAAGAAATGGTTAAAATTCAGCTGCTCTCATTGCTTGATAGCACTCTAGTTTGCTTGATATATATCTTAAATTATTGGGGATGTTATTATGGTAAATAATCGATTGTGCGCTAACAAATAGAATCGACAAATTCCGTCTCTTGGTATTTTATATTGTATTCGGTTGGTTAATTTTGAGTAACTACTCAACTTTCGGACTGGAACCTTAGAGTTTACTTATTACACACATTTAACCTCCGAAAGTTATTTAGTAGCATCAAGGCCCCCTTAATTATTTTATCCACTATTATAATTATATTTAAACTTTCTCAACTCAGATAAAATTGTACTTAAATTTTTGCGATTTTATTTATGCCTTATCGTTTCTGCTGCCTATTCCAGGTTTCCTGAAACCGCGCTCTAAACTTCACTTTGAGTCTTTTGATGCGCAAACATTGTGTCAGGTTGGTCAACAAGCTTCGTTAGCTAAAACCTTAGAATCTCTTCCAATTGATGTGTTGTGTTTCTGAAACACACGAGACCCCAGCATGGTATTTCATTTAACTTCACCTAGTTAACATGGAGATACAGCGCGGTTTACTCTTCGTTTTCTGGACACCCGACAGCAAGTTCTCGTGGTCTTTTCGGTGCGGGCAGAACAGGCACTTCTCGAGTGGATTCCTGTAGGCAGTCGTTTATGTGCTGTTCTTCTAAGTAGTACCGTACGAACTCGGAAAGACAAGGGTGCATGCTGATATCTTTCGTCGTTTCTGCCCATGCCCCCACTGACTGCAGTACAACCTTATTAAGAGATGAGTTCTACATTAAGTTCTCTAGCCTCCTAAAACCTAATCACTCAGACATAGTAATCATAACAGAATATTTTTATGCTTAAGTCGGTAGGCTAAATCAGGTTGGGAAACACTTAGGTGGCGCATCCAACATGCTGACCCAAGGAACGGATAATGAAGACCGTCCGATGCAATTATGTTTAAATTACCGCTTATTCTTATCAAGCACAAACTTCAAGCGTACGTTGAGACATTGTCTAACCTGGCGACCTCCAACATCAACACGACGATGGAGACAAGTAGACTACATCGGCACCAGCTATCGTTGGAGAGGCTCCGTGGGAAACTGCCGCTCATTGTAGAGAACGTGTTTGGATTCTGACTACACCCTAGTGAGAGCGCGTATTTCCGTGCGTTTTACTGGATGTGGGAAGGTGACAACAGGAAAAGGACTTGTATGTTAACCCGAGACTGCAAAAGTCAAGAATTCATTCAGAGGTTTAGCAAGGAACTTACTTGTTCATAGATAGCAGATTCTTCGCGAAGTTTTGGTCGATTTTAAGGCAGCTGTAAATGCAGAGGCGGTATCTGCATCTAACCTAAATCCAAAGGTTATGAAAAACCAGTGGGTCTCTGGAGCTTCTGGTGAATCGATAAAAGCTCAAGAACTCATTCCAGCAGGCTCTGAGACAACGACAACTGGAACGCAGGCTAACACAGAGTTTGCGCAGAGACCATGAGCAGTACTATGTAACCAAGGCAATGGAATCTGCGACGGCACCAGTGAGCAATACTAGACAACTGTTCCGACTCATCAAGGACACCTGTATTAGGTAATTGGCTATTGTTGAGACTACTTTCGAAAAGATGAGTGTATGATGCGCTCTCAGATTGAACCGATGGGGAGAGAACTTTCGGGAACAGTTCAATTGACCCCCAGCTACTCTTCGCTTACAGACTATCTCAACATGTGTATTAATAATTTGAGTTATCGAAAAACAATGGCATGTATGTAGCTGATGAGAATCCGACGAAGCACATTGAATTCAAAGTATTCTGCAAATGTCGTTCTTGCATTATTCAAATATCTCCAAACTAACTGAGTGAAAAATTGACACTTCCATATCAACTCTTAGGTTGAAAAGGCTATAAGTAATTTGAAGCAAGGTAAAGCAGTAGGACCTGATAAATTGACTCTTTAAGGATGACAGTCCACTTTTAGTAGGTGGGTTGACACATATTAGCCAATGCCTAGGAACTGAACACCATCCGATTTAGCTGGTCTCGACCGCTGATCGTTCCAGTTTGCTTGAAGGGACGGAAACCTTGTGATAACCACAGAAATCAGTTTGACTAATATAGTGTCTAAAATACTAGCCCCTGTGATCACCCGGCGTCTACCTGACGTTTGAGGACTACGAATTCGGGACAACCAGCCTGCTTTCAGACCTAAACGAGGATGCATTGATGAAATATTTACTACACGTCAGGATCTAAAACATAAGCATACTTACCAACTTCCGACAATAGTTGTATTCCTTGGTCTGGAGATAGCTTTCGACTCCGTAGCTATGTGGCAGTGTTTGTCACTAAAAGGAGTACCTTATAAAGGCTCTCTACTCGGACACTACTGATCGAATTAGAGTTTATAGCAGGCCGTCGCGACAATTGTTACTCTCAGGTGGGGTTCATCAGAGTTGCCCCCCTTATCTTCTTTTCTGTTTGATTTCGTCGTAGATATTCTTTTAGAAGTCTAATTATATTTCACTTTCCAGAATTTGATCTCCTTTCAGGAAACCCAGTTGTCTACTTAGTGTATGCAGACAACTCAGTTCTATTCGGTGAAGTCACCGACATCTTGTAATCGTTTGAACACCTTAATTGATATTGCATGCATATTGTTGGTACGTTTCTCTCCATTTAAGTGCAGGATTTTACTCTAGGACTAGTTTGCATCATCGCCAAGGTTGGTCATAGGAAGCTAAGTAATTGGGTTCGTTGGTCACTTTACTTATCTTGGATATCTCATCACCCGTGGTGAGTCAGTGTCTGACGAAATCTCAGCACAGATTCAGAAAGCTCGCTTGGTCTCTAGCAACCTACGTCACTTGTGGCGTAGTTGAGATGTCCGTACTTCAACGAAAGGTCAAGTGTGCTGCGCAGCAGTCCAGTCTGTTTAAACGTATAAATGCAAAACATGGGCTTTGGAAACAGGATATACGTAGGCTTCAGGTATCTTTTTATGAGTCTCCGAGACATCGCCCGTATATCATGGGACATCAGGTAAGCAATACTCACGTAATATATCTGATACTAAGTAAAAATAGCAAATCAATTCATGAGGTTGTAAATTCTCACCGGTAGAGATAATTAAGACATATATTGCGTATACACGACCACTGCCTTTCTTGTCGCGTGATGTTGGCTGGCGTAGGATGGAAAAAAGCTAGGGGTGGCTAAACTAAAATGTAACATCAGTCCATGAAGTCTTTGACTGGTGGTCTAAGCCGTGTCAGTACGTGCAGACTATTTAGTTTGGGTCTTCGTGATCAGTGGCTGAGAACACTGGGTGACATGGCTTAGAATCAGTCACAGTGGCGCAAGTGTATTCACTCTTCGTCTAGATCCTAGTTCCATCCATACACACCTTTATTTTATTCTGCCCTACTGTATTCTACTGTCGTGTTATTCTTGTACATTTGGTTTCGTCGTGCTACTTTAGTACGTCGACTTAGACTCATGGGGATATATGCCAGGTTCTATGCTGTTAACGAATGGTTGACTGGACGCACCACCCATCACTAGAAATCTTTGAGCATCACGTACAAGACCACAAATTGTTAACTGGTGCGCTGTCTTGCAGTGTGCCATCAAACAGGGAAAATTCAGCTTTACAAAGTTTAGCTTTATTCTAATAAATAGATTGTTGCACAATAATTAGAAAAAGTCGGCGTGAAACAGGCGGAATGTACCCTGGAAAGCGAGAAATCGACAATGGAATGTTCAACTAAACGTGATGAGAAATGACTGGGAGTTATTTGTGATATGCGTATCACGTGTAAACTGGTTCAATCTTCCAAGCTCCCAATGAGTACCGCAAACGAATCATGAGTAAGTCTTTTGCCATTTGAATCCATGAAAAAATTGGAACTAATTTCGAACCTATTGATAAAAAAACATGAATACATGGTTAATCCATCTAGATAATTACTGCGCATTTTACTGAACTACATTTACAAAAGCCGTAGGGCTGCAGCTTTTATTTTTTAGGTTCAAATACTTGTGTTAAAATAAAGTGGTAGCTTTCATAGTCAGGAAGATTACTAGTTTGTTTTGAGCTGGCGATTTCATAACAATTATCTGAAGGGATTCTAGGTTGCTACCATCTGTCAAGGTATCGAAAATACAAGTTGATGGGGATTCGTAGCTCAGGTGAACGATTTTTGTCCTATTATTCGAACTGAGTTGTGAAATTGCCAAACTCACACTCTCGAAATCAGAGTAACCACGTAGAAATAAGCTGCTTAATTATTCCAAATTTAAAATAAATCTGCTTTATTTATGAACAATTGTTTTTGGAGCTACCACCACTTTCGTTTGTCGTTCTCATCATTAACTGGATTGTTCCGTTGACCTCTGGTCAAGTGATTCTACAATTTGCGTATAGATTAGTAGCAAGAAACTATGTCTATATATCTATTGATTAGGGGTTAATCAATCAAACAGGGAAAAATGACTCTAATGAAAACTCCGGAGACAATCCCGGACAGACAGATCACTACGACAGGCCAGATTTGCAACCAGAATAATTGCAACAGTCCATTTTACATGAATTAAGCCTTGATGACTTCATACAGAACGAAAACGACAACTTCGGAATTAAACCACCGAGCTCAGAGAGCACGACACAGGAAAAACGCGAATTTGGAGGAACATTTCTATACACAAATAATTACACATATTTCAAACACGAAGAATGTTTTTCAATACAAAAAAATCGATAATAAAAGATAGACAGGAAGTAATATTCTGCTTCTAACAACGTTACAGTAAATTACTTTGAATTGTGAGCAAAATACTGATTGCATCAACATAAGTTTTCGTAAACGGTACACTTATAGCTAACGTCTGTGATATAGTGTTTATTTAAGAAGTATTACAAGATCTTTGGTGTCGTATTATTAAAATTTTAATATTGATTTAAATGAACTCTGACCGTGATTATTTTGTGTAAAATATTTTGCTATGAGGAATGACTCATATTTGCTGACTGGTTCTCTCATATGATATCCATCCATTGAGAGCGTTGCATCAATCAGTCTGGTTTGTGAACGATTATAATTCAATCACAATCAAGTTAAAATATTAAGCACACAATCTTACAATCCTTTCCATCTGTTAGAAAGTAGATCCGTATGTGCTATCGATTCATTATAAAATATTGGAGAAACTGTTTCAGATTCTCACTTTCTCGTATTGTCTGTTACATGAGGATCACCAAACACACGGTTAACATAATGTTTGGAGACGAAAGACCTTCATCTTCATTGCATATCATAGTTAGTACGATCTAGTTAAAACAGGAACCGAGTAAAATCCTAACTAACATCAATAGGCAGGCGTATTTACGTATTTACGCTCACTACTTATATTCACACTACCTAAATTGTCAATATGACAGTGCAATTGAAGCTTTTCATGGTAATAAATGAGCACAAACCCTATGTCACGGAGTTATATGTTACAGAATATTTTTCTTGCATATTTATGTGCAAATACTTCAAGTTGGATATTGGGTCATATTACTTAAAAAACGAAACAAAGGCTTTTCCACTGAAACGTAACTAGTTTATAAAAAGCATATTGAAACAAAACGGTACATAAAAGTACAACAATTACCAGGAATTTCTTGCCAATGCACAGGTATTTCAACAATATTCATATCGAAATGTCGGGCTAAGTAAAGTAAGTCAACATCAAAAGCCCAACGTTCAACATGTAAGTTGTGAAATAACAAACGAGCAGCGGGTCGACTAAACAATTTGAATCCGCATTGTGTATCACGAATACCACGGACACACACAACCCAAACAAACAATTTAAATCCATACATGAGCAGATTCCTTAGCGGATGACGTTTGGCGATTGCCTGTTCTTCCAAATGTGCTCTAGAACCACATATTACTGCCATGCCACCATTCTGAGATAGTACAAAAATAATACAAAAAGGTAAGCAATCCTCAACATAATGTTACTTGGAATAGTAGTGGTCTGTGCTTAATAAGCTAAATACCTGCAAATTATTGTTCGGACTTAACCATATATTTTCTACCTGATGTGTGACCACAGTTACCGAGGATATAGATAATGTTGTCCTTCATGAATTTCTAAATTATAAACAGAGAGAGTTGCCTTCTGTACAAAGTTCTCAAGAACTTAAATGTGTGCGATATTGATGGTGGTTGTTGTGTCGCAACAATGCGCCTGCATGTTCTACAGTGATTGTTCACCATTTTCCAACTGGAATTTAAATCAACACGTTCGACCACCTTCCTTATTAGCGCCTTCCCTCATCTAATTTCTACTTGTTCGTGTTGTGACGCGTGGTTCAGGTCTTTTATCGACCGCAAGATCTCCGTCGTAAATTATTATCTGTCTCGGTTGACCGCACGCTTCGTCTCCTAAGCTATGATACGACCCCCAGGCTGAAACTACTCGTCAACAGGAACACAAGAGATAAGACAGGAAATACTGCAAAAACACTTTGATGCAAGAGTTTGATTATGTACAGAAACTAGGACATATATATTATCATGTGTCCTTCAAGCTTCTAGAGAATTCCGCAACCTTCTAGAGCTAAGACGACTGGCCAATCACAGGCATAGCACGTGATTTCTCTTTGTCTAGAAGTTTCGGATAAAAAGCTATCTCCGCTCTGATTGGACACAATATATCATACTGATTTCTATGTCAGATTGAGCTTGTTGCGAGGGCTTTTCTGAGCATACCCAACAGTTCGTAAAAGCAGAATGGCTATATAAGTAGGCACTGGAGTGACATAAAGACGGTAAAATAAGAGTCTGACTTCTATTAAATTGCGCAGGTGTTTTGATGAACAAAAATCAGTCAAACATGCATTTCCACAAACAGGGATTACTTCCAGAAATAAAGTTGATGCATCCTAACTTCTGTAAAATGACGTTCCTGCGAGATTATTTTAAGTCTATTAGGAACTTAAAACATTGATTGCAGCAGGAAACAATTTAAATCCATACATGAGCAGATTCCTTAGCGGATGACGTTTGGCGATTGCCTGTTCTTCCAAATGTGCTCTAGAACCACATATTACTGCCATGCCACCATTCTGAGATAGTACAAAAATAATACAAAAAGGTAAGCAATCCTCAACATAATGTTACTTGGAATAGTAGTGGTCTGTGCTTAATAAGCTAAATACCTGCAAATTATTGTTCGGACTTAACCATATATTTTCTACCTGATGTGTGACCACAGTTACCGAGGATATAGATAATGTTGTCCTTCATGAATTTCTAAATTATAAACAGAGAGAGTTGCCTTCTGTACAAAGTTCTCAAGAACTTAAATGTGTGCGATATTGATGGTGGTTGTTGTGTCGCAACAATGCGCCTGCATGTTCTACAGTGATTGTTCACCATTTTCCAACTGGAATTTAAATCAACACGTTCGACCACCTTCCTTATTAGCGCCTTCCCTCATCTAATTTCTACTTGTTCGTGTTGTGACGCGTGGTTCAGGTCTTTTATCGACCGCAAGATCTCCGTCGTAAATTATTATCTGTCTCGGTTGACCGCACGCTTCGTCTCCTAAGCTATGATACGACCCCCAGGCTGAAACTACTCGTCAACAGGAACACAAGAGATAAGACAGGAAATACTGCAAAAACACTTTGATGCAAGAGTTTGATTATGTACAGAAACTAGGACATATATATTATCATGTGTCCTTCAAGCTTCTAGAGAATTCCGCAACCTTCTAGAGCTAAGACGACTGGCCAATCACAGGCATAGCACGTGATTTCTCTTTGTCTAGAAGTTTCGGATAAAAAGCTATCTCCGCTCTGATTGGACACAATATATCATACTGATTTCTATGTCAGATTGAGCTTGTTGCGAGGGCTTTTCTGAGCATACCCAACAGTTCGTAAAAGCAGAATGGCTATATAAGTAGGCACTGGAGTGACATAAAGACGGTAAAATAAGAGTCTGACTTCTATTAAATTGCGCAGGTGTTTTGATGAACAAAAATCAGTCAAACATGCATTTCCACAAACAGGGATTACTTCCAGAAATAAAGTTGATGCATCCTAACTTCTGTAAAATGACGTTCCTGCGAGATTATTTTAAGTCTATTAGGAACTTAAAACATTGATTGCAGCAGGAAACAATTTAAATACCGGAAGACAATTCTATCTGTAATTGATGGACCGTCATTCAGATGTATGCAAAATCACTCAACTGTGCATTGCCATGTAGATGTCTACATAGGCTTTTAAAATGCCTTCTTAAGTCATTAACCTTGGCTTTATGAGCTTACATAATAATGTTTCGTTCTGAATACACTAATTCAATTAGGACATTGTAGGCTTTACTGATGAAAACAGACAAATCGATTAGGAACTCCGTTATTGAAGATAAGATAGGAAAAGATACAATGAATCTATTTCAAAATATTAAGTTAGTAATGCTTTGGTTGTTTAAACGAAAAAGCTTGTATACTTGTGCTTTTCTGCAGGTAGATATATCAATAACATTGTCGGTAAACTTGGGTGATAACTTTTGAGTCATACTGTGGTGGATCCTACTTATTGGGTCATCAATAAGTAGTCGGTAGCACAGTGTCAAAGGAAATTGGGAAGAATCAGTAAACAGCATACGAGGCGAGTTGCGAGGTGACAAGAAGTAAAGCACGATTAAAATACAGAGGAGAATCGAGAACAACCAAGAGAAGCAAGCTGATAAACGACACAGTCCAGAGAACGCGGAGGATGTGCAAATTGATGATTGGAAGTAATGTATGTAATATTTTATGACACTCTGTTTTTGCCAAATAAAACATTGCTTGCCCAATTGGCCTTTTTCACAAACCTATTTATGAAAAAGGAACGATCATGTAAAGTGGTTTTGATGATCAGTAACTACACGAATCCCAAATTTATGGGATAATCTATTGCATCTGTATTATCTCGTTTAAATATAGACTTGTATTAAAGGTGTAGCTCGACTTATATATTCAAGGCAATAATTTTCACAACGTTGTGTTAGGAACATAATTTCACAAACAGTACTATTTGACAGGGGAGTCATTCTACTTTAGTCCTACCATATTAAAATTTTTTTGTTAGGAATTTCGGCATAACATAAAGTAGTCACTTAAAATACATATTTCGATTACAGTAATATGATTCGACATCTCTTCATCATCGTTTGTCAGTAAACTACTTCCGGTAGCTTCACTTAGTAGATAGGCATTTTCAAACACTAAGATATATAAATATAAGAGAAACAATAAATCCACTGGTGTTTAGCACTGCTTCAAAGCATTATTAATTTTATTTTTACAAATACTAGAATTATTCATTATATCAATGCATCTCATTAACAGTTAATCTTTGTCGCTGATCTCATGAGATGCAACAGGTACTTATATCGATATTATCCTAAGGGTAGTTCAAAAAATCAGATATAGCGTTACACTTGTTTAACTTACCCATCTATTAGCTATAGACGATGCCAAAGCTTCCTCCAATTTTTCAATATCAGAAAACTGAGTCGCGCCATCTGCATCTGCAAACAGAAGTACGCGGCCACGTGCAGAAAGCATTCCCTGAAAGTAGATTAGTAAAAATAACAAGTGGCAATACGTATATATACTCCTACTTAGAGTATGGATTCATTTGGTTTTGAGGTACACTAGAGTTATGTCAAATAGTGCTATCCCATTACCAGGACCGAAGTAAAGTGGGCCTCGAACCTGCAACCTAACTGTGGATTGTCAAGTACTCTGACTTCATGCACATAACATGTACAACACTTTGTAACAAGCACGAAGAAGCATTTTTAGCAAATTCGGGTAGTTTAATGTTTATTAAGTTTTGCTCGTCAATGATTGATTACAAGTTACCGAGTGGTTCGACAACTACTAACAATGACCAGATATCTTGACACCCATAAGTCTGCTTCGATGCCGACAAAACAACACGGAATCAGAATTCACATATTCCAGTCTTATAAGTACAACTAAGACTTTCCTAACAGCATACAGACAAAATTATAAAAACGGCATAGGTACAAAACCGGAATACTTGTGATACTAACTCCGCCTGGAGCCCCCACAGGGTCTCTGCCGGTCCCAAGCCCGGATAAAGGAGGAGGGTTGGGCATGGGGTTAGCAACCCCATCCCGTAAAACAACTACCATGCTAAAAAACAGCTTACGACTAAAAATCTTTATAACCATTCTAACTCTGCCCTGGAAGTTGGGAGGACTAATATGACGCTTCATGGTGAAAGCCGAGCTCCTTCGGAAGCCATGAGGCCGATGCCCCCCCTTCTGACAACCGGAGCAACAATTAATATACTTGACCGATCCCAAACAGCTGTCCCCTGGGAACTGCAGTCACACTCTCAGGTCATCACAACCTCCCCTAATCCTCTCAAGAATGACCCTTCCACGGTGTGGGCAACCGGGAAGTGATAACCGCCCTCATACCGCTAATAGCACTCGAGTTCACCTTGTTCATGATCAAACACGTTCTCCATCTCTGGTCTCTTCTTATAACACTTCTTCTCCTGCATTTTCTATGCGCGCCACTTTTACTGGTTATCCGAGTTCCCAAATTATCATACCAGGTCTCCTGAAGCCACGCTCTAAACTTCATGTTGGAGCTTTTAATGTGCGTACGCTGTGTCAAATCGGTCAACAAGCTGCCTTAGCTAAAACATTAGAATCTCTTGCAATTGATGTATGCTGTGTCTCCGAAACACGCATACAGGATCCCAGCATGGTCATCCGTTTGACCTCACCTAGTCAATGCAATGGAACTGCACACTTCACTCTTCGTTTATCTGGAGACCCTACAGCTAGCTCACGTGGCCTTGCTGGTGTAGACATAGCACTAAGCTTACGGGCAGAACAGGCTCTTCTCGAGTGAATTCCTGTAGACAGTCGTCTATGTGCTGTCCGTCTAAATGGCACAGTACGAACTCGGAAAGATAGGGACACACGCCGATGCCTTTTTGTCGTCTCTGCTTATGCCCCCACAGATTGCAGCACAGATGAAGTGAAAGACGACTTCTACATAAAGTTCTCTAGCCTCCTTCAGAAAGCTAAGCACTCAGACATAGTAATTATTGCAGGAGATTTTAATGCCCAAGTAGGTAGACTAAATCAGGCTGAAAAGCACTTAGGTGGGTTACTCGGCATCCCAGCCCAGAGAACAGACAACGGCGATCGTCTGTTGCAGTTATGTTCACACTACCGTTTATTCTTAGCTAGCACAAACTTTAAGCATAAGGCGAGACACTGTTTAACCTGGCGACCTCCAACATCTACACAACGATGGACCCAAATTGATCACATCGGCACCAGCTACCGTTGGAGAGGTTGTATAGAGGACTGCCGCTCTTTCTGGGGCACGTGCCTAGACTCTGACCATGCCCTAGTGAGAGCACGTATCTCTATGCGTTTTACTGGTCGCAGAAAGGTTACATCAGGCAAACCCTTTAGATATCACTTTGAGTCTGAGAACGCTAAGATTGCATTTAGGAATGGTTTGGCTAAGCATTTACTCGCCCATGACCAACAGGTTTCCCCCGAAGTAGCTTGGAATGATTTTAAAGCAGGTGTAAACGCAGCAGCGCTATCTGCATCTAACCCCAATCCAATGGTTATGAAAGACCATTGGATCTCTAGAACTTCTATGGAACTGATGGAGGCTCGAAAACTTATTCCAGCAGGCTCGGAGTATGATGAAGAGCGACGACAATTGAAACGTAGACTGACAAAGAGTCTGCGTATGGATCGTGAACAGTGGTGGGCAACAAAGGCAAAAGCGATAGAAACATCGGCAGCGGCGGGCAATAGTAGACAGCTGTTCCGACTTATTAAGGACACCGGTATCAAAAAATCGGCAGTTAGTGAAATCATCTGTGAAAAAGATGGGTCGATGATCTACTCTCAATCTAGAAGATTAGAACGATGGGCAGAACACTTTCAGGAACAGTTTAACTGGCCCCCAGCCACGCTTAGCTTACCCACAATCTCCAAGCTACGCGAATGGAAAACTGACACAGGTCTCCCAACTCTCAGTGAAGTTGAAAACGTCATAAGTAAATTGAAACGAGGGAGAGCAGCACGATCTGATATGTTGTCTACCGATATCTTTAAGGATGGTGGTCTAGTTTTAGCGTGCAGGTTGACTGATATATTAGCCAAAGTCTGGGAACTAAACACCATCCCATCGGACTGGTCTCGATCGCTGATCGTTCCAGTCTACAAAAAGGGACAGAAATCCTCTTGTGATAACCACAGAGGAATCAGTTTGACTAACATAGTATCTAAAATATTAGCCTCTATAATCATCCGACGTTTATCTAACACTAAGGAACAGCAGACTCGAGAAAACCAGGCTGATTTCAGACCTGGCCGGGGTTGTATTGATCACATATTCACCCTGCGCCAGATCCTCAAACACAGACATATGTACCAACGTCCAACTATAATTGTATTTCTTCACTTGAAAGCAGAGTTTGACTCAGTAGACTGTGAAGTCTTGTGGCAATGTTTGTCATTAAAAGGCGTACCTCAAAAGTACATTAACCTTATAAAGGCCCTCTACTCGATCACCACTGGTCGAGTCAGAGCATATGGCGAATTGTCACGAGAAATTTCATACTCAAGTGGAGTCCGTCAGGGTTGCCCCTTATCCCCTTTTTTATTTAATTTCATCACAGATGTACTCTTAGAAATCTCTCTCACTTCTTTTAAGTCCTCTGGAATTAATCTCCTTCCAGGAGGCTCCCTTGTGGACTTAGAATATGCAGATGATATAGTCATATTTGGTGAAGACGCACACAGCATTCAAGGTCTCTTGAACACGTTGAGTAACAATGCAGGCATATTTGGGATGCGCTTCTCCCTCCCAAATGAAAAATGTTACTCCAGGACTGGCCTGCTTCTTCCCCTAAATTAGTTATAAGGAGTGAAGTAATTGAATGCGTTGATCGCTTCACTTATCTCGGAAGTCTCATCACCCCTGGTGGGTCGGTGTCTGACGAAATCTCAGCGCGGATTCAGAAAGCCCGATTTGCATTTGCCAATCTACGGCACTTGTGGCGCAGACGAGATATCCGTGTCTCAACGAAAGGCCGGGAGTACTGCGCAGCAATCCGCGCCATCTTAACATATGGCTGCGAAACATGGGCCATGAAAACTCAAGATATGCGTCGACTCCAGATATCTGACCATAGGAATCTTCGGAACATCGCTCGTATACCATGGAATAACTGGATTAGTAATAGTGAGGTTAGACAAAAGGTTCTTGGGAAACACGGTAAATCAGTCGAAGAGGTCATTAACCTTCATCGACTGAGATGGCTAGGACATGTATTGTGTATGCCCGACCACCGTCTACCCCGTCGCGCCATGTTAGCTAGGGCTGAAGTAGGATGGAAGAAGGTTAGGGGCGGTCAAACCAAAACATGGCATCAGTCCATGAAGTCCTTGACTACTGGTCTAAGCCATGTAGGTAGATGTAGATTACCTGGTTGGGGTCCGCGTGACGATCGCAACAAATGGCTGGAGACACTAGGCGATATGGCTCAAAATCGGTCACAGTGGCGCAAGTGTACTCACTCCTTAACCTCATCTAGATCTTAAATTCTATTGTTATTTTCTAGACATCTTTACTTTACTCTTCCCTCTTGTATTCTGTCTATACGTTACCTCAATATTCTCGTAGTGCTATTGTGGTATGGCAACTTGAACCTACAGGCGTTTGTGCCCGGTTCTACGTTGCTGATGATAATGATGACTTGTGATACTAAGTTTAAGTAAGAGGTACATGACACGTGAGCCGTAAGTGATAGAGTCATAGTTATTGAAATAAAGTTTAGGGCGAAAGAAATATGAAAATAGTAAGAATAACTACGAATCCAAAGGATATACGACAATATCCCGAAAGATAATCTTAAGATCCCGATCATTCTCTGTTCGCTCCTTAGAATGGAGAGATGATAAAGCCAAGATATATTATATCGGATTTCTGTATATTTAGTCACCCCACATATTGCTTTTATTATTACAACATAATACACCAAATTTATGTTGCTTTATTTTACCAAATGAGTGCATATAATATTAATGATTTGAGAATACCAACACGTAAATAAAATGCACATAAATACTGGGTTTGTGAATATGTAGTGTTGAGTTTTACCGCGTCGAGTAAAACTAAATCGCTAACATTCACTTCCGATAATTCCATCTACCAAGATGAAACTGTAGCATCAATAAATCCAATAACGCTGGGGTGAAAAATTTTTTATGATATTTTCAACCGATAGACATATTTTGAACCAACGATGTCATGGTAGATAGTTAATTACAGTCGACAATTGTATGCGGTTTGGTATTTGCTCATAACCATTGTCAGTATTTTTAGTGGGATGAAATTATTAGAAAACCACTTGAATATCACAAAACGTAACTTGAATTTAGAATACCATATAAGAAAACAATCATGCTACATTTCCGCCTAAAGAAGTGTCGGAAAAATGGGTTTGAACTCGTCACTTCGGGTTGAACCAAAAGATGTCATACGTTCAGTTGTCATAAAACAAATAGACAATATCATCTAATTAGTATGTATTCCATATATAAGAAGTTTAGTCGGTGAGGTGTGAAGACTTCGCAAAGACTTATCCCAGAAAGAAAAAGTACAAAGTATCCAGGACGAGTTTAAAACTGTGATGCATGGAAATTCAACTATATTTAAAAATTACCACTTACTATTCTGACTGCGGCACCTTTTCCACGATTTCGATCCAAAGATATTACACGAACTGTATCTGAACCTTCAAGCTTACAATATTTGTGGGCAATCTACAGATAATTAGGTTGTCAGAAATGGTTTACCTCTAATGTGTGGTCTTTACTACCATCATTCACAATAATTATTTCAAATGTGAACTTCTTATTTGAACTCTACTGAAATAAGTTAGAAATCGGAAACTTACGTTTCGTTTATGAAGGTATTCTAGTGTGTCAGCCAACATGGAAGGAACTAAAATATGCATAAAATGTTTAACTACACCTACGGCGTTCGGCTTCATTGTACGCTGGAATTATTACTGACAGCTCTTTGTCTGGTCTTTCGGCAAGCCCAAATTGTAGTTTAGTGTATTCAGATTTCTCCGGGTCATAAAAACACTCTTCTATACTGCTTCTAGATAGGTCCGGATAAGGGTCTGTGGTAAGGTACATTACAATCAGAAGCTGAAATACGAAGATGAACTAAGGATATGTTAACTTACTATGAATGTCACTATGACTAAGGTCGTTATGATGGATATAAAAGATAAAAGCCATAATTCCAGGGACATTCCTTCGTAAATTTCAGTAATTAGTAATTATGTTTAGCCAGTAGACAGGATAGCACAAATAAAGGTATATGTTTATCTGTCAGTTAACTCAGTGTAAGAATCTGCAAGGATGAAAAATTAAAAAGACAAGCTGATAAAAAACAAATACACACAATTTATCTTTTAAATAGGAACAACAAGTAGGTTTCTTCGGATGTCTCAGGTGTAGAGATTAGTTCAAATATATCGAGAAGCATAAGTTACAAACTAAACTTAAGGAAACAAAACAAAACGTTCCGTGACAAGTATGTATGTATGTATGTATGTATAATCAACATAGAACCTGGCACATATGTGCATAGGATCAAGTTGCCATACCTCTATAAGCACTGCAAGATTAACACCACCCCCACTAGTAGAAGTTACTTCAATAAAATAATAATAGTAACAAGGAGTGTGAACATATAGAATATGGTTCAAGAAGCGTAGAAAGAGAGTTATGTTATAATTCAAAGCTCATGATTTAAGGGAGGACAATGAGTGAATATATTTGCGCCATTGTGACTGATTCAGGGCCATGTCGCTCAGTGTTTCTAGCCACTGGTTACGGAAATCTCGAGGACCCCATCCAGGTAGTCTGCAGCTACAGACACGACTCAAATCGGCAGTCAAAGACCTCATGGACTGATGCCATGTTTCAGTTTAGCCACTTCCAATTCTCTTCCATCCTGCGCCTATATCAGCCAACATCGCGCGTCGAGGCAGACGGTGGTTGGGCATACGCAACACATGTCCCAACCATCTCAGTCGATGAAGATTCACAATCTCATCGACCGATTTACCACATTTGCCTAACACCAGTCGTCTAACCTCGTTATTACTTACTCGGTGATCCCAGCTGACGCGAGCGATGTTTCGTAGACATCGATAGTCAAAAACTAATAACCGTCGAGTGTCATCTACCCTTAATGGCTACGTCTCACATCTATACAGTAAGACAGAGCGAACTGTTGCGCAGTACACTCTTCCCTTCATTGAGAAACGAATATCTCGTCTACGCCATAGGTGACGTAAGTTGGTAGAAGCCAAACGAGCTTTTTGAATTCGTACTGATACATCGTCAGAGACCAGCTCATTAGGGTTAATCAGACTTTCAAGATATGTGAAGTGGTCGATGTGCTCAACTAGTTCATTCCTTATCTTTAGTTCAGGTGTTGACGAGAACCTGTCCTGGGGCAACAGTTTGCATTTAAAGGGGGAGAAACATATTTCAAACATGCTTGCATTGGAGTTCTCGATGACAAAAGATTCTGAATCTTATCAACGTCTTTGTTTAACAGGACTGTCATTAGCATATTCTAAGTCAATAAGTGGATCCCCTAGTAGGAGATCAATTCCTAAAAAGTCAAACGATGAGAGTGTAGTTCCCAACAGTGTGCCGACTATAAAATTAAACAAAAATAGGGAAAGTGGGCAGCCTTGACAGACACAACTTGAGGTTACAAGTTCAGATGACAGTTCGCCATATGCTCTGACACGACTAATAGTTTGAGTAAAGGGCCATCACAAGGTTTATGTACTTCTAGGGTACACCTTTCAATGAAAGACACTGTCATAGAACTTCTCGGTCTACAGAGTCAAATGTCGCTTTCAAGTCGAGAAAAACCACCATTGTCGGGCGCCGAAAAGTGTACGTGTTCTAAAATCTGCCGAATGGTGAATACCTGGTCTATACAACCGCGACCAGGCCTAGAACCGACCTGATTTTCTCGTATTTGTAGATCACTAGTTGTAGTTAAGCGTCTGATAATTACAGAAGCCAGTATCTTAGACACTATATTAGTCAAACTAATTCCTCTATGGTTATCGAAACACGACTTTGACCCTCCCTTATATACTGGGACGATTAACGAGCGACACCAGTCAGACGGAATTATGTCAAGTTCCCAAACCTTAGTCAAAATATCAGTCAGCCTAGCTTTCAAAGTGGGACCACTACCCTTAAAAACCTATGGGGATAATCCATCTGGGCCCGCTGCTTTGCCTTGCCTTAGATTGGCTATAGCTCTTTCGACTTCGACAAGAGTCGGGGGACCTAAGTCGACTTTCCATTCGGGCTGTCTCGAAATAGTGGGAAGTCCTAGAGTAGCCGAAGGCCAACTGAACTGATCCGCGAAGTGTTCAGCCCACCGTTCTAAACGTGTAGACTGAGAGCTAATAAGTGTTCCATCTTTCTAAGAGATCGTCTCACTAACGCTTGGTTTTTTAACCCCGGTCTCTTTTATTAACTTGGAGATTTTTTGTGCTACCTAACGCCGCCGTCTTTTTCATTTCTTTTGCTTTCGTTACCCACCACTGCTCACGGTCGTTTCGCAGACTTCTTGTCAGCAGTTTGTACCTGATTACTCTTTGCTCCTCATCATGTTCGGAGCCTGACGGGATAAGTCTTCGGAAGTCTATCAATTCAGCAGAAACCATCGAGATCCACTGATTTTTCTTGACATGTTGATTTAAGTCCTTGATAGATGTCACTGTGGATGCCACAACTGTTTGGACATCTTGCCAAGCAGTATCTCGTTGGGTCGCATCTTTATAATTGCCTAAGTGATTCTTTAGTAGTTCCTGGAATTTAACCTTGGCTGTTTCATTGCCGAACTGAATCCTAATGGGTCTTCCTGTGGTAGTTTTTCTTCGCCCAGTAAGATGTAAGCAAATACGTGCTCATACTAGAGCATGATCAGAATCCAAACATGTACTCCAGAAAGGTCGGCAATCTTCTATCGAGCCTCTCTAGCGGTGACTAATGGTGATATGGTTTATTTGAGTCCACCGTTGAGTAGGGTCAGGAGGTCGCCATGTTACACGATGTCCCTCCTTATGCTTAAAGTTCGTGTTCGCTAGAAATAACCGATTATCTGAGCAAAGTTGCAGTAGACGGTCGCCGTTATCCGTTCTCTGAGCTGGAACGCTGAAGCATCCGCCTAAATGTCTTTCAGATTGGTTCAGGCTACCTATTTGGGCGTTAAAATCACCAGCCAAGATTACCAAATCTGAGTGTTTGGACCTATGAATTAGTTCAGAAAGTTTTCTGTAAAATTCATCTTTCACTTCATCCAGGCTGCAGTCGGTGGGAGCGTAGGCAGAAACAACGAAAAGACAACGGTGTGTGTCCCTATCTTTCCGAGTTCTTACTGAATCATTTAGTCTGACCACACACAGGCGACTGTCGACAGGAATCCATTCAGGAGGTGCCTGTTCTGCTTTCATACTTAACGCAATACCTACACCGGCGAGCCCACGAGAAGTTGCTGTTGAGTCTCCAGATAAACGAAGAGTGTAACGCGAAGGTTGTTCATTCTGACTAGGTGAGGTCAAGTGAATGACCACGCTAGGATCCTGTATGCGTGTTTCGGAGACGCAACATACATCAATGGCGCGGGATTCTAATGTCCTAGCTAGGGAAGCTTGTTGCCCTATTTGACACAGTGTTCGTACATTGAATGCACCAATGTGAAGTTTGGAGCGTGGTCTTAGTACGCTCGGGACGTTATTTTGTGAGCCGGAACCGTTGGCACTAATGACGCAGGAGGAAGTTGAAGATAGGGATTTAGACTTGGAGATAGGGGCAGGATAAATATTAGGAATAGAAGACTGTGTTTGACTAAAATGGTGGTGGTTTTGCGTGTTGCTAGAAGTATGAGGGCGGTTATCTCTTCCCAGTTACCCACACTATGGAAGGGTTCTTCTTGATGTACCTGAAAACCAAAATGGGTTAGGGTTGGTCTGAAAGACCTGGGAGCATGACCGCAGTGTCCAAGGAACAAGTGCTTGAGGCCAGTCACACACGGCCTTATTGAGAGAAGTTTTCGTAGTTGTAGCTCCGTACTTGTTGGGGCCTTACTGCTGGAGATGGAAATCCATGGAGTGAGGTGAGGTGTATTTTTAGGATAGACCTTTTCTAACCTCTCCCTTCCTTTGTGGGAAGGCAGCATCGCTGCTATGCTAGTTGTCCGAAGAAAACACCTTACTGCCGTCACACCTCTGTACAACCAGCAATACGACTTCGTCCTCGGACCTTATATTTGATGCTTTTGGTCTCACCACTCTTCAGCCGATCTGCCAGACATGGTAGGACCTTGAGGAACGAATTTTCCAGCCAGTATAGCCCGATTGAGTTATCACGACAGGGAAGGCTGACCACCATGTCAAGGTAGCAGCACGGTAGGGTTCCGTGATAAGACTAATGACAGGCATTTTCTTTGTGCACAATTGTTCACGTTTGTTGCTGCTGCTTAGTTTAAGCCATCAGATATTAGTTATTGTGGATTCAGAAACTTATGAACTCAAACCATGAGACGCCCGGGTAGTAATTGGGGTGCTTCTTTGCAATGCTATTAAGTCCTTGTTTTTAACTGATATAATGAAGTGACCTGTAAGAGAGAAGATAGTTAAGCACTATCCCGGTATATTCGTATGTGCTGCGACCTTAATGTTACCTTCTTTTCCCCATCAATTAAACCCTCAGGATATTTCTCCAAAGCTTGACACTGTTTGCTTTTCATCATGGGTTATTTCCTAATGCCGTAACATGCGCTGCGATGAGTACGTATTTTCCTATTTCTTTAATTCCAGTTGGACTTACCTATACTCTAGTGTGGATGTTTCCTTTGAGACTGCTAACATTAGTGAAAAATGCGATCGCATAGGGACGCACACACTGTAGCGGAAATCGAGCGAAGCCTAATCATGGATATGAACTACGAGAAAATTTAAACCCATGCCGATCCTCATCTAATTGCGAAAGACAAGTCGTAAATGCGGTCGGGAAACTCCTTGATGGCTAGTTAGGTTGGGAAGTCATGCGTAGACAGTTTGTAAAGGCAACAAACGAGCACCGAACGCTACATACCACAGCGCTCATGAAGTTAATTTAACTTCATACCAAGAGGCGGATTGTCAGTAAGGCTATTGATTAGGATATTTGGATTTTAACATACTACCATGTCCACTGGTATACTGACGCTTGGAAGTCGAATTAATCAGCAAAAATCATTGGTGGCATAGATACGCAAAAAATAACCACTAAACAGTCAACGACTTGCATCGTCAATGTTTCGTTATACACGGTTTACGTCTAATGTGCAAGTTATTTGCGTGACGGTGTGTGATCTCACACAAGCGACCTGATAACTCAGTAAGCACATCAGATGCACTTGCATTTATTAAAAGTAATCAGTCGGAATAAGGAGGGATACAAGAAAGAAACACAGTAAAACAAGTGGAACAATATGTTTACAGAGCAATGAACGCCTAGTACTTCTGTAACACGTGTTATCCACAGTTATTGACAGGCAGAGAGAATATGAAAACTACAGCATACAACGTTAAGTAAGGACTTCACGCAAAGAGAGAACACATAGTGACAACCACATGTTTTATTTTTAAAAATTAAGTTACTCGGTTCTAGTACAAAAGGGAAGCATATTTACAAAACGGTCTAATACGTCATCTTGTAAGTTAATCTTAAACAGGGCTCGCTCTTCTTCTTCCAACACAATTATCTTTGATAGTCCTGTAACATAAAGAGGATAGATTCACGTGAATAACACCATATATAATAATTACAACACTGTTACACTCTGAGCAATTGAACTAAGCGGGTCGCAGCCTTGATTAACGTATTTCGTAATAATTGACAAAAACGAACAAGTGAACATGTTGCACCTACAGGATCCATGATGCACAGCAACACAACAGTTTTGATCAAAAATACACTTGGAGGATGAAGCACGACACAAACAATTGGTGAGAGTATATTCTGTTATGTAAACTAATATATATATATATATATATATATATATATATATATACCAGGTATTTTGTAGAGCATTGCAAACGTAATGGATCGAACTTCCACACCACTGAAACACCCTTCTGGACAGTTCATATAAGCCTTGCTAGGAATGTACGAAAACTGGAAAGATATTTAAACTTCCTCTTAAACTTCCTAAAGCACTCACAATATCTTCAAGCTACTCCTCATGTGGAAGCAAGACACCTCTCAGTGCCGCTAAGTGAGATCAGATAGGAATCATGACCTTCAGCTGACATTCCATACTCTTTCCACCTTCGGAGGGAGGGGGTTTGGATTTTAAGGAAAAAGATTATACATCCGTATTCACTAGCTTCGAATGGTTATAGTGAGCAATTATAATTCTGCCGTTTGGACTATGCAGACGTCGATAACGCTAGACTATTTAGATTCAATATCGAAAGAACCTTGTCATAGTATATGTGGCTTGGTAGATGGTCCTAGTGAGAATATAAAACAGCCACTCCACACATGATCACCAATTTTATACTATTGTCCGTAACTTCTGTCATAATATTTTCTCGGATTATCACCAATGTTCATATGATTTGTGCAGGCTAGGCGATATGTGGCTGCCAGAATCCTTTGAATGTTCATAGCACAAAGGAGGCTCTTGATGCTTTTCTACTCGAGGGAGCAGTTGTATCTGCACAGCCGACTTGTAAAACCAGATACCTGTATCGATTCCCCTCGTCCTCGCATGGCCTGTTTGTTTGTGTATACGTGTTATGACGAGGGATGTTTTAGCTCAAAGAACAATCAGCCGATGTAGTTTAACTTATTTGGTTGAACACAAAATTTTGTCGCTGTACGTTAGTTGTCAGAAATTGTTCACATATGCATCGCTTCATTACCGGGATATCCTTCATGTTGGAAAGACCAAGGATCAAAGTCGTTACTAGCTTGGCTTTTATCGTTCTGGAAGCTGCCTGATGCCCAAATGTCCGTGAAAAATATTTGTCCTCTGTCGAACAATGAACATGAGTAGATATGCTAGCAAATTTTGCTACAAGCCTTCAGTAAACTCGTAACCTCGACTGATGATGTGGGTTTTGGCAACTCACGTGTAACACGTACTTTGAAACTGCTCTGAAACCCTTAAGATGTTATGCAGTGACCCAGAAATGTTAATGTTCGTCATGACTATTGGTATATATCCGGCCTGGACTTCTACCTGTTTTAGTGTACGTAGTCGTGAACAACCCGCTAACTCTTACTGTGCTGTTTAATAGAGAGCCTATGAACTATAATATAAATCACAAATATTAAACACCTTCCCAGAATTACCTTTGATTGGCATAGGAGTGTTAATCTTAACAAAACCCACCTATATTCATTGTATTGATAAGCACATTAATCCGGAAATATCTCGTCAAAGCCCACAGTGCTCAGTTGATAACAACTCTATTATTGAACAAACTTCTAATCTAGTGACCCCAAGTTTGACAGACCCAGTTATGCTAGATTTTACACCAGTAATTCAACTACCGAAAATATCCAATATGGATTACACATCTATGCCACAGAACAGTAGCCTTGAGAAAGTTAAATATGAACTACAACATCTAACTCAGCAGCTAGCAGAAACACGTTCACAAGTGAGGTCATTCTCAGCAGTAGTATGTGGTGTTAAACAAGAACCTGACAAATTGTCGCCCCTTAGGTTGGTATTGACCAAGGATACAAATTCACCTGTACTTGCTACAGAAGTAACTAAACGTATGATATCCCGTCAAAACGTAATCGTCAACAATATGCCGGATAGGGCACCACTGAGAACCGTCAGATATTCTATACTAGAAGCAGCTAGTCTCTCAGACTGTTCTTGCCAATGCCTCCACCTTAACGAAAAACACCTGAAGTACCCATATCCTATTCTCTTCCGCTTTGATTCTCAATCAGTAGCAGATAAATTAAAACGGGCTGAGCAGCTAATAACCGCAACTACTAAGTATAAAAATGCCCGTGTGTTAGAGGATAAGACTGTAATCCAGAGACATAAGAGACTAGATGCATCACACTTAGGTAAAGTTGGGCAGGACACCACTAATGTAAAATGCCTAACTACACCACTTATTACGGCTACAGAATTTATCAACAAACAGGTGTTGTGCTACGGGCCGTAAAGATTACAGGTCAAACCTCTGACAACCACCCCTCAAATGAAATAGATTTAGACTATACGACCTCCAATATTAGGCTCCCTAGTTCGTCATTAGGTGAAAAAATGCGAACTCTCAAAATGCAAGTTAAGACCATGGTTTGCCCCCTAAACAACTATGGTATAATGAAGAACGAGACAAAAAGATAATCGAAACTGAAGGTAAGCACCAAGCAAAGTTTCATGACCTTATCTACACAGAGAGGGCACAATATTACTGTGCCTACCACATCATTATATAGCAGAGATGGCTATAAGGCCTCATTTTCTAAAGGTAATCGACTCAGTAGTAATCAAGGTCGCAAGCACCCACAGGCTGTACGTAACCAATCAAAACATAGCTCATTTAACTACCAGCGTAAACCAAGCAGCAAACAAGTACACGACCCTTTTTACTACCCTGTCGCAAATAACTTTGTAAGAGATTTCAGGGTGCCAAATACACACCAGTATGCTCTAAGCCTTGATAACCCTTCACCATACACCTATTTAGATCGTGTAAGTGGTTCTACTGTCCTTCCTCACTATTATGATAATAATTATACTCCTAGTGGGCTACTAGGGCACCCTCCACTGTATGTACATCCTCTAGGAGCTGCCATGTTGCCTAACTGAAACTGCTCTAAACATCCAATTATCTCTGACTACTATGATAATTTTTTGGGATCCAGCGGTCATTAGTCACCTTAGCAATACAGCTTGCCCAGACATTAGCTCAAACAGTCATTTACTTCCTTATTCTACAAAGGAATTATATTTCCTATCATCTTGTGTTGAACGTTGAGAAGTATTTTTGTGTTTGAATGACTAGAACTGCGTTCCACTGTCTCCCGCCTACGCTGACAAAATAAAGACCTATTCCATAATAATCTGGTTTCTTCTGTTACTAGATCGACACGTACCTAGGCGCTAAGTGTGCACACTATCCCACGAGACAGCATAACATTCTAGACCTAGTTCTCTGTCATAACGTCACCCCTCTGTCACTTCAAGTTAGCAAAGAGCTCGAATGCAGTGATCACAGAATGGTTTCATGTGCTCTTCCTTTTGATTTTAGTCACTCCAATATTCATAAATTACAAAAACTAGACAATATCGAGATTATAAAAATGTGTAATGAAATCTTCAGCACACCCTTCTAAGTTGCTCTAACTGGGACAATTTTTTCTTATCTAGTAATCTTACAGATGCACTAGATATTTTTTACCAAATTAATAACTCATGTTTGGATACGACTACACCTATCAAACTAAGCAATATAATTAAGTCAAGTGATTTGTATATACCACTTCATTACCGTAAGAAGCTAAGACGTCTATGAAGGAGTTATCTCAAATCAAATTACTTCTCAGCATTTATGGAAATCACCATGACTTTTAATCAAGTAAAAGAAGTTCACAGGTTAAAGGCGATTACCGAAGAATTATCAGCAATGCACAGTAGCTCCAAGGTACAAAACTTGGTACGGCTGTTCAATAAACGTCTCAAACTATCTCAGAATAGTGATATTCCCTGCATTTTACGAGATGGATTAATGATTACCGACCATAATATCATAACCAACCTGTTCAGCGATTTCTTCGCTGACAGGGGTATACCTCAGGATGACAATGAAGTAGACATAATCAACTCAGCTACAAACCATATGTAATCCGTTACCTTCACTTATGACAATATTTGTAAATCCATAAACTTACTTAGGACGTCAAGTAGCTATGGAGTAGATGGCATGGCATCCATTTACTTCAAACTCGGAGGACCTAATTTACCATTAATTCTATTGAAACTGTTTGGCCTTTCATTAACAACAGGGTCTTACCCTAATCAATGGGAAACCTCATACACGTGCCCTCGATTTAAATCAGGTGACAGGACAAACTTGCATTACTATCAATCAATGCCTGTTACTCCAAGTGGAGCATAGACCGCCCACCAGCATTCTCCAGCCAACTCTGTCCTGGGCTTTCCGTTCTAACTCTTCCCAAGTGCTGTTCATTCTCTTCATGTCTGTTTCCAATTCCCGACGCAATGTGTTCTTGGGCCTTCCTCTGTTTCTGTGGCCTTTAGGATTCCAAGTCAGTGCTTGTCTTGTGACACAGTTTGATGGTTTCCTCAGTGTGTGTCCAATCCATCTCCAGCGTCTTTTCCTAATTTCTTCCTCCACTGGAAGTTGATTAGTTCTCTGCCACAACAGGTTGTTGTTGATGGTATCTGGCCAACAGATCCGAAGAATCCTACGCAGGCAGTTGTTTATAAATACTTGTAACTTCTGTAGGGTACTTTTTGTAGTTCTCCAAGTTTCAGCTCCATACAACAGGACTGTCTTCACATTTGTGTTGAAAATTTTGACTTTTATATTGACTGACAGTTGGTTTGAGTTCCAGATGTTTTTCAGCTGTAAAAATGCTGCCCGTGCCTTACCAATCCGCGCCTTCACATCCGAATCAGACCCTCCGTGTTTGTCGATGATGCTGCCCAAATATGTAAAGGTTTCAACGTCTTCCAGAATTTCTCCGTCAAGTGTAATTGGGTTAGAGTTTGTTGTTTTGTATCGGAGGATCTTGCTTTTCCCTTTGTGTATGTTGAGGCCTACTGCTGCTGAGGCTGCTGCTATATTGTTGGTCATCTTCTGCATTTGATGATGTGTGTGAGAAAGAAGAGCTAGGTCATCTGCAAAGTCCAAGTCATCTAGTTTCGTCGATGTTGTCCATTGTATTCCGAGAGTGCCTTCAGATGTTGCAGTCTTCATGATCCAGTCGATGACCAGTAGGAAGAGGAAGGGCGAGAGTAAGCAGCCTTGTCTAACACCGGTCTTCACTTCGAATGAATCTGTGAGCTGACCTCCATGCACGATTTTACAATGTAGTCCGTCGTAAGAATTTCGTATGATGTTGACTATCTTCTCGGGTACGCCGTAATGTCGTAGAAGGCTCCATAATATTCTCCTATCCACGCTGTCGAATGCCTTTTCATAGTCGATGAAGTTGATGTAAAGTGGTGAATTCCATTCAATTGATTGTTCAACAATGAACCGTAGAGTGGCGATTTGATCGGTACATGATCGATCTTTACGGAATCCAGCCTGTTGATCTCGGAGTTGGCCGTCGACTGGGCCCTTTAATCTGTTCAATAACACTCTGTTGAAGACCTTTCCTGGTACTGAAAGTAGAGTAATGCCTCTGTAGTTCTCCAAGTTTCAGCTCCATACAACAGGACTGTCTTCACATTTGTGTTGAAAATTTTGACTTTTATATTGACTGACAGTTGGTTTGAGTTCCAGATGTTTTTCAGCTGTAAAAATGCTGCCCGTGCCTTACCAATCCGCGCCTTCACATCCGAATCAGACCCTCCGTGTTTGTCGATGATGCTGCCCAAATATGTAAAGGTTTCAACGTCTTCCAGAATTTCTCCGTCAAGTGTAATTGGGTTAGAGTTTGTTGTTTTGTATCGGAGGATCTTGCTTTTCCCTTTGTGTATGTTGAGGCCTACTGCTGCTGAGGCTGCTGCTATATTGTTGGTCATCTTCTGCATTTGATGATGTGTGTGAGAAAGAAGAGCTAGGTCATCTGCAAAGTCCAAGTCATCTAGTTTCGTCGATGTTGTCCATTGTATTCCGAGAGTGCCTTCAGATGTTGCAGTCTTCATGATCCAGTCGATGACCAGTAGGAAGAGGAAGGGCGAGAGTAAGCAGCCTTGTCTAACACCGGTCTTCACTTCGAATGAATCTGTGAGCTGACCTCCATGCACGATTTTACAATGTAGTCCGTCGTAAGAATTTCGTATGATGTTGACTATCTTCTCGGGTACGCCGTAATGTCGTAGAAGGCTCCATAATATTCTCCTATCCACGCTGTCGAATGCCTTTTCATAGTCGATGAAGTTGATGTAAAGTGGTGAATTCCATTCAATTGATTGTTCAACAATGAACCGTAGAGTGGCGATTTGATCGGTACATGATCGATCTTTACGGAATCCAGCCTGTTGATCTCGGAGTTGGCCGTCGACTGGGCCCTTTAATCTGTTCAATAACACTCTGTTGAAGACCTTTCCTGGTACTGAAAGTAGAGTAATGCCTCTGTAGTTCTCACAATTGCTGAGATCGCCTTTCTTTGGTATCTTGATGAGGTACCCTTCTTTCCAGTCTGCTGGAACTTGTTCTTCCTCCCAAATCTTCCTGAAGAGAATGTGGAGTATCTTTGAAGTTGCTTCTATATCTGTCTTCAGTGCCTCTGCTGGTATGTTGTCTGGTCCTGCTGACTTGCCACTCTTGAGCTGTCTGATGGCCATTTTGATTTCTTCGACTGTTGGTGGGTCTGTGCTTATAGGGAGATCCGTGGCTGCTGCTTCGATGACTGGTGGGTTCAGTGGGGCTGGTCTATTCAAGAGTTCTTGGAAGTGCTCTACCCACCTGTTCCGTTGTTCATGCACTTCAGTGATTGGTTTGCCAGCCTTGTTCTTGATTGGCCGTTCTGGCTTGTTGAATTTCCCAGCTAGCTTCTTCGTTGTATCATATAAGAACCTCATATTTCCTTCTCTTGCAGCTTTTTCCGCTGTCATTGCTAGGTCCTCAACAAACTTCCGTTTATCCAACCTGATGCTCCTCTTCACTTGCTTGTTGACTTCGGTGTATTCGGCCTGTGTCTTGGCTTTCTCTGCTCTTGTCCGACTGTTATTGATCGCTGTCTTTCTGTTTCTCCTTTCTTGGATCTTGTCCAGAGTTCTAACAGAAATCCACTCTTTTTGGTGTTGTTTCTTGAGACCCAAAACCTCCTGACATGTTGAGGTTATTGTTCCCTTAATCTCTTTCCAGTTGTCTTCCATATTAGTTCCACCTTTTTCTAGTAGATTATGAAATGCCTGAAACTTGTTGCTGAGAATTAATTTGAATTCGTTGCGTTTGTTAGTATCACGGAGAAGGGCTGTATTAAACTTGTGTAATACTGCTGCTCCAGTTGTCCAGTGCTTCCTCAGCTTCAGTTTCATTTTAGTTACCACCAAATGGTGATCTGAAGCTATGTCGGCTCCTCTCCTTGCTCTTACGTCTTCCATGGTCCTTCTAAACTTCTTATTGATGCAGATGTGGTCGATTTGGTTCTCCGTAATGTAGTCCGGTGAAACCCATGTAGTTTTGTGTATACGTTTGTGGGAGAAAATGGTGCCACCTATAATCATTTTGTTGAAGGCACATAAGTTCACGAACCTCTCACCGTTATCATTCCTTTCTCCCACTCCATGTTGTCCCATGATGTCTTCATACCCGGTGTTATCCACTCCGACCTTGGCGTTGAAGTCGCCCATTAGAATAGTCAGGTCCTTGGCTGAACATTTCTCGATGATTGACTGCAGCCTCGCATAGAACTGGTCTTTGTCGTCTTCGTGGCTGTCGTTGGTGGGTGCGTAGCACTGGATGACATTCATTGCAATCCCTTCCTTCTTCGTCTTGAAGGATGCTGTGATGATCCTAGGTCCATGAGGTTCCCATCTTATAAGAGACTTCCATGCATCTTGGGATAACACCAATGCTACTCCTTGTGTGTGTGGGGCGTTTTCTTCTTCGTGGCCGGAGTATAAAAGCACATTTCCCGAGGATAACCGTTGCTGTCCAGCTTGCACCCAATGCGTTTCGCTTATTCCAAGTATCTTCAGGTTGTATCTTTTCATTTCTTCAGCTATTTGCATGGTCCTCCCTGTTTCCCACAGCGTGCGGACATTCCACGTACCTATACTAATGGTTGCTCTGGTTGTCAGAAGAGACATCGGCCTCGTGGCTTCCGGAGAAACTCGGCTTTCACCATGAGGCGTCATAACATACCTTCCAACTCCCAGGGCAGAGTGAAAATGGTTATAAAGGTTTTTACTGGTTAGCGTTTTTTTAGCACATTTACTGTTTTACGGGATGGGGTTGCTAGCCCCATGCCCAACCCTCCTCCTTTATCCGGGCTTGGGACCGGCAGCAACCCTAGGGGCTACAGGCGGAGTTTTGCATTACTATAGGCCTATAAATACCACCCCGGTTATCTTTAGAACAGTGGAAAAAATAGTATGTGATCAAATGTCTTATTATTTACACTCCGAAAAACTTATCTTTAATTCCCAACATGGTTTCCTCTAAACTAGGTCCTGTATGACTTGTTACTTTGAATTCTTTAATTTAGTCTTTACTAAACGGAGCCTTGGGCACTTGGTATTAGCATTGTACTAAGACATATCTAAAGCCTTTGATATGGTTAACCACAAGCTTCTTGTAGGCAAACTCTCTTCCTTTGGGATTAGGAATCCATTACTTGCATGGTTAAACTCTTTTCTCAGTAATAGACATCAAATAGTTAAAATTAATTCCACTCTTTCGAAGGCCGAACCGGTTACAAGTGGTGTTATACAAGGAAGTGTCTTAGGCCCACTGCTCTTTATAGCTTACATAAACGATATATGCAAATGCTTCAGCATGGGTAGACCCTTTCTATAGGTAAATGATCTCAGAATAGTGTACTCATTTTCCCCTCATGGATTTGCACACCCATTCTTTACTGTTTTAGCGCCTAAATATATCCCGATCTAGTGACAGAGGAAACCAGACTATTTTGGGAATAGGTCTTTATTCAGTAGCGTGGGCAGGAGACAGTAGAGCGTGGTTTTAGTTATTCAAACATACCAATACCTCTCAACGTTCAATATAAGCTAATAGGGAGTATAGTCCCTATGCAGAATAAGAAAGTGAATGAATACTGGAGCTTAATTGTTTTGTCGTATTCTAAAGGTTTGAAGTGAACTTTTAACTAGTCATGCTAAGTTGCTACATTAGCTCCCCCCTAGAATCGACTTCCGTAGGAACGTCGGTTCGATCAACATACCAAACAAGATCATCTCAGCTTTGTGGCTGTAGCTCAGTTCGTAATTATTGGCTCGTCCAGCGCCTGACACTCAATCTGTGGCAAACAGTCTGTCAGTATTCGACGACATTGTGTGGATGAAATTTACTTTTTTGAACTTGCTATCTAATCTTGTAGTATTTACATTCTCCCACAAAGGGTGGTGGGATACTTGGTGAACTTGACATTCTAACGGTGACTGGAGCTTGAAAAGTAAGAGGGCAAGAAAACAAAGTATGAATATTTGAGGAAATACCGCGAGCGGACTACCCAACACCATGTTGGTGAGGTAAGATTTTTCCATGCTCTGTCCGGCAATCAGGTGTTTACTCACCTGCCTCTTGAGTCTCCCTCAAGTAAAGATTAAAGAAAAATCTACTTTAGAATAAAGCAAAAACGATTAGACTTAATCACACCTAAAAACGTGCTCCACTGTTTGCATAAACATTTAAAGTACAACATATATATATAATTATAATTGATGTGTTCGGTTCTACGTAAGTGTTTGGTATCCGGGAAGGCTTGGCCATCTGGGTTCTTTTCGGAATTTATCCTGATTTTCGAAGTTCATTGTGTGGTTAATGGCATTGTCAACTGATATTTGATAAATCTACAAAAATGATTAGTTCCGCAGGCAAAGCATGCTCACAACACTCACCCAAATCGAAGATTCTTCATTCCTCAGTGACTTACCTCAGTCTATAGGTTAACGACTTGTATTGCTCGCTAAATTGTTTAAGAATCAGTTTAAGTATTCAGTATTAAAAAGAAATAATTAAATGACTACCGTTCATACACCAAGAGATAAGGTCCGAGGAGGTGGGTAGAATAGTACTCAAGAGTACTAATATTCCGATAACGTTTGTCGACTTAGGACAAAGAGAAATATATTGCTTATTTATTTTCGTTTTATTTTATTTTTACTCTTCATCTATTTATTATTTTCCATACATACTAACTCGAAAATTTTAGGAGTTACGTGACTTTTATTTTTATTTAGGCCGAAACTAAAACTCTGGACATCCCCGCCTGAATAATCGGTTGTGCCCATCTAACGCTTTTAGATACTTTTGTAGCCGTTATGTTCTTACTTGCTGATTCTGTGTTTGTTTGATTAGATAAACGATCTAATAACACATATGGTGGTTCATTATCTAGATAGGCCGGTTTTGGCCTGTCAATACTTACTGAGTCGATGTTTCCTTGTTTTTGTATTACGAAATACTAAGGTTTTCTTGAAATAACTTCAAATGGACCTTCAAAAGGAGGGCTAAGGGGTGCTTTTACTTTGTAACATCTTATCCAGACGTGCGAGCAACTGCTTGGATCTTTAGGTAAAAAGGTCGCTCGTGATTGTTAACGAGTATTAATCGGCTTAAGTTTAGCCATTTGATCCCGCAGTTGATCTGCGTAAGTTCCTAAGTCGAGCGTTTTACTGTCGGTGTGGGGGTTAATGAACTCAACTGGGAGTCTCAGAGTGGTCTCAAAGACCAGTTCTGCTGCTGAACATTGTGAGTCAGTTTTGACAGCTGTTCGTATTCCCAACATAACTAATGGTAGGAATTCTGTCCACTGGCTGGGGTTTGAATGACATAGAAGAGCGGTCTTTAGTTGACGATGGAACCGTTCTACCATCCCGTTTGCTTGAGGATGATATGCCATGCAGCGAATTCTGTTTGAGCCTACAAGTTTAGTCAAGTTATTGAATAGTTCAGATTCGAATTGAGCCCCTCTGTCTGTCGTTATTGTAATGGGTGTACCAAAAATGGTCACCCAGTTTTGTATGAAGACTTTGGCTACTGTTTTGGCTGTGATGTCCGCGATCGGTACGGCTATAGGGAATCTCGTAAACCTATCTATGCATGTAACCAGGTCCGTAAAGCCATCTGAACGCGGTAAAGGACCCACTAATTCCATATGTACGTGTGCGAAACGCACATCCGGTTGGAGAAAAACTCTGATGGGTGAATTTGTGTGTCGGCTAACTTTTGATTGTTGACACGCCGAACATTCTCTGACCCACTTATGTATATCTTTCTGAAGATTTGGCCATATGTACCTGGCGTTGATTAGTTTAGTCGAAGATTTCACGCGAGGGTAAGACAATAATTGAAAGTTATTAAATATTAACCGCCGCATATTTTCGGGAACGAAAGGTTGAGGCACTGCCTGTGTCGTGTCACAGTAAATCAGAATATCTTCTCTAGGTGATATCAGCTGTTTTAGTTTCAGACTAGAGCATTTAGCTGACAGCAAGTTTTGTAATTCTTGATCAGTTTCTTGACTGTTTCTTAAAATCTTGAAGTCTACTGTAGACTGTTGTATTAAATTCATTTCTAATCGAGATGATGCGTCTGCCACCTGATTGTCTTCACCTTTTACGTGCCGGATATCACTAGTGAACTGTGATATGTAGTCAAGGTGTCGGAATTCTCGAGGCGAGTATTTATCAGTTTTCGCTCTTAATGCTTTGGTTAGTGGTTTATGATCCGTATAAACTGTGAATTCCCTGCCTTCTAGCATGTGCCAGAAGTACTTGATGGTTAGGTAGATTGCGAGGAGTTCTCTACCAAAGGTAAAATATCTCGTCTCTGCTGGGGCGAGTTATTTTGAGAAGAATGCGATCGGTATCAAAGTGTTTTTGACTAGTTGATTAAGAGTACCACCTACAGCTTTGTCTGAAGTATCTACCATTATGGCAAGTGGGTAGTGAGAATTCGGATAGGTTGATGTAGATGCTTGAGCAAGTTTATGCTTCAATTGGTTTATCGCATTGACAGCCACAGAGGTCAACTTGAACTCTTTCGGTTTTCCTTTAAGCGCATCCGTTAATGGTTGCATTAGTTGTGCACAACTGGGTATAAATCTGCGATAAAAGTTTACTAAACCGAGAAAACTTCTAAGTTGTGTTATGGAGCTCGGGATGGGATATTGTTTAATAGTATCCACCTCTTGTTTAATTGGTGTAATTCCATCAGGCCTTATGGTATGTCCGAGGAATTCCAACGTTTCCACACCAAAAACGTATTTACTTTGGTGTATACTCATGCCATTTTTGTTTAGTCGTCTAAGCACCGCCCTCACATGTTGATGTGATTCTAAGTCCGGGCTGGCAATTAATAGGTCATCTATATACCCTTGAGTAAACGGCATATCTCGAGGTAAAATATCCATAAACCTTTGGAATGTTTGTGCCTCGTTCCGTAGGCCGAACGGCATGCGTACAAACTCCAATAATCGAAAACGTGTTGTGATAGCTGTCTTCGGAATATCTTCCTCAGCTACTATGATATTGTGATATGCCCTGACTAAGTCGATTTCAGTAAATATCTTCATACCTCATAATCCATTTATGAAATCTTGAATATGTGGTATCGGGTACCTGACTGGTACCGTTTGATGGTTGAGGGCTCTGTAATCCCCGCACGGTCTCCAATCGCCTTTATTTTTCTTTGGGACCATATGCAGAGGAGATGCCCTTTGACTATCAGATGGGCGTACTATGTCCAGCTGTAGCATGTAATGGAACTCGGCTCTAGCTATTTTGATTGTATGACATGCTTTTAACTTACTTTTGGAAGGTTGAGGGTCCGGTTTTGTTAATTCTGGAAATTCCGCGGGTATATCCTGGAACTTTGCCGTCGTTACTGGCGGAGTTTGTATTAAATTCAGAGAAGTGGCATGACTTTCTGTACCTCTAGTATATTTCGAAGTTTCTTTTAATGTCAACCGTCGTTTATTAGTGTCAACAAGAAATTCATATCTCTCTAAGAAATCCATTCCTAGTATTGCCAGATCTAAGTCGGCTACAGTGAAAATCCAAGGAAATTGTCTTCTAAACCCCAAATCTAGTGTCATTGATTTTTGCTCAAACGTCGCGATTTTAGTTTTATTAGCAGCTCGAAGTGTGACTGAGGAAGTTTCTCGACCCCGCTCGGTTTTGTTTTTAGGAATGACACTAAGTGCAGCACCAGTATCCACCAAAACGTTCAAGCCTGAATTTTTGTCACTAACGTAAAACAAGCGACTGTTTAGGCACCCTGCGTCAGTCGTTGCGACCTGGGGAGGGGTTATTTGTTTCCCCATATTCTTCAGGGTCTGTTTGGGCCAGGTGCATAGTTGACTGCATTTTGTTGATTGAACACCAAATTTCCAGTGATACCAACAAAATTGTCCAGATTGTTTGGACTCTTGCGACCTGTTACGTGACTTGAATGTCGATCGTTGTGGTGGGCTACTCTTGTCTCTATGACCCATTTGCATTTTGCTGACAGCCTCTGTAAGACTTTTAACACTCGCAATGAGTTGTGCTATAACTGGATCATTTGCTGATGCTTCTTTCTGAGTATGGTGTATCATACTTGATGCAGTTGGGGGACCTCTTTCCATTATCCTATCTACAATAGGTGCTAAGTGAGATACAGAGGTGTCAGGATCTTGTGCATCTAAACAGTGTTGGACGTGGTATGGAAGAGCTTGTATCCATCCTTGTTTCAGGACTGCTTCACCCACTGTGTTGTAGCCTACTAAAGCTTGGAGATGACGCAGAAACTGTGACGGTGACCTATCACCTAATTTTTCCCCTTGGAAGAGTCTTTGGATTCTTTGCCCATTTGATAATGATAGACGATTCATTATTTCTCGTCTTAGGATGGTGTGTGGTTGTGGTGTCGGTGGACTTAAAATCAAGTCGCGAACTTCTTTGGCTACTGAAGAGGGCAGGACTGAACATAAGTTTTGATAGCAAACTCCTTCAGATTTAATATTGTGTCTCGTGAGATAATGCTCTAGTTGAGCAAACCACAACTCGGGGTCACTTTGATCGAATTCTGGGATTAGGATATTCGTAGTCATAACGGTGTCTATGTCTACCAATGACCTATCCTCTAGGCTTTTCGTTTGGACTGAGTCTGCCATGTTATATGGACAATATGATAACGTAATGATAACGGAAAAATAATGAGTGATAAACTCCATACCGCGCGGGCTACGAATCTGACGGAGCTTAATCTCAAGATCCTTAGGATTTCCTCATTACATACATACACTAAACAACACTCGGAAGTATACATGGCCAACAAACCTTTACGGACTCTCTGGTAGATTACCTGAAGCACACATCACCTCTCACATTTATTAAATACAATCTCAAATATGCTGCATACACCCACTAACCACATAATCATTGTCGCACATATAGTGACTGATTCTATTTACTAAAATTACGAAACGAAACATTATCCGTCATTCCAATAGATCACACACTTTATCTCTTTCTTGGATTTATTGATTTAATTCGGTGAGTTATTGTGCTTAACTCATATATTGGCTTATTATTTGTTTTCTACTCCACATTTGCCATAAAATAAAAGTATATCCACTCATATTATTATCTAATCGCATCACTCGTAAAACCTGACTGGTTATAATGTCTACGGAAATCTTCCCAACATCTAGTCCCAAGCGTCCGGCAAAATGCAGAACAAGGCTTCGGTCCTACACCCCCACCGATCCACAACTAAAAAAAATCCAGCGTCCCACACGATGTAAGTCAAATAGAACCTAACGAACATGTTCCCATCGTCATCGTCGAAGACGTGATGAAGTCTTTCCTAACTAGACAAGATGCAGGTCAGTGCAAGCATAGTGACGACTTGAAAGGCCTTTATGATAACCTTAAGATTCTCAGCCCTCTCAAATGGCTCATCAATCCAGATAATACTGAAACATCATATCATTTTAATGTAATGAACAATATCATCGACTATGTAGCCCCCGAAGTATTTGAACGCATTGAACGCTCTAACAATGTTATAATCTTAAATGCTTCCGATGCCTGTCCTCTGGAAACCATGAAATGTAACCTTCTTAAAGCTAGCAATATGACTAACGCCCCATGCTCATGTACAAGACTGAATAAAGGCCCCCATGGCCTAAGTACACCGGTAATATTCAGATTCAACACACCAACGGAAGCAAAAGAATTTCTAAATTCATCCAGTATGATTCGACTAGACCCTGTGTTCAAAAACATAAAGTTAGTACCAGATAGGACTCCCTGTCAACGTATGTCGGGCAAGTCCAGCAAGAAACATCCATTACTTAAGCGTCACGCTAAATCTAACATCGATAGCCCAAAAAGTTTACTTGACAAGAAGATTATAAAACCCTATCCCTCAAAAGCATCGGTTGTACCCATTAAAAGTCGAAATACTGTAAAAGCTATTGAGGAAGATATCAATAATACGCCTAGTACCCACGTTATTGACTTGGATTTACCAGTTCCAAAAAGCAGCACTCTGCGTAATAATGTTGGCAGGAAACTCAAGATGAGCTCAGTAACACCAGTTTTACGCTCATCAGATAAAACTACTAATAGCTGGGATGCTGCAAGAAATATTAAAAATAATAATGGTAGCTACACACTAAACACCCAAGCAGTTGACTTGGATTCATTGGAAACAATAAGCAATGAGTTGGCCCCTGCCGTTAGCTACAGCACTTATACTAAGCCACAAACCCAGACATCTGACGACGATTTCAGTATCGAACACTTTATTCAGCCTGAAGGGCAAACAATAAATGGTAAGCCACAGGCTTCCCAAATATCATCACAACATCCATGGACAAGTAAAGAAAACGCACCCTCCAGAAAAACCTCTATAACACAAAATATACATAAATTCGACTATACAATATTGATAAACTGTCCTCGCAGGTGTGAGGGCATTCTTGGGCCTGCCCCACACATACCTAGACTCTGCTCGGCCGGCCAAAGAAACCGTATGAGACAGAACAATTTTTTTGCAATCACGCCGGTTCCCCAACCGGCAACCTCATCCACACTAGGATTCACTACAAATATTATAAAACTGCTTCCACTGCTTGCGGCTACTTTACTACTCCAGACGCAACTTTGATAGACGAGACAACCCAAGATACACCATCAAAGATCCACTCGGAGACACAAACATCGGCCAACCTATCAATAAACCGACTGGCTGTATCGATTAAAACATCAGGTACCCAACCCGATGACAGTTCAAAGTCATTCATCTCAATTAATGCTATGACACCCAACTCGTTCAAAACACGTGTTCTGTTGCAGGACCTTACACATCACGAAAGGTCACAGTTGCTCGTTGTCTCAATTAATGCTAGGTCACTTATAAACAAAATCAATTACCTCAAATCTATTATGATCATTACTAAACCCAGTGTGGTATTGATTACCGAAACCAACTATATTAGACGACACAATTAATATCGATAATTATACCCTCTTCCGAACTGATAGGCAAAACACTAGTGGAGGTGGCACCATAATCTACACGCGTTCCGATCTGAAGGCCTGTAGGTTCAATAACGAACAACTAGGTGACACAGGGGATTCAACATGGGTAAGTATAGCGATTGCCATCAAAAGTACCTATTTGTAGGATGTATATACAGACCACCCAACGCAGACAGCATCTATGACAAAAATCTAAGCACTCTGTTCTTCTTGGCCTCACAGCAACCCCACGTATCCAAACTAATCGGTGGAGACTTTAATTTGCCGAACATCGACTGGATGTCGCCACACACTTCACAACGATTCTCAAAATTGATAGAGATGATAGAATTCAGTGGTTGGACACAACAGGTTCAAATCCCAACTAGGGGCAACAATACCCTTGACCTCCTTTTTACTATTAACTTTAACCCAACCTCAGTTAATGTCAGCTCGGAATTTCACAATAGCGACCATATAGTAGTAATAAGCACGTTTGATTACGAAACCACAAATAATCTCAACCCGAATGGACTTAAAAAAATACAAATATCGAAGGTACATCAATGAAACGTGGAAGCATATCGAGGCACTCATTCGATGCATAAGATGGGACTCTTATCTCACTACTGGAAACATCGACACATCCATCTCAGTCCTCTACAGCAATCTGATAAGTTGCTTAGACTGCATAGCCCCATACGTAGAACGAGTGTCTGATATTAACAATTCACGCTCACATATCCCGAAATGTCTTAGGAGAAAATTGAGGCACCTGAGGCTTCGATACTATAAGCATCATGACATAACCGCATTATATAATGTATTCAATATAGTCGAAAATCTCGACAGTGCCCAGCACAAATACTTACTCAATATGGAAACAACAGCACTGAATAGTATCAACCCAATTTCATCAATGATCAAGCTATTTAAATCTCGCCTTGATTCAAAATCTAATAAACCTCCCACACTATTCATCACAAAAGACGTTATCGACGACGACCCAGCTTCCATTAGCGAACAATTTAGTAGCTACTTCTCCTCATGCTGTTCCACAGAACCTGGAGCCACCGCAAACCCCGTATCCATGATGACATCTAAGTGTCTCTCTACAGTTGAATTTACCAGCACAAATATAAAGAGAGCCATAGCCACGCTAAAAAAATCTAATGACAGTGGGCCTGATGACATTCCTGCTTCCCTCATGAAATATGGTGGAAAAGATTTACCACTTCTCTGCCTGAAACTTTTTACTTTATCTATGGACAAAGGGCATTATCCAGCTATATGGAAAATATCGTTCATAACTCCGCGATTCAAAAGCGGATCACGCAACGTTATAGAAAACTACAGGACAATTAATACGACATCCGTGCCGTCCAGAATCATGGAGAAAGTCATTCATAAACAATTGTCATCATCCTTACTTTCGGAAAACCTGATCAATCCATCTCAACATGGGTTCATGGAAAAACGCTCTTGTGCTACATCCCACTTGGAATTTTTTGATTATATAACACTTGGAAGAGACAAAGGTTTCTCAATTATTGTACTTTATTTTGACTTTAGTAAAGCATTTGATTGTGTCCTCCACAACCTTCTCCTCTCAAAACTACACTCATATGGCATATGAAATCCACTATTAAGTTGGTTTAAATCATTCCTCACAGGGCGCCGCCAAATTGTAAGGATCGGCTCTAGCTACTCAAAGCCAGTAAACGTATCTAGCGGAGTTGTACAAGGAAGCGTAATTGGACCATTGCTCTTTCTTCTCTTCATCAACGATGTGTGCCAACAATTTGTGCATGGTAAAATCTTCCTCTTTGCAGATGATCTAAAGGTTGCCTATTTATTCCCACCTACTACAAATGAAAACACTATTACTAAAATAATACAAAGGAAATTGATAACTTATCAGAATGGACCAAAATATGGCATCTCCCCCTAAACGTGCACAAAAGTGGATACATATCCACTGGTGGCAGATGGAACCTCAGTCTCCACCTATGCAAAATGCAAATAAAACCTCTAAGCGTCGTTCAAGATTTTGGGCTTAGATATACTGATAGCATTAACTTGTCGGAGCATGTTGCATTTCAAGCTTCCAAAGCGAGGAAGTTAACTGGATTTATAAGAAAAAATTTTCTCAATTTAAACTCAAAAATATTACTATACACAAAGTGTGTTCGTCCAATGATAGAATACGGTTGTCTACTCTACAGCAACTGTAGACGCATAGATATGATGAAAATCAAGCGAATTCAACGAGCATTTACTAAGAGCTTATTAAGTGACTGCAGTACACAAACTTATCAACAACGATGCGATAAACTAAAGCTAGAACCCCTTTGGCTCCGACGCTTGAAACTAAACCTTACTCTCATGTACCGCCTTATTAGTGGCGCAACTTACGCGTCGACATCACAGCCCGTCCTCTACGCCTCCACACATAACCTACGTGATAAGGAAAATACTACTACTATCCAGCGATGTCTCACTCAACTACGCCAGAGCTTTATCACAGTGAGATATGCGACTCTATGGAATAAACTTCCCAAGCATATTCGCTGCAGCAAGTCGTTAGCCGCGTTCAAAACATTACTTCAAGAATACCTCTCAGGTGAAGGTCTATGTAACCTCCTCAACTACCCTGAAATAACTGATCATATATATAAACATGGTCCCAACTCCGTATAAACAGTTTTAACATATATCAAATGCATTCATAATACACCATATGCCTAAGGACTCATAATTAATAATGCATATTTTCATATTGTTCCAATCTACACGCATACACCTTAATTCACTTATGTGAAAACTCATAATTTGATTACACTGATAACTAATCTTACTTATCTTCTATCATCAATTATACACCAATTCACTACTTCGATGACAATTTGACCTTTTAATTATGTTGGGTTCATTAGTTGTCTAATAATCCTATACACATTGAATTCATACTGTAATTATCCATTGATTCTCAACACCATATACTTATTCATGTATACACACACAAGCACACTCCTTTATTCAGAAATTTCACCTCTTTAATATCACTTCAGTGAAAAACTAAGAGCTTATTAAGTGACTGCAGTACACAAACTTATCAACAACGATGCGATAAACTAAAGCTAGAACCCCTTTGGCTCCGACGCTTGAAACTAAACCTTACTCTCATGTACCGCCTTATAGTGGCGCAACTTACGCGTCGACATCACAGCCCGTCCTCTACGCCTCCACACATAACCTACGTGATAAGGAAAATACTACTACTATCCAGCGATGTCTCACTCAACTACGCCAGAGCTTTATCACAGTGAGATATGCGACTCTATGGAATAAACTTCCCAAGCATATTCGCTGCAGCAAGTCGTTAGCCGCGTTCAAAACATTACTTCAGGAATCTCGGTGAAGGTCTATGTACCTCCTCAACTACCCTGAAATAATGATCATATATCTAAACATGGTCCCAACTCCGTATAAACAGTTTTTAACATATATCAAATGCATTCATAATACACCATATGCCTAAGGACTCATAATAATAATGCATATTTTCATATTGTTCCAATCTACACGCATACACCTTAATTCACTTATGTGAAAACTCATAATTTGATACACTGATAACTAATCTTACTTATCTTTCTATCATCAATTATACACCAATTCACTACTTCGATGACAATTTGACCTTTTAATTATGTTGGGTTCATTAGTTGTCTAATAATCCTATACACATTGAATTCATACTGTAATTATCCATTGATTCTCAACACCATATACTTATTCATGTATACACACACAAGCACACTCCTTTATTCAGAAATTTCACCTCTTTAATATCACTTCAGTGAAAATTCACAATTTCATCACACTGATAATTGCACTGTATGACCTCTCCATTAATATAATCCTCTGTGTATTTTATACGGTTAATAGTGCATACTTTCACTGTGTCCCAATCTACTTTATTATTAGTATTATAATTATTATCTGTCCACTATATTATTATTATTATTGTTAATAACATTATTATTATTATCTGTCTACTTTATTATTACTATTACTACTATTATTATTATTATTATTCACCCTTCCAATATCACTTGAGTGACAATTCACAACTTCACCACACTGTTAATTGCACTGTTTGATCTCTCCATTACTATAATTCTCTATATATTTTACATGGTTATTAGTGCATATTTTCGCTCTGTTCCAATCTATATTATTATTATTATTATTATCTGTCTTCTGTCATCACTTATAAACTGATTCTAAATTTTGACTACAACTTGACCTCTTAATTATATTGGGTTTATTAGTTGGCTAACAAACCTATTTATGCAGAGTCTAAGCTACAACTACGCATTGAACTCTTTAGAATTTCTCTTTCTTTTTCTTTTTTTTTTTTATTTACACGTCCTACATCAAATTAGCGTTTATACTCTTAATACTACTTCGCTAATTTGATTTATTGAATTATTATAGTCAACTGATGAAGCCCAAAATGGTTTCTTCACAACGCTTATTGTAAATGAGTAGTATGTGATTGAAATAAATAAATAAAATACTATACATATAAAAAATATATACGTTATTTTAATTATTGCAAAACAGAAGGCTTATTTTTACGACTGAATATAAAAAGAAAAAGTGATATGAACAACAGAAATGAAATATTTCATTCGATACAGGGCTCACCAGTTTAGCGCCTAGGTATATCCCGATCTAGTGACAGAAGAAACCAAACTATTTTGGGAATAGGTCTTTATTCAATAGCGTGGGCAGGAGACAGTGGAGCGCAGTTCTAGTTATTCAAACACACCGATACCTCTCAACGTTCAATATAAGCTAATAGGAAATATAATCCCTATGAAGGATAAGGAAGTGAATGAATACTGTAGCTTAATTGTTTTGTCGTATGCTAAATGTTTGAAGTGAACTTTTAACTAGTCATGCTAAGTTGCTACAGTGTCACTGCTGAACTCAACAAGGTCACAGTCAATCAATCAAATCAAATCAATGCCTGTTACCCCAAGTGAAGCATAGACCGCCCACCAGCATTCTCCAACCAACTCTGTCTTGGGCTTTCCTTTCTAGCTCATCCCAAGTGCTGTTCATTCTCTTCACGTATGTTTCCGATTGCGGAGGCAATGTGTTACTGGGTCTTCCTCTGTTTCTTTGGCCTTTAGGATTCCAAGTTAGTGCTTGTCTTGTGACACAGTTTGGTAGTTTCCTCAATGTGTGTCTAATCCACCTTCAGCGTCTTTTCCCAACTTTTTCCTCGGCTGGAAGTTTATTAGATCTCAGCCACAGAAGGTTGTTGTTGATGGTATCTGGCCAACGAATCCGAAGAATCTTGCTCAGACAGTTGTTTGCAAATACCTGTATCTTCTGAAGGACACTTTTTGTAGTTCTCCAAGTCTCAGCTTCATACAACAGAACTGTCTTCATATTTGTATTGAAAATTTTGACTTTAATATTGACTGACAGTTGGTTTGAGTTCCAGATGATTTTCAGTTGTAGAAATGCTGCCCTTGACTTACCAATCCGCGCCTTTACATCCCAATCAGATGCCTCAACGTCTTCCAGAATTTCTCCGTCAATTGTAATTGTGTTAGTGTTTGTTGTTTGTTTTGGAGGATCTTGCTTTTCGCTTTGTGTATGTTAAGGCCTACTGCTGACTGCAAAGGCTGCTGCTATATTGTTGGTCATCTTCTGCATTTGATGTTATGTGTGAGAAAGAAGAGCTAGGTCATCTGCAAAGTCCAAGTCATCTAGTTGCGTCGATGTTGTCCATTGTATTCCGTGAGTGTCTTCAGATGTTGCAGTCTTCACGATCCAGTCGATGACCAGTAGGAAGAGGAAGGGCGAGAGTAAGCAGCCTTGTCTGACACCGGTCTTCACTTCGAATGAATCTGTGAGCTGACCTCCATGCACGATCTTACACTGTAGTCCGTCGTAAGATTTCCATATGATGTTGACTATCTTCTCGGGTACGCCGTAATGTCGTAGAAGGCTCCATAATATTCTCCTATCCACGCTGTCGAATGCTTTTTCATAGTCGAGGAAATTGATGTAAAGTGGTGAATTCCATTCGGTTGATTGTTCAACAATGAACCGTAGAGTAGCGATTTGGTCGGTACACGATCGGTCTTTACGGAATCCGGCCTGTTGATCTCGGAGTTGGCCGTCGACTGGGTCCTTGATTCTGTTCAATAACACTCTGTTGAAGACCTTTCCTGGTACTAAAAGTAGGGTAATGCCTCTGTAGTTCTCACAATTGCTGAGATCGCCTTTCTTTGGTATCTTGATGAGGTACCCTTCTTTCCAGTCTGCTGGAACTTGTTCTTCCTCCCAAATCTTCCTGAAGAGAATGTGGAGTATCTTTGAAGTTGCTTCTATATCTGTCTTCAGTGCTTCCGCTGGTATGTTGTCTGGTCCTGCTGACTTACCACTCTTGATTTGTTTGATGGCCATTTTGATTTCTTCGACTGTTGGTGGGTAAGTCTTTATAAGGAGATCCGTGGCTGCTGCTTCGATAACTGGTGGGTTCAGTGGGGCTGGTCTATTCAAGAGTTCTTGGAAGTGTTCTAACCACCTGTTCCGTTGTTCATGCACTTTAATGATTGGTTTGCCAGCCTTGTTCTTGATTGGCTGTTCTGGCTTATTAAATTTCCCAGCTAGTTTATTCGTTGTATCGTATAAGAGCCTCATGTTTCCTTCCCTTGCAGCTTTTTCCGCTGTCATTGCTAGGTCCTCAACAAATTTCCGTTTATCCGACCTGATGCTCCTCTTCACTTGCTTGCTGACTTCGGTGTATTCGGCCTGTGCCTTGGCTTTCTCTGCTCTTGTCCGGCTGTTATTAATCGCTATCTTCCTGTTCCTCCTTTCTTGGATCATGTCCAGAGTACCCACAGAAATCCATTCCTTTTGGTGTTGTTTCTCAGGACCCAAAACCTCCTGACATGTTGAAGTTATTGTTTCCTTTATTTCTTTCCAGTTGTCTTCCATATTAGTTCCACCTTTTTCTAGTAGATCATGAAATGCCTGGAACTTATTGTTGAGAGTTATTTTGAATTCGTTGCGTTTGTTAGTATTTCGGAGAAGGGCTGTATTAAACTTATGTAATAGTGCTGCCCCAGTTGTCCAGTGCTTCCTCAGCTTCAGTGTCATTTTAGCCACCACCAGATGGTGATCGGAAGCTATGTCAGCTCCTCTCCTTGCTCTTACATCATCCATGGTCCTTCTAAACTTCTTATTGATGCAGATGTGGTCGATTTGGTTCTCCGGAATGTGGTCCAGTGAAACCCATGTAGTTTTGTGTATACGTTTGTGGGAGAATATGGTGCCACCTATAATCATTTTGTTGAAGGCACATAAGTTTACAAACCTCTCACTGTTATCATTCGTTTCTCCCAGTCCATGTTGCCCCATGATGTCTTCATACCCTGTGTCATCCACTTCAACCTTGGCGTTCAAGTCGTTAATCAGAATGGTCAGGTCCTTGGATGAACATTTCTTCATGATCGACTGCAGCCTCGCATAGAACTGGTCTTTGTCGTTTTCGTGGCTGTCACTGTTGGGTGAGTAGCATTGGATGACATTCATTGTAATCCCTTCCTTCTTCGTCTTAAAGGATGCTGCGATGATCCTAGGCCCGTGAGGCTCCCATCCTACAAAAGCTTTCCATGCTCCTTCGGACAACACTAATGCTACTCCTTGTGTGTGTGGGGCGTTTTCTTCTCCGTGGCCGGAGTATATAAGCAATTTTCCCGTGGATGACCGGAGCTGTACAGCTTGCAACCAATGCGCTACGCCTATCCCAAGTATCGTCAGGTTGTATCTTTTCATTTCTTCAGCTATTGGCATGGTTCTCCCTGTCTCCCACATCGTGCGGACATTCCATGCACATATAATAATTGTTGCTCTGGTTGTCAGAAGCATCGTGGCTTTCGAATTAACTCGGCATTCACCATGAGGCGTCAGAACACAACTTCCAACTTCCAGGGCAGAGTTAAAATGATTATAAAGGTTTTTGCTGGTTAGCGTTTTTTTAGTAAGTTCGTTGTTTTACGGGATGGGTCTGATAACCCATGCAAAACACCCCTCTTTTATCCGGGCTTGGGACCAGCAGAAACCCAAAGGGGCTACAGGCTGAGTTAAAAGCAAGGTCGCAGTATGGTGTTAAAAATGGAAGTTAGATCTTAATGCTGCTAAGTGTGTTTGGATGTGTTCTGGGGATAAGTGTCCCAATTTCGATCTCTCCATAAACGGCAGTAATTTGTCTAGGCTTCAGTCAGTAGTTGACTTAGGTACTCTCATAACCTGTCTTTTATAGAACAGGTCAATATGCAGATATCTAAGCCATATCGACTACTAGGTTGTATACTACGTAACTTTTATAGCAATCGTTCTCGTATTCTGCTATATAAAGTTTGTGTCTGACCTTTGCTAGAATACTGAACCTTTATTCTCAGTAATGCTTCGATTAAGGATAAACTCAGATTGGAGTCTGTACAACGTCACTTTACTCTTCGTATTCTTGAGGCTGATCATACTCTAGACTATAAAACTAGATGCACTAAGTTAGGACTAGATACCTTATGGAAGCGACGGCTAAAATTAAACCTAATCTTCCTTTACAAAATAATAAACAAATTAGCGTTCTCATCGTCTAATACAATTCAGTTCGAGGAACCCTCTTGCTATAACTTACGCAATTCAGCCTCGAAAGTAAAAGTATCGCATTCTAAATCTGCTCTTTATATGAATTATTTTACAAATAAATTCCCGAGAATCTGGAACCATTTGCTTCAAGCCATTCGGGAAACAGATTCACTTCCTTTATTTGTACGGCACGTTAGTAACTTCATCTCTTCTGAAATCTCATTAAAAATGTTCTTACTCCGCTAGTGAAATAACAGGAACTCTGAATGTGTGAGCACCACTCACCTATCTTCGTCATATGATAGTGTTCTTCCATTTTAATCAGCCTATAAGCATGATTGGTATGTCTGAAGCATAAATACTAATCCAGCCCATTAGCTTTGTTAACCCCAGAATACCAGTGCCCCTTGTTTTGTGTTCTCTTTTGTTTTTCCTCTAGTTGTAGAAGATTATGTGCAAGACAAGTATGGAACTTACTGGCACAAAACTATTTTCTTCTCCTCAACATCCAAGTTCCAAGTACCCTTGGTCCTATCTCGCTACTGGACATGCGCAGTGACCCATTCTGCTAACCCCCAGCCGCTTTTTGGAATAGTAACGCATTGGTCAACAAGCGCACGGTACTTTATCATATATGCAGCATGCTACAATATCTATATTTAGTGTCCTAGTACTGGAAACTTTGTTGCAGTTGGTTTAGTTCTCAATTCATACGTTTATATGCAATGAAAGTCTTGACAGTAACTCTTCGTCGAAATATTTGTATGTATGTAAACTTATATCATTCTGATCATGCCTGTAAACTGGCATGCTCTCTTGTACACAAAATGATACTTGGGAATAAAGGCTATTTATTTATTTACCTATAAGTACATCCTTTTCTTGCTTTGTACGGGAGCCGATTAGTATTGTGAGAGCCTCTACCTGACCAAAATCCTTCGTCGGTAGGTATTATATCTGAAAATCGTAACCACACAGGGTAGTGGCCCATCGTTGCAGACAGTTTGCAGTATAAACGTTAATGCTGTTTTGGGACCAGAAAACTGTCATTAGTGGTTTGTGGCCTGTTAATAATGTGAACGGTCGGCCAAATAGCATCTGGTGAAACTTTTTACCCCAAAGATAATAGAAAGGGCTTCTTTCACTATTCGACTATAGTTTTGCTTTGTTGTTGTTAATGATTGTGAAGCATGGAGAATCACCTTCTCTGATCCATCTGGGTAAACATGTAAAATCCCAGCACCCATCCCATAGTTCGAAGCATCTGTGCAACCATAAAGGGTAGGGCTGCATCATAGTGTGTTAGGAGTAAGGTTGACGATGGTTGTTTTATTTCCTTTAATGATTCCTGGCATTTATCTGACCAGATCCATTTGGCATTTTTCGACAGTGGACTATTCAAAGGGGGCTTGCAGGCGGTGCAAGTCTGGAAGGAATACACCATAATGACTGACCATTGCCAAGAAGGATTGTAGGGTCACAACGTCTGTCGGTGGTGGTATCGTCTTCATAACTTCAATGTTTCCTGGATCAGGTCTTCTCCCATTTTAATCCACTATAAATACCAAGTAACATACTTTCTGCAGATGGAAATAATATTTTCGGCACAAAGTCAGAACCCTAAATCCCCAATTCGTGTGGGCAATAATTCCAGATTCCTTTTTAAATCGGCTCCATCTACATCCATTATGAGTTTATCATCCTAACAAGCAGAAGTACCAGGAATTTTCATGTAGCATCGTGTCCATGATTTGTCGGAAGACTTATGGGGCTGTCTTTACTGCAGATGAAAGTCTGTTATGGGGAAACAATCCCTTATGGGTGTTTATAGCAAAATATTGTTTGCATTCTTCGGCAGCTGGAGTTTGTTGGTAAACATCCTCTAAGTCTAATTTTGCGAAGTGTCATCCTTCTCTTCTGGTAATGGCAACGGGTATTGATGGGCTTCTAATGCTTCATTTAGGCCTGTAGAATAACTTACACATAGTCGGATGCATCTATTGCGCTTCTTAGCGATCACTATTGGGGCCTTCCATTCAGAAAAGTTTACAGGTTCGATGACACCAACTTTTTTGAAGGCGATCATACTCTTGCTCAACATTAGGTAAAGCAACATACGCACTGGACGTTTAGGTCAAAAAACTGGTGTGGCACCATGCCTGAAAACTAGTCGTGCTTTCGCCTAATTACATTCCCCAATTATTCTGCGAACACTCTGTGATATCTTTCTAAGACAGTGTCCTTCATATTTTTCTCTGAAACCTCAGATGTCCTTACACGGCTGCAGATATAATTAACCGAGTGGTCTGCCAGTTGCAGAGTTATCATAAGGTCAAGCACCAACAAATCTAACCCTGGACACCCCGTAGGGTATACTGTTGCGTTTGTCTTTGCATTCCCCTTCGCAATTTCACAGCATATCTCCCCGAAAATATTTAATTTACCTCCATGTGCACTGTGGGCTAGCTTAATTGTTGCACACACTGGGGGTTTGCCAATATGCTTCCAAGTTGCGCGGCTAGTAAGCGTTATGTCGAAAGCGGTGTCGAGTTGTAGACGAGTACGACGGCCGTTCACCTGAATGGTAACATTTTTTCAGCGATAATGCTGTGTACTAGTGCGAGCCACCATTATTTTGTTGGTTAATGCAAGAACTTCATATTTTCTGGAGTGAAATCTCGGTGGATGACGACGATGAAACTTTCGATTACAGTCAGTCTCTTTGTGTCCTTCACGATGGCATTTAATGCAACGGTGATCTTTGAATGGACAAATCTTCTTATAGTGCCATTCTCCACATAATCAGTATGGGGAAGGAGGCTGTGAGCCACATTGCTTTTGCATACTAGAATCTTTTCTCTCAATTATTCCGTGAACGTACGGAGGACGACTACCGTTCCCAACCATAGAAGCATAGAGTTTCAAGTTCACCAAACTCTGGCATTCACTGGAGACTTCTTGTCGAGTGATTTTTGGACACTGTTGAATTTTACACAGAATTATGGTTCTGATGTCAGCATTTTCACGTGATTGCATCATGCATACAAATACCAAACACTTAAACTGGTCTTATGTCACCGATGATAGTTTGAAGCACTCACACTCACGATTCACTAGGCCTGAGTGTTTCACCCAGTCGTCATAACCTGTTTTCGATAATTAAAGGCATTGTTAGCGGATGTTAAATAAAGGCGATTGTTCACCACAGATTTGCGAAAACCTCTCTATTGTTGCTCTGAAAGTAAAATCTCCTAGGTCCTTTGAAAGGATGAAGTTAGTGTAGCGTTCATGTTTAAGCGTGCCAAGATTTCGAAGAGGCATTCATACCGTCGTAGCATCATCGATTTTTTTCCAGGTAGACCGTGAATAACTCTTCATATTTCTTAGACCAAGAATGAAATGTAATACCAGCTAACCCATCAAAATGAAATACATTAATAGAGTTGATGAAGTAATCGGCGTGAGCTGTGCATGCGTTTCCTGATAGCCTCCTCTGAGTAAGATTCATTTGATGAGTTAAATAGATAGATTTTATCCTCACGTACTATTGTGTACATGAGAGCATGCCAGTTTACAGGCATGATCAGAATGATATAAGTTTACATACATACAAATATTTCGACGAAGAGTTACTGTCAAGACTTTCATTGCATATAAACGTATGAATTGAGAACTAAACCAACTGCAACAAAGTTTCCAGTACTAGGACACTAAATATAGATATTGTAGCATGCTGCATATATGATAAAGTACCGTGCGCTTGTTGACCAATGCGTTACTATTCCAAAAAGCGGCTGGGGGTTAGCAGAATGGGTCACTGCGCATGTCCAGTAGCGAGATAGGACCAAGGGTACTTGGAACTTGGATGTTGAGGAGAAGAAAATAGTTTTGTGCCAGTAAGTTCCATACTTGTCTTGCACATAATCTTCTACAACTAGAGGAAAAACAAAAGAGAACACAAAACAAGGGGCACTGGTATTCTGGGGTTAACAAAGCTAATGGGCTGGATTAGTATTTATGCTTCAGACATACCAATCATGCTTATAGGCTGATTAAAATGGAAGAACACTATCATATGACGAAGATAGGTGAGTGGTGCTCACACATTCAGAGTTCCTGTTATTTCGCTAGCGGAGTAAGAACATTTTTAATGAGATTTCAGAAGAGATGAAGTTACTAACGTGCCGTACAAATAAAGGAAGTGAATCTGTTTCCCGAATGGCTTGAAGCAAATGGTTCCAGATTCTCGGGAATTTATTTGTAAAATAATTCATATAAAGAGCAGATTTAGAATGCGATACTTTTACTTTCGAGGCTGAATTGCGTAAGTTATAGCAAGAGGGTTCCTCGAACTGAATTGTATTAGACGATGAGAACGCTAATTTGTTTATTATTTTGTAAAGGAAGATTAGGTTTAATTTTAGCCGTCGCTTCCATAAGGTATCTAGTCCTAACTTAGTGCATCTAGTTTTATAGTCTAGAGTATGATCAGCCTCAAGAATACGAAGAGTAAAGTGACGTTGTACAGACTCCAATCTGAGTTTATCCTTAATCGAAGCATTACTGAGAATAAAGGTTCAGTATTCTAGCAAAGGTCAGACACAAACTTTATATAGCAGAATACGAGAACGATTGCTATAAAAGTTACGTAGTATACAACCTAGTAGTCGATATGGCTTAGATATCTGCATATTGACCTGTTCTATAAAAGACAGGTTATGAGAGTACCTAAGTCAACTACTGACTGAAGCCTAGACAAATTACTGCCGTTTATGGAGAGATCGAAATTGGGACACTTATCCCCAGAACACATCCAAACACACTTAGCAGCATTAAGATCTAACTTCCATTTTTAACACCTTACTGCGACCTTGTTGAGCTCGGCAGTGACGCCACTGAATGTGTGTGCAAATTCGTGGTGGGAGGAAATTAGTACACTATTCTGAGTTCATTTACCTATAGAAAGGGTCTACCCATGCTGAAGCATTTGCATATATCGTTTATGTAAGCTATAAATAGCAGTGGGCCTAAGACACTTCCTTGTATAACACCACTTGTAACCGGTTCGGCCTTCGAAAGAGTGGAATTAATTTTAACTATTTGATATCTGTTACTAAGCAAAGATTTTAACCATGCAAGTAATGGATTCCTAATCCCAAAGGAAGAGAGTTTGCCTACAAGAAGCTTGTGGTTAACCATATCAAAGGCTTTAGATATGTCTTCTAATCACTCTTGGCCGAAACCTGGTGCCCCCCCCCGGAAAAGAGTATATGGTGATTTCGCCGGCCCTGTGCAAGGTATCAAATTTTAGTCGTTGCGGACGCTTTCACAAAGTGGCCGGAAGCATACTGTATCAAGTTTGACGTCAGAAGCCACAATTCAAAAATTGTCATGCTTTTTTGATGTCGCGACGTCCCAGAGGTCCTGGTGGCCAGTAACGAAACCCAGTTTGCATCATTCGCATTTAGACGTCTCTGCAGTGAAAAGGGAATAACGTACATGTGATGCCCACCGTGCCATCCTCAGTCCAACGGCCAAGCAAAGAGATTCGTTGGTACATCAAGAAGAGCCCCGATGGAAAATGATGCTCTGCATTTATGTTCGTTCGGAACCACACCTCATTTATTGATGTTGCGAATTGTGAATCAACTCTCGAATTATTCCTGCGTTGTATTTGTTCAGGGATGTTAAATTGCCTACTTCCTACGATAGAGTTCTGTCTGTTTTTTTTTCTACAGCAAATCGACCTACACTGAGTTAGAGTGGTTGACTAGGATACCTAACCTTATGGTTACAGTCTAACCGCTATCTCGAGTTGACTAAGTTTGTTCCTACTATCGATTTCTTGAAAGCATTTATATTTGGTTTAAAAAAATGCACATTTCAGCAAAAGGATCTCTTTGCAATAAATCTATTATCAAGCTGTAGAATTGCTTATATATATATATATATATATATATATATATATATATATAATTTTCACAAAACAATTCCGTGAAGAACATATAAACAATGAATGAATATGAGTAAGCTAGAAACATTTGATAAACATACAAAGTGACAAGTTCGACTACATAAGTGACAATTATAGGTAGTAAGATCAAACGAAATGCTGCTGGAAATACTAATGAGTAAGAATCAAGGTACGGCACATTTTCCACCGATTGTTTTTGCCTTTTCTTCCACTTTACACCATTTGATTTCTGTAGGTGACACCAAGTCATGTTGTTCCAAGGCAGTTGCGGTCTCCCTCAGTACATCAACTGAAATGATTTCTCTGCTATTCCTTGACTTGAAGCTCGATGTACAAACAATATTATCAGCAGTTTTGTCTCCCAGTCACCCCCCTTTGCTGTCAACAATTCTTTTAGCATGTGACTAATCCGCCATCAGGCTGTTGGTCTGCAGGTGATATGGTGTCGCCCTAACCTTTTCGATGCCTAGCTGCCCAAGACTGGATGTAAACATTTGCTCCCGAAACATAAACCTTGATCGGCTAATACCATTCTCGGAACGCCGTGGCCTGCCACGATGTGCTGGACCACTGCTTCAGTCACCGTCTTTTTACACTGATCAAAAATCGCAACGGCCACCAAAAGCGTAGATTTTTGGCCCCCACTCACACGTACTGGTTATCACTCGATGTCTGGGGAAACGGACCCATCAAATTCGTCATTCTTCCTTCAAGTCAGCACTCTAGCCGTAGTTGGTCTTAATCTGTCTTTCTGGTGTCTGCTACTACATTTCAACTTCCTGGTACGTGGCCACTCGAATTCTCGCAGGCACAGTGTCCATTGTGACTTTTCTCGAGTCTCTTGCAACCTGAACTGTCGCTGCCTCTGGTCCACACTGAAAGCTGTCTTCTACCTGTCACTTGCCCACGCTGGTAGATGCCATTAACCTGACCCGAGGTCTAGTATCGTAAACAACTTCGCATATTGTAAGCGATCAACGGTTTTGCTACGGTCAACACTGTGCATGGTTCCAACTCTGTTTTACTGTCATACCTCCAGTACTCTAGGATTTGATCCGATAATTTCATCTATATCTGCCAAGTAGGGTTTGGCTACCTGTATAGCTACGCATGTATCAAGTCCTACGTTGCATGTTCGAAAATCACTTATATACATGTCAAGATGCTAAAAACTAGATCGGTAAAACATTACACAATATGTACAACGTGGATTGATGGAATAAAACGTCTCACGCGATTTTATATCACCCACATATATAAATACAATTACTTCCAACCATGATCGCTTTCTACCTTATTCGCCTTTTAGACGTCCGTGTTGATATATTTGAAGGCTGACATGCAGAGTACCTGCACACTGGGACGATAAATAATATTAGAGGAAAATGGAGCAATTAAACACGAATATATGTATTATTCGTAGCAGTGTTGAAAAAAATAACTACATAAAAAAGTACATGAAGAAAGTACCCAATCAAGAGCTTTCCACACAATTAATTAGCATTTCTAACTTGAATCTACTAGTAAAAATGAATAAATGTAGATAACGAACACCTTGTTATGCGAAAATAACACCTTTCAATTACAGTTGGGAGAAAGGCTTGAATAAAAACGTTCAGTGACCATTGGTACCGGTTTACACCACCTCAATCATTGTGACTCCTATAAATAGTAACGACGGTAAAGACTTACCCTGACTGAGACTTTTAGGAGTGGTTGAAAGAAGAAAGTTTATATATAAACTTGAAAAATATCCTGTATGCGACCAAATTTTACGCAGTCTTTTCACAATATCTCCTGCGATTTAACACAGACGACAAGATAGAAGTGAGTAGGGAGGCATCAGTCCATGAAGTCCTTGACTACTGGTCTAAGCCATGTAGGTAGATGTAGATTACCTAGATGGGGTCCGCGTGATGATCGCAATAAATGGCTGAAGACACTAGGCGATATGGTTCAGAATCAGTCACAGTGACGCAAGTGTATTCACTCTTTAACTTCATCTAGATCTTGAATTCTATTGTTATTTTCTGGACATCTTTACTTTACTCTTCCCTCTTGTATTCTGTCTATACGTTATCTCAATAATCTCGTAGTCCTAGTGTGGTATGACAACTTGAACCTACAGACATTTGTGCCCGGTTCTACGTTGATGATAATGAGCAGGGAGGGATATAGATAAAAAGTAAACGGATTTACGTCTATACTAACCATCTAGAGGAGTAATTGGTCCCCACCCTGTGTTGTATCGTGATCTAGTAATGATACAAGGTCTAGAGCCTTCAGCTAGTAGCCTCAACTAAAATAAATATGGTCAGTATCGAAGACGAATGGCGACAGAACTAATTAATTTGAGATAGACTGAGTAGATCACCAGTAACGGTAATAAATGAGCGTGAAAGCTGAATAACTTTGTAAGTGAAGAATGTTTATATGTTGACAACGGAGACTATCATATGAGTGATTACAGAGTGTTCATAATTCATAAATATGAAATTCTGCAAATGAATTATGTAGACCATTGACAGTCACGTTAACGAGGTCGTAACTGACTTACATCACAGATGATAGAGTGACAAGTTATATACGGAGGTTACAAAACTCTTTGTTTTCGTTAACATCACACTAAGTATGTCAACTACCTATGAAAGTTAAAAAAACACATATCTAAACAAAAATACTGGAGATAAACTACTACAACAAAGCTTGTCATGGAAAGCTACATACAATCAGAGGAACTTCTCCATAATATAATTAAATCTTTTTAATTCACCTACCAATTTAACTACACTTACATTTTAAATCCAAACACCAGTCGAAGAGAATTTAGTGACAAGCTTCTCATCAACGATTTTATCTACGACATTTGTACAGTCATATCATAAATACGAATATACAAGTGTAGTAAATGACGGTGTTGGAAAAAAAATCACAAGAATACCTTTGTTTAGATCAGTGACTAAATACATCACTTTTATAACTCTTGGAGAACTTAAAAGACGACATAAAAAACTAACTATGAAATAATAACCACTAGAGGAACAAAAGTCTTTCATTTTCAAAAAGTAAGTTGTGTACTTCTAATGTCATTAGTCCAAAAGAAATGACTAGGTATGGGATAATAGTATTATAGTAAGTTGTGGTCATTAAACTGTTACTGGTAGTATGAACCATGTCATATTGTGAAGTAATATACAACTACATAATATAACGAATCTTCAGTGATCATAAGTACTTTTATAGATCACATAACCGTAAAACATCAGAATTCTTTACATTACACAGGTTACAACTATTATGAGAATAAACGAAGTTACATTTCATTCAATGCAGTCTATACAAAGAAACAACAATACAATACAAAACAAATAAACGTCCAAATTTACTGTAATCATAGTATATGAAAATATTTACGGCTTCCAAAGCTTTACTAAACCGTCCTCTGAATAAGTGGCAATAAGATTTTGATGAGGATGATGTGCACAACCAATTACCTCTTTTTCATGCACCTATAAATCATGGACACAATACACTAATAATTTATTCAAATTGGTGATAAATAAAAATTGAGGTTAAATGTGGATTGACAAAGAAGAGGATACAGAATGAACCGTACAATGAACTATACAAGTAACATAGTTTTAAAACTTTATTATAACAGATTAACACTATTATTTAATTTAACTGGGCAATACTATCAATGATGCAACACAGTTCTCGGAAGACATGGTGACTCAGTAGTTAGGCTGTTCAACTTTCAACAAGCAGATCGGTTTCAGTAAGACTCCTCACCTACTTTGGTTTGGGTAGCTCAGTAAATCAATACCAGAATATAGTTTAACAATATGGAAAGAATGAAGCACAAAGTCTGGGTGACAGGGAGTAAATGTCCTTGTGTCACCATGATAGATTCCGAACCACGTCATTAATGTCTTCAACCATTGATCCCAGTTATTGCGCAGACCCTAACCAGATAGTGTCTGCACTTATCAGCGCAGTTGAAGGCAGAAGTCAACGACTTCATGGACTGATACAATGTTTAAGATAAAAGTTGCATTCTGTTTAGACCTGTTTAATAATGTTATGGTTGATAGACTCTTTAAAAATGAAGCACCAAAAACTAACCACATGACATGAAAGTGATCATTATGAGCGAAAAACGGAGTTAGTGTATAAGGCGTTCGAATTTAAAGCACCAAGTCGCAAGTTTGAGTCACTCTCCACCACCTCACCTACTTCAGTTTGAACAGTTGGGCAATATTACTACCCACACTTATGCACATGCAAAGCGAGACTCGAAGCTTCAATACGAATCTGCACTTAATGAGTTGCTTCATTAATCATTTCCATAACTGATAACTGTTGATCTAACTCACTGTTGGCACTAATCAGTAAGACTTCGCAACTTAGTTATTCATTATCATGAGAAAGAGTATAACTGTGTTAGCAAAATGCTAGTTTGAGTCAATCATAATTAACACATAACCTAGCACAAACATGTACTGTTGATATATTTAATATCAACACAATCAGTTAAAAACGACAATAAATAGTATGTTACGATAAGTCGCTAGTTACACATGTTAAAATATTAACGTAATGAATAAGTCTAACAAAAAAACACTTCAACTGAACTTGTACTGTACCTCCTGGGCTATAATTCATAAAACCCCCCCAAAAAACAGAGGAAATAAAAAACGCTACATATTTATTACTGCACCCACCGACAATCACATAAGGAAAAGACTGGGTATTTACAGAACTATCAGGATGTCCTTTAGAATCAACCATGCCAGAACTGGTTCGTTTATTTCAACATGTTGAAGAGGAAAATATTTCCCGACAAAGTGTAAGAGATTAGAAAATATGATACCAAGGATGATGAAAACGAACAGAACGTATCGTTTAACGCAGGTAGGTAGGTAATTAAACACTACACTTATTCCATACGCTATAGATGCAGTTCGTAACTGATTCTGCAAAAACCTAAACTTATTTTCTGAATTTAAAAAAAAAGCTGCAACAATACAGCAAGCAAACAACTGAGAAGAGAGATCAACTACGATCCTAAGACTCATATAACTACTGTTTAGAGTTGAATTTAAAGTATAGAAACACTAGGTTTCAAGCCCGAATTTTTTAACATATTAGTATAACTTCCATGCCACTTACAGACTTATGCCATCGACGTTGAACAATAAAGTTTATCCTGAGTAGGTGCTTACAAAAAAATTTTGACTGGAACTCTAACTGTATCAAGTAAGTGGCTGCAAACCAGTCTAAATGTGACAGTTAATGGTACTACCCGGTTACCTTAACCGAATTGGAGAGGAACTCCAGCCTACGACTTAGTGACCGGGAGTCAAATGTATTAAATACCGAGCCATCACTTCATGTAGAGGCTTCCGCAACCGATTGGTTCTTCGAGCCAAAGTAAATTGAGGGTGATAATGATGTAAATTCGTTAACGTAGACAAGCTGTTATCGAGATGCAATACTGACTAATGTCTGCCCAACTCATGCTTACATAGATGTAGGTTGAGCGATCTATCTTTATCTAATCAGCGCTAGTGAACAGTCGAGAAAATGCGAGAAGTCGTAAACAAGTTCTAATGCTTTTTTTCAATTACACTGAGCTCATCTTGTCACTGGAATATAAATCGTTCTAGGCTCAACTGGTGCACTCATTTAGTATCAAGTAATTGAATTTAATGAGCAATAGAATACTAGATAGAGGGAGAAACCTACCGCAAATCTAACTTAGCATATCAACTTACTCTCATTGTACGCTCCAATTTACCACCAGCTGCAACATTAAAACAATACAACAAATGATCCTCAGCTACACAATAAATCCATTCACCTCGTCCACTAAGTGTACAATCAAGGAAATCTCCACCTTCACGTTTACCACTTGAGAAACTCCGAACAATCTATAAAATAAACAATAATATTTTTAGAATATTCATGGAATAAGTTGTCCAGAGGAGAGAGACAGATAGGAAGTTAGTAAACCAGTCGAATATGAATGAAACGTAGTCAAATCATTCCTCGCTTAAATTATTTAAATATAGTTGGATAAACAATTTAATAGCTACTGTATGATACATACCGTATGTAGTCTATTTAAACATTAAGGTAATTGGTAAAGATGTGGAGTGGTTAGTTGTACTTTTGGATTACCTAGCCTAAAAAAGTAGGTGGTAGATATAGAATGTGCTAGGGATTCGGAATCCCTAAAAATACAATTATTCATTTTATCAAGTTGTTTAAAAATTCCCATGCTTATTAAAAACAAAGACGTTTGAACGAATATTCTTTTCGATAAATGCTTATCAGGTTCTACATTTATTAGTTCAGAATTATCAGTGACAAAAATAGTCAGTTCTGAGGCGGGTATAACATCATTTAAATATAAAGGATAATTTGGATATAAATTTTGTCTCAACAGATTATTTGTAAGATGCGAATGTTAATGTTGAAATAGTCATCATTATCATGTAACTTGTGAAACGTAAACGACAATTGAAATGAACAACAAGCTTATTAATTGACGAATTTTGATTATCACTTACTCCATTTTGTAATTTCTTACCTATTCGGTTACATTTTAAATAGCATTCAGCCTTTGTCTAATCACATTTTATCAAGTTGTATTGATTTTTTGTTAATATGATTTGTAAACTTTCATCACTTTTATGTGAGCACATTTGACAACATTTAATTGTATTTATTGAAAATGTTGATAATTACAATTTGATTTATAATCACTACGATTATTTTGTATATATAAAGGAATGTGTGAAATATAATTGAATCTGATTCTGATTCCAATCCTATCGGCTCGTTCTTCTATCTCTGGCTTAGGACCGAGTGGGCATAGGGCAGGCGCGCATTATCAATTAGGCACACCTCAATAGGCGTCCCGCGCAACCGAACAACTTTTCGCACGTCATAACAGAATGTCAGAGAAAACCTATAAAGTATTTTTATGAATAATTTCAATTCGCATGAAGATTAAACAGAAGCTCGTTATAAATTGTTGTCTCTGTGGGATGTCGACCACGAGTAGCAACATAATTTCGGTATTCCTAAAGTTTGCGAATGTGTGTTCCAACGCAATAATCACAACTTAGTTGGCGTCATCACTTTAAAACACTGGCGTCGGCGGCTTAAACACACAACACGAATTTTATCACAGGTCACGCATTATTTGTCGACGCTGGCGACGAGTGAATACAGAGGCATCGGTTTATGAAATGGTCTCGTAATATGAAAGTTGCAAGGGACTGTCAACAGTCGGTCCATTAAAATTCTCTGGTTGGATTTCTAAAAATGGCGTAATTTACTAGTTTAAGGTTATATCAGAGATACAAGTAATAGAAGAAGCCAGTGGTGATCGTGAAGTAGTCTTCTAATAAGTTCATTTATTTGTTGTATTTCGTTCCAAAAAGTATATCCTTAAATATAATAATAACTATTATTATGAATCATGATTGAACATCTATTCAAAAGCAAAACTTCTCATTTAATTTCAAATAAGAATTTCCTACCTGCCCCTGCATATTCATTATAACGACTGTATTGGAACGACTAGCCACTACAAACTGATCAGTATTACGAGGCATCAAATGAACTGAGTGAATTGACACTTCATGACCAACTAAACCAGATATTGCCTATATGAAGGATTAAATAGAAAGATAGTAAAATTTACGATAGGGATTAATAAAACCAAAGTGTAGCATGATTTAAAGTAACAAGGTAAATTAGTCGGAATGTCACTAGTAGTGGAATCCAAGACATACGTTAAGATCTGTCCCAATAGTTGTCGTTAATATCAACTATAGGAAAACTCAAACTGTTACAGATGTAACTCCATATTAATTGAACAAGTTAGTAGATATATCCAAATCCCGTAGTTTATTGCTTAACGAGTTGGGCTTCTAAAACGAAAGGAACCGGGTTTCAGTCAAAGCGTCAGTATCGCTACCAAGATGTGTCAAGTACACCTAGCCGACAAGTTCAAACTAGGACGAAATGTTCATCCTGGATTTCACTACAAGCCATGAACTAACTTTACTAAACTTAAAGCTAAAGGCAATACCGAAACAACTGATCAACATGCATATATACCAACAGAGACTGATCAAATTCAGTCCTTCATATAAAAAACTCAAATTCTTACATATATAGTGAATTAAATATTGAGGGCTGAGAATTTGCAATATTAAACTACAGGGCAGAAGAGGTAGATAGTATTAGTAGTGATAGAAGTAGTGATGCTAGACAAAGGTTAGTACATATAAAGTATGATGTAATAGACGCTATTTCTATCCGCATAAACAGCTTTGGTGTCTACCATTAACGATAATACTAGCTGGCTGAAATGTGATCTCGGTATCTGAATATGTACACATGGGGAACATGAACTGAAAGTACATTTATGCGAAATCATGAAACAATAACTAAAATTTGAAACGATCAACTCCACACTGGCGAGATTTTTAAATTCGACTCTAGAAAATGTTTGGAAAGACGATGGTTTATCATCGTTCAAAAAAGTTTACTAAGTAAAATGATATAAGCAACCTGCATAAAATACTACGTCTTTAAAGACTTAAACAAGTATCACGTGTATAAAGTAAAAAAAAAAACCTGTTTGAAAGTGTATTATTTACCAGAAATTTAACTTGAATCAGTCAAAAATCAATTTTTCGTAATCGGCATTTCAGATACGCAACAACCACAGATGTGTCATCTAATCAGGCTTAATGAAACCTGTAACGTGAATGGATTATTACAAAGGGACAAAGTAAATGTTTACCTACGGCTAAAGCGAGGGATACGTGCTTGACAGATTCAAATTTATTAAGAAATAAAAATGTGTAAAATACTAAATTATATAGATAAATCTTCGTGGAAGGTTTAACCATTTTCAAATGAATTTAACACAGTATAAACACCTTGAATGTATTTGTACACTCGCCTGAGCGAATAGACCATATACGTACAGATCCATCAGCACTTCCGCTAATAATATTATGCCCATCAGGTAAAAATGCTACTGAATTCACAACACCTGTATGACCAGTAAACTCTTTGATTATTTTACATGATTTCATTCCATGTATTCTGATGAATTTATAATAAGGAATAAAAGAAGAATTAAAAGTTAATGTAATATTCAGACAACGATGCATAACACAAGTAACTACCAGCTGCCAATATATGAATAGGCTAGTGAAGAATAAGTAGGAAGAAATCTAGAAACCTCCAAACTAATATGTAGTATCAGTTTAAGAAGTTGGTGACTATTCTCTTTAGTCATGTAGAAAGGTATAAACTACCTAATTGGGGTCTGTGTAACAATTTCAATCAGTGGTTGGAGACCTTGAGTGATGTGACTTGAAACTGGACACAGTGGAACAAGTGGATCCACTCTTCATCTTCATGCGGATCATATATCCCACTATTCTTTCAAATAAATTTTGTCTAATTACTTTCATGTTGAACTATATTATGGTAGTAACCTTTTTGATTTGGTCTCGTCGTCCAAAAGTAGTATGGCGACTCAAATTAAAGCACATGTTCTGGGCTCTATTATGATGGACTGCATCCGCAACCTCACTAAGGATAGAATTAAGGACTCTTAAGCTACACGGCGAAAGTCCAACTTCCGGTTAACGAAAGTGGCATGTAACCGTTTACGTTCCTAACTTCAACCAACTCGTGGTAACGCGCGACCAATATCTAGTGCCATCAACGAGTATCTGCCTCTCTCAACATGAAGTTGGAAATATAAGTCACTAGATGCCATCTCAGTGGTTGGAATGTAATGCACTCACAGTAAGATCTTAAGGTCCTGGATACGATTCCTAATATAAACATGGATGTGCACTCCTTAGGATTCACGTGCTACGATGAAACGTGTTTAGTGCTCCTTAATAGTTGTCTAACTACAATCAATCCGTGAAGTAAAATTAAAAACAGTTGGTATGAATTTTAAGAAACCACGTCTTATATACGCGTATATATTCGAAGTATGCACCTAGTCAAAGAAACTAAACAAAACCGTATCTAATGAATCAATGGTCAAAAATACTGGATTGAACACTTATAATACAGGGGGGGGCAGTAAAACCTAAGTACATGAAAGTTGAGTGGATATTAACTAATAGCAAACTAATAAACACACAAATAAATAAATAAATAAATAGATGAAGCAGTTGATATAGTAAACAAAAAACTGAATTACCGAATACTATGATCTAAACTAGCTGATAATAAATGCGTATTATCTTTAGAGAATTGAATAGCTGTAACACCTTTGTGGTGTGCTTTTTCTAAACGTTTTAAGCACTGACCATTCTGGATACGCCAAATTTTAATTGTTCCATCGTTAGCACCAGATGCTAACATCTCAGAATCACGACTAAATGTTAGACATAACACACTATCTTCCATCATCATAAATGTATCCTAAAGATTTAAAAATCAAGTAGAAAAATGACTTTTTGTAGACGACAGTAAAACTTCAAACTGAAAGGCGAAATAAATGTGCATTGTTCCTAGAAGTGGGATCCTGTTTGGGACTCGTCAGTTAAATGCACTTTCTGTATCTCAGAGTTGATGTTTGCACTGAGACTGAAACTCATTAACTTGTTTAAGACCTAACACACTATCCACTGAGTTAAGAGAGCCCCTAGAATATCGAGTGTAAAATTTTCTGTACTTGGAATGATTTGGGATCTCGAGCATCTGAAGCAAAAGGTACTAGAATAGAATCCAAAATTGGACATCAACACTAAGATGTAATGGATACATTGAGCTGATGGGACCCAACTAGGATAAAATGAGACTCATAGATTCCACCCCTAGCCATGACCTAAATTTACTAAAACTTATAACCAAGAGCACTATTACGGCAATCTGCTAAAGATGCATCTATGCTGATGAGGGATGATTGAATGCAATTCTTGACATATGTGGCCTACGCCTATAGTGACTGGTTAATAGAATCGCAGGCGATGAGTTACGGTTGAATGCATACATAACTGCGACTTGTATACTTATTTTTTTATTTGGTATCTAACTTGACAATCGGTATTACTATAATATACGTCTGGGTGTGACTAATCTAGTTCTTGATCTTTTAGTTGGATTATCATGTCTGAGTAAAATACTAAAGCAAGGCAAGGGGGTAGCTGTAGTAATCATATTGCGTATAGTGAAGCAACTAAAAATAACCCGATCATCCTGTGTATATATATAAATCCTTAATCTCAACAACCAGGAAACCAGAACTCTTAGAAATATACATATTATAAATCCAAAGCTGGATTTAAAACTTTTGTAGAGGATCACTAGGATTCTTGTAAAAGAAAATAAGCGTGTCCAATAAATCATTAGCTAAATTCTGCAATTTATGAGAGGCCTAGTATTAATAATGCATATTGATTGTGCACGATTCCGTAAGTGAAAAATTTATACTAATGATAATCACATAATTTAAGCTAACAGCATCACTCCCCACTAATATGGAGACAGTCTTTACGGCTATTAGACATTTAAAAGCGCTCCCCGAAGAATAAACTAGCTAGTTACTACCTACGGAAAATTTGATACGGATGTGTTGTTCCCAGTTATGACACATACATCAAAAATAAACTTTAGAAAGTGGGAAGTATAAATTAGCACAAAACTCAGGATTCAACACAAATAATAAGATGTAATGAGATTTTTTAATCACTGATGTAACCAGCCCATCAAGTACAGGTTAATGTAGCCGACTTTCAGCCAATATGTGAAGGCTACCACAGCCGCACAAACCAAATTAAGCGAAGCGACGTTCAAACTTGTAGAAGACAGAGTCCTTCAACCACTAAATCACCGTCTACCAGCAATTAGTCTACGCTGAATATGTAATGAAACTCAGTTGACATCTATGGATACCTTAAATCAACACAAAAAGTTATTTAAGATCATTTAGGCCTACCTGAGCTTGATATTTTAAATCTTTTCTTAATTTTCCCGTTGTAAAATTCCATACTTCTATGAAGCCATCTACTGAACCAGTTACAAGAAATTGACCATCCGGACTGAACTTGGCACATTCTACATGACACTTTTGAACTACCTAAAAGATAATAATGGCAATAGGCCGGAAATATCAAAAGGTGTTGTTGCGTGATTAAAAAAACAAGGATAGACAAAAGGCAATGTTTTTAAAAGAATCTGTAAAGCTTTAAGAGTTGTTTAGAGATCTAAGCCATGTTGGTAGATGCAGATTACCTGGTTGGGGTCCGCGTTATAATCGCAATGAGTGGATGGACACAACTGGGCGACATGGCTCAGAATCAGTCACAGTGGCGCGTGTATTGACTCTTTACCTCTATCTGGATCTTAAATTCTATTATTCTTCTCTGCACACGTTTACTTTACTCTCCCCTCTTGTATTCCGTTACTGTGTTACCTCTGTAATCTCGTAGTGCTAATATCGTATGACAAATTGAACCTATGGGCGTATGTGCCCGGTTCTATGTTGTTGATGAATGAATGAATGCTTACAGATACTTTGAAATTCTTGTGTATAATGCATGTAGTCACTTTCAGAAACTGAAATTAATTGATATGTAACTAAGAACCAGTATGATCAAGGTCATTCTAACTATCAACCAAATTATGACTTAAAATTCAAAACTCAGTTAACAAGAGTGCCATAGATCTGCATAATTAGCTTCTGCTGTATATAATAGTCTGACACAAATGGACATAAGGTCAAATTACCATACCACATTAAGAGAGATGAGACTAACTGGGTAAATGGCAAATGAGTCGAAACAACGTAGAAGGAATGATAATGAGAAAGACTAAGTATTCAGAATGTAATTCACAGAAGAATGATAATGAACATATGAAATAACACTGGAACACGAGATCTACAGGAAGATAAAAAGCGGATACTCCAGTAACACTATAACTTCCTTAAGAAATGTAACGAAGTATCTTCAACCAGTGGCTGTCTCCCAGACCCCAACCAAGTAGTCAGTAGTTGCCAATAAGATTTAAAGGGTCGATGCCAAGTGTTGATATGAGTGTCATCTAATTTATTTCAACTTACTCTTAATTCCGGAGACAATACGACTGTTCACTATTATCTGCGGCAAGGTAAATACAAATAAATCGCTAAATACTGCACTGTAGAAGTCTACTAGCTGAAGATACTATATGACTTTTTTTATATAATAAGTGAAAGTTCTAAATTATTAGTTGCTTATTTTCTTTTAGTTTAAGAGTTTACCGCTGATAATAATTCCATAAAAGTGGTTCTCCTGACCAGAAGATAATTCGAAAATAATCGTTCTATATTTAAAGTTAGCAATTTAAAAAATATAGACTAATAAATGCTACGTAATACTAAAAGAATGAGACCTGATAATTCGAACAGATCATGCATGTACACATACATAGTCAGTATTAAGACAGGTTACTCACATACGTCTACTCTTCCACAGCTTTTAAAGGCATATCAAAAGAAAACTATCTATAAATTAACTAAGTCGTCAAAACTAGTAGGTATTGATTATTTACATCCATAAAATATATGTACACTTACTCGTATAACAGTAGACAATTTCGTAGGTGGCTTTTCTTCTTCCTGTTCTCGCACTGCAGCCTTACCACGAAACACATCAATTGCTGTGCCAGGTGGCAAGAGGCCTTGATGTTGCTGCCATTTAAGCGCTTGGCTGAGCAAAGCTAACAAACGTGACGGAGCTACAACACTAACTTCTTCAGACAAAGAGCTAGCCAGGGCTTGGCGACGCTTATCTTTTGACTGGTTGTCGGAATAAGCCTAGGTGATTCATAATTCAGAGTAAATATTTGTTACCTCTCTAGGATCAAAATAAGACCGATTCAAAAGATTCTCTAAGCGTGTATAACGTTCAGATTGTATACGCTTCATGGTAATCATTGGTTCCGTTTGTCTAAGTATTGATCTGGCTGCACCAATATCACGCAGTTCAATCAATTCAATAAATATCTTCATTTTGCATTGTACTAAGAATCAGAAGATTACCTGCTCGTATAGGTCCATTAATTTCTGTTCTGGTAACTTTAAATATTGTACAGTTTGTAAAACAATATCCCAATGACCATTAATGATATCCGACATAAAACTTTCTATAGATTCAACAGTATTCAATGACACTCTTGTTTCTTCCTTGTAAAACGCAAGGTACATGGAAATGAGAACATTGAGTTATCGCTTACTTACTTGTAATGTACGTAATGTTCGCAGTAAATTACTTTCTTTCAAGTATTGCTCGACTAGACGAACTACACTGTAAGTAAAATTTAGTTACAACACACATAGTGCAAAGGGATTACTCAGCAGATTCAATTTCGATGTCCATCAGAGAGACAACTTCGTTTGCTTATAAGTCGTAATATGATCCTATGAAAAAGTAAAAAATTGGGCAAAAGAAAGGTGCCAAATTAAACCGAAAAAGCCACAGATAAGTATCCGCCCAAATTAATCTTCAAACAAATTGAGTTTATCTGTATTTAAAGGCCAAATGGACTTTACAGTTTTCTTCCGCCAGGATAGGTATGATCGCTTATTACGTTAAAACTAACTTCTCCCGGAAGCGATTGCTCATTTGTCAATTGAAAAGTATATTATAGTTACATTACTTTAACAGGGTATTTTTATATTGACATAAACATCATTTTACTATACTCCGTTAAAGCTTAGGTTTACGAGCAAAAATAGCCTGATCGTGCAGAGAATTTTAGTGTTACTAATACGATTAAGAAATGACTGCATTGTGTGCCGTTTGGGGAGCAAATAGCAAGTGAAATTTATCTAGATGATGTCACACAAGACTTATATATGAATGTATCTGACTCACTGCCGGTTGCTTGTATCAGATTATAAGTTCAGTTTTACTAACCGCCTATGCTCTGTGTATAAACTCTAAACAGTCATAGCGACTCATGCATACATGTGATTAGCAGGATACGCGCGTGATAGAAATGTAAGTAACAACGATTGAGAAAGGATTGTATTTGAACTGAATAACTCCCCACAATCAAACAAGATAAGCTCGAAAGCTAAAATCAACCCATGGGTCATATAGGATCCAATCACGCTGTAAGATGAAAAAAAATACAACCATTAGAAACTCCATATTATTCCCAGGGGCGCTAAAGTCTACTACAGACTTTGAAACGGAAAACAATCAGATGTTCGTCAAGCCTAATATAAAAATTAGCAGTATGCAGCATGTACAATACTCTCCAGAATTGATTCCGAAAAACTATATTTTAATGTTAAAACGCAGTTCATTTGAAACGAGTGAGGATTGAATTTAGATACATTGAAATTTACCAGGGTAGCTCGGTACAGATCCCACCTATCCCAATCTAAGCCAGGAATATAACTAAAATAGAAAACGTAAGAGCAAAAATGTAGGTAGGAGAGTTGATGTTACACTATTCAGAGTTACATTAGTGAAGAAAATTTTCTCCGACGTAAAATAATCACAACCTGATCCAAATAGCATTTAAAGATATTTTTAATAATTGAGGATAACTTTAGGAAACCATTAACAAAAGCGAGTAGGGTTTAATGCAAATATGAGGAAAATGTATAGCTCCTTCCAACATAATGGGAAATTAAAATAAGCTTTACATATTAACATATAAGTACCTTAGGCTGTCGTTCAAAAGCAACCGCCAAGATAAAAGCAAACTGCTAGATAAATTGCGGACTTTTTAAGACTATATTATCTCGTACTCTGTCGTCTATACACTAACACAGTAAGGATGTCCCTATAAGAAAGACAAAGTAGCTCAGCACTCGAAATGATGCTTTACATTAATCAACTTCCAATATCTGTTTGGCTAGGAATCCCAATTCAAATAAATTCTTCAATTAGCGTCTTATTGTTTATTGTCTGGTTTTAGATCTTTGGCGATGCATGCTGAAATTTTGTAGCCACTCAGTTGTACTAGTTCTGGTGATTTTAGCCTAGAAATTTAGATAACTTTTGATTAGAAAACGTTGCGTTCAAATAATACAGAAAAGATGTTTCACAATATCTTTTATGTTTCAGTTTATTTTTAAATGTTTTTCTGACGTTGCATATTTTTAACCATTCTTTACTAATTATTGATAACCGTTCCGATAGTATATTGTTCATCTATTTAGAAAGCTGAAAAGAAAAAATCAAGAAGCAATGGAGGGTAACGAAAATAAATAAGTTTTTGTAACAAGGAAGAACAGAAATAAAGAATGATGCAAAGACAAATTATTTGGACCCGAAGGTCACTGTGGGGCAGCTGTATCTACACTTTTTCTTCCCTCAAATCGTGAGCTTATAATTTCATAGCATTATTTCCACACACTAATTTTTTTCGTTATAGACCACGTTCTATATGTTTACTTTTCTTTGTTTTTTTCTTAATATTATCGTAAAGCAACTTTTACTAATATGATGTTAATCTTTCTGTGCTTTTGAGGTACTACAACTTGACTGATTCACACATACTTCAGATTTGATGTTGATCATACATACATATATACTAGAAGGTTGGTATTTATGACAGATACCATTCAAGATGAATGAAAATATGAAAAGCAGCATAGAAAATAAGTCTCGTAAGCATTTAAATGTTGTTGAGGCGGGATAAGACTAGGTCTTTAAAAGAAATATATTTTGACAGAAGTTCGAACCTAAACTCCATCGACGAATAAAGACAGTAAGAGACGTGCAGGTGACTGTGTGTAGAGAAGTAGTGATTCTGTGAGGTCGATAGAAAAGTGATAAGAATAGGTGTGATAGATAAGTTATCCTGGTGAATAAGCGAAAACAAGTGTTGGGAAGCACAAAAGTTGGTAGGAGTAGAGTAAGTAGACTCAATATACAGATAGGTGAACACAAGCCTATACAGTGGTAAGGTGCAATCGTGATGACTAGATTGGTTCTGGGATGTAGGAATGATAAACAAGTATGCTACGATGATCAGTGGAACAAAGCATTTACCAAATTACTTACCAGTGAAGCCAAATGATGGTGGACCATAAATAGTTACGTGATCGTTCACCTACTTTTTAAAACTGACAATCAGTGAAGCGTGTTCTTGATCGACTAATTCTTCTGTGATCTTACTTTTTTAATGATTTTTTGGTTTACATTTCTTCTGGTTTTGCTTTCGGGGATTGGATGGTTAGCGGTAGAAAAAATTGGCTTGTCGGCTTACCTGTATTACTAATAATATCGCAGCAGTTGTTGGGTTATTTTAGAGTTACTTGTAGCTCATTGAAAAGAATCTAAAATGACCAATCTCAATATAGTTACTTCCGTAGAGTTATAACCTAACCATTTGTCGTTATCTGTACTTTTTCCAGGAGGTCTGTATTGCCTTTAAGAGTAGAGGGTGCAGCAGTGTCGTAAGTACCAAGATGAGTCCTTATATGTGTTTCGGAAATGAGTTAAAATACTCTGGAACCAGCAAACCTTACTGTCCTGAGTAAAGGTGATGAATAAAATAGAACTTTGAATTATTTCGTACATCTCTTCTTGGATTGACAGGGCAAAATGTTTGTGTTTCGATTAGGAGTCAGCAACATTCAGATGCGTAATTATGTATTGTGTATATTATAACGTACCATTTTAGGTTTGTATATCCCTCTTAACATTGGCGATGTTGTCAGTCGTATAATGACAGCTTGTTTTTGCTTCCACTGTCCTGTTTAAAAACAATTGTTAAGACCAACTGATATTCGGTTTAAACATTTGGATTACAAAATAGTGTACACAATATTCCGAGCCTTACTTAGTCTCCTTAGCACCCATAAATAAGCTTAATTAGTTTGACAGAAAGTGTTCTCTTGGACGTGATTGATGAAAACAAAAAGTGGTGGTCGGCAGAAGAGTAATGGTTCTGTGAGTCCTATGGAGAAGACCTTCCTGAGAAGAATGCCATGTAGTGTCACAGGGTTTAAAGAAATAGTAATAATAATAATCATTTGTTTCTGAAAACAGGTGCACACTAGTTCTACAGGCGCGGCCATTTTGATACAAATAGCATGGTATAATGATATCTAAGGAGTCTCAATAAATTAACTTTAAGATTGTAACAAACACGTCTTGAATTTTGCATGGGGTTGAGCGTAGAGTTCAAGATTACAATAATAGTTACACTTAACAGAACATTCACATACAGGAACATAAAACAAATTGAAAAAGGCTGACGAAGGTGACATTCACAACCGAGGCAGACTAAGACAGATAAAGAGCAATAGTCAAAGAAGTTGAGCATTGGTACCATTGAATGTTGTTTGGTTGAGTCGAATTATATTGTTACCAGCCTTTAGTTTCGAAACAAATGAGCAAACGTTCGTGTTACTGTTGGGGTCAATATTGTTCAGACGCTATTGTTATTGTTATCGTTATCGTCATTACTGTTATTATATAAGTTGGAGTAATTAATTGTTTTTCTGACGACTTATTATTATTCCGTTGGGTTGTGGGAATAATAATCAATGTTAATACTCAATTAATTAGAAGTACTTGATCAGTAGAAGCAAAACAATAGTATTGTAAACTCCAGTAACCGCTCAGTCGTAGCAATACTGTCAGCTGATGCGACAGTTTTCGAATATTGGCTTGTGATCATTGTTTTCTGGAACGGTCGCTGATTGCTGGAAAGAATCTTTGGGCGATAAAACTTGTTTCTCCCGTGGATATGCTTAAGTCTGCTAAAGGGTGTGGGTGAATGGCTACTAGCACGGTGAGTAATGTTGACAGTAGTTATGATGATGCTAATGCATGCATTGATATGATTGATAAGACTGACGCTGATACGTCACATAACCACGTAGCTGATAAAAGAATATTACCATATAAGCTGCCTGAATTCTCACCTAGAGTTGAGAAACCTTAGTGTTTGAATAATTAGCATCACGCCCCACTGTCACCTGTCCCTCGTTAACATAAATATAGACTTATTTCCTAATAATCTGACTTATTCTATCAATAGAACTGGACGTACCAAGGAGTTAAATACCCATTCCTGCCTCAAGAATTTACATACACACAGTGGTGTTACTCCTGAACTCAACAATGTCGTAGTATGGTGCTCAAAATAAAGTTAGATTTTAGTGCTTCGAAGTGCGGTTGGATATGTTCTAAAGACAAGCGCCCCAATTGTGATCTCTCCACAAACGGTAACAAGTTGTCAGGGATTTAATCAGCATTTGACCTAGGGATAGGGTACTTTTACTATTATTCTGGTTACTTGCAAAGCAAAATAAAAAATTCACCGCTCAATTAAACCAACAATCCTTTCTCTTACAAAGCAAGCATTTAGTAAGCAAATAACTTTTTAATTGTTACTCATCAACTACAAAGCGAAATTAAGCTGTAAAGCTTAAAGAATTGCATAGTATGCGCTAATACACGGTGAATAGCGCAAAAAGCACCATTTTATCTTCGTACTTTGGCTCTATTTGTAAGCTCGTTATTTCAACTCAAATTTCGTTGACGAAGTCAAGCAAACAGCGAAAAGGTAAAATCAGTGTTAATCAAGTGCTTTTGAGTATAGTTTGTCTCATGTACTGAGCTGTTACGCAAAATCATCAATTGACACCACGTTGCAACGTGATTACGAAGCGATTTTTGATCTAGTGTAGTCCTCTGTTATTGAATGATTCATTCATTTTTTGGTTTATCAATATATATGGTGCGCCTGAGGCCTGTAATTCGACAGTATTTATTTGTTCCCATAGTCAACATGTATATGAAAGTCTGAAATGGATAAGGTAGTACATACATATACTTCAAAATATAAATATACAAACTTATTTGGTGTTTACCTGTAGTAGTTTTCTTCCACTCTGAAAACATTTATAGTCATACAAAACAATATTAAAGAACTATTAACTTATTTCATCACTTTATAACTTGAATTCAGAACATAATTATCATATACTCACTTAGTTTAATAGTAATAAAAAATGTTTAATGCAACTGTCCTCGAATTTGCATAGAAGTGAATGCAAGATCTCTAGTTTTGGGGTTTAGAAGACAATTTTCCTGGGTTTTCATTGTAGCCGATCTAGATCTGGCAATATTAGGAGTGGTCTTCATACAGAGATATAAATTTCTAATTGATACTAAAAATCGACGTTTGACATCACAAAAAACTACAAAATACACAAAAGTTGAAGAAAGTCACATCATATCCGTAAAGTTAATACAAATTTCGCCATCAACAACGGCAAAGTTCTGGGATATACTCGCGGTTTCTCCAAACCAGACAAAACCAAACCCTCACTTTTCCAGAAAGAAGTTAAAAGCGGGTTATGCAATCAAAACGGGAGGGACTCCTGTTTTCGCTAGGCTCAAGAGACTAGCACCTGATAAGCTCGAAATAGCTAAAGCCGAATTCGATTACATGCTACAGTTGAGCATGATACGTCCATCTGATTCCAATGAGCATCTCCTTTGCAAATGGCCCCAAAGAAAAATAAAGGCGATTGGAGACCATGTGCGGATTACAGAGCTCTCAAACGTCAAACTGTACCAGACAGGTACCCGATACCGCATATTCGAGACTTCACAAATGGGTTGCAGGATATGAAGGTATTTACTAAAATCGACATAGTCAGGGCATATCACAATGTTCCAGTAGCTAAGGAAGATATTCCGAAGACAGCTACTGCAACACCATTTTAAACTATTCGAGTTTGCACGAATGTCATTCGGCCTGCAGAACTCTGCACGTATGTTTTCAAAGTTTATAGATAATCTACTTCGAGATATTCCGTTTGAACAGGAGTACATGGATGACTTATTAATTGCCAGCCCGGACTTAAAACCACATGAACAATATGTGTGTGTGGGGGGCGGTGTTGAAACGATTAAACGAAAATGGCATGAACATGCATCAGAGTGAATGTTATTTTCCGTGTGGAAAAATTGGAAAAATTTCTCAGACATACCATAAGCCCTTATGGAATTTCACCGATCAAACAAGAGGTGGACACTATCAAACAATACCCCACACCGAGATATCCAACACAACTTAGAGGTTTTCCTGGTTTAATAAACTTTGATCGTAGATTCATACTCCTTGTGCACAACTAATCCAACCACTGATTGATGCGCTTAATGGAAATCCGAAAGAATTCAAGCTGACCTCTGATGCCGTCGACGCCATTAACTAAAGAAGGATAAGCTTCGTCAGGCATCTACATTAACGTATCTAAGTTCTCAAAACCCACTTGTTTTGATGGGAGATGTTTTGGACAAAGCTGTGAGCGGCACTCTTAACCAACCATTTAAAAACGCCTGGAAACCGGTTGCATTCATCTCAACAACTCTTAGAGACGAGATATTCTACCTTTGGTCTACCTAACCATTAAGCATTTCTTATACGTGCTGAAAGGCAGGGAATTCATGGTTTATATGGATCATAGACCATTAACCAACGCATTAAAGGCGAAAGCCGATAAATACTCACTTTGAGAAGTCCGACACCTCGACTACATGTTACTGTTCACCAGTGGTATCTGACACGTAAGAGGTCAAGACAATCAGGCGATGGGCGCATTATCTCAACTGGAATTAAATATTGTACAACAGTCAACTGTAAACTTAGAGACTTCGAGAGGCTGCCAGGAAAATGATCAGGCATTACAAAATCTACTGGTAGCTAAAAGCTCGTCTCGGATTAAAACAGCTGTCATCACCTATGGAAGGTGTACTGATTTGCTGTGACACGACGAAGGCGGTGCCGTAGACTTTCATCTCCAAAAATATTCGACGGTTAATATTTGATGACTTTCATTAGTTGTCTCACCCTGGCACTAAATCTTCGACTAAACTAATCAGTGGGAAATACATATGGCCAGATCTTCAGAAGGATGTACATAGATTGGTTAGAGAATGTGCGGCGTGTAAAAAATTAAAAGTTAGCCGACACACAAACTCATTTATCAGGGTTTTTCTTTAACCGGATGAGCGTCTGGCACATGTACATATCGGCTTAGTCGGCCCTTCATCGTAGTCGAATGGCTTTACGTATCTGTTTACATGTATTGATAGGCTTGCGAGGTTTCCTGTAGCCATACTAATCACAGACATCACAGTTGAAATGGTGGCCCGTGTCTTCATACAGAACTTGGAGACCAATGTTGGTAAACCTATTACAATAACGACGGACAGAGGAGCTCAATCCGAATTCGAAATATATTCAACAACTTAGCTAAACTTCTGGACTCAAACAGAATTTGCTGCATTGCATATTATCCTTAAGCAAATGGGATGGTAGAACGGTTCCATCGTCAACTTAAGGCCGCTCCTATATCTCATTCAAACCTCAGTCAGTGGACAGAATTCCTGCCATTAGTAATGTTGGGAATACGAACAGCTGTAAAAACTGACTCACAATGTTTAGAAACAGAACTAGCCTTCGGAACCACTCTGAAACTACCAGGTGAGTCTGTTAACCCTAATACATGTAAGCAAAACTTGCTATTAGAATTCAGGAGTACAATATAATGTCATTGTTTATATACTTAAATGGTTCCTTACTGTCAATTTCCTTTCCTTTTCCCCGCGGTTAATGAAGGCATGACAAACATATTTGGTTCTCCTTTTGACTTTTCATAAACCATGTCAAGTAGACCAGTACAGACTTTTCCAGTTAGAAGACACAAAACTCCATGACTTCCTGGTATCCTGACTTCGTTTTATCTGCCCTGAGTGAACTAAGCTCCTATACTTGTGTTCCAGTGTAGAAAGATATGCTGATAATTAGCTGAAAAACGTGATTGCCTATTCCTGGGTTTGTAAGGTGCTATCTATGACAAGTGTGGTGTGGCAACTTTTATGTATAACTCGACTGAGACCCATTTAGGTCATTCCACTGGAGGGACAAAACCTTAAAGTCTGGTCAGTCAGATACCTTGGACACAGAATAGCCAGTGTGTTTGGTGTTTATGGGTTTCATCAGACCGTATCCAACACATCACTGTTGACAGTATGGCAGGAAGCACATACCAGGGATTTATAGTAATATGCAAGTTAGGGTTTATAATGCTCTTCTCATTCTGGATTAGGAAGAGGCCCAACAACAACGAGTTGGGGACTTTATCACACCTTACTGGCTATCCGGAATGACGAGCTAAAAACGCTATAATTATGCCAACTGGGTGATTATCAAATGAGTTATCTATGGGCTTCATTATCAGATGTACTTACTCATTCGTAGGCGTATTTTGGCTACCTAGTGATGGAATCCTATCAGCAGAAAACTGAATATTTAGTCTTTCCTGAAAAACACCATCTATTTAATGGTTTTGGACTGTTGTGTACTTAATCATGTAATGCCTTGTGATTTTTAAATTTTAGGAGGCAACTGACATTTTCACAACTATATCAGCCAAATGTTGTATCGATTATCTGCGAAGTAATATAGTTGTTCTCTCCATTACACTTGTAGATCTTGTCAATCTAAGAATTCACGAAGTATTACGTTGAGAATAAGATCTTAAATTAGGATATTTATGTGTCATGTTGGAAAATCTATGTAGGAAAGGGGCCAGATGTCGACTTTTTTAGAAATTTACTGAATACTTTCTTAAGTTTCAGCGGTGCGTTCAACTTTTGTGGTAAGTAGTCGCGCGTTTTCTGAAAAAGCTAATAATCATTACACTTGTCTGTTTCGGTCAAAGCTATTACCTCTGCTAGCTAACATTGACTATAATTATTTAATAATGGGTCGTCTCTCTAAAAACGAGCTCGTCAAAGCCCACAGTGCTCAGTTGATAACAACTCTACTATCTAACAGACTTCTAGCCTTGTGACCACGGGTTTGACGGACCCAGTTATGCTAGATTTTAAACCCGTGACTCAATTACCGGAAATATCCGATATGGATTGCCACAGAACAGTGGCCTCGAGAAGGTTAGATGCGAACTACAACAGCTTACTCAGCAGCTAGCGGAAACTCGTTCTCAGGTGAAGTTATTCTCAGCATTAGTTTGTGGCGTGAAGCACGAACTTAACACCTTGTCGCCTCTTAAGCTGATACTGATCAGGGACACAAATCCACCTGTACTTGGAGACGTTTCGAAAGTATCAACCGTTATAGACTTCATTGCTACATAGGTAACTAAATGTATGATATCCCGTCAAAACGTAATCGTCAACAATATGCCGGATAGGGCACCACTGAGAACCGTCAGATATTCTATACTAGAAGCAGCTAGTCTCTCAGACTGTTCTTGCCAATGCCTCCACCTTAACGAAAAACACCTGAAGTACCCATATCCTATTCTCTTCCGCTTTGATTCTCAATCAGTAGCAGATAAATTAAAACGGGCTGAGCAGCTAATAACCGCAACTACTAAGTATAAAAATGCCCGTGTGTTAGAGGATAAGACTGTAATCCAGAGACATAAGAGACTAGATGCATCACACTTAGGTAAAGTTGGGCAGGACACCACTAATGTAAAATGCCTAACTACACCACTTATTACGGCTACAGAATTTATCAACAAACAGGTGTTGTGCTACGGGCCGTAAAGATTACAGGTCAAACCTCTGACAACCACCCCTCAAATGAAATAGATTTAGACTATACGACCTCCAATATTAGGCTCCCTAGTTCGTCATTAGGTGAAAAAATGCGAACTCTCAAAATGCAAGTTAAGACCATGGTTTGCCCCCTAAACAACTATGGTATAATGAAGAACGAGACAAAAAGATAATCGAAACTGAAGGTAAGCACCAAGCAAAGTTTCATGACCTTATCTACACAGAGAGGGCACAATATTACTGTGCCTACCACATCATTATATAGCAGAGATGGCTATAAGGCCTCATTTTCTAAAGGTAATCGACTCAGTAGTAATCAAGGTCGCAAGCACCCACAGGCTGTACGTAACCAATCAAAACATAGCTCATTTAACTACCAGCGTAAACCAAGCAGCAAACAAGTACACGACCCTTTTTACTACCCTGTCGCAAATAACTTTGTAAGAGATTTCAGGGTGCCAAATACACACCAGTATGCTCTAAGCCTTGATAACCCTTCACCATACACCTATTTAGATCGTGTAAGTGGTTCTACTGTCCTTCCTCACTATTATGATAATAATTATACTCCTAGTGGGCTACTAGGGCACCCTCCACTGTATGTACATCCTCTAGGAGCTGCCATGTTGCCTAACTGAAACTGCTCTAAACATCCAATTATCTCTGACTACTATGATAATTTTTTGGGATCCAGCGGTCATTAGTCACCTTAGCAATACAGCTTGCCCAGACATTAGCTCAAACAGTCATTTACTTCCTTATTCTACAAAGGAATTATATTTCCTATCATCTTGTGTTGAACGTTGAGAAGTATTTTTGTGTTTGAATGACTAGAACTGCGTTCCACTGTCTCCCGCCTACGCTGACAAAATAAAGACCTATTCCATAATAATCTGGTTTCTTCTGTTACTAGATCGACACGTACCTAGGCGCTAAGTGTGCACACTATCCCACGAGACAGCATAACATTCTAGACCTAGTTCTCTGTCATAACGTCACCCCTCTGTCACTTCAAGTTAGCAAAGAGCTCGAATGCAGTGATCACAGAATGGTTTCATGTGCTCTTCCTTTTGATTTTAGTCACTCCAATATTCATAAATTACAAAAACTAGACAATATCGAGATTATAAAAATGTGTAATGAAATCTTCAGCACACCCTTCTAAGTTGCTCTAACTGGGACAATTTTTTCTTATCTAGTAATCTTACAGATGCACTAGATATTTTTTACCAAATTAATAACTCATGTTTGGATACGACTACACCTATCAAACTAAGCAATATAATTAAGTCAAGTGATTTGTATATACCACTTCATTACCGTAAGAAGCTAAGACGTCTATGAAGGAGTTATCTCAAATCAAATTACTTCTCAGCATTTATGGAAATCACCATGACTTTTAATCAAGTAAAAGAAGTTCACAGGTTAAAGGCGATTACCGAAGAATTATCAGCAATGCACAGTAGCTCCAAGGTACAAAACTTGGTACGGCTGTTCAATAAACGTCTCAAACTATCTCAGAATAGTGATATTCCCTGCATTTTACGAGATGGATTAATGATTACCGACCATAATATCATAACCAACCTGTTCAGCGATTTCTTCGCTGACAGGGGTATACCTCAGGATGACAATGAAGTAGACATAATCAACTCAGCTACAAACCATATGTAATCCGTTACCTTCACTTATGACAATATTTGTAAATCCATAAACTTACTTAGGACGTCAAGTAGCTATGGAGTAGATGGCATGGCATCCATTTACTTCAAACTCGGAGGACCTAATTTACCATTAATTCTATTGAAACTGTTTGGCCTTTCATTAACAACAGGGTCTTACCCTAATCAATGGGAAACCTCATACACGTGCCCTCGATTTAAATCAGGTGACAGGACAAACTTGCATTACTATAGGCCTATAAATACCACCCCGGTTATCTTTAGAACAGTGGAAAAAATAGTATGTGATCAAATGTCTTATTATTTACACTCCGAAAAACTTATCTTTAATTCCCAACATGGTTTCCTCTAAACTAGGTCCTGTATGACTTGTTACTTTGAATTCTTTAATTTAGTCTTTACTAAACGGAGCCTTGGGCACTTGGTATTAGCATTGTACTAAGACATATCTAAAGCCTTTGATATGGTTAACCACAAGCTTCTTGTAGGCAAACTCTCTTCCTTTGGGATTAGGAATCCATTACTTGCATGGTTAAACTCTTTTCTCAGTAATAGACATCAAATAGTTAAAATTAATTCCACTCTTTCGAAGGCCGAACCGGTTACAAGTGGTGTTATACAAGGAAGTGTCTTAGGCCCACTGCTCTTTATAGCTTACATAAACGATATATGCAAATGCTTCAGCATGGGTAGACCCTTTCTATAGGTAAATGATCTCAGAATAGTGTACTCATTTTCCCCTCATGGATTTGCACACCCATTCTTTACTGTTTTAGCGCCTAAATATATCCCGATCTAGTGACAGAGGAAACCAGACTATTTTGGGAATAGGTCTTTATTCAGTAGCGTGGGCAGGAGACAGTAGAGCGTGGTTTTAGTTATTCAAACATACCAATACCTCTCAACGTTCAATATAAGCTAATAGGGAGTATAGTCCCTATGCAGAATAAGAAAGTGAATGAATACTGGAGCTTAATTGTTTTGTCGTATTCTAAAGGTTTGAAGTGAACTTTTAACTAGTCATGCTAAGTTGCTACATTAGCTCCCCCCTAGAATCGACTTCCGTAGGAACGTCGGTTCGATCAACATACCAAACAAGATCATCTCAGCTTTGTGGCTGTAGCTCAGTTCGTAATTATTGGCTCGTCCAGCGCCTGACACTCAATCTGTGGCAAACAGTCTGTCAGTATTCGACGACATTGTGTGGATGAAATTTACTTTTTTGAACTTGCTATCTAATCTTGTAGTATTTACATTCTCCCACAAAGGGTGGTGGGATACTTGGTGAACTTGACATTCTAACGGTGACTGGAGCTTGAAAAGTAAGAGGGCAAGAAAACAAAGTATGAATATTTGAGGAAATACCGCGAGCGGACTACCCAACACCATGTTGGTGAGGTAAGATTTTTCCATGCTCTGTCCGGCAATCAGGTGTTTACTCACCTGCCTCTTGAGTCTCCCTCAAGTAAAGATTAAAGAAAAATCTACTTTAGAATAAAGCAAAAACGATTAGACTTAATCACACCTAAAAACGTGCTCCACTGTTTGCATAAACATTTAAAGTACAACAATTATATATAATTATAATTGATGTGTTCTCCAATACGTAAGTGTACTAAGACATATCTAAAGCACCCTGCACACAGCCGACGAAATCACCATGTACTCTCTTCCAATGAGGGCACCTGGTTTCGGCTTAGAGTGATTAGAAGACATATCCAAAGCCTTTGATATGGTTAAACACAACCTTCTTGAAAGCAAACTCTCTTCTTTTGGGATTAGGAATCCATTACTTGCATGGTTAAACTCTTTGCTTAGTAACAGACATCCCCTGGTGCGGAATCGTGGGTGCGCACTGCTGAAGAGTTTAACACTAGAACGAAACATCTGTCCAGTGCTTCCTGGTTTTCAATGGTACCCTGCCAACATCAATCTGTGATATATCCAATCAAATAATTTGCTAGGCTTCAGTCAGTAGTTGACTTAGGTACTCTCATAACCTGTCTTTTATAGAACAGGTCAATATGCAGATATCTAAGCCATATCGACTACTAGGTTGTATACTACGTAACTTTTATAGCAATCGTTCTCGTATTCTGCTATATAAAGTTTGTGTCTGACCTTTGCTAGAATACTGAACCTTTATTCTCAGTAATGCTTCGATTAAGGATAAACTCAGATTGGAGTCTGTACAACGTCACTTTACTCTTCGTATTCTTGAGGCTGATCATACTCTAGACTATAAAACTAGATGCACTAAGTTAGGACTAGATACCTTATGGAAGCGACGGCTAAAATTAAACCTAATCTTCCTTTACAAAATAATAAACAAATCTCAGAATAGTGTACTCATTTTTCCCCCCTTCCCCTCATGGATTTGCACACCACTTTCTTTACTGTTTTAGCGCCTAAATATATCCCGATCTAGTGACCGAGGAAACCAGACTATTTTGGGAATAGGTCTTTATTCAGTAGCGTGGGCAGGAGACAGTAGAGAGTGGTTTTAGTTATTCAAACATACCAATACCTCTCAACGTTCAATATAGCTAATAGGGAGTATAGTCCCTATGCAGAATAAGAAAGTGAATGAATACTGGAGCTTAATTGTTTTGTCGTATTCTAAAGGTTTGAAGTGAACTTTACTAGTCATGCTAAGTTCGCTACATTAGCTCCCCCCTAGAATCGACTTCCGTAGGAACGTCGGTTCGATCAACATACCAAACAAGATCATCTCAGCTTTGTGGCTGTAGCTCAGTTCGTAATTATTGGCTCGTCCAGCGCCTGACACTCAATCTGTGGCAAACAGTCTGTCAGTATTCGACGACATTGTGTGGATGAAATTTACTTTTTTGAACTTGCTATCTAATCTTGTAGTATTTACATTCTCCCACAAAGGGTGGTGGGATACTTGGTGAACTTGACATTCTAACGGTGACTGGAGCTTGAAAAGTAAGAGGGCAAGAAAACAAAGTATGAATATTTGAGGAAATACCGCGAGCGGACTACCCAACACCATGTTGGTGAGGTAAGATTTTTCCATGCTCTGTCCGGCAATCAGGTGTTTACTCACCTGCCTCTTGAGTCTCCCTCAAGTAAAGATTAAAGAAAAATCTACTTTAGAATAAAGCAAAAACGATTAGACTTAATCACACCTAAAAACGTGCTCCACTGTTTGCATAAACATTTAAAGTACAACAATTATATATAATTATAATTGATGTGTTCTCCAATACGTAAGTGTACTAAGACATATCTAAAGCACCCTGCACACAGCCGACGAAATCACCATGTACTCTCTTCCAATGAGGGCACCTGGTTTCGGCTTAGAGTGATTAGAAGACATATCCAAAGCCTTTGATATGGTTAAACACAACCTTCTTGAAAGCAAACTCTCTTCTTTTGGGATTAGGAATCCATTACTTGCATGGTTAAACTCTTTGCTTAGTAACAGACATCCCCTGGTGCGGAATCGTGGGTGCGCACTGCTGAAGAGTTTAACACTAGAACGAAACATCTGTCCAGTGCTTCCTGGTTTTCAATGGTACCCTGCCAACATCAATCTGTGATATATCCAATCAAATAATTTGCTAGGCTTCAGTCAGTAGTTGACTTAGGTACTCTCATAACCTGTCTTTTATAGAACAGGTCAATATGCAGATATCTAAGCCATATCGACTACTAGGTTGTATACTACGTAACTTTTATAGCAATCGTTCTCGTATTCTGCTATATAAAGTTTGTGTCTGACCTTTGCTAGAATACTGAACCTTTATTCTCAGTAATGCTTCGATTAAGGATAAACTCAGATTGGAGTCTGTACAACGTCACTTTACTCTTCGTATTCTTGAGGCTGATCATACTCTAGACTATAAAACTAGATGCACTAAGTTAGGACTAGATACCTTATGGAAGCGACGGCTAAAATTAAACCTAATCTTCCTTTACAAAATAATAAACAAATTGGCGTTCTCATCGTCTAATACAATTCAGTTCGAGGAACCCTCTTGCTATAACTTACGCAATTCAGCCTCGAAAGTAAAAGTATCGCATTCTAAATCTGCTCTTTATATGAATTATTTTACAAATAAATTCCCGAGAATCTGGAACCATTTGCTTCAAGCCATTCGGGAAACAGATTCACTTCCTTTATTTGTACGGCACGTTAGTAACTTCATCTCTTCTGAAATCTCATTAAAAATGTTCTTACTCCGCTAGCGAAATAACAGGAACTCTGAATGTGTGAGCACCACTCACCTATCTTCGTCATATGATAGTGTTCTTCCATTTTAATCAGCCTATAAGCATGATTGGTATGTCTGAAGCATAAATACTAATCCAGCCCATTAGCTTTGTTAACCCCAGAATACCAGTGCCCCTTGTTTTGTGTTCTCTTTTGTTTTTCCTCTAGTTGTAGAAGATTATGTGCAAGACAAGTATGGAACTTACTGGCACAAAACTATTTTCTTCTCCTCAACATCCAAGTTCCAAGTACCCTTGGTCCTATCTCGCTACTGGACATGCGCAGTGACCCATTCTGCTAACCCCCAGCCGCTTTTTGGAATAGTAACGCATTGGTCAACAAGCGCACGGTACTTTATCATATATGCAGCATGCTACAATATCTATATTTAGTGTCCTAGTACTGGAAACTTTGTTGCAGTTGGTTTAGTTCTCAATTCATACGTTTATATGCAATGAAAGTCTTGACAGTAACTCTTCGTCGAAATATTTGTATGTATGTAAACTTATATCATTCTGATCATGCCTGTAAACTGGCATGATCTTATGTACACAATGATACTTCAGAATAAAAGCTATTTATTTATTTATTTATGTGAAACTTTCTTAGAATTACTCCACATCTCTTAAAGCCGCCAGCTTAGGATTGACTGAATACCACCATAAATAAGTATACACCTAGTGCGCTCACGAAGGTCACACCAGAGGAAAGGCCTTCTTGAATACTGTTTCACGGGACAAAATATATCAGAAATTTAGCCCAGTTGCATTTCGAACACCTTGAACTATAAAGTTTACTTAACAGGGTGAAATATTGAAGTGTTTTTTGGTATGCCTGCATACTCGAAAATCTCACTGACAATAAGGTATCAGATACGGTGTCCCTTAGTTTCTGTGTCTTGACCTCAAAAAGTTTCCAGTATTTTGATTTAATCTAATTATAGTAGCTGAGCACCCTAATATACGTCTTGCACGATAAATATTTAAATATTAGTACATATTTCGAATTCAGGTGAATTTATTTTTGCCAGAGGCAGAAAGCTTTCACAGCAAATGCTGTCACTTTACTGGATACTTCTGCATGTTCATTGAACAATAGCTATCAAAAACATAAACGTAGTTTGGATAATGTAACAGATAGGGCAAACATGTTGAAAGACAGCAGATGAAACATTGCCTTAAGTATCTATTCGTTCGTCTTTTCTAGAGGAATAGGTGGTTTCATAAGAGCCTGGATATTTAATGTTGTCATAACGAGAATTAAGTTGACATTTTAGTGGCCAAGTATTCGATATGCCAAATAATGGTAATTTGTGATTACAGTTTGGGAATGTAGTAAGTGATTATCAGTAGTTTTATTAGAGGATAGTGAGGGGGGGGGAATGACGCACCATTCGGTATGTTAGGTAGCTGAAAATGTCTTTATCTTGCCAAAATATCATAACTGTCAGATCATGTTTTGTTATACGCCTTCGGATGGCGTAACTGAAATTTTAAGACTATGAATGAGATGCCCTAGACACTAGTTTCGGCTGCTTGCGCGCAAGCGCACAGAGGACGCTGCAATTATGCATAACATACATGATATGATCGTCATGATATACACCTCGGTTATCTCTTAGGATCTTGTAATTTATTAAATATTTACCCAGCTTGCTCTGCATGCCCCAGTTGTTATATAACCAGTAGTGAGGAGGAAAAACTACATATAGCTGTTCAAAGTAGCAAATGAAATGTTTAAATAACACGTAAGAAAACAGTTAGAACTATGAGTGAATGTATGAGAATAACTTAGAGACAACGATCTAGTCAGTATAATTAATATCTAGTGATGTTAATAGATTAATTTCGAAACAAACACCCCTTGTTTAAATATTCTTTGTGGTGTTGAGGAAAGGACTTATATATTTGAGGATCTTTGGTCTACCAATTCATGTTTCATCTGCGTTTTTGTACTAAAGACCTGACCAGATTGTTTACTTTTTCATCAACCCAGCCCAACCCCAATTGCGTGGATAATAGAGCAGTAATTTTTCTTCATTCACGTAGCGTCACGTGTAAACTACATCATTTAGTGATTTCCCAAGTTGGCCCACGCTAATCGTAGCAAGAGTAGTTCTTGATTAGTACACATCAAATCAATGGTTAATCTTTACTCAAAAAGCCGAATTCACGAAAACGTAGAGACATGAATAGATTGAATATTTCCACAACGCAGATTAATTGATCTTTATCACTAACATTGACATTGATTTGCTGCCGACAAAAACGTAAAGTTTATTTGTCACAAGCTGGAAAGGGATAGAAATGGTAGGCTTAAGCATTTTCTCAAACACTAAATGCAATGCATATTCAAAGTTTTAAGTGTCTCCCAAAATACTACATTTCTTTACCCTTAAACTGTTCCACTAGAGTTTCTGGGGAGGTTTCTATTTGCACTGTTTCCAGCATGGGTTACTCAGAATTGTTATCAAATCTTTTTCAAAATTAGCTGATGCCGTACTGGTAAAACATATTTTACTTTGGCAGTAAGGCGAAGGCAACTGTAAGACGTCGTGAATGACTGAAATACACAGAACTCTTGACCAAAGAATGTCTCGTCACTGTTAAAGGGTCAGTATTTAAAAGCTTATCTCCTAACAAGTCACCTTTTTGGCCTGAAACACCTAAAAGGAGATCTCCATAATCCTTTGCGTTCAAAATAATAAGAGCTGTCACAACAATTGAAACGCTCTACTAGTTTCTGAAGGTTTCAACGTTTGGTTAGTTGTTAAATTAACTAAGCTAATATGCTATGACTAGGCTGATAATGGGGCTCCTGAATACTATGTAAGTCCCAATTTAGGCCGAGAGTGAACATCGAACCAAAATTGACCGTAACCGTATTATCTCCAATCAGTTAGCTGGAATAAAAAAACGCTATTAAGATACAAATAATAATTTTACCACTGTCAACAGTATCAAACGAAGTTTAGCGCAGTGCAATAAATCATATACAACACAGGTACAAATTATAATTCTAAGCTGCCAGCAGCAACGAAAATATATTGCTTAGTCAGTTCCAAAAACAGTGTCAGCCGATAATGGAATTTAGCCTGACTAAACGACGTGCAACAGTGCCAAAACCACATCTACAATGACTGAGTTGATTTTCTATGAAAATTGTTGACTGAATCCAATGGTTTCTGGTTGCGTTATCTAATGGTCGTCTGGGCTTGCAGGTAAACGATCAGGTGAACTTTAAACTGGAAGCTTGTATCTTAGCTACAGGAGTTGATTTATTGACCGTAGGAATCTCTGAGCGTTTGGGAATAGAACTATGCAGTGTCATAGATGATAATCATGTGCTCGAAACAAAGCAATCAGATGGCAGCCCTTAATTGATGAAATCAGTATACCTACATGATGACCAGCTGATTTCTGCTTAGTATATCTATTCAATTGATGATGGGTTTTATAAATAGTTCTTAAAGCAATCACTCAGTATTAAGAAAAGATTTAAAGACTAATTTTTGTTGACACGGCACACTATTTCAATCAATTTTATTTCAAAATACCGAGCAAACATCCTCTTTTTGGCTGAAATCTCGTGATCACCTTACTATTTAACCAACTTTTAACGGAACAGATAGAGTTATATTTAGTGTGCATAAGCGTTCCTAATAGGTGCAAACTGACCTTAACCCGCAAAAATCTATATTTGATTTGCTTACTCCTATAGTTTATTTAGTGCTGTTTCAGGATGAAATCCATAAAATAGTCAGTAGGCGCCATTCCAAAGGTAATAAACGAATTCTGAGTTAGTTAAAAAAGCCATTCTTTCCCCAATATTCAAAAAAGATGGGCAAGAGCTGGCCTGTTATTGGTCAGTTACTCTGTGCTTATTACAGTTGAAGGTATTAGAAAGACTGGTGGACGACCATATGTAAAAGTTTATCGACAAACACCCGTCATTCTACACCTTCAAGGAGGGTAGATCCTGCATTACAAACGCACTCCTAGCGTGAAACAACTGGACAAATTGCTAGGATCAAAAAATCCTAGTCGGTACAGTTGTCCTAACTTTTTCCAAGACACTTGACACTGTCTCACAAAGTATTGCTAAAAAACCTAGGATATGGGCTTTCCTAGTACACTTTTATGTGGTCGCAAAACAATATACAAGACTGAAAATTATGCACCAGAGTAAACAATATGCAACCAGCATGGAGAAAAACCTCATCAGGGGTCCCACAGAGTATTATTCTCTTCCTCCTACTCAAACAAACGATTATCCCTAACTGACTCACGCTGCCAATCTGAAACGCCGATCCAACTAACGTGATCACTGTCCACTCATTAAACACTTTTAAGAAGTTGGACGAATATGTATGCACACAGAACTTCGCCCTGCCTAAAGCGAGGACCAACTACGTTTATGCCAGCTGTTAAAGAAGTGCGCCTACTATTTTCTCTTGTCGCATATAACACTACCGTTAGTTCACTCAACCTATCTACGAATCGATTTTATAATAATTTATATCTCAGTTTCTAACCTCTCCTTTTCTTGTATTTCTTACTCCCCCTAACTTTTTATATTCCTTATTATATTAGTTTCTATGACTCCATTACCTAACCGACTGTCTGGCAACGTGACAGCTGCTAGCTTCTGCAAAGTCATGGCTTTGAGACACAATCATCCACCTTAAAGTACCATCAGCCCACAAACCAACTTCCGAAACCGGAGGGTATTGCACAGTTGGGTAGCAACAATCCCCACACTCGATACTACTAAATGATTAAAATCCCTCCTTGTAATCAGGAAGCTGGCAGGATTGAATCAACTGGTTTAGACTAGCAAGTCAAAAAATATTGGATATTGGACCTGTTTTACAGGTCAGGTATGCCGGTGTTTTAGAGGTCGTGTTTGAGTAACTTGGTAACGTGCTTTCCGTTGATAGTTTCTTAATGTTCATAAGAATCTGTGTGATCAAAGACAAGGTTGTTTTTCAATTGTGCAAAGTCAACTTAATGAATTGTGCATTAAAAATTCATGCTAAATTTGCTTAGAAAAATTTATTTAGGGATTGTACTATGTATGAGTTTAAGTCACTCCTTTCGAATGGTAATATGCACAACTAACTAAAAACGCATTGCGGACGTAATATGTGAAATCGAAACGACTAATTTGTTTAGCATCTCATAAGGTGTTTATATTGATTAGTTCCTCAAATTGCTTTGATTCAATTTTGGTCATAACCACAAAACTTTGGCTGTGGAAGAATGTTTTTCTATAATTTAACGTATGCAGTTATTACTGTCGTTCGAAATTGAGAGCATCTTCCCTAGTAGAGACGTTGTCTTAACAATGTCACGTTAAATTAAAACTCATTTCTGATGTTTCGTTCGCCTGGCACTATAGTTTAACTGCAATTGATATATACCAGAAAGTTGCTGTAAGTTATTAGAAGGTAGTTGCTGAAAATATTTGTGAATAAGAATATGGTGAGTTGCAAAATTCTTTGGAAATGAACATTTCTTGACTTAGTTATCGGTTTGCAAATGAAATACTTCATGCTAGAATTCCTGTCGCTTGACTGCCTTTTGGTACTTCTGAGCTTGTAGTTAAATTACTGGGGCCTATTACTGTGTCTGAACCACCCGAAAGTTAGCTTTATTTCTTACCTTTGGGAGTGTAGAATACTCAGAGGGTGTAATGACAAAAAATGAAAATATTTCGCATTCTTCGCATTAACGTGGCTTTAAAGACAGGAAATTACTATCGCAAATTAGTCTTGTAGGTCTGTCAGCTACTATGTTTTCAATATTAGTAAAGTAGCGGATGTAACTACTATAGGTTTCCAAACGTAGTCAATAATATTGTGAGAGTTGGTTACATACAATCATGTAGCAATCCTTAGAATCTTGCCTCTCGTACTCAAATTATTGAGAAGGAACTGCACATTAACTAAAAAAACTGCATGTTCAAGCAATGTGTCAGGCCTATAAGTATATACTGTTTATTGTTCCGACTCCAACTAACGCAATACATTGATTACTTCCAGGAAAATGGCTGGATCTGTATCTCGTGGTATTTTCGTTGTTCTTGAAGGAGCGGATCGAGTGGGAAAGACAACGCAGGCATTACTTCTAGCAAAAGCTTTATCGGAAATCACACAGAAAGAAACATTGTCTGTAAAATTCCCAAGTCGTGATACACCTCTAGGAAACCAACTAGATACATATTTGAATGGTAATGGCGATATTAATAGCCATGCATTACATTTGTTATTCACTGCGAATCGGTAAGTCCCTTTCTCAGTAATGACTACTAAGCCTTTCGATATATTTCTTAAGGTTTGTAATTAGGTTATAATTCACAGCCAATTGTGAAATCAATTCACCTACAGTTGCCAACTCACCTGGACTTGAGCCACATTACAATTGTGACGACTTGGGATAGTCCACGCTTGCCTAAAATATGATGGGTTTATCAGAGTTCGAACTTAGGAGTTGTTTGAAAATCTTAACCACTGATTAACAGCTTCAATTGCTGCTAGCTGTATTAGTAGGTTATTTATGTATAACTAACAGAGCGAACACATCAGTTCTAACATGGTATATCTATGTTGACAAAGAATATTTCCTTACTGAGGCTGTGTAAAGTGTAACAATTATAGAGAAACAAAGATTAGAAAAAATCTGGAAATGAACTAGGCGGATATTAAGTGCATATTAGACGCAACCGTACTTCAAACTGTCAAATGTACCAGCACAGTCAGGCATAATTTGGTACGTATTTAGATGCTTATGCATTCTATTGTGGTCGCTTCACTTAACTAAGAAGTTGACAGAATAACTAAACAAAGGGCATGAGTGAAAGCCACTAGGCTCGTTTATGGTTACTGGTCGCTTGATACCTCTAATTTCAAGATTTCTATTATGAGAATGCCACCTATTACGACTATCCAATACGAATATGCATATAATAGAAATGCCGATATTTTTCAGGTGGGAAAAACAGTCTGAAATTCGGAATGCCATTTCAAATGGAATATCCGTCGTAGCGGACAGATATATTTATTCCGGGATTGCGTACACCGCCGCCAAACTCCCGCCAACTCCAAACTGGGAATGGTGTTGTGAAATGGAAAAAGGTCTTTTGGAGGCTGATTTAGTGATATGCTTAACTCCAGAAAGTCTAGATGAATTAACCTCCAGGAATGGTTATGGGAATGAGCGTTACGAAAAAGACGACTTCCAAAAGCGTGTTTTGGAGAACTACGTTCGACTGTCCAAAGAAGTTGAATTGGACAATAGTGAGTGGCGAAATAATGATGAAACTGGCGACTCAGTTGGGTTGTGGCATTTTATCCAAGCAACAAATAAAACTGTTGAGGAAGTGCATAAATGCATTATGGTACTCGTCAAATCTAAGTTAGAATCGTTGAGTGGTCCAGAAATTCATGATTGTACAAAGAGAAAAGATTAGTCAGTTTCCCACTAATCTTTACACAAAATAACACCTAATATTTCTTGTTTTTGCCATGACTGCTTCTATAGTAAAGGCTTTTCAAAATGCTTTTACAATTTATATTCACATTTATTAATACACTTTTATAAACCAAACCAGTTCATTCTATTCTTTATGGTGACACTTGTCATTAATCCACATAATTGTGCCACTACTGATAAAATCATGAATTATTTTATCTTGTAGATTATTTCACTCCTTGTAATGCAGAAATACTTAATATACATTTCTCTCAGAAGTGGAACGAACAATTTTATACAGTGGAGAGCCGAGCATTTATCGAACATTTACAGTAAGATTGTATAGAAATCTCGGTGACTAAATAGTTTTAGTGTCTCGCTTGGCAGACCGGTTAAGTAATTTCAGTTATATACTCGGTAGTTCATAGGATATATTATTACCGTGAGTTTGTCTTCAATAAAATATATTAACAGCTGATCTACTGTAACGTGTCATTTCGTTGTCAGCCTTACGAAAATAGAACTAACGTAACTACGCTTACGCATTCCTTGAATCTTGCAGTTTAATTATCGTTTTCAGATAATGAAAATCGCGTTGTGTATCTTGTGAAAACGGACTTTATAGTACGTATGGTTTATTTAGTGTACAGTATAAGCAGAAAAGGCTGAACACAACGAGTATGCACTTGTTCAAATTGTAATCATAAAAGCATGTATAAAAATGTAAAAGCATACGTAATACGAAACGTAATCGCTTAGTGGAAGGCCTCTTTCCTAAAAAATTCATGCTCGAATACGCAATCGGAAATTCTATATTCATAATTGCTCACGTGTACATCGGCCCAGGCTACCACACCATGAAGGAACGTACCTGGTTTTCTCGAAGTTTCAGTTCACACGCCTTAGTTGATGGTCGGATAATCATTGAGGTGTTTTAAACTATTAGTGGATCTCATTATTTTGTGGTTATCACAAAGGGATTTCAGTATTTGAACGACCAACAATCTTAACCAAACAGATGGGGTTACTCTCAGACTTTAGCTAAAATATCAGTCACTGTAATTGACAAAGCTGTACCACCAACTAAAAACACCTCTGGAGTCAGTGCATCTGAGCATGCTGCTTTGATTGGGACTGATTCACCAAACTTCGGCAAGAGCCGGGGTTAGTGCTTGTCTTGTGATGCAGTTTCGTGATTTCCTAAATGTATGTCCTAGCCACCCCCACCGTTTCTTCCTCGGCTGGAAGTTAGTTTGTTCTTTGTCACTGACGGAGGTTATTGCTGATGCCATCTGGCCAACAGATCCGAAGTATTTTGCTCAGATAGGTGTTTACGAATACTTGTATTTTTTGAAGGATGCACTTCGTAGTTCTCCAGGTTTCAAATTTATGCAATAAATCTGTCCTCATATTTGTGTTGAAAATTTAGACTTCAATGTTGGCTGACAGCTGATTAGAGTTCTAAGTGTTTTTCAATTGTAGAAACTCTGCCCTTGCGTTGCTTTCTCGATCTATGTAATCACATCTGCATCAGATCCCCCTTGTTTATTGACGATTCTGCCCAGGTATGTAAACGTTTCCACATTATCCAGAGTTTCACTATCAGTTGTAATTGGGTTAGTGATCGTTGTTTCATGTAGAAGGGTCATCCTTTTCCTCTTGTACATGTTGAGGCCTACTGCTGCAAAGGCTGATGCTACATTGTCCATCTTCACCTGCACTTATTTTTGTATGTGGGATAGAAGAGCTAGGTTATCTGCAAAGTCAAAGTCGTCTAGCTGCATCCAGTGTTTCCCTTAAGGTGCTGCAGTTTTCATAGTCTAGTCAACCAATGGCAGAAAGAGAAAAAACGACAGTATACAGCCTTGTTTGACACCGGTCTTCACTTCGAACGGATCCGTGAGCTGATCTCCATGCGCGATTTTCCAGTGTAGTCCGCCGTAATAATTCCGTATGATATTGACTATCTTCTCGAGTACACCAAAATGTCGAAGAAGACTCCATAATATTTTCCCGTCCACGTTGTCAAATGCTTTCTTATAGTTGATGTAAAGTGACGAGTTCCATTCAATTGATTGTTCAACAATGATCTGTAGTCGCGATTTGGTCGGTACATAATCGATTTTTACGGAATCCGGCCCGTTGATTTCGAAGTTGAGCATCGACTGGATCTTTCACTCGGTTCAATAACATTCTGTAGAAAACTTCCTGAAAGTAGGGTGATGCCTCCGTAGTTCTTGCACTTGCTAAGGTCTTTCTTTGGTATCTTGATGAGTTACTCTTCTTTCCGGTCTGTTGGCACTTGTTCTTCCTCCCAAATTTTCCTAAAGAGAATGTGGAGTGTCTTCGCAGTTGCTTTTATATCCGACTTCAGTGCCTCCACTGGTATGTTGTCTGGCCCCGCTGACTTACCACTCTCGGTTTGTCTGGCGGCCAGGTTGATCCCTACGGTTATCGGTGGGTCGATATTTATAGGGAGGGCCATAGACGCTACTCCAATGACTGGTGGGTTCAGTGGGGCTGGTCTATTCAGGAGACCTTCGAAGCGCCCCACCCATTTGTTTCACTATTCTTGGGTCTCAGTGATTGGTTTGCCATCCTTGTTCTTGATTGGTCATCCCGGTCTACTCTATTTTCCAACTAGCATCAATATGCCATATGTGTCTCAAGTTCCCTTCTCTTACAGCTTTCTCCGCTGCCATTGCTAGGTCTTCCACATATTTCCAGTTACACGCTCTGATGCTCTTCTTCACTTGGTTGTTCATGTTTTAGGCCTATGCTTTAACTCCCTCTATCCTTGTCTGGCTGTTACAGATTTTCACCTTCTTGCTCCTCCTTTCTTGGATCTTATCTAGTGTTACTTTCAGCCCGAAACCTGATACATAGAAGTTATTACCTCCTTAATCCCTTTCCAATTGTTCTCCATAATAGTTCCCTGTTCCTTTAGTATGTATGTATAATCAGCATAGAACCTGGCACATGTGTGCCATACCTCCATGGCACCACGAGATTAACACCACCACCATTAGTAGAAGTTACTTCAATAAAATAAAATAATAATAGTAACAAGGAGTGTGAACACACAGAATATGGTTCAGGAAGCGTAGAAATAAAGTTATGGAATAATTTAGAGCTCATTATTTAAGGGAGGACAATAAGTGAACACATCTGCGCCATTGTGACCGATTCTGGGCCGTCACTCAGTGTATCTAGCTACTGGCTACGGCAATTGCGAGGTCACCATCCAGGTAGTCTGCAGATACCGACACGACTCAAATCAGCAGTCAGTGACTTCATAGACTATTCCCATGTTTTAGTTTGCCCGCCACAAACTCCCTTTCATCCTGCTCCTACATCAGCCAACATCGCGCGTCGAAGAAGACGTTGTTAAGCATACGCAACACGTCCCAACCACCTCAGTCGATGAAGATTCGCAACCTTATCGACTGATTTACTACATTTGCCTAACACCTGTCGTTCCATGATACCTTCATATCTAGTGTTGTCCATTCTAATCTTGGTGTTTATACCTCCAATCGGAACGGTTAGGTCCCTGGCTGAGCACTTCTCAACGATTGACTGTAGGATTGGCTTTTATTGCCTTTGTTGCTGTCATTAGTTGGCACATATCACTGCGTGATATCCATTTACTCCTCCTTTTTCATCGTGAAGGACGCTTTGTTGGTCATAAATCCACTAAGTATCCTCTATGCTTTTTAGGACAGCAATAGTGCCACTCCTTGTGCGTACGGACCACTTTCTTTTTCATGACCAGTGTTATATCTGAAGCAGGGATGGCCGATGTTATCGACTCTATTATCTGCTGCGCTATTGTTTACAGCTAACACCCAGCCTTGCCTCAATCTATCGCACAGGCACAAGGATCTGACTGGTTATCAAGAAGCCAGTTAGTTACTCACACGGATATATTATAACCAATAATATAAAAGATATATATACATATAAGACCTAGTCATTGTCGTATGTCTGTCAAACAATATTGGCCAATCACATGTCTTCCAGACATGTCACAGAGTACAACAATACCTCTTTAACTGCTAACTGAGGCATAGCAACTTGAACTGATTTACGCATGTACCAAGTTCTACGTTGTATCTGACTGACTCTCCTGAGGCTGATCGCTGTCCAGCTTGCAACCAGTGAGTCCCGCTTATTCGAAGTATCCCAAGGTTGTATCATCTCATTTCTTCAGTTGCTTGGATACTTTTTCCTGTTTTCCACATCATGCAAACACCCCATGTACTTTAATTGTTGCTCTGGTTGTCAAAAGGGGCATCAACCTCGTGACTTCTGAAGAAACACAGGATTCGTCATGAGGTATCATAACTCTTCGAAATGAAGACTTTCCAACTCCTAAAGCAGAATTGAAATGTCCTCCGGTTAGCGTTTTTTCCTCAAGTTTTTTTAGGGAATGAAGTCGCCAGCCCCATCCCCAACTCTTCTTTGTCTGGAATTGGGACTGGCAGTAACCCCAGAGGGTTCTAGACAGAAATATACGATTTCAAACTATGAATATTTTCAATCAAACTGAATCAGTAAATCTGGCAATATCATAATTATGGTGTGTAGATTCGCTCGGTCCTCAACATTTAACTATTCACAATCTCCCGTAGACTGGTAGGAGGCGTATCTCCATAAGTTGCATAAGGAACTCGAAATTTATCTACTGAACGGGCAATTACAATGAACTGACAAAAACTTGACCGATGAAACTTTAGTAGAATCCAACTACAGGTAGCCATCATAGAACGACTACATGGTAAGTTTGCGTAACTGCGTTCTCACTCGTCAAATAAAAAACTTAACCGTGTACCGCCACAAGCTTTTTCAGGTACTCACCAAAAGTTGTTAAAAAATGACTGGCCACTATGACTTAAAATATGCGACACATGGACGAAGAATTCAAAGGAAACATATTTGCAGAAGTTTATACGTAGAAACTCAAGCCTAATGTTCCTCAGGTTACTTATATTTATGAGTCACAGGTTTGTGCATCTGATCATCCCGACATACATTCTTCAGACAGTCGATTTATCTATTCCCAACCTTGACATTACTAGGAAAGGTAAAGCGCTAAACAACTCGAAGTATGGAAATTTAAAGAAACATTTTTAGGCTTAATTACCACTAAACAATGTTAGTTGATCTGACTCAAAGTGTTCGGAAACAGTAACAATACTTAATATTCACAACTAATTAAATTAGGCCGAAGGGGCTAGATTTATTCTGATAAAGTGTTTACTCATAATTCACTTCAAATGATATGGTAAAAAGTTAGTTAGTTGTTTGTCACTCTCATATTTATAAAATAACCTAATACATGAATGCCATTTAATCGTAACTTATACCAATCAATCATGAGCAGTATACCAAGTGGAAGATAAATACTGCAATGTGAAATTTTTTTTAGTTAAGTAAAAAGCTTTTGTACAAAGTCTTTTCCACAGTTAAGGTTTCCAAAGTTTTAATAAACCGTCTTCTGCGTATGTTGCTAATAAATTCTGGTGTGGATGATGAGTGCATCCAATGATACTTTTGTCATGAACCTGGAAAGTATGAAGAAAAAAAGTAATTGCTGTAAACGTATTACACTACATAGGTTTTTTCTTCATAGACGTGCATACGAAAAGAAGTCGATTTAGCCATATTGTAGTGGATACTACTCGTAAGGTCATCCATAAGTAGTAGGTAGCAAACTGTCGAGTGAGAGTGGAAACAGTAAACAGTATACGAGGTAAGCTGAGAAGTGATAAGGAGGAAGGTCTGATCACAATAAGTAAAAGAAATGAAGACAACTAAGGGAAACAGGCCTACAGACAACATTGATCGAGGAAAGCAAAGGACGTGAAAATAGATAATTAAAAGTAATGTATATATATGATTTATGACATTCTCTATTTTTGCCTTGGCTAACTCGACTTCCCACAATATGAATAAGAATGACTATCGCTAAATCTAGTATGTCAAATTCTAAATATTAAATAGATTATTATTACACACTTAAAGATTATTTTAACGTGAAGGTGACATGTCTGGACAGAGATATGTGGTTGGCTAATATTGTGTGCCTGACATACGACATTGATCAGGCTTTATGTATATATATCTTGTGCATTATTGGTTATAATATATTCGTGTGAGTAACAAGTGGGCTTCTTGATAATCGGTCGGATCTTGTGTCTGTGCAATAGACTAAGGCAAGGCTGGGTGTTAGCAATAGGCAATAGCTCGGCAGATAATAGAATCGATAATAATGGGCCGCCCCGGTGCGCTCAGATATAACAGAAGGCTTTATGCAAATAAAAGAATCTGAAGTTCCGGAATTTAGCCCCAGCAACCAATAGATATAAATAAAGAGAATGGAAATACATTTTGTTGAAAATCACATTCAAGTGTTCATTGCTAACTTTGAGAAAGAAAATCCTGAAAGTAATTACCTAAGAGAGTACTACTAAACATAACAGTGAGGAAATAAAAGGTGGTGGTAAATATATTATAAAGCTTGTTTACTCAGTTTTGTGTCACAATATTTGTGTAAAAGTTGATAATATCCGACTACCTAAATCGAAATAGTTACGAAGTACGAATCTGTGACGATCTGACTAAAAGCCAAATACCTTAATTACTATTTTACGGTTTATCACTGATCTATTCAGATATATATAGCTGTAAGATTGATAAGTCATTCCAACACGAATCAATAATACAAGCTATAAAATACAGGATATTTTATCATATTGCTTACGACAGGATATGTTCGACAAAGGATACATCGCGTTTTTAGCAGCTTATGAATCTAACCCGATTGATTAGTTGTAAAATTAATACACATACATGGAGTGAGTGCTTTGACAGACTTTTTTTCAGCTAACTTACATGTAGTGTATGTTCCAGTTTCCCTCCAGATCTAACACTGAAACAATACAATGAGTGATCTTCAGCTACACAGTAAATCCATTCACCACGTCCACTAAGTGTACAATCAATGAAATCACCATTTTCACGTTTACCATTGGAGAAACTTTGTACAACCTACAAAAATATGAATATGAACAACAATAAAGCAGTACAACGCAAAACAACACTATTAAACTGTCATACAGCTGATTAAGTGCACAACCCAAGCTACACTAGCTAGGCCATGAAAAAAATGCAGTGTAACGAGCAATGCCAAAACCAGTATTTTCGATTCTTGAGAAAGAAGTAAAGATCAGCAAAGTAAATTTTCGATTCGACAGTAATATTTATTTTAGCTGTACAATTGTATAAGTAGTAATTTTTAAAGATATTAGATTAGTGCAAAATAGAACGAGGTTAAGTAATAAAATATTTAGAAATTTCAAGTATCAAGAAAATCACTGGAAACCTACGTAGCAGTCTCAATGATGAAGAAAATAATTTACAAATAAAAAGCCGTGATTGTTAACTTGACCAATATGAAGAAAAATGTACCAAAGATAATAGTAATTCAAAACAAAGTAGTAATTAGTACGAGTTAGGAGTTTACCGTAATCGACTACTAAGTGTAAAGAAACATCAAGACGGATCAAAAATGTGTTAGGGACAAGTTAAAGTCGAAGAGTGCTGTTTCTACACGTGACCACGCCTGGACTTCCAGATTGTTAAGGCTTCAGCAGCGCATAGGATGTTCATTCGTGTTGTTTCTGAGCTCAATCATTTAACAACATAAGTGATGCTAAAGGACGAATCCTGAGCTGATAAGTGGTTCTTTCATTAAGTTGGATACTGATTTACATCCACCTTTTAGGAGCCGCGCTAGTTAATGTTCTGAGATGTGTTTGGTAAGTGTTCGCATAGTGAGTTAGACATAACAAGCCCTACAAGAGCAAGCAAATTTGTAGGTGCACATGGACTTGGCCTAAGACGGGAGTTTATTCGAAATACATTCTGGAATCATGGGTCGACAAGAGAAAACTGTTGTATAAGAAGCAGGGATGGCCGATATTATCGATTCTGTTATACGCCGTGCTAACGTCTTACAGCTAGCCTTGCCTTAATCTATTGCACAGTCACAAAGATCCGACTGACTATCAAGAAGCCGACTAGTTACTCACACGCATGTATTATGACAACCAATAATATACAAGGTATATATATATATATATATATATATATATATATATATATATATATATAAGACCTAGTCTTTGTCATATGTCTGTCACATGATATTAGCCAATCATATGTCTTCTTCCAGACATGTAACCTCCCTTCTTTAGTAGACGACTTGGCTTTTGGATCAATTGCAATAGTTCTCTCTGTCTACGCAGCCTACGCGGTCTACACTTCACTTCATTTCTTTCCACATGTTGACGCATAGGCGGTGACATAGGTAGTAGTATATCAAATGTGTCATACACAATCGCCATGATAATCATACCTTGCGAGCGTGGACCATCATTATCTCTTTTATGTCTCAGTTGATTAATATGTCGTATTATCACAATGTCAACCACCCTTACTTCATATACCACTTTGCCTATCCTAGCAACAATTGGCCCGTTGATCCATTTTGGCCTACCAGGCCTGTAATCACGTGCATGAACATAGACACCGACATTGAATTCACGCACTGACTTTGTCTCTACAGTGCACAATATCATGAAACGTCCTCATAGGTCGACCAAACATAATCTCGGCTGGAGACTTCCTATCTTTTCTATTCAGGCATGGCGTCGCTCTATATGAAATAAGAAATTGTTGAAAGGCTTCCTCATCATTGATAGCCCCTCCTCCCCCTTTTGACAACGCTGATTTGAAAATGTCTACAAATCTCCCGGCTTGGCCATTTGGGTGTGGTTGATGAGATGATATTCGAATATAACCTACTCGACTGCATACAGCATTGAGAAGTATATCCATCAATCCAGATTCATTATTCCAATCGATACCCAGTAAATTGGATTAACAGTTTATTGAAACAGCATTAACCAGATTCAGACTTACTACCAGAAGTAAGATCCAGCGAAACTTCACCAAGAGGAATTATGTCTCCACCAGTAGCACTTTTGGCTTTATGCGACGTAGGATGTAACTTTGGTCTTCCGATGCTTGACCTCGTTGCCTTTAAAATTATAATGTCTGATCCATTATCCACTAGTAAATTGATAAGTTTACTCTAGTAATAAAGTGTCACAAATTTTCTCTTTGCCGAGGAATTCATTCCTCGTGTTTGCATAGTAAGATTAGGACTACGTGAGGTGTCTTGACACTTATTCACGTTATTAAACTTTCGGAAATCACTGGAATGGTCATTTTTCTTCACTATGGACTAGCAGCATTTCTGGAGGTGGCCCTTTTTACCACATTTAAAGCAAATACTCTTCTTAAAACGACAAACTCTGGAAAAGTGATACTCACCACAACGCCAGTATCATAACCTCCGATCCGTTCGACGCTTCACTTGATCATTCGTAACAATTCTCTTCTACGATGTGGACTCATGCAAGACATTGATTACCTTGGAGTTGCGGCACTCCACCAGCTGGGTGACATGTCTGGAAGAAGACATGTGATTGGCTAATATTGTGTGTCTGACATACGACATTGATCAGGTTTATATATATATATATATATATATATATATCTTGTGTATTATTGGTTATAATATATTCGTGTGAGTAACAAGTGGGCTTCTTGATAATCGGTCGGATCTTGTGTCTGTGCAATAGACTAAGGAAAGGCTGGGTATTAACAATAAGCGATAGCTCGGCAGATAATAGAATCGATAATAATGGGCCACCCTGGTGCGTTCAGATATAACACTGGGTACCATGCTTCAAGTTTACTATCCGCTGACATTCCACAGAAACAGACTGTAAGCTTATATGCGGATCAGCTAAGATTATGGTTAATATGCGGGTGCAAACATCAGCATCTGCTGGCGACTGTAAACCACAAACAATTACAAGACATTTGAGCCGATCTGAGGTCATCTCGGACAGTCGGAATCGCTCACATTGGGAATTAACGAGGCTGGCATATGTCAAATAGTCATCGTAAGTGTTTTTTGGACTAGCTGAAAACAGCTGTATCGTGTATGAAAAAGAGATGACCTACCCCCGAACATGCAAGTCAGACACACAACTGTGTCTGTGAACTGTAGGTTGGCAGGCTTCTTTGGAAGGATAAAGTTACGATACTTCTCATACTCAGATACACCAAGCTTCCGAAGTAACAGTCTGACTTTTGAGCCTTCATCCCAACCTTTGCAATCACCAATAAATAAGTCCTCATACCTTCTAAACCAAGCTCCAAAGGTAATCCCATCATCAGGATTATACACAAATGATATCGAGTATACAAGGATATCCGAGGTCATAAAAGAATTCTCCGAGCTTGGTTTTTGTGAAACAAATAAACTTTTAACCATAAGCTCAATAAGAGTGTTTTGTTGTTGTAATAACAACCTAATATCCTCCATTATGATGTACGAAACCTTCGACAATAAAGGAAATCTGAATTCAGTCACCGTCACCGCTCATAGATCAAACGTAAATTTTTGTTTCAAATCCCCGTCGCCACTGTTGTATCTCAGGCAGGGATGGCCGATATTATCGATTCTATTATCCGCCTCGCTATTGTCTTATAGCTAGCACCCAGCCTTGCATTAATCTATTGCACAGTCACAAAGATCCGACTGACTATCAAGAAGCCGACTAGTTACTCACACGCATGTATTATGACAACCAATAATATACAAGGTATATATATATATATATATATATATATATATATATATATATAAGACCTAGTCATTGTCATATGTCTGTCACAGGATATTGGCCTGTCATATGTCTTCTTCCAGGCATGTCAAAAACGATGAGGAGCTTCACAGCACAGGAATGCTTTCCTCAGCGATTTTCAAATCCGTTTTTTTTCGAAATTTCTGTCGTTGTATTTCCATTAAATTCGATATTCATGAAGAGTCTTCTTTTGTACCACTGTTTTGGTTTAAAGTTACTATCAATAAACCTCGTTTGATAACCGTTTCTGATGAATATATGTTGTCTGTCGAAGATAGCACTACTGCATATTCGTCCAATGGTTGGAGTGTGAGTGGATTAAGTTTCTCTTCCTATTCGATGGTAACCAGCCATGAGAGTTCACATATTTTTCACTCGAAGTCGGTTTTCTATAGATCGATCTCAGCAATCAATGAACCATCGGGACTTTTTTTCAATAACATATCAAGGAAACGAAATTCCGGATTCGCTTTTATAATTCTAGTGTGAACAGTGATAACTGTTGAACTTATGTTAGTCAGCCACTGTATAATTTATTTTGCTTGCATGTAATCTTTTACGTAATTTCCTCAAAACGGTCTATTCTGAGTCTGGGTTTAACTATAGTCGAAAGAGAAACAACCTGGTGTTGACTTTATGTTTCTAAAACAAATCGATATTATTAGCGCAAGAACACGTATTTGATATAGTTGGTTAAGAAAAAGAATAAATAAAAAAACGCATCCAACAGTGGAGGGAAATGTATTAAAATGAATCATTATTCGAAGCTGTCGTGTTTCCAAAAGAGTATAAATCTGTGATTAGTCATTTTCAAAGATGCGACAGAGTTCAAGTGGTGGGAGCTCTGTTAAATATTACTGGTTGGTTATGTAATTAATTAACGATCATACTTCATACTAATAGGAACCATATTAAGTGAAATTAATATGAATTTAGACTGTGAATTAACAATCACCTGTAATTACGTCAATCTGCATACATTTTATGAAGGTTTCAATCCTTAATCATAAATGAATACATAATCAAACATACCTGATGAACAAAGCACTAGATGAAACGACTTACTTGACCTTGAATATTCATTACAGCAACAGTATTTGAACGACTCCCAACAAGAAAGTGATCTGGATCTTGTGGGAACAAGATAATGGAGTGAATAGGTACTTCACGGCCAAGTAAACTAGAAACAGTCTACATGATGGTTTAAGGAAGAATTGCAAGCATTAGAAAACAATATACTAGATGAAGACATTAAAATTAGCTACAAATAAACCCATAAACAGTACAGTTTTAAAAAAAAAACATGATTACACGGAATATCTAACGCACTTAGTTTATATCAAAGCTAATAGTGTTTAAGGCCTACAAAAATCTCCATATTCACATTTCAGGACAGTTGACATTCATTAGTAAAGTATGTGTGTAATCTGATGGAGACTGGTACTCTTCTATAAAAATAAATCTAAGCTATCCAATGCCAATCAATTAAAGATGTTACGTCTAAACAATTCTGACAATCATTAACTTCATATAGGGTTGAAATCATAATGTTTGTCCACCACTAGTGATTGATGCTTATCTACTTTGGATTATGCAGCTGAAGAGTATCGATAAGCTGAATAAAGAAAATATGTGGCACAAAGCCATATGTATATAAGTTTGTGCTGATTTGTAATTCTGAACAGTAAATCTACAGTAAGTATTTGTGACATCCTACGAAAATTAAAATCTAATGGCTTTAAAACTACTTGTTGTGTAAATAAATCATCAGAGCTACTGATTCCTGATATGATTGCTATTTTATCATATCTTGGAATATTCAAAATCTCATGATTAATCCACTATGTATCATACAAGTTATAACTGACAACTTGTTTCAAATCATCAGTCAACGACGTTACTGACTGATGCAATATCCTCATCTGGTTCGGTGTAGCTTTTTCTCAACTAATTGTATGCCAACCAACATTACACCTCTGAGAAATGGACCAAACACAAAGAGTTCAAATAGTTTCAGTTTATGTAAGGCCTCGACATCAAACATTAGGTTTCATGCTCATACAACGAAACAGACTAGACTTCTGCACTAATATGTTAACAAACGGATATTTCACTTACATCATATACAAGTAGTGCAACTTAGAAAATATAAACCAAGAAAGTGTTTACACGAAAATGAAACGATGTTAGTAGTGATAACAATAAAATAATACCAATTTACCTTAAAACTATTTATACATTCACCGCTACGATATGACCAAATTTTAACGGATCCATCAGAACTCCCACTTAAAAAGTGATCACCGTCTGGTAGAAATACAAGACAGTTTACAACTCCATTATGACCAATAAATTCACGTAGCATTTTTCCTGATTTGATTGCATATGTTCTGAAATGTAAAATATACACAAAGTAATATATATATATATATATATATATATATATGAGCTAGGTGAGGTCAAACTAAAACATGACATCAGTGCATGAAAATTTTGGCTGTTGGTCTAAGCGATATTGCAAGAAGGTAACTACCTGGTTGGGGTCCATGTTATAATCATGATCAGTCAGTCAGTCCGTCAGTTATAACGTAGAATTTGGTACATGCGTACGTCAGTTCAAGTTGCCATACCCACATTAGCGGATAGAGATTAAATTATTGGATCAAATCCCAGAGTAGGGGAGGTAGTAATAGAGTTAGTATTAATACTAAGGATTAGAGATCGGAGATAACATTTAAGAAAATATGATTCAGTAAAGAAAAAATTATGGTAAGTTCAGAAACTTAGAATTTGGAGGAAGACAAGGAGTGGGTGCACCTGCGCCATTGCCAACGATTTTGGGCAATATCACCTAAAGTCTGTAACCATTTGTGACGATCATTACATGGACTTAAACCAGGTAGGCTGCACCTATTAACATGGCTCAGCCCAATTGTCAATGATTTCATGGACTGGTGCCATGTCTTGGGTTGGCCACCCCTAAATTTCTTCCAGCCTACTCCCACACCAGATAGCATTGGTCGTCGAGGTAGGCGGTGATCAGGCATATGTAACACATGTCCTAGCCACCTCAGCTGATGATGATTTACTACTTCATCATTAGACTTACTGTATTTATCTAGTACTCTATTCATAACCCACGTATTGCTTACGCGGTGGTCCCAGCAAACACGAGAAATGCTACGAAGACAACTATGATCGAATACTAGAAGCCTATGAATATCCTCTATCTTTAATGGCCATGTTTCACATCCATAAAATAAGACGGATCGAACTACTGCGCAGTAAACGCGTCCTTTGGTCAGTAACCGGATGTCTCGCCTGCGCCAAGTGACGTAAATTCCCAAAAGCTAGTCGGGCCTTACGTATACGAGCCGAGATTTCAGCAGACACCAGACCGTCAGGACTGATGAGGCCCCCGAGATAAGTAAAGCGGTCAACACATTCAACTGCTTCACTCCCTATCACTAACTTTGGTGTCGAATCAAGCCAATCCTAAAGCAACATTTTGTATTTGGGTGGAGAGAGTCGCATCCCAAACATCCGTACATTCATGTTTAAGGGATCATGATCAGTGGCTGAAGACACTGGATAACACGGCTCAGAGTCGGTTACAGTGGCGTGAATGCTCTCATGTACAAAGTGTTACTTGAAAATAAAAGCTATTATTAATGCTCCCTATTTTAGCAGTTACATGGGCTAACGTTAAGTTAATTAAATAAAATGTGTGATCAATGAATTAAAGTAGCTTAGTACTTCTGGAAACTTAAATTGTCACAATGAGATCACATAGTTCAGCAATTACCTCAGTAAACAGTAGAAAAAGAGTGAGATATTAATCACCTAGAAAGTAGCACTACATGAAGATATTTTTCATCCCTCATACGGATAAAGTATATAATACACGGTAATGACTAGGCTGTAGCTACATAGCCATACCTCCATGGTGTTAATCTTGCGGTGCCATAGGGGTATGGCACATGTGCCAGGTTCTATGTTGATTATACATACATATAAACAGCTACACGAATAACAATATAAAAGCATTAATAAACAGAGAAACAATCATCAACGAAATTTATATTATAACTCAAATAAATCTATCCAGTCCGCCAAACTATTGAAAAGAGAAAACGAATCAGAGGTTTACTGTGAAAGCTTTACTAAAGAATGATATTAAGACACTTAACGGTGTCTACGGGAATCAGCTTTTCAGAATGAGCTTAACAAAACCTATCCAGATAGTGATTCAAAATCCAAAATAGAAAATAATTAAAAATTCGTTTTTGGATGATTTGGGTATACATTTTAGAAAATAATGCACTTCACTAACATGCATATATATATATATATATATATATATATATATATATATATATATACTGCCTACCTGATTAGATGATCAAAACTAGCTGTCAAAATATTTGTATTATCCCTAGAAAATTGTATAGCAGTAACACCTTTCTGATGAGCTTTTTCTATTCTACGAATACACTGACCATATTGAATACGCCATACTTTTACTAGACCATCACTTGAACCAGCTGATATCATTTCTGAATCACGACTAAGTGCTAAGCATAATACAGTGTCTTCCATCATCATGAATGTATCCTAGAAAACAATATATTAATTAAACATAAAAGCAAACTTTATAATAAACTGAATAAATACAAAAGTATAGAAGACGGCTGAGTTTCACAAATTATCAACAACAGTATTGGTAGAAATAAAATAAATTACTACAAGTACAACACAGTACATGTTTGTTTACTCAGCTATGAATTATACGGCTACTGAGATCGAAATATAAATTATATTAGATAGTTATCCAGATTATTCTGATCCGATTACGTACGCTATTAGCATCTAGTTGTAACGGTTACGTAATGGAACCAGTTCCTTATTATCTATAAATTAGTTAACGTTAAGCTATACAGGGTGCAGGACAAATGCACATTAGCACCAATTGCCAAACTACGTTATCAGGATGAGATGGAATTAGACCCTCTAGTCAGTGGAAACAAGTATGACTAAACAGTAACAATATAGTTTGAGTAAGAATTTAAAAAATATGTACAGAAGAAAAATGTAACGGAAAATCTGGAGGAAGGTAGAAAGTGATTGCATCTGGGTCGGTGTGATCAGTTTGAGCCGCGTAATCAAACGTCTCCAACTAATGATCACAATTACCGCGGAGAATCCATCCAGGTAGTTTGCACAGGACACGGATCAGGCTAAAAGTCAACGACTTCATGGTCTTATGCTACGTTATGGTTTGTATGTCTGTAGTTTCCTTCCGTGCTACTCCAAGGCCAGACAACATTGTGCTTTGAAGTAGCCGGTGGTTGGACTTACATAATACATGTTCTAACAATAAGAGTCGATAAAGATTTTCAACCGATTTGTCTCAGTGAGATGCACATTATTACTAGTTTTCGATAAATATATAGTTGCATAACTAGTTAGTAATCTGGTAAGTTAGTCGTGGACAACGTGGAACCTGGCACATATACGAATAGGTTCTAGCTGTCATGCCGAGACCAAATTTATAAAATCAACATGATAATATAACTCAACGGAAAGGGATAAAGAAAACGTGTAAAAGAGAGAATAATTGAACTTAAAATTAAAAAAAACACAAAAAGTGGATGCATTCGAGCCAATGTGACCGATTTTGAACCGTGTCACCGAGTGTCTTCAGCCACTGATTATGATTATCACGTAGACCCCAACCAGGTAGTTTGCCTCTTGCAATACCACTCATACCAACAGTCAAAATTTTCATGCACTAAAGTTCTGTTTTGGCTTGACCTCACCTAGCTCTTTTATATCCTACTCTTGTACTAGTCGACAACATGCGGCGAGGTAGATGGCAGTTAGGCATACGCGTAACACATATCCTAACCGTCTCAATCGATGAAGGTTCACAACCTCGCCCCCTGATTTGTCAATTTTACTTAGTACACTGAGTTTGAAATTAATACTGCGGACCTGGTCCATGATATACAAGCGGGATTTTGAAGACTTCTATGATCGAAGATCTAAAGACTACCCATAACATGAATTTTCATAGCCCATGTTTCGCATCTATAAGTTAGTACTGAGCAAACTTAGAAGAAAAAGGAGAATTAGCGTCCACATTGACGAGCATGTACCGAAACAGTTGGAATCAAACAACCAATGCATGTACAGTAGTGCTATAACACACCATTTTATTAATACCGGTGATATGCTGGGTGCCTAAATAAGACTGATTATCTTCAAGAACTGTTGTTCTGTAGATTATTTCATTATTTCTGGTTGTATTCAAAGTGAACATTTTATTTCTATTATTACTCAGTTACGCCTGTCCTATCCTCCCATTTAACACATTTACTGTCAGTATATCATGGTTAGTCAATTGTGTATACGTACTCTAGTTCACATTCACTATTACTCCTATTTTGTATAAATGTTAGTTTCCTAATTGGTTGATGGTGTAATCTGATCCTATGTATATATAAAGGAGTGTATGAAATATAATATGATTCTGTCTGATTGGTCTATAGACTTGTGTTCTCACATCTCCGGCTTGGGACTGAGTGGGCATAGGGCAGACGAACAGTGATCATTTGATATTTTGATCACAACCAGTTTCTTTCGCCATAAAAACCGGAAAAGAGGTTCACATCTCAAAATCCTTTCAAATAACCTATACTCAAAAAAAAGCATTAAGTTTATTACGTTCTTACCCAACCAAACGGACAGCACCATTGACAGGGATTCACTCGATAATTATCTGCTCTGCTCGCAAACTTAGTGTTACGTCTGCACAGGCAAAGTCATGAGAACATGCTGTTGGATCCCAAGATAATCGAAAAGTGGATTGCACTATTTCGCCGTAATAACTAGATTGGCAAGTGGATGACAATGCTAGGACCCTGTATGCGTATTTTGGAGACACATTATACATCAAAGCAAAAGATTCTAGGGTTTTAGCTAATGAGACCTGTTGACCGATATGACATATTGTTTGCACATCAAAAGCTTCATCGTAAATTTTAGAACGCAGCTTCAGGAAACCTTAGATAGGATTTTGAGAATTTGAATCATTAGCATTTGTGGCACGCGTTAGAGAGATGAAAGATGAAGCTTGGAAGAGTAGAAGAAACTGTGAAAGGGGAAGGGATATGATAGTGAGCAGGGTGATCTTAAGCACTGTTACAGGTATGAGGGTGGCAATCAATTCTCTGTTACTCATACTATGGAATGGTTAGTAACCTAGTGGTTTAGAAATACAGATTGGTGATAAACCGACCAAACAGGTTATAGTTGGTTAGTCTGGCAACATATGAGGTCATAAGCATATTTTACAAGTTAAATAACTCTTAATGTAGCACAATCAATACACCAAATGTTACTGAAATCGAATTCTACAAGTTGATGTGATGACGCCATTTAGTGAAATATACATTCGAATTTCAAGCATATATAAGCATTACACAAAACTGAAAATATTTGCTATTGACATTACCAATATTACAAAGATATGCTTCAAAATACATATTTTTTGTGACATCCAACAACAAAAATGTTTAAATTCGATGAGTGATTTATGCTGTTATTAAAACTGGTGACAAACAGTCATCAATATTAGACAACTCTCTAAGAATTATCACTATGAATAATACAGACTGGTTTAGGAGGTAGATCACTGCACTTACAGAAAGATTTTGTAGCCAATGAAGTGTTTTATGGTCCGTTCGTAAAATAAAGTGACTATTTGGTGGGTAATGTCTGTATATTCTCATGATGGTAGTATGTCATCAAGAAGGCAACGGATTCGTACAGAGGATAAATAAAACGTAGAAATTCCTACTATACCTGTTTATAGGAAGCGAACAGGCATCAACATAGAATATATTACTGTCACATCTGTTGGCACATATAGAGAGCACGCAAATGTCGGACAGGACACATCTCGAATCTTTTGTGGACTGGCCGGAAAATGCGACCAACCCTGACGGTGTAGAAGTAGCAGAACAATGGAAAGACTCATTGTTTGAAATAGTTGTCAGGCTAAAGGAAGTCACTGCAACCCATCGTCAGGCTCGTGACATTTTAAAACGATTGCAACATTGCCAGAAGCTACATTATAACCGTAAAAGCTGCGAGGTCCATCATAACCATTATGACAGCAGTAAGAGAATCGTTGGGTAGGGTTTTATGCAGTGAATCGATAAATAACTGCAAACACGGAAATTGCAGTATAGGGTAAAGGTAACACAAAGTTTGTGATAGTACATTATAACCAATTAAAAAAGTAATGTTGTCCTGAATCTAAATATAGTGTTTAGTCTCCCTCTGTAGGGACGTCATGCAACCTAGTGGAACAACTGAAAACACCTTAGGATAGGGCTTTTCCAACTGGGAGGCAATATAATGCATTTTGATAGCAGATTACTGGAAAGTGATATGAATTGAGTACCTGCTTTCAAAAAACTGAGCTGCTGTTTGTTATGAGAAAATTCCGTCGCTTGTACTATTTTTAACTTTGTGAGTGCATATCTTATACACATGGTGATTAGTCTTTTGAATCGAAGTTGTAAGTGACTGTACCAATTGTGTCCGCGAACAAATCGATTACTTAAGAAGAAAGCCATATCAATGACTATGAATTTCAAAATAAATACAGGTCCCGACCGTGCTGCTACCTTGATGTGGTGATCGGGCTTGCCTATCGTGATGACTCAATCGGGCTATACTGGCTGGAACAATCGTTCCTCTAAGTCCTACCATGCCAGGCAGGTCGGTCGAAGAGCGGTGAGACCAAAAGCAGCAAATATAAGGTCCGAAGACGAAGTCGTACTGCCGGCTGTACAGAGGTGTGACGGCAGTAAGGTGTTTTCTTCGGACAACCAGCATAGCAGCGATGCTGCCTTCCCACAAAGAAAGGGAGGGGTTAGAAAAGGTCCACCCTAAAAATGTCACACCTCACCTTACTCAACGGATTTCCGTCTCCGGCAGTAAGGCCTCAACAAGTACGGAGCTACAACAACGAAAAACCTCTCTCAAAATGGCCGCGTGTGACCGGCCTCAAGCAGTTGTTCCTTGGGCACTGCGGTCACGCTCCCAGGTCTTTCAGACCAACCCTAACACATTTTGCTTTTCAGGTACATCAAGACGAACCCCTCCACAGCGTGGGCAACTGGGAAGAGATAACCGCCCTCATACCGCTAACAACACGTAAGATCACTGCCATTTTAATCAAACTCCTTCTAATGTTTATCCTGCCCCCACCTTCAAGCCTAAATCCTTATCTTCAACTTCCTCCTGCGTCATTAGTGCCAACGATTCCGGCCCACGAAATAACGTCCCGAGCATACTAAGACCACGCTCCAAACTTCACATTGGTGCATTCAATGTACGAACACTGCGTAAAACAGGGCAACAAGACTCCCCAGTTAGGACATTAGAATCCCGCGCTATTGATGTATGTTGCGTCTCCGAAACACGCATACAGGATCCTAGCGTGGTCATTCACTTGACCTCACCTAGTCAGAATGAACAACCTTCGCGTTACACTCTTCGTTTATCTGGAGACTCAACAGCAACTTCTCGTGGGCTCGCCGGTGTAGGTATTGCGTTAAGTATGAAAGCAGAACAGGCACCTCCTGAATGGATTCCTGTCGACAGTCGCCTGTGTGTGGTCAGACTAAATGATTCAGTAAGAACTCGGAAAGATAGGGACACACACCGTTGTCTTTTCGTTGTTTCTGCCTACGCTCCCACCGACTGCAGCCTGGATGAAGTGAAAGATGAATTTTACAGAAAACTTTCTGAACTAATTCATAGGTCCAAACACTCAGATTTGGTAATCTTGGCTGGTGATTTTAACGCCCAAATAGGTAGCCTGAACCAATCTGAAAGACATTTAGGTGGATGCTTCAGTGTTGCAGCTCAGAGAACGGATAACGGCGACCGTCTGCTACAGCTTTGTTCAGATAATCGGTTATTTCTAGCCAACACGAACTTTAAGCATAAGGAGCGACATTGTTTAACGTGGCGACCTCCTGGCCCTACTCAACGGTGGACTCAAATAGACCATATCGCCATTAGTCACCGTTGGAGAGGCTCCATAGAAGATTGCCGATCTTTCTGAAGTACATGTATAGATTCTGATCACGCTCTAGTACGAGCACGCATTTGCTTGCATCTTACTGGGTGAAGAAAAACTACCACAGGAAAACCTGTTAGAATTCATTCAGCAATCAAACAGTCTAGATTGAATTCCAGAAACAACTGAAAAATCACTTAAGCAATTATAAAGGTACGACCCAACTAGATACTGCTTGATAAGATGTCCAAACAACTGTGGCGTCTACAATGATATCTATCAAGGACTTAAATCAACATGTAGAGAAAAATCAATGGATCTCAATGGCTTCTGTTGATATAATAGACTCCCAATACTTATCCCGTCAGGCTCCGAGCATGATGATGAGCGACGTGTAATCAGGTATAAACTGACGAATAGTCTGCGAAACGACCGTGAGCAGTGGTGGGTAACGAAAGGAAAAGAAATGGAAAAGGCAGAGGCGGTAGGTAACACTAGACAACTTTCAAGTTGTTAAAAGAAACCGGGGTTAAAAAATCCAGCGTTAGTGAGACGATTTCCGAAAAAGATGGAATGCTTATTAGCTCTCAGTCTAGACGTTTAGAACGATGAGCTGAACACTTCAAGGAACAGTTTAGTTGGCCTTCAGCTACTCTAAAACTTCCCACTATTTCGAGACAGACAGAATGGAAAGTCGACTTAGGTCCAAGGACTCTTGTCGAAGTCGAAAAAGCTATAGCCAATCTAAGGCGAGACGAAGCAGCTGGTCAAGATGGATTATCCCCATAGGTTTGTAAGGATGGTGGTCCCACATTGACAACCAGGCTGACTGATATTTTGACTAAGGTTTGGGAACTTGGCATAATTCCACCTGACTGGTGTCGATCGTTAATCGTCCCAGTATATAAAAAGGGTCACAGTTGTCCTGCAATAACCATAGATGAATTGGTTTGACCAATATAGTGTCTAAAATACTAGCTCCTATAATTATCAGACGCTCAACTGCAACTCGTTATCTACAAATATGAAAAAATCAGGCTGGTTTCAGACCTGGTCGTAGTTATATAGACCAGATATTCACCAATCGTTAGATTTTAGAACACAGATATACTTTTCGGCGGCCGACAATAGTGGTTCTCCTTGACTTGAAAGCGGCATTTGACTCTGTAGACTGTGAAGTTATATGGCAGTGTCTTTCATTGAAAGGCATGCCCCAAAAGTACATAAAACTTGTTAAGGCTCTTTACTCAAACACTATTAGTCGTGTCAGAGCATATGGCGAACTGTCATCTGAACTCGTAACCTCAAGTGGTGTCCGTCAAGGCTGCCCACTTTCTCCATTTTTGTTTAATTTCATAGTTGACATACTGTTGGAAATTACAATTTCATCGTTTGACTTTTCAGGAATCGATCTCCTACCAGGAGATCCACTTATTGACTTAGAATATGCTGACGATATAGTCCTGTTCGGCGAAGACGCTGATACGATGCAGAAGCTTTTAACAGCAATAAGCTCGAATGCAAGCATTTTCGGAATGCGTTTCTCCCCCTCTAAATGCAAACTATTGCTCCAGGACTGGTTTTCGTCAACGCCTGAACCAAAGATAGGGAGTGAAGTAGTTGAGCACGTCGACCACTTCACTTATCTTGGAAGTCTGATTAGCCCTAATGGTTTAGTCTCTGACGAAATGTCAGTACGAATTCAAAAAGCTCGTTTGGCTTCTACCAACTTACGTCACCTATGGCGTAGACGAGATATTCGTTTCTCAATGAAGGGAAGAGTGTACTGCGCAACAGTTCGCTCTGTCTTACTGTATAGATGTGAGACGTAGCCATTAAGGGTAGATGACACTCGACGGTTATTAGTTTTTGACTATCGATGTCTACGAAACATCGCTTGCGTTGGCTGGGATCACTGAGTAATAGTGGGGTTAGACGACTGGTGTTAGGCAAATGTGGTAAATCGGTCGATGAGGTTGTGGATCTTCATCGACTGAGGTGGTTGGGACATGTGTTGCGTATGCCCAACCACCGTCTTCCTCGACGCGCAATGCTGGCTGATATAGGAGCAGGATGGAAGAGAGGTGGCCAAACTAAAACATGGCATCAGTCCATGAAGTCACTGACTGCCGGTTTAAGTCGTGTCGGTAGCTGCAGACTACCCGGATGGGGTCCTCGCGATTACTGTAACCAGTGGCTAGAAACACTGAGTGACATGGCCCAGAATCGGTCACAATGGCGCAGATGTATTCACTCATTGTCCTCCCTTAAATAATGAGCTTTAAATTATTCTCTCTCTCTTTCTACGCTTCCTGAACCATATTCTATATGTTCACACTCCTTGTTACTGTTATTATTTTATTTTATTGAAGTAGCTTCTACTAATGGTGGTGGTGTTAATCTTGCGGTGCCATGGTGGTATGGCAACTTGAACCGATGCACACATGTGCCAGGTTCTATGTTGATTGTACATACATGCATAAATACAGGTGTGAAATATATCTGCATCTCCGCTGAATGGATTTAGAAGAAGTGAGTTCATACTATACCCACTCTTTACATCAGTGTGATTTTCAATTAGTTCGCAAACGTTAATCTAGTTCGTTCTGACTACCTCGTTTTTAGATGGCTGTCATCGATTTTGTTATGCTAATTTATATTGTATTTTTATTTACTGTTATATTTGATTGACCTTCAGTTGCGCGATTGATTGAAAATAGGTTCACAGACTGGTATAATATCAATGTGTCTACTGATTCCTTAGTGACCTGAAGTGGATATCCCATGAAATTTTCATACATTCTTAGGATCTCCGTGAAATACAATTTCGGTGTTTTCCGGCTAAATTCATGTTCACTGCCGTTCCTATGAGTAAATATTGGTAAAAACATATCGTATCTCACTGCTAATCTTATTCCACGCATGCACAAATAAAAGGAACGTCTACTTTGTCCAAAGTAATGTCACATATGTATTGCATGGTTTATTTCGTAGATGATATTATATAAAACCTTTTTGCTGACGTGATCTTACGGTGCGCACAAAATGAAACGAGGTGATGGTGTTGATTTGTAACCAATACTGAAGAAGATAACCAATTTGCAAACAGGATAAGCAAAATGGATGGTTTGGCAGTGACGGGGTAACTAAAAAGCTCACTTCTACATGAAATGGATGCTGACGATTTTGCTTAGAATAATAATGAGGTTTGCAATTAAACGACGTAGACAGAGGGACTCAATACTCTCAAAATATAAATAAAATTGGCAACAATGAAATCCTGTTTATGTATAAACGGAGGTTAACATACTTGTGCTTGATACTTTAGGTCCTTCCGTAATTTACCAGTCGTAAAGTTCCACACTTCAATAAAACCATCCAATGAACCAGATACTAAAAACTGTCCATCTGGACTAAATTTCGCACATTCTACATGACATTTTTGACCAACCTGGATTAAAATAAAACATTAAGAAAATCGTGAGTTTTACGGAAGTATTCATAAACGGAAAAGACTAGATAGGATCCCGAGAACCTAATTAGTGCACTATATAACTTACTGCCACTATATCTCCTGCAGACTGTGATATGAAATCAGGGTCATAACAAGCAATAAGACAAACGATGAATTCACGTGGCTTAGCAAAAATGAAGATCTCGCCTGACAGCTTCGACACTTATCTTCAACGACATGCCGGGAGGCTTGGATATAAACTTACCAACCATGTTTTAGACAACAAATCGATCATCACCCTTAAATACTGACTACTTTGAATTTTTTTCCTTTTGGTTCATTCTATATTGTTTTTAGTAAATAATAGCGTTGTCATTTCTACAGAAATGCACATTTTAAACCTAGATGATTCATTTAACGTGTCATACCTATGGTATTTAGTATGTATTAGTGCTTTTGATCGACCTTCCATGAATACTAACTCTGCTACTACCTTCCCCACTGTGGGATTTGATTCGACAATTTAATCTCTATCTGCTAATTGAGGCATGGCAACTTGAACTGTACCAAGTTCTACGTTGTAACTGTCTGTCTTAATATATACATATATTAGCTTAAGAACAAGATATGAAAGCAGAAAAATAAGCAAAAGTAACTATGTGAGACAATAGAGAGTTAACTTGAATTCAAGAGTCATTATAAGTCGCATACAAATATGCAGCGCTCAAGGTTATCGAGAGAACTATTACTCCAATAATAATATGTTATGGCCAGCGTTAATGCGAGTTATTTTATAAATATAAAAGTTTACACCAAGCAAGGTATGATGAATGCAAACGTAAACAAACCAATACAAAACTTTTAAAATTAAGATGACTTGCTCGTATAGTTATGGATACTGTGGAAGGTGGCTTTTCGTCTTCTAGTTCTTTCAAAGCTGCTTTACCGCGAAAAACATCAATTGCAGTACCAGGAGGAAGCAGGCCTTGATGTTGTTGCCATTTCAATGCCTGGCTTAGAAGTGCTCGAAGACGTGAAGGAGCAACTACATTGACATCTCCAGAAAGCGATGCAGCTATTGCTTGTCGACGCTTTTCCTTGGATTGTCCCTCTAAATAAGCCTGAAAATTAGTCTAAATAAGTAGTTACTTCGCGTGGATCGAAGTACGATCTGGCCAGGAGGTTTTCTAGGTGGGCATGCCTCTCAGGATATGCATGTTTTAAAGCTATCATTGGGTCAGTTTGACGCAGCAATGTTCGAGCAGCTCCCAATTCACGTAGTTCAACTAATTCTATAACAATCTGAGCATAAGTTAAAGACAAGGATATTCTGAAACCTGTTCGTACAGATCCATAAGCTTATGGTCAGGCAGTTTCAAATTCTGTACAACGTGCAACACCGTATCCCAATGGCCACTAGTAATCTCCGTCATGAACCCTTCAACTGAATCAACTGTATTAAGGGATATGCCAGTTTCTTCCTGAAACAAGTGAAATTAAAAAAGTGTGTGATGTTGACCTGAAGACATGCTGGCATAGAACTTAACGGCTCAGCTGCTTTATGTGGTAAAATATTATGAGCAAATACATTGAGTCGTATCATGGTCTACAGTATGAAATACAAGTAATGAAGTCGTTCGTGAATCTGGATTTTTGTGGCCATTAAGCAGAGAACTACACACTCTTACGTTCGCAAAAAGCTAGACTTGCACTGATAGTTTTACCGGTTATTTGGGTCACTATCGCAATCTTAACAACAAAAATTGTGCATTACATAAAAAGCCGCCAAAAAACGGTATATATAAAATTATTACCCACTACTGTAATAGGCTCAAAAACATTAGATTTTGCGTATTTTACATCCCTATGAGATCAACTAACATTAGGTTACCTCTACTGTGGTTTAGTTTCCTCTATGTATTGCCAAGTTAATTTGACATGTAGGTAGGGAAAATAAGCACTGGTCAGCCATGTACACTGGCAGAATTTAGCACACCACTCCAACTTGCCAGCAAACAATATACGCTGAGGCAAAAATGGTTGTATGATGGATAAATATTACTTTATATTCAGGTTAACGTTAGGATCCCCAAACCGCCAAAACCGCGAAAAATGAGAAATAAAATTCTTGGGTAATGACGAAACAAACAATGAACAAAAATGAAAAACCACTTTGTTATCATTAAATAGACGCAAAGTTTGCAAAACACTGGAATGATTTCTAATTCAAGTTCCACATACGCATCCGCTGGAAAATCAAAACGATTGTTCTAAAGACCAGGTGTAAGCCTTAACCAGGGAAAAAAACTCAGTTAAGTTTTAAACGCGATTATGAGATAAATATGGATACGGCACTAATTTAACATCATCGCACTTAAGACTGACTTCTGGGTGAGAATACCATTTAATTAAGACAACATAGAAGCAAAAGGTAGGTGAAACTAAACTCTCATCGAAATGTTTGACTTAATACTAACTGTACATTAAAAATTACTAGTTACCTGAAGAACTTGAAGAGACTTCAATAAATTACACTCTTTTAGATACTGTTCAATAAGTCGAACAACGCTGAATTAAATAGGTCAGTATATAAAACCCTTACTCAGCCGACTCGATTTCAATAGCCATTTTCGAAAACAGCGCTACTGCGGATGTAGCGTATTTCAATGTCCAGCAACCGGACACTTTTAACCGCGACTTTTATTCTCGATTGACGAATTAGGAAAGTGTCGTTCCTTGCAATTTGCCTTTTGACGATAAGAGAATTATTTGTTTTTGTAGTGTAAAATGCTGGTTATACTCCTTATAAAACTGGGAAGCAAATATTACGTTCAGTGTTATGAATATGAGTCGCTCCTACACCACAGTCCTATAATACATATAAAATCAATATGCGCTCCTAGTCTTACTTTATGATTTTTAGCGAAAGGTGTTAGCATGACCTCTTCAGTTATGGAGTTCCGTTGACTGCATAAAATTGGCACTAACTTTTGTGAGAGCTTTTTCGTGTTAGTGTCTCTAAAGTTTACTATGGAACTGAATCTTACGAATAATCAGTTAGTGTGAAGATGATTATGGGCTTTATAACACATCAAGTTTATATCCTCTCTCGCCCTTCCGTGCTGTGAAGTATTCAATTTTACACTTTAAGTTGCCCTGAACATGGTTTGCTTTTTAGTCTGATTACCTTTTTGATTGCTATTCTTTGGATCCGTTCGAAAATTGCAGTGTCTTTCTTGAAATAATAAAAATTTTAAACAGTTGTAGATGCAATGGAAAAAGCTTTTGCTGATGCTTTTATCTTAGGATGTAGGTATATAAATCGGATGTAGTCCCATATCTTCTACATCCAATATCGGTGTGACGAACTGGTTAAAATCATTTTAACTTCGACTCTTACAGAGTTAGTAAAATGTCAACATGTCTAAAATATAAATTTTCTAGACCTAAACAACCTGTCCGTTGTTTATTTTTTATTTCGCCGTTTCACTAATTTCTTACTTTATATCCTTCGTGGTAGAGGGTCTATGGATGTTAGTGGGACAAGTGACTATTTGACGTCGGGTAGTTACTTACTTACTTGACAAAGATTATATATACAATAGGGTGCATGAGAAATAAATTGAAGTCAACGTGAATTTTAATAAATGCTTGGCCTTCATATACGGTCGTCGCATAGTTCCTTGGATACAGTTTCTCACGATTACCTACAAATAAAACTGAAATCTTACGGAACAGGATCCCCTTTGTTAAAATGGTCATGCTCTCTACTCAACAATCGGTTCCAAGTTGTAAAAATAAATTCCTACATTCCGAAACATTCACCTGTAACCAGTGGCATGATTCAGGGCTCCAAATTCGGTACATTGTCGTTTACAGTCTGTTTCAATGACGTTTATAATTCCATAAAACACGGTAAGCCTTTCTTGTATGTCAACGACCCTGAATGCATATCTTTTTCCTCCCCTTCCCCCTTTATGTATACATTATTATGGACAATATTCAACATGATATTGTCCAGTTACATAGGTGGTGCCATATCTCGAAAATTCGGATTCAGGGAGATAAATAGGGGTTACTATGCCAAAACCGCTACCAAAGTGATACCAATAAGTGTCAACACGGTCAAAAAAATGCTTAACACCGACACAGTATAAAATCTAGGCATAAAACTTTGTTTAACTTTTAATTCATCGAAATACATAAGCTCTCATACTTCCAAGGCTAAAAGTTAATGTATTTGTTTTCAAAAACTACGGTACCCAGAAAGCGAAAGTAGTCTTATACAAGAGCTTAATAAGAGTGCTGTTGGATTGCTAACTCAACAGAGTCGACGGAATTTTCAATACAAACAAACGTAGAATCAAAGCCGTACAAAGAAAATTTGCCACAAGGATTAGGATGAACTTGTATATTCCCGATCATTTGTTATAGACTGTATCTGTTCAACCACTGTTTCTATATGTGCATCCTGAGTGGTTTGCGTCGACATAGAGAATTTTTCACAGTAAACATCAACATTAGGATTCAAGTAGATCCAGGCAATGAGTCCTTAATAGGACGAAACATGCGTCCTGGAATCAACTTGCCAGTCACAATCCAACTTATATATTATCATAAGGATCTATGAATGGGATGAAATCTCGCACTACTATTCTAAATGTGAATGATTGCACCCCCCCCCCAGCAACAATGGCTGAGGAGAACAAAGATTGAGCAAACGTTTGTGTTCGAAATTCTTAGTGGCTTCACATACTTCCCAACCTAGGATTTCAACTTTAAGCCTCCCTCAAAAAACCGCAACCTTCTCAAAGTGAATTCATTTTCGAACTTATTAGATGTCGTACTACTCTTAGGCCTAGCTATTTTAATGTCAAATACAAGAATTTGTAGAACAATTTGTCTTTAAGTGATAGACGCTCTCTTACCCTACTTAAACTTATCATGTCCTTTGACAAAATTTTGCCGATAATGGTCTTCGTGTACAATGCAGCCATATATATGCCAAGAGCATAGTAAGTCATAACATAATACATGTACAATCACCCATGATCTCTGTCCAAACTTCAAAGACTGCTGTAAACATGGATAAAAACAAATAAACAATAAACTGTCCTTTGTCTACTAATAATTTGTTGTAAACGGGCACTAGATCCTATATATTAAGTGTCAACTTTAGACAAAAAGATCCACATAAATCCACACAAAATCTGGGAATATAAATGCACGTCAGTATTATTTTTTCTTAAAATTCCCTTCTTGGCCTGATCCCTGAAAATCTTTTATAGTGTTTGTCATAAACAAAAACGTTGTGATGATTTGCACCACCCACCCCAAAGTATACATTAAGTACTATTGTTTGCTTCTGCTTATTCACTTTCTTTTCGGCTGCCGCTAGTGAAAATTTAAAGGTTCAGTTACTTCTATTTTAAGTTAATAATTAGAAATGTTGGTATGGCTATCTTATTATTGTTTTATTTCCGTTAAACAGAGTCAAAATTGTTCTAGCCACTACTACTTGTGGTCTACTAATACACTGAGACAAGAATCTGATTGCATCACCAACCCTTTGGTTTATTTGAGGTTTTGAATGACTAATACCGACATGTTGCGCACTATAAAATATGGGCTATACAACGGCATAAAAATTTATTTTACAGTAGTTTATAAACTCGCCATTTCAATTGTGTATAGCAGTTTGCGTGTAAATGGTTTGATCTTGACTTGTAAACTGGCTTGATCGTGGTGTCAGGAAATGGGTTAATTAACTACTATAAATTTCAGGAGTGATGAATGAATTGTGAAGATTCAAATATGATCGACATCCAAATCATTCGTGTCCCGTGTAAATAAGTGGTTTGAAAGGATAGCCTGACTGTTCGAGGTAGCGCCTGAACACGCTGAAGTACTTTGTGAACTAGGGACTACTGGATCCAAAATTACAGTCATAAGGGTCAGATGTATAACGACATTCAAAGTAATTTGGGTAAAGTGATGTGGCGGCCCAATGGCTGTGTTAAAGAATGACGATATCCTAATAGCTCACCATAGACATAGTTAGAACTACAAACGAGGAGGTTAAATTTCCTGCAAATTTGTTTAAGTCATGGAAGTAAAATGTGTTATATCCAGGTGTTCCACGTGGTTTATGCTAGTCCCTTATTGAGTTAGGATTTTATATATCACCTACTAACTGTGGGCACTAACAACCTTGAATACTACCGAGTGGATTACCTTCTAAAGACGGAACCTTACAATCGGCTTTATAATATAATGATTTAGTAGATGCCCTCTTTAGGACGAGGTCATTCAACTTAACTTGGAATTTGATTTTAGTTACAGTAAATTTCTTACCATGCCTTCCATCTCGTTTAGATTATTTAAAAGGCTGACCACAATCATATCGTGCATTATTATTATTATTAAAAAAGTGTAAGTTTGTGTTGCTAATGTTGTACTTGAGGACCCAATGGTGAACGGTTTGTGGTCTAAATCTACGTTGCACGAGGAGTGACCGTTAGAGGTCTGAGTTAGAATGCGTACGGTTTGTGTCGTAACGCCTGTTCTGTGATTACTAGTAGCAGTACTAAGTGGTGTAAATGAGCATCTTAGATTAAAGTTGTTTTGTTAAGCATCATCTTAGCTTAAAGTCCTCAGAAGTCTTATTCACAATTACATGGGCATTTGTATACTTAGTTGATGTAGTTATTAATTGTTCGGACCATTCCAACTGATCTGCTGCCGATTTTGAGTGAAATTGGAGCGGGGTTTGGGACGATAATTTCTGGTGTTTTTTTCCTCGGTGGAGGTGCTGACAAAAGTTATCTTCAAGGTTGGCTGCCTCCACTATGAAATACCTGCCAGATCTTAACGTGCTTTATCTGGTATACTACAGTCAATTACATTTTGATGAGAGATAACAAGCTCAGTTACGCCTTTGACAATGAAATCGACTATGTTTTTCACCGCAATCATGTATTTTAGTAATGGTTAACTTTTACCCATGATCAGCAGTAATTTAAAAGGAGACAGCGTTAATTTTTGCTATATGTAAACAGTGCTGCTGTAAATGCCTCCATATATAAACGGGTTTCTGCTATCTACTGAATTAAATCATTTACTTCACACATAACCTTCTCAATACTGCTGTTCTGTGATTACTAGTAGCAGTACTAAGTGGTGTAAATGAGCATCTTAGATTAAAGTTGTTTTGTTAAGCATCATCTTAGCTTAAAGTCCTCAGAAGTCTTATTCACAATTACATGGGCATTTGTATACTTAGTTGATGTAGTTATTAATTGTTCGGACCATTCCAACTGATCTGCTGCCGATTTTGAGTGAAATTGGAGCGGGGTTTGGGACGATAATTTCTGGTGTTTTTTTCCTCGGTGGAGGTGCTGACAAAAGTTATCTTCAAGGTTGGCTGCCTCCACTATGAAATACCTGCCAGATCTTAACGTGCTTTATCTGGTATACTACAGTCAATTACATTTTGATGAGAGATAACAAGCTCAGTTACGCCTTTGACAATGAAATCGACTATGTTTTTCACCGCAATCATGTATTTTAGTAATGGTTAACTTTTACCCATGATCAGCAGTAATTTAAAAGGAGACAGCGTTAATTTTTGCTATATGTAAACAGTGCTGCTGTAAATGCCTCCATATATAAACGGGTTTCTGCTATCTACTGAATTAAATCATTTACTTCACACATAACCTTCTCAATACTGCTGTTCTGTGATTACTAGTAGCAGTACTAAGTGGTGTAAATGAGCATCTTAGATTAAAGTTGTTTTGTTAAGCATCATCTTAGCTTAAAGTCCTCAGAAGTCTTATTCACAATTACATGGGCATTTGTATACTTAGTTGATGTAGTTATTAATTGTTCGGACCATTCCAACTGATCTGCTGCCGATTTTGAGTGAAATTGGAGCGGGGTTTGGGACGATAATTTCTGGTGTTTTTTTCCTCGGTGGAGGTGCTGACAAAAGTTATCTTCAAGGTTGGCTGCCTCCACTATGAAATACCTGCCAGATCTTAACGTGCTTTATCTGGTATACTACAGTCAATTACATTTTGATGAGAGATAACAAGCTCAGTTACGCCTTTGACAATGAAATCGACTATGTTTTTCACCGCAATCATGTATTTTAGTAATGGTTAACTTTTACCCATGATCAGCAGTAATTTAAAAGGAGACAGCGTTAATTTTTGCTATATGTAAACAGTGCTGCTGTAAATGCCTCCATATATAAACGGGTTTCTGCTATCTACTGAATTAAATCATTTACTTCACACATAACCTTCTCAATACTGCTGTTCTGTGATGTAGATGTGTGATCCCTATGGGTTATTTTTGGCATTTGGATTGCTGGTACGAAATGGAGCATAACATGGTCTGTTGAACTGAGATTCTTTGGAATAGATGTTTATACAGTGACAGACTTGTTATTAACGGAGCTTTGTGGGCTTGTAACGACTTAGATTGACTAGTTATAAGTTTACTTCAAACCCTGAGCATACATCAAAACAATTATGTTCCGGTATTCATTTACCTCCTTATTTTGCATAGAGATTATGTTTCCTATTAGATTATATTGAACGCTGAGAATTATTCATGTGTTTGAATGACTAAAACCGCGCCCCATTGTCTCCTTCCCACTCTGCCAAAATAAAGACCTATTCCATAATAGTCTGGTTTCTACTGTCACTAGATCGAAACGTACCTAGGAGCTAAACGCTAATGCATTCTAGGATTAGCATTAATGTCAACCACAACAGGCCAAGAGTGACAAATATTAGCTTTTTATGGGACACTTGAATAGTCGGCACACAAGTCATACGTATCGTGATCAGTTGCGCAGTTAATAGAACTTGTTATTATGTCAGGGCGTACTATCAGCAACTATGACTTATCCATTTGTTTTTAATTATCACTATATACCAACATATTTGAAGTTATATAACAATACAGCGGGTATATTCAGAGACACACTGAAGGGCAGAAACACGAAGTCAACAGGAGGGTAGAGTATTCTTTATTATATTACATCAAATGTTTATAAGTAACTTACGGTTGAATTTTTGAAAAGGTGAGTAAGTATAACTCGTCATTTACACACTTTAAACTTTTATGCACCCGCTAACTTTTGATTCGCTCATGTTCATCAAAAATATCAGTAGGCAGAGACGGCAATGACGACCATATAAACCCACTTGAACACGCCCAATTTCATCATGACCAAGACTTTAATGCATGGGACAAAGAGTTTAGTTGTTTTCCAGAAGTCCATTATGCCGCTTTAGATTTCTGCAACGCGATCGTGCATTTTTATGCATGTTATCGTATCTCGTGACAATCTTTACGTTCGATGATTACCGGAACTTCTTCTCATACATTATTTTTAATTACTTACATAATGGTACATGAGAATAAATTCACCTAAGTGTTTTTATATGTTACTCTCACTTGCCTTTATAGCACTTTGTCGACTTCCGGTCAGCCTAGTTGTCGTACATACTTTTAACATGGTAACTTTTCCATGTGGTTCGTTTATTTTGTAACTTTTAGTATATCTTGCACGTTTTTCATCATATAACACCCTTAGTACCACTCCTGCAGTATTACCTAACTCAACTCACAACCTTATAGTATCCTGGAATAACGACTTGGCATGCATTAAAGACAAATGCTCAGAGCTTAATACTTATTCTTCTACACCGAGCGATATTCCCTCTACTAGTATTTCTTCTCTTAACCCGTCAGAAAGGCAACCAAATTGTAGCAATTCTAAGCGACCAACAATTAATAGACCTTCCCATGCACATTCAAAAACATCCGTCATCGATGCGTTTATCACTAATCACCAACTAGCTGGCGGCCATACACCACTTGTTAAGGTCGTCAACATTGCCGATCAAAACAGTGATATTGCAGCTTACAAAATGGAAGTTGGCAACATTAAGTTAACACTTGCCAATATACAGGATGTCCTACAAGAAATAGCCATTATATCATACCTGTTTGGTAAGCACAGTGATATTGACATTACTAAAAGTGAGTCAAGTTGAAGTCTTGCTCAATTTCATTTCCACTGAAGTTGTAAAGCGCATCAACTCGTCCCATAAACTAATGGTTTACAACATCATTGACAATTACCCTCGTAATAAGGTAAAAATAACACTCTTTAAAGCCTTTTGGCATGTCCCAAGTGCCTTTTGAATGCAAGAGACTGAAAAAAATGACTGGCAAACTGCTGCGTAATCCTATTTTAGATTTAAACATCACTCTCCTATTAAGCACGAATGCCTCTCAAACTAATGCGATGCACGAGAAAAAGTCATACACTGCAAGGCATTTCTGCACTGTAAAAACTGAAAAGGAACTCAAACATCGGTCTGACGATTGTTATAAGTACCTACTTACCAGGAATAGATTCTTTCCTATGACATCAGACATCAAAACTCGAACTACCAGCACCAACAAGCCTAAGAACAGTTGGAGCTTAATAGGTTAGCAACAAAATTAACAGCAAACACCAAAGACCTAGGCGGACTAAGTCTCTACCATGTAAACCAAAAAAATAATACCAAGTGTGACAATAAACAGTTTCACTCCCCCTATCCTCACGTTAATCGGCATGGATACTCTTAAAGGTATAGGGCGACACCAAAGGACTTCACCAGAGTACCAAATACTATTGTCCCAGAAGAACAATTCTGCACAGAGAAGTAACACTTTGCCACTTGTACCATCTCTATCCCAACCAAATAGTAGCACAAATCACTATAACCATGGAGATTATTCCTACCACCAATATAGATATCCATCTAGACACAAAAATTTGACACCGAGACAGCTCCCTATAACAAACGTTTTTGCTCATGACTATATGTCTCGAATTCATGGCACACACACGCACCCCTTCAATATCACTTGAGTGACAATTCACAATTTCATCACACTGTTAATTGCACTGTATGACCTCTCCATTTACAGAATTCTCTATGTATTTTATATGGTTAATAGTGCATACTTTCACTCTGTCTCAATCTACTTTATTATTAGTATTATAAATATTATCTGTCTACTTTATTATTATTATTATTCACCCTTCCAATATCACTTGAGTGACAATTCACAATTTCATCACACTGTTAATTGCACTGTTTGATCTCTCCATTACTATAATTCTCTATATATTTTACATGGTTATTAGTGCATATTTTGGCTCTGTTCCAATCTACTTTACTATTATTATTATCTGTCTTCTGTCATCACTTATAAACTGATTCTAAATTTTTATTACAACTTGACCTCTTAATTATATTGGGTTTATTAGTTGGCTAATAAACCTTTTTATGCAGAGTCTAAGCTACAACTACGCATTGAACTCTTTAGAATTTCTCTTTCTTTTTCTTTTTTTTTTATTTACACGTCCTACATCACATTAGCGTTTATACTCTTAATACTACTTCGCTAATTTGATTTATTGAATTATTATAGTCAACTGATGAAGCCCAAAATGGTTTCTTCACAACACTTATTGTAAATGAGTAGTATGTGATTAAAATAAATAAATAAATAATCCAACTATTGTGAACCAATTGACACATATGCTCACTTATAATCTTTTTTATCTCATCCTTATTTGACACTTTACAACCCTCTTCACTTCCATTCACTACATCTACCACCCATCTTTAACCAACTATTCGTGCCAAGTGCGAATGCTCACAAACCCTGACTCATATCACTACTAAGGAAAGACTTGCTACCAACACATATCCAGTTAGCAAAGCTGTCTTAAGTGATTATCACAGAGATAATAGTGACGTTCAGAACACGGGCCTTATAAAACAGCCAATGAGTATGTACTCAATGACATCTCAGCTAAGTAAATGCTAGAGACCTCTAACATCTAGTCCAAGTTATATCCATGATCATAATTTCAACCCCTTTACTGCCTCCTCGGCCCTAACTAAATCAATACTCACGAGTAGTGCTGGATCCCATCCATCACTACTACCAAAAGCAAACGGTAGTACCATTCTTCCAACACCACTAACAAATATTACGATAACTATTACGGTAAACTTAACACATTAACCCACATTACGAACGTTGTTAAACATACGGCCAACAACAGCTCACATAAGGTCCTAAATTCGTCACTTCTGTCGCTAATGATAATCATTGCCCGATCTATAAAAAAACAGAATGGTGTCTCTAAATACCCTGATCCTCCTACACAACCCTACA